>CM077674.1:80423744-81023744 GCA_039707655.1 Elymus sibiricus
TCTGTTCGACCAGTTAAACGGGGCCCGGGTATTCTCAAAGATTGACCTCCGAATGGGGTATCATCAGTTAAAAATCAGGAAAGAGGATATCCCCAAGACAGCCTTCACTACTAGATATGGTCTGTATGAATTTACAGTCATGTCATTCGGGCTGACAAATGCTCCAGCTTACTTCATGAGCATGATGAACAAGGTCTTCATGGACTTCTTGGACAAATTTGTGGTGGTGTTCATTGATGACATTGTCATCTATTCGAAGGATGAAAAAGAGCACACGCAACACCTCTGTACTGTCCTGGAAAGACTAAGGACCCATCGCTTGTATGCCAAGTTCAGCAAATGTGAATTTTGGCTAAGAGAGGTGGGATTTCTGGGACATGTTCTGTCAGAACAGGGTGTGGCCGTTGACCCCAGCAAAGTGACTGCGGTATTAAACTGGAAGACACCAGCCACAGTAACTGAAGTTCGCAGTTTTCTAGGATTGGCAGGCTACTACCGTCGCTTCATTGAAGGCTTCTCAAAAATAGCCAAGCCCTTGACAGAACTGTTGAAAAAGAACCATAAATTTGCCTGGACGGAAGAATGTGATAGCAGTTTCATGGAGCTAAAGACGAGGCTAACTACGGCCCCTGTCTTAGTTCTTCCGGATATCCACAAGAGTTTTGATATATACTGCGATGCTTCCAGGCGTGGAATCGGCTGCGTTCTAATGCAAGAAGGAAAGGTTGTAGCATATGCATCCAGACAGCCACGACCCCATGAAGAGAACTATCCCACTCATGATTTGGAATTGGCAGCCGTTGTTCATGAATTGAAGATTTGGAGGCATTATCTCATTTGGCAGCGATGTGAAATATACACAGACCATAACAGTCTCAAGTATATTTTCACCCAACCCAAACTTAACCTCAGGCAGAGAAGATGGCTTGAACTGGTCAAGGATTATGACATTGGAATCAATTATCATCCGGGAAAAGCCAATGTGGTCACTGATGCTCTCGGCAGAAAACAACGTCTAATGAATGCACTAACTGAGGGTATCCATCCAAGGATACAAGAAGAGTTGGCCAAGTTAAATATGGTGTTGTGTGGCCCAATGAACACGGATACAATGGAAAGTATTCCAACACTTATGGAAGAGATTAAAGTAGCTCAGAAAACAGATAAAAGCATACAAGAGATCAAGGAGAATATTCCGCAAGGAAAGGCCAAGTCCTTCCGAATTGATGACCAGGGCACCTTATGGTTTGAGAACCGAGTATGCGTGCCTGATCAAGAAAACTTGAGACAGCAAATACTTAGAGAGGCACATGAATCTGCATACTCTATCCATCCGGGAGGAACAAAAATGTACCAGGACTTGCGAGAAACCTTTTGGTGGCCAGGAATGCGAAGGGATATTGCATATTATGTTGCCTGTTGTGACATCTGCAACAGAGTCAAGGCTGAACACTAGAAACCCGCTGGGCTACTGCAACCTTGTGACACCCTGGTTTTCGCTCCTTGTTTTTTTCCTTCGCGGGATTTGACTCCCGTCTTTTTTTCGGTGTTCTTGGATTTTATCTTGCCTTTGGGTATATGAAGATGGTCATTTAGTCTTGCCTTCCCTATCCCGCCAGAGATTCTCTCCAGACCAACCTTGCCACCCCAGATCTTTTCTCAGGATTTTGTCGCCGAAACCCTACTCTCCGATCTACCGGAAGGGAAACCCTAATTCCTTCCGTTACAAAGGAACCCCAATTTCCTTTGATCTTTTGCCTCCCAATCTTTTCCCAGTGATCATCCCATATCTATAAACCCTGGATATGTAAAAATATTGCCAAGTCATTTGCAATATTTTTCATTTAAAATTAATTCCTTTTTCTGCCAGTTAAAGGAATTAAATCCAGGAAAATATCAATCCATCTCCAAAGTTCATGAAAACTTGTGGAGATATTCTTTGTGATCATATTGAGCTCCCATAAAAATATTGGCAATAATTAAATAAGGAAAATTGCATTTTCCTATTTAAAGCCACTATTGCATTTTGGGCACTTTCCAAAGGAGCTACCATTTTGGTGGCCAGGAATAATCCCAAATAATTTGTGGAGCTTCTCCTATTCATATCTTCACCATTTCCATCAAGATCCCAAGTTCCACATATCAAATTTTGAGAGCATCATCCAATTCTTGTTTCTGGATTTATTTTGAGGTTGTGAAGCAACTATATTTTATATTGCTTCAAAATTTCTCAAATTAATCCAGGACCTCACATTCCCTATATGATGTGACTATGAAAAAATTCACATCATTTTATCAAGCCAATTTCTCTGAAAACTTCCATCTAGTTTCTGTCCAGATTCTAGCTCTGTGAAGGAAGTACCATTTTGGTATATCCAATTGAGCTGAAATTTTGCCAGTATCTTCATACCCCCAAATCATCACACTACACCAAAATTCAGTCCATTTCATCAAGCCACTTGAGTGCAGCTTCAAAGTCAAGTTTTTGGACCAGAATTTGCATTACAAAGGAAGTGTATGCAAAACTTGTCCAAATGACCTCAAATTTGGCAAGCACCTAGTCCTTCCTACCACATGTCTCTGTGCCAACTTTTCCAGCTCACTGGCATCTCTGTTTGACCTCAGCTTCCTCCCCAAGATTCTGACCAGAAATTGTTCTGGATCCTCTTGGCCACTCTAGAGCAATCCTGGTCCATCCAATGACCCATCTCATCTATATGATCAATGCCTTCCGTGTTGGACAAGCTTGGACAGGCAGGAGCCTTCCAGAGCTAGCCATGCACGTGGTGACCACGTAGCGGCTGTGCAGAAACGGCGCTCTGCGCATTGTTCACGTCGGCTAGCTCTCCCCAGCCACTTCTGGCTTGTCCGAGCATGTCTACGGGCTCCGCGGCGACCACCTGCCCCTCTCCAGGCTCTTCCCCTCTCCGATTTCTTTCTCCTCGCGCCACGGCAGCCGCCACCATGGCACTTTCCTCCTCGTGAACCTCTCTGTCGCCTCCCCTCCGCTGTCCTCTTCCTCCCTGAAGCCTCTCCAGCACGCCAGTGCAGCTCCCCTGCTTGCCCGTGCCACTCCCCGACGCCAGCCGTTCGCCTGAGCAGTCGCCATCGAGCTGCCCGTGACCGCGCCATTGTCGCCTTCCTCTCTGTCCTCTTCTTCGTCGATCTCTCTCGAGTGTTCCTGAGCTCTCTCCCCTCCCCGCGAAGCCGCTCGACGCCGGAACCAGCCAGCCACGTCGCCTCGTTGCTCCAGTGCGACGATAGGATCGCCACGGCGGCCGAGCTCATCCGCTCGCCGTCAGGCACCTATAAATAGGCCACCCCTTGCCCTTCCCGAGCTGCCCCGAGCACCTCAAGCTCCTTCCCTCACTCTCTGGTCTACTCCAGCGCCCTCGCTCAGCCAAGCCCCTCGCCGGAGCCCCTCCTAGCCTCCCTCTGCTGCCATGGCCGCCGCCACCAACCCCCCTTAAATTCGCCGCCTCTGGCCTTCCCCCGCCTCCGTCGAGTCCACCACTGGACTCCCCAGTCACTGTAGACCACCTCCGCCTCCTTGCCCAGCCTCCCCGGCCACCAAAACCCCGCCTTTGCCGCGGCGCCGCCGCCCACGGCCGCCGTTGCCGTGGCCAACTCCGGGCAACCCCGGTGTCCTCGTCACCATCCACGGGCGCGGGGTGGAGGGGCGCATCCATCCCCGGCGGCGCCCAAGGCCGCCGTGGTCTCCCGTCGCCGGCGCCGGCGAGGCCGAGCCCCTGTTGCTCTCTATCGGGGAAGGCAGGAGGAGGAAGAAGAAAAGGAGGGAGGAAAGAGAGAGCGCCGGCCGGGGCCCAGCCGTCAGTGGGAGAGAGGGGGTGCCACGCTGGATAAGTGGACGCGCCCCGGCGCGCTTCCGTTTTTCCCATTGGAAGGCGCATTTTGCCTAAGTGCGCGACGAGCCGCACTGCCCAGGGACCCGGATGCAATTATTTCTTTTGCAGATTGGTCCCTGGCAGAAGAAGCTTTATATCTTTTTGCTCGTAACTCCGATTCAGGTGAATCCAACGCCCACTTCTTTAGTTCGTCGAGCCCGTTCTGATGACATCACTTCCACCATGTTCACACTTTCTGAAAATGCCCATTTTGCCCCTGCCCTTATTCAGCCCCTCTGAGAGGGAATCCTTTCCGGCGAATTTTCCGCGAGGTGATCGCACTTCTCCCCGGAGTACTCCTCGACCCCCAGGCAAGCCGACCATCTGATATATGTCCTAAAGCATTGCTCTGTGTTATTCTTGCGTGTTTAATTAATGCATATGCCTGTGTTAGTAATAATTAAACTCCTGCTAGATTGAATTTGTTATTTACATTAGTTGTTAATGCTCATCATATTATCGCCCTAGTGACTCGTAGATGACAGTATGGAGATAGGTTGTTATATTTTCATCATGCATTACTGTTGTTATTACAGTAATTAAGAATGTGACTTAATGACAACAACCTCCTCCGTCGACTGGATCGAGTCATAGTGTCACCTATCCGGACTTACCCGTGCAGCCACATTTGCCGGTATGGGACGGCCGTAGCTTGGTCTATTGTCTTGCCTCTTTTCGGTACCACCAAATAGGGAAGGTTATGCGTGCGCGCTACCCTGGTCCGGTAGGCGGCGATAACCTTGTGAGCACAGATTATGGTTATGTGCGCACGTCCCGTTTGGGACAGTTTTGTTTGGCCACGACGGTGGCAGGTGTCACGGGGTGACACAGGGGCCACTCAGGACATGACCCTGGGAGGGTATGATTGTCGGTGGGACCGTAAGAGTGCTGGCCAATAGACAAGGTTTTGTTGGAGCAGCACTGGCCCACCCGAATGGGAACATGTACTAAAGTACGAGGCCAGGAGCTTCATGGTGTGGGTAAAGTGCGCAACCTCTGCAGAGTGTAAATCTATTCGAATAGTCGTGTCCTCGGTCATGGACAGTTCGTATAGGCCCCTATTTGGTCTGTGTCGAGTCTGGAGGAACAAACTATATAATGCATTGTTAAAACTGAACCAGAGAGAGGTATGATTTGGCAGACTTATAGTGCAGATGCATGGACATCGGGTGATGTCAGGTATATGGTGTTGGCCATGCGATGGCTATGAGGTGAGTGGTCGGATGACATAGTACTTGGATTTGGTGTGGATCATGACATATTCGTAGTGTGGATTAATTACTTGATATGCTTTATCTTCGTTATACCGGAGTTACTTTGATAGTTTAGATGCTAGATAATCCTGCTATATCATGATGAATTAATGTTGCTAGATGATTAGTCTTGCTAAATAATCCTGCTTTAACATGATAGTTAATACTGTTAAGATAACAAGTGCATGCTTGAATGCCATGGTTTGCTTTGCTTGGTGTATATGTTGGATTGGTTTGCTTGCGAGTACATTCAAAAGTACTCAGCGGCCTTCAATGTGGCCAGGTTCACCTAAGGATTCGACGTCCCTAGCGAGGAGTCGGAGTGTTCGCGGGCTAGATGAGTAACCCAGTCAGATCCCTGTGGATTGGAGCCGCACCAAGACCATGCTGCCTTAGACAGAGCTTTTCCGCTGCCATATCCCATGTAAGACTGATATATCCATTAATATAAATGCTTGTGTTCATGATACTTGTTGTAATAGCACATGCCAGAGTGATTTTCCTGGGCTGGCATGTGCGGTGACCGTCTGGCTACAGTGGTATTCAGGCGGGGCGCCACAAACCTTTACCGGTTCCCCAGTGGAAATGGGATGACATATGCATGGACTTCATTGTTGGACTACCCAAGTCAACAAGAGGCCATGATGCTATCTGGGTCATCGTGGATATACTTACGAAAGTGGCTCACTTTCTTCCAGTAAAGACCACTTTCAACGCTAATCAGCTTGCACAGCTCAACATGTCCCGAATAGTCAGCCTTCATGGAGTACCCAAGTCTATCACATTGGATAGAGGCTCCTTGTTCACTTCAGCATTCTGGTTGCGATTGCACCAAGCCCTGGGAACCGTGCTAAAGCATAGTACGGCATATCACCCACAGACCGATGGACAGACCGAACGTGTGAACCAGATATTGGAAGATATGCTTCGATCTTGTGCTCTCACCTATGGACCCAAATGGGAGGATAGTCTACCCTATGCAGAATTCTCTTATAATAACAGTTATCAGTCAACTCTTAAGATGTCACCATTCGAAGCTCTGTATGGACGAAAGTGTCGCACTCCTTTAAATTGGTCTCAAACAGGAGACAGCCGTATTTTAGGCATGGATTTGATGCTCGAGGCTGAGAAGCAAGTCAAAGATATTCAGGAACGTCTTCGAGCAGTCAAGTCCCGACAAAAGAGTTATTATGACCCGAAACATCGAGAAGTAACTTTTGAGCCCGGAGAATATGCCTATCTTCGAGTCACACCCATGAAAGGAATAAAGAGGTTTCACACCCGAGGAAAGCTTGCACCGAGATATATCGGTCCCTTTCCAGTAATTGCTAAGAGAGGCAGAGTGGCATATCAGCTAGAATTACCACCGGAGTTGGCTCACGTTCACGATGTCTTCCACATATCACAGCTGAGGAAGTGCATTGCACCCCCGATCAAACAGGCAGATATGAGTGAGCTAGAGTTGACCAAAGATTTGACCTACGAGGAAAAACCTGTCAGAATATTGGATGAGATGGAAAGAATTACCAGAAGTAAGGCAATCAAATTTTATAAGGTATTGTGGGAGCACCATACCGAGGAAGAAGCTACTTGGGAAAGAGAGGATTTTCTGAGATCTGCATATCCACACTTGTTCCTTGAGCAACCAAATCTTGAGGACGAGATTCATTTTAAGGGGGGTAGGTTGGTGACACCCTGGTTTTTGGCAACTTTTTCTTTTCAAAATCTTTCTGGCATTATTTGAAATTTGGATGATTTTTGAATCTTTTCAGTTGACTTTGGACTTACGAAACTTTTGAATTCCTCCCAAAGCCCTCATCATCCTGCCAAAATCTTGTCACACGCCTTCTGGATCAAATTCCAATTCTCAATCTTTTCCAATAATTCATTTTCTTCCTTTGGGAAAATTTGTCATCTCTATAGGTTATGAAGCAACCTATAGTTCTGGTGATCAGAAAAATCCCAAATTAATACCACACCTTCTTGTCATTATCTACTCCCACAATCTTCAAAAACATTTCATGGTCCAGTATAAAATTTTGTCCAGAAAACTCAATTTGCCTTCTGGACAGTACTGGCCCTTTGTGAAGCAACCTATATTTTCCCAACTCAGAAAACTCTCAAATAATTCCTTGAGATACTAGGGAACCTATCTTGCCACAATATCCAAAAATATCATCCTGTCCAGTACAAATTTTCAGCAGCAATATTCTGACAAGTTTCTGCTCAAATGGAACCTCTGTGAAAGAAGTACCAGCTAGAGGTATTCAATTGAGCTGAAATTTTTATGACATCTTCTATCCACCAAATAACCCTCTCACACCAAATTCCAGCTCCAGCAGATCAACCATATGAGTGCTACAAGCTCATCTTGCATCTGGACCAGTAACAGCAGTTGTACATGAACTGCATTCAAATCTTGATGAAAATATCACAAATTTGGCCAGTTTGTAATCCTTCCAAAGTAGATTACTCCAGACATCTCCACTGGCTTCATCTCCAGCTCATCTCTCCTCTAGAGCTCTCCCAAAGTTTCTCTCAGAAACTGTAGCTGAAGCTACACTTCGAATCAGAGTGTATCTGGCCAAACCAAGGGCACAGGGGGACTAAGTGATCAAAGGAGAACGTGTTGGACATGGTGCGCCAGACTTGCGTGGCCTCCAGGTGCCAGACACCGTGGTGAGCACGGCATTGGCATGCCAATGCACGCGCTCTGCACCTCGCCCGCGTCTGATGTGATCATTCCAGCCGTCCCACGCTGTCACTCGGTGTCTGGTGGTGCCGACGTCGCCGTTGCCGTCCACGTACCCCACTCCCGAACCCTCTCCTCGCCGGAATCGTCCTCGGCGGCCGCCACCGCACACGGGCACTGTGGCACCCGTGCAGGCACAGTGGCCCTGCTGGCCGTCGTCTTCTCCCGCTAGCCGCCACCGCCGCATTAACTCCCCCTGCCCTCTCCTATCCCGTCGCCCGCGCCACGCCAGCCAGCGCGGCGTCCGGACTCCGGCGACGTGGCCGAGCTCCGCCAGGTTCTAGAGAGCTCGCCCCTGCCTATAAAAGGCCACGGCCAGCCTCCCTAGCTCCTCACCACACTCCACCACCTCCCAATCGACCACCCGAGCATCGAGCCAAGGCCGAGAGGCCCTCTGGCCTCACATCTCGCCAGCGACCCGCCGCCACCCGAGCTCCGCCACCTCGCCGTTCCACTCTACCCCAGCCTCCACTGACTCCACGCACGAGCTCCATGCACTCTCCTGACCCCGCCCGAGCTCTTCCCTGGCCGAGACCTTGCCGGAATCGCCGTCTCTGGAGACCCCCGAGAACTGCCGCCGCCGGAGAGGAAGGGGGCGACGTCGTCCGGCCATCTCTCGTCACGCTGCGGGTACGTGCGTGTTCACCTCCGTAAGCTCGTCCCATCCCTGCTCTCTCCCAACCTCGCCGTCGATTGCATCGCCGGCAACCGTCGCCGGAGAGCCGTAGCTCTCTGTTCCACCTCTCCCTCTTTTAAATCTGACAGAGGGGCCCGCTAGTCAGTGGCTCGCCGAAGCGGTAAGAGGAGGCGTCCTGGCAAAATACGTCTTCGACGTGGCCCTCTACTGATTTTCTTATTTTCTGTTTTGACCAGTAACTTTGACCATCCATAACTTTTTATCCATAAGTCCAAACAATTGATTCTTTTTGCATTGGGTTTGTCTTGAGCTCCTCTATTTTCTCCTAAAATTTGGTATTTTTCTCATTCTCACAGAATTTCTGGTGCACAGAACAGTGTTATGTGACATTTTCCTTTGCCTTTTTAAAATATTTTCAGAGGGAAATCCTTTTGGTTTTGAAGCCCAGGAGTTTGTGGACAACCCAACAGAGCAAGGCAAGCCATGTCATCCATTTCATGGAGCATTTCAATAGTGTTGGTTATTTAATTGAATTATATGCATTATTTTAATATGTGATAATTCCTAGTAATTTACTTTGATGCATAGCTACTGCCATGTTAAGTTATTCATGATCAATATCCATGCTTGTTAAATACTTATTAAAACTAAACCTAATTGGTTGATCTAGTGCCACCTATCCGGACTTATCCGTGTAGCCACATTTGCCGGTATGGGACGGCCTTGACTTGGTCTAGCTTTGTGCTCTTTTATCGGTACCACCAAAGAGGGAGGGTTATGCGTGCGTGCTACCCTGATCAGGTAGACGACGATAATCCTGTGAGCCCAGTTGAGTTATTTTGCCGGTGTCCCCGTTTGGGACAGTTTAGTTAGCCACGACGGTGGCAGGTGTCACGGGGTGACACAGGGGCCACCCAGGACATGACCCTGGGAGGGTATGATTGTCGGTGGTACGATGGAGGAGTCACGGGTTAGGCAAGTTTCGTTGGAGCAGCACCGGTCCACCCGAGAGGGAAGTGTACCGAGGTACGGGACCGGGAGCTCCATAGTGTGGGTAAAGTGCGCAACCTCTGCAGAGTGTATGAATCTATTCGAATAGCCGCATCCACGGTATTGGACAGTCCGTACTAGGCCACTAAACGGTCAACCGCAATAATGATAATAATGATGGAAGAACTTGTCTTATATTCGAAAGAATTCGTTGGTTCATTAGTATCTCGAGGGTTGTGGGACAACCCGGAAAAGAGAGTAAGTTGATATTTGATAACAGTAAGCACTTTAAGCACTTAACATGTTAATTGCCATGCTATTGTTTACTGCATTGTTATGGTTGCCGTGAGCTTGCGAGTACATTCCAAGTACTCACCTGGCGTATCATGCCAGATGCAGGAGAAGCCGAGGATGGAGGTCCCGATGGTTCGTGCTACGCTAACTAGGCCGTGTCCCATCAGTGTCCCTGTGGATGGAGTTTTCCGCGCTATGTTCCGCTACGCCGTAGAATCACCCAGTAATATCGAGGCCCTGTTATGTTTCATAAATAATGTAGATATTGTCATAGCACCTGATGTGCTTCTGGCCTCGCTATAATGTAACTTATGAGCTTGTACTCGAGATATATTAATAAAGATCAGTTCAGTTCTGTTCCAAGTTGTCGTGTGTTTCCAGAAGACATGATCTCTGGGTTGGAAACACTGGTAAACCGGTTCTTCGAGCCGGGGTGCCACATAAAAGTATTCAATCCGATAATAGTGAAACCTCAAAGGTAAGAACTCAATTCATCACAACAAGATAGAGAGGGAGAAACACCATATGATCCAACTATATTAACAAAGCTCGTGATACATCAAGATCGTGCCAAATCAAGAACACGAGAGAGAGAGAGATCAAACACATAGCTACTAGTACATACCCTCAGCCCCAAGGGTGAACTACTCCCTCCTCGTCATGGAGACCGTCGGGATGATGAAGATGGCCTCTGGTGATGATTCCCCCCTCCGGCAGGGTGCCGGAAAAGGGCTGTAGATGAGATCATGGAGGTACAGAGGCTTGCGGCGGCGTAAAAACTCATCTAGGTTAACTTTCGGGGGTTTCTGAATATATATGATTTTTCAGTATTGGAATCACGCAAGGAGGTGCCACAGGAGGCCCACGAGGCACCAGGGCGCGCCTGGGGGGGGTGGCGCACCCAGGTGGCTTGTGGGGCCCCTGTGGCTCTTCTGCTGCTCCCCCCGAAGCTTCCTGGGTCTATTTCCATCCAGAAAAAATCGTCAAAAAGTTTCGCTGCATTTGGACTTCATTTGATATGGATTTTCTGGAAAACCAAAAACAAGCAGAAAACCGCAACTGGCACTGGGCACTAGGTCAACATGTTAGTCCATGAAAATCATATAAAATCCATATAAAAGAGCACCAAAATCATACAAAACTATAATAAACATGGCATGAATACTTCATAAATTATAGATACGTTGGAGACGTATCACCTTCCATTTTCTCAATGGTGACCTCATGCTCCTCGAGATGAGATTCCAACTCCTCAATGTATTTCTTACCCTCAATGGCAATAGACATAATTTCCATGAAGTTGGAACGAGCAATTTTATTCTTATGAAGAGCTTTAAAAATAATTTCCCCCTTAATTTTTAGGGACAACTACATTTGAGCCCCTAGTTGTGTCACACCCGTGTGTTTTGCCCCTAAATTCAAAAAACCCTCGTTTCTGTCCAAGCTCGTTTGCTCCTCTTATGCTTTTGCCCTTTGACCATTTGACCGCAACTTTGAAAACTTCATAACGAATTCATACTAACTCAGAAAAATGCAAATAAGATATCAAAATGTTAGGAAAAACATCACCTATATGTGCATGTCATTTGCATTCATGACAAAAGTGCTGAAAAGTCCCTATCTCAGTTTGAGCTCAGATGATGTTAGTATGAATAGTAAATGATGAAAAAATTGAAAACAAATTCAAAAAATTCTGATTTTTTTTGTGGCAAACATTGAAAAATGTTTTGAGAGATTGCAAAGTTTCATGAGGAAATGATATTCATGGAAGTCGTGGAAAAAAAGGAAAATTGATGCTCCAAAACAAAAGCATTTTGGAGTGCTGATTTTGTTTGTTTTTTGCCACAACTTCCACGAATGTCATTCCCTGGTGAAACTTTATAAGTGCCCAAAACTTTAGTCAATGTTTGCCACAAAAATAATTCAGAATTTTTTTGAAATTTTTATGATTTTTTTGGATTTTACTATTCATGCTGATATCATATGATCTCAAACTAAGATGAGGACTTTTCAGCACTTTTGTCATGAATGCAAATGACATGCACATATAGGTGATGTTTTTCCGAACATTTTGATATCTTATATGCATTTTTCTGAGTTAGTATGAATTCGTTATGAAGTTTTCAGAGTTACGGTCAAATGGTCAAAGTGCAAAAGCATAAGATGAGCAAACGAGCTTGGGCAGAAACGAGGGTTTTTTGAATTTAGGGGCAAAACACACGGGTGTGACACAACTAGGGGCTCAAATGTAATTGTCCCTAATTTTTAAGGAAGCAACATTATCATTCTCTTCATCATCATCAGGAGACATATTGGGGTTCAAAGTAGGAGATACCTTTGAAGCCTTAGCCATAAGGCAAAAAACAATAGATGATGATGTAGGATCCCTTGCGGCACCATTCAAGACCACATCTTGTTCCATGGAGTGTTGGGTTTCCTCTACATTGTTAGCACAACAACTAGAGGAAATACAAGCATTTTTATCATGGCAACAAGACATAGCAAGCATATCATCATGAGATTTAGACAAGCAATTTCTACATGATATACAAGGACTATCAACACAAGCATGTGAACCATCTAGGGTGCTCAAAGTGTTAAAGTCCAAAGAAGGAGCATTGCAATAAGATAGTGATGAAGGGTCATCCATAGTAAGCCCACTATCATCATTGCAATGACCAACACTACTCACCATATCATTACCTTGTGGCAAACCACATGTAGGTGAAGTAGAAGAAGTTGAGAAGACAACACGACCGGAGGTGGAGGGAGAACAATCATCCCCACAAATCTTGGACACACCATATTTATCTTGAAGCTTTGGCCACAACTCATGAGCATCCCGAAACAGCAAGAGTTGAAATATAACTACATTGCTCAAAGCATCGAAAAGCACATTAGAAGCTCGAGCATTGAGATAAGAGTTTTTCTCATCCTCTATAGATAATCTTTGTGGATCCTTTGGAGGAGAAAAACCCATATCAACAATTCGCTCTAAACATGGGTCAATGGCCCGAAAATGATTAAGCATTTGAATTACCCAAACATCAAAATTTGTGCCATCGAAACTAAGAGTGTCAAAGAATCCTAATCCCCTGGTCGACATCTTTACTCTCTAGGCGGTTAAGCCTAATAATGAGAGATGAAGCTCTGATACCAATTGAAAGATCGTGGATGTCGCCTAGAGGGGGGTGAATAGGCGCTTTAAAATAATTACAGTTTAGGCTAGAACAAATGCGGAATAAAACTAGCGTTTAATAAGTCAAGCACAAAACCTAAAACAACTAGGCTCACCTATGTGCACCAACAACTTATGCTAAGCAAGATATACAACTATGTGATAGCAAGATATATAACATGAAACACTATGGCTATCACAAAGTAAAGTGCATAAGTAAAGGGCTCGGGTAAGAGATAACCGAGGCACGCGGAGACGACGATGTATCCCGAAGTTCACACCCTTGCGGATGCTAATCTCCGTTTGGAGCGGTGTGGAGACACAATGCTCCCCAAGAAGCCACTAGGGCCACCGTAATCTCCTCACGCCCTGGCAAAATGCAAGAAGCCATGATTCCACTAAGGGACCCTTGAGGGCGGTCACCGAACCCGTACAAATGGCAACCCTTGGGGGCGGTCACCGAACCCGAACACTTTGGCAACCCTTGGGGGCGGTCACCGGTACCCGTCAAATTGCTCGGGGCAATCTCCACAACCTAACTGGAGACCCCGACGCTTGCCCGGAACTTTACACCACAATGATTGAGCTCCGACAACACCAACCTCTAGGGCACCAAGGCACCCAAGAGGAACAAGCTCTAGGGTGTCCAAACACCCAAGAGTAAGAAGCTTCTCAACTTCACTTCCATGTATCACCATGGAGAACTCAAACCAATGCACCAAATGCAATGGCAAGGGCACACGGAGTGCCCAAGTCCTTCTCTCCCAAATCCCACCAAAGCAACTAATGCTAGGGATGAAAATGAGAGGAAGAACGAAGAAGAGAACACAAAGAACTCCAAGATCTAGATCCAAGGGGCTCCCCTCACAAAGAGGAGAAAGTGATTGGTGGAAATGTGGATCTAGATCTCCTCTCTCTTTTCCGTCAAGAACTAGCAAGAATCATTGGAGGGATTGAGAGATAGCAAGCTCGAAGAAGGTCAACAATGGGGGAAGAACACGAGCTCAAGTGATAAGAACCGTACTACCGCTTAGGACGGTCAAAACAGCCCAACGAGACAGAAAAACACGAGCAGTAGTTCTGCCAGAGAGGTAGTACCACTCGGGGGAGCAGTACTACCGCTCGAGGGAGCAGTACTACCGCTTGAGCAGTACTACCGCTCTCTACTACCGCTCGAGCAGATTGGGCAACAGAAGCATAAAAATAAGCGGAAGTGGTTGCGGTAGAAGGAAGCGGAAGTACTGTGCAAGCGGTACTACCGCTCGGGGGAGTAGTACTACCGCTTAGAGCAGTACTACCGCTCTCTACTACCGCTCTACTACCGCTCGAGCAGAAAAACTACCCAAGCAAAACAGAAGGAAACCCCAAAACTGAAACTGCTATAACTCCTGCAAACGGACTCCGAAATCAGCAAACTCAAGTTTGTTGGATAGAAGATGACAAGTACTATCCAACAGTGACGGGATAATAAGAACTAGCAATGGAGAAGAAATGCCAATATGATAAGGAAGAGGACCTTCCCACAATATGAACCGGCAAACTCTCCAACACCGAAAACGCAAAGAAGATGCATGCGAACTCCGTTTTTGATGAGCTTGAGTTTGACAAGAAGACGAACACAAACTCTAAAACCTCACGAAGAGAAGAGTGAAATAAGAAACAAGAAAGATGATGCCAAGGATGTAATGGTTTGAGCTCTCTATGAACGATACGATCAAGCTACTTACTTGAGAGCCCCCCTTGATAGAACGGTAATCGATCCTATAACACGGTCTCCCAACTACCACCATGAGACCGGTAAAATAGAAAACCTATCAAGGGAAAACCTTTGCTTTGCACAAAGTCCACTTGAGCTAGATGATGACGATCTTGACTTCCTCAAGTTGGACCACCTTTCTTGATTGTGCACGTTCGATGAAGGCTAGTTGATTACTCCCCCATACTCCACTATGGGTGAGCCACTCTTCGGCATATCTTCACAAGTCTATTGTCACCCCAATGGACGGCAAGCTTCAAGCATGATATCTTCGGGATGCTCCACTTGAACTTGCACATCAAAATCTTGATGATGATCACCACTTGATGTCATCCTCCATGGGTTCAATGAGATCTTCCTCTTGACGCAAGCCCATGGAAACATACCTAAACCCACATAGAACTCTCACGTAGACCATGGGTTAGTACACAAAGCGTAATGGACAATGCTTACCATACCATGGGATCACTTGATCCCTCTCGGTACATCTTGTACGCTTTGTGTGTTGATCAACTTGAATCACTCTTTGACTTAGTCTTGATCAACCTTGAATCAAATCTTCTCAGCATAAAGATGATGTCTTGAAGGTAAACATGAATGTTCACACAATCTTCTTCTTCAAGACATGCTTGCAATAAGCTCAACTCTCACATGACCAATCTTTGGATAAATCTTTGAATATCACCTTGGTCAACACATAATCTTCTACTTATAGCCTTGAAACCAATGAATGATCTTCAAGCAAAGCCTATGGACAAACCCTTCAAATGTAACTCAAAGCAAACCATTAGTCCATAGGGATTGTCATCAATTACCAAAACCAAACATGGGGGACGCACATATGTTCTTTCACCTAGGTCGACCTGATCGCCCCTAGGGCCTCGTGGATCGCCGCCCTCCAAGAGAAGAACAAACGAGGAACGAGGTAGAAGAACTAGGGTTAAGGAGAAAAGATAAAAAAGATAAAAGTGATAGATAGATTTGATCGATTGTGTGTTGTTCAATCGGCCGTCACCTCTCATCTATTTATGAGGCGGCTGGACTTCCCGTACAAGAAAAGGACTCCAAATCACGTCCAAATCTTTCCAAAATTAACCGAACTCGGATTTAGGTAAGTCTAAGACAACAATTTGGTTTTTAGGTCCCACAGGCCACAAACGACCTCGGATGAAGACGAGACGAACAACTTTAATGTTGAACATTTTTCGATTCGAGGTCATCTTCAAGGCCGAATCGCCCTTGTACCGATCAGATTCGTAAAAAACTGCAGTTTCGATCCGGACCAGACTGTCCGGAAGTCCATACCGGACTGTCCGGTCATAACAGAAGGTTTGGATGATTTTGGTGAGCCTGACCGGATAGTTTGGTCCCAATTTCCGGACAGTCCGGTCGCAACAGGAGGTTTTGGGCGTCCGGCCATCTCCATAGTTTTTGCAGCATTGCACTATTTTGGCTACAACTTTTGCATACGACCTCGGATGAAGACGATTTTTATATCAAAATCATCCGATTTGGCGAGACGAAGAACTTTCATGTTGAAATTTTTTCCATCCGAGGTGATCTTAATTATGTTTCATGCCATTTCATAATCTGATGTCAACACGGGCATCTCTGAAATTGTCATACTTCTTGCATCCGAGCTCCATTTTGGACTATCTTTGTATCCATCTTGATATTCTCGAAGAGAGCCATCCAATGGTGACTTCCAATCAAAAATTTGACTTCATCTTGCTACAAATTCAAGCCACTCTTTGCGATCATGCCATTTTCGAGCGTCAACACAAGCCCCCCTGTTTTTCGGTGAAGCTTGCATGCCGAAAAATAACTCGTACCGAGTTTGTTCTAAGCACGATGTCAACACTCCATCGATCATTTTGCATGTGCTTAGGACAATAAGTATATATCGGCCATTGCTTGTGTTAACTTTTTGATGCAAACTTGGGTGAAACCTTCTCGACTTCATTAATCTGACGATAAATTTCCATAGATATGCATGTCAAAGTCATCCGCCAAACTATATTGTCCACCCTTCTGCTAGGATCTTATAGATAATTAATAATGAACTATCTCCAATCCTTGTTTTCGCCTGCAGAAAAATTCCATTAGTGGCCGAAGCGGTGGGCTTCAGTTCGGCCTTACCTATATCGACGAGACTAAGCATCGGCTATTGATAGATATGCAATACACTATGATCAACATGGTAGCCGGATGCTTGATGTGTCAACTCTCTCCAATTGTCATGTCTAGATATATGAATAATTTGAAACCAACCCAAGGAGAATATTTCATCTACACATGCCTCAAGACAAACTATAAGTGATTCGTCAAAACATTGATAATATTTTGATATTCATTGCACTTACTAGTAACGAATCACCGAAAGCCTCAATATGTATAGCACCTATAGCATGTAAAAGCTTCAATCCGAATAACAATGTATATTCGGCTTTGATTATTTGTGCGGCATGAGGCTTAAAAATAGTACCATAAGGAGACATATAAACAACACCAACACCTTGGCCATTGTTATGAATCCCCATAGTACTAGAGAGACAAGGCTAATATCAATATCATGCATGTCATATATCCGATGCTCAATAATAAAACCAGCTATGATTTGGCCTCTTAGAGATTTCAAGGACGTGTAAGCCAAATCATATCCAAACAAAGTATAAGACCACAAGCCAATTCTGCAACTATGAATTGGCCTATGCAACATATATTGACTGGCATCGATTATAATGTCTCAACTCCATGCAAGCATAATATAGGTATAAGTATAAATTTTAATGAACATGTACCTTGTCTCGGTCTTCAATTGAACTAAGGATGATGTTATAATACCACATCGGCCATTACCATGAGGTCCATGTAGAATTCATCCACCAAAGCATGTATAGCCGAAATAAACAAATGAAATAACAATCAAATATTTCAGCTCTTTTGGATTAGCAACAAATATGTAACTAACCAAATGTATAGTGATTTGGTAATACCCTCTTGTGATGTAGAAAAGTATGTTGCATCCATGGATCGAAATAAATCCATGGAGGGTAATTGATCATACCTGGGGATGAGTTCCATGGCATAGGCATTGCTACTTGTAGCTTGCGTTGGTATTTCCCCGAAGAGGAAGGGATGATGCAGCACAGTAGAGATAAGTATTTCCCTCGATTATGAAACCAAGGTTATCGAACCAGTAGGAGAATCACACAACATCTCGTTAGCAGTACCTGCACACAAACAACAAATCCTTACACCCAACGCAAACAAGGGGTTGTCAATCCCTTGGCGGTAAGATTGCAAGATTAAATTGTATTTGATAGATTGATTGATTGCAGCAAAAATACTAAATAAAATAAAATGGCAGCAATATATTTAGGGTTTTAGTAATATGATTTTGATAGACCCGGGGGCCATAGATTTCACTAGAGGCTTCTCTCAAGAAAATAGCATACGGTGGGTAGACAAATTACTGTTGGGCAATTGATAGAAAAGCAAATAATCTTGACGATATCCAAGGCAATGATCATGTATATAGGCATCACGTCCAAGATTAGTAGACCGACTCCTACCTGCATCTACTACTATTACTCCACACATCGACCGCTATCCAGCATGCATCTAGTGTATTAAGTCCGATAAAGAACGGAGTAATGCCTTAAGAACGATAACATGATGTAGACAAGACAAACTCACCAATTAATAAACCCAATGAATAGATCCCATCTTTTTATCCTTAGTAGCAATGATACATACGTGTCATGTCCCTTTCTGTCACTGGGATTGAGCACCGCAAAATCGAACCCACTACAAAGCACCTCTTCCCATGGCAAGATAAATCAACTTAGTTGGCCAAACCAAATCAATAGATCGGAGAAGAAATACGAGGCTATAATAATCATGCATAAAAGAGTGCAACAAAGACTCAAATAATTTCATGGATAATCTGATCATAAACTCACAATTCATCGGATCCCAACAAACACACCGCAAAAAGAGATTACATTGGATAGATCTCCAAGAACATCAAGGAGAACATTGTATTGAAGATTAAAAAGAGAGAAGAAGCCATCTAGCTACTAACTATGGACCCGAAGGTCTGTGGTAAACTACTCACGCATCATCAGAGAGGCAGCAAGGTTGATGTAGAGCCCCTCCGTGATCAATTCCCCCTCCGGCAAATCACCGGAGAAGGACCCCAGATGGGATCTCTCTGGAACAGAATCTTGCGGCGGCGTAAAAAGTATTTCGTGGACTCTCCTGAGGGTTTCTGATTTTTCTGGAATTTATAGTGCTGGAATTAGGTCAAACGGAGTTTGGTGGGCCCCACGAGGCACCAGGGCGCGCCTGCCCCCCCCCCAGGCGCGCCCTGGTGGCTCGTGGGCCCCACCAGGGTCTTCTGGCCTCCTCCCGAAGCTTCTAGTATTCTTCAGGTCCAAGAAAAAATCTCCAAAAAGTTTCGTTGCATTTGGACTTCGTTTGGTATTGATTTTCTGTAAAACAAAAACAGGGCAGAAAACAGCAACTGGCACTGGGCACTAAGTTAATAGGTTAGTCTCCAAAAATGATATAAAATTGCTCTAAATGATTATAAAAGCATCCAAGATTGATATTATAACAGCATGGAACAATCAAAAATTATAGATACGTTGGAGACGTATCAGGCATCAATGGCATGTTTGATGAATATGGATGATGTGATAACCGAAGATTTTGATGGGGTGATGGAAACCTTCGGCTGAATTGTTTACTGCTTTCATTCTTCTCCTTCTTCACTTGTATTGTATTTGTTGCAATAGAATCTTGCACATCATTTTGTTTTGATTGCCCCCCTTGGGAACCCATGTCATATTCTTCTTTCTCAGCTCTTGTGCACTTAACTTTTGTAATTCCTTCTTTTTCCAATATGATAAGCCGAGTGGGCACCTCGGCTATGATTCTGTTTCGACCAATGGCGATTCTTTTTTGGCCTTGTGCACTCTCAAGTTTTTTCTTCAGATTTGGCATTTTGACTCTCAACAATTGATTGATTCATCTCATTGCCTTTACTAGCCAATGTCAACATCTCAATTGGCTCTTTTTCATTTGAAACCAAATCTGAACTAGCACACGTACGACCATCTTTCTTGACTCGATATTCTTGCTTGACCACCTCTATCTTCTTTCTTGAGCTCCGGACCGATTCTTTTTTATTGAAACGGTCTTGAACATATGACTGCTCACTGAAGGTTGGTCTTCTTGGAGCTGCATAATATTGGTGAGATGGTTTATAATAAGATGGAGAACGTGCCCTTGTATCATACCTGTCCCATGATGGATATGGATTTACGTGAGCATAGGGAGCCATCCACGACATTAGCATTGGCGGCCCAAAATAAGGATATGAATATGTTGCATTGAAATTCTCACTTTGCCAATACCGATCCTCGGATTTGTGCCTAGGAGTGATCTTGATGCTTTTGCATTAGTTGGCCGATAAGAACTTTTCTCTTCACTCTTCTTTTGATATTTATCTAATAATTATGCAAAAGTGACTTTGGATTTCTTGCACTTGTGCTTATTGCGGCCTTTATCTCCTTTGGCTTGACTTCAATCGATCTTTGGATTTTCTTGTTACCCCCCAGTCCTTGGCGTCTTCATTGTAGCTTCGATGGAATTCTCGCCCTCAAGATTATGTTCATTGTGACCTTCAACAACTCGTTTACCTGAAAGCTTGATCCCATCACCTGCAGTTTTTACCTTCTCTTTAAACGGATCGGCTTGAAGCAGCCGATGCAAAAACTGTTTGCCATCAGGACCAATTGGAATAGACTGGTCATCTCTTGGTGTTACAACAAATTTCAATCGTCCACTTTCAATGGCCGATTTAACTATTTAACGAAACATGTTGCAATCCTTAAAACTATGCCTGAATGAATCATGCAACTTACAATACATTCGTCCTTGGATAGATGGCACGACATGGTGATCAAAACTTCTAATATAATTATTTCTCAACAACAAATCAAAGATTTGATCACACATGTTTGAATTGAAGGTATAGTTTTCATTCTCTAGCCGATCTTGTTGTGAGAACGGCTTTGGAATTGAGCAAACGAATGGTTCAGATTTGACATCTCCCCATTCGACTATGAATTTTCTTTTGCATTCTCTTTCCGATGTCATTGGATAAGATATTATACTAGCATCGGTTTTCTCAAAAGAATCTAAACTTGATTTTTTTTTCTGAAACAAAAATATTTAGAATATACATGCCTCAATTGAGACCAAGTGTAAGCCAAGTAAGAAATAAGAAAAGCTACCCAATTAGATATGAACTTTAGATAAAGTAATAGGGAAAGCCTTGGCTGCAATAATATGTCACTATCGGTCTTTGTAAATGGTGTAATGGGTTGACCGATATGCTTTGTAACAATTTTTGTGCTAACAAGTAAATTACCCTTCTTCATTGGTCTTTCAAAATTACTTGTGAGAATTTTTGTAATAGATGCATCAACAATAAAGTTGTGACCAAATCTGAAAATAGGTAAATTACTTGCTAGACATACCTCTTCAAATATGTTGGGAAAGCATGATGGTGGTGTGACTTGAACAATATCATGCTTCGCTTCTGGATGGCTTCCCAACACCTCGTCGCCCTCTTTTTCTTGATTCAGTGCATCATTACATTGAAGATCTTTGTCAACCGAACTTTGTTCGGCTATATGTTCTTGCTCTTGAAGCTCGTCAATTTCTATGGCACGAAACTCATAGGGCAGGAAGTAGGTTCCATTAACTTCAGAAAAATCAAGCACGGTCGTTTTGCTATGCTTGCCATGCCCTTTCTCAATACTACTTGCCTCTTTGGATTTGATGGATTCGGAATATATACTACTTGATTCGGCTTTTCAACCGAAGCACTTTCATGTTCCGAATCATCCTTCTTTTCATTGATACTACCAATTGGCAATGCTTCTTTTCTCTGAGCCAATTCTTTTTCTATTTGTTTCTGGCGGCGAGCGGCAAAATTGGTTTTAATCATTTTCTCAATTTTAGCCCACTCCGGATATGATTGCCCCCCAATGCTTTTAGATTCTTTCGGCAATGACACGTGGGTGTTGCTGAAACTTTGCAACTGTGTAGGGGGTGTATAATATGATGTAGTACTAGGTGAAGGCATATGCATTGTTGTAAAACCATATTTTTGCTCGCCAATTTTATCAATTGGCAAAGATTCATCTTCTTGCAAAACTCTAGCTTTTATTGCCACATAATCAGGAAATAGCCCCTTTTCATGTTGTTCAAGGCAAAGGGCACTAATCCTCTTATTTTGGGCTAAACTCTTCAATGCAGCCACAACTACCTCATCTTCTACAATATTGGGCACAACCGCTCCTGTAAAATTTACATTTATTCGGCTATGACCAAGAAGGTGTGAATCCAAATTATGAACATCTATAATTGTGTATGGTGCTGAAAAATTACTGACATGAGGTGTAGTATATGACGGTTGAGAGTAACTGGCCGAATAGCTAGTAGTAGCATGGCCAATTCTCCCATCCATCGGCATGGTTGAACTAGTATATTGCAAATTAGTTGCCGATGAATAAAAAGGTGAAACACTTTGCCGCATGCTATTGGATGTTCCTACATGAGGTGTTTCAACTTGATCGACCAAACTCATCATGTCGTTCATCGGCATAACGATTTGTGGGGTTGCCGATGAATGAGAGTTGGAGTACAAATGGTGCATGTTACTAGTATCATAAGAAGTTGAAGCATGTAAATTACTTTGAATCGGCCTTTGCACGTAATTAGATGCATGATTGAAAAAACTAGGGCTGGCCGATAGAGTATACTCATTGAACGATCTAGTAACACCATATGAATTATTTGCATCTACAGTAGGGAATTGGGTATTCATATTACCTTTGTAGATTGCAAACCCTAGATGACGATCTCTTCGTAGAAAGAATGGGTTGAAGACCGTTCAAAGCTTCGTCCCCAGTGGAGTCGCCAAAAAGTGTGTTCGCACATGAACACGTCACCGTGTACCCTCGACACCGGGGGTGATGCACCGCAGCTCACGTCGAAGGAGACCCGGGCGGAAGCGCGGTATGCAAGCAGTCCGGGGGGCGCTTTTGTAGACCCGAAACCCCACACGCCTGGGAGGGACCCCGTCAGGGCGCGTGGCGGCTATGGGCTGCCCTAGGTCAACCTGATCGCCCCTAGGGCCTCGTGGATCGCCGCCCTCCAAGAGAAGAACAAACGAGGAACGAGGTAGAAGAACTAGGGTTAAGGAGAAAAGATTAAAAAGATAAAAGTGATAGATAGATTTGATCGATTGTGTGTTGTTCAATCGGCCATCACCTCTCATCTATTTATGAGGCGGCTGGACTTCCCGTACAAGAAAAGGACTCCAAATCACGTCCAAATCTTTCCAAAATTAACCGAACTCGGATTTAGGTAAGTCTGAGACAGCAGTTCGGTTTTTAGGTCCCACAGGCCACAAACAACCTCGGATGAAGATAAGCCCAAAAGAAAATTTGACCGTTTCGATGAGACAAACAACTTTCATGTTGAACGTTTTTCGATTCGAGGTCATCTTCAAGGCCGAATCGCCCTTGTACCGATCAGATTCGTAAAAAACTGCAGTTTCGATCCGGACCGGACTGTCCGGAAGTCCATACCGGACTGTCCGGTCATAGCACAAGGTTTGGATGATTTCGGCGAGCCTGGCCGGACAGTCTGGTCCCAATTTCCGGACAGTCCGGTCGCAACAGGAGGTTTTGGTCGTCCGGCCATCGCCATAGTTTTTGCAGCATTGCACTGTTTTGGCTACAACTTTTCCATACGACCTCGGATGAAGATAATTTTTATATCAAAATCATCCGATTCGACGAGACGAAGAACTTTCATGTTGAAACTTTTTCCATCCGAGGTGATCTTAATTACGTTTCATGCCATTTCATAATCTGATGTCAACACGGGCATCTCTGAAATTGTCATACTTCTTGCATCCGAGCTCCGTTTTGGACTATCTTTGTATCCATCTTGATCTTCTCGGAGAGAGCCATCTAATGGTGACTTCCAATTAAAAATTTGACTTCATCTTACTACAGATTCAAGCCACTCTTTGCGATCATGCCATTTTCGAGCGTCAACAGTTATGTTTTCCAATAAGTTCATAGCTAATCTTACTGCCATCATTACAACCTTTTGGTGGACTAGGATCAAAGATACATCGAGCTCTAAAGCCCTTTGTCTCAAAGCTTGGAAAGACACCCGCACTTCAAAAGAAGAGGGGTGCCTGGGGATTAGGAACTTGCAATGAATCAAGTTTTAACTCTTAATGTCGCTTGGAGAATTGCTGAAGCCCCTTGTCTCATCTTGACTCCATCCTTAAGGCCTTATACTTCCCTAATTCTTCTATTTGGTTGACCATACCAAAATCAGGTTTCTGGTCCTCTCTACTTAAAGTTTTTTTGACGAAAATGCTGTCAGCGCAGCTTTTCATTGACATTGGGGGGGGGGGGGAAGACATACAACAGTTAAGTTTACAGTGTTACAACTCACAGGGCCACCAGGGGTGACCGAGACACCAAACCCATGCCTTGGTCAGGGTGTTTTAGTCTGGTTCCCTAGGTCTGTGCATAAGGGTGTTAACTAATCGCCTGCCTGCCACCGTCCACATTCCGGCATCTTCGATCAGCCACCCGACCTGTCGTGGGGAAATCACGGCAGATGCCATGAGATAGCTAAGAGTGGGGGGCTGCGTGTGGACGCCGGTGGGTTCCGGAAGCGAGGTCGGTGCGCGTGAGCGTGGGACACAAGGCGTACCCAGGTTCGGGGCCCTCAGGAGAGGTAACACCCCTAGTCCTGCCGAATGGGATGATATGCACAGGGGCTACAAGGTCGCTCCTGGAGCTGTTTGGGGCGGAGGAGGAAGAAGGGGCTAGGCCGCCGTTCCGCCTCTGCTGTGAGTGTGGGTGTGGACTACGAATGGAGCTGGACGAAGAAGAAGAAGAAGCCGACCCCCTGCATGGAGACCTCCTGGGGGCTCTTATAGACCAACCCCCAAGGGTTACATGGGTAAAACTACACACGGGCGGGACCCGGATGTCGGCGTCCGGAGCCGGCAGTGGGGCCCACCGACTGCTGGGTCCCGTCGGCTGCGGGCCCCGCCGGCTACTCGACACTGTGGCCCATCGTCTCATGCATCATGGAGTGGTTGGCATCGTGGGACTGCAGTGGAGCGCTGGTGCTGACGTCGGCCACCCCGGTCAGCGGGGTTGGCAGCCCTGTCGCCACGCCTTCCCGAGACGGGTTGCACTGCAGCCACGTTCTCCCATCGTGGAGAGCCGTCTTGTCGTTGGGAGCGATGGGACAGCCGCTGACCCGTCGCCAGCCGGCTAGCGGACAACCGAACCCGGCACGGGGCCGGGCCTAGCCGGCTCGCGCTGAGAAGCCGGCCGGACGGCTAGCCGGTTTGGTGGGGCGCGGGTTGCGCCAAAGTTAATTTTAAAAGAGGGCTCCGGGTTTGATTGCCAACCCGGGGGTCATCCCCCCGACAGTAGTCGCCGAAGCTGTAAAGGCTCGCCGGCTCCAAGCGGGGGAGGCTTTGCAGCTTATCCCCCCCCCCCCCGAAGGAGTGCGGTTGCTTGACGAAGAAGTGCCGGCTTGAGACCGTGAACGCCGGCTGCCGGAAGCCGGGTCGAGGCACTTAGCCGTAGCGGAGTTCGAACGGCTCGGCCTGCCAGACCAGTCGGTATGGGGGATCGCTCCAGTCACCTAACGAAACCCCGCCACGTGCAGCCTAGCGGCAGATGAGGCCTGCCAGACCACGCGCGCGACAGGACGTCGCGGTGGGCTGGGTCCTACCAGGCCGTGGCCTCGGCCCACGCATGGGATTTACTGCGGCCGCGCGCGCCTGTTGGAGTTCTCGGGGCAGTTATTGCATGCCTTAATGCGCCCGTGCATTGCGGGGGAGTGGGGATCGTGGGCGCAGACGATCCCACTCCCTCACGTTCCGTCATGGTCTTTAAATGGGTAGGGAGGGGGAGAGGCCGAGGTATTCTCTCCCTTGCCCCCGCCCGTTGCTTCGTCTCCACCTCCCCACATTCCTTCTTGCGCACACCATCGCCATAAGCCGTCGCCCGCTCGAGCTGCAACCGCGCCGCGCAGCGACCCACGAGCAGCCTTTTTTTCCCCGCTTCGCCGCCGCCGTTCTCTCTTCTTCGACCGCGCCCCTCCCGCTCTCGCCGATGGCGCCGCTGAAGGGTTCTTGGGAGGGGTCAGTGGTGACCGTCGACGACATCAAGTACCTACGCCGCACACGATGGCTACCGCCGGCGGAGCAGGTGGAGGCGCGCGCGCCCGGCAAGGAGATGGCGCCGGCGCTGCGGAACGGCGAGGTTGTGGTGTTCTACACCCACTTCCTCCGCGGGCTTGGGCTTCCCGCGAGCGTCTTCTTCAGGCGCTTCCTCACATATTTCGGCCTCCAACCGCATCACCTGGGGCCGAACGCCATCTTGCAGCTCGCCGGCTTCGTGACGCTGTGCGAGGGCTACGTCAGCCTCCTCCCGTACGTGGAGTTGTGGTGCCATATGTTCTATCTGAAGCAGCAAGGAGCAGCAGCCGGCGTCATGTCCGAATGCGGGGCGGCCGTGCCGGTTACCCGGACGGCGGGCCCCTTCCCGAAGCTGCCACTCGAGGACTCCGCCAAGAAGTGGCATAAATCCTTCTTCTATGTGAAGAACGTCGACCCGGCCAACGACCACATCAACCTCCCCCCCCCTTCGTCGACGTGCCGCCAGCTGAGAAGCTGAACTGGGGGCACAACCCAAAGAACACGTCCGCGGAGATCTTGGGCGTCTGCCGCCGGGTCAAGGAGATGACGGACCGCGAGGGGCTCACCGCCGTGGACCTCATCCACTACAAGAAATATGTCAAAATTCGTTGGGTTCAGTCCCCGGTTGTCAGGTACCAGTTTTCAAAGCTTTGACAGTAAATAACCAGATATACCAACCAATATGATAGGACAAGTGAAATTCTTCAAATAACAGTCAAGATAATTCTATTCTATTACAATATTGCAGATGGAAAAGAGAATAAACACATCCAGAATAATCGTAAGCTATCATAATATAACAGCTACTAGCTGACTGAGGCTTCAGGCTTCAACCAAATTTCTTCAGCCTGTAGTTCTTTGTAACATTTGGTTATGTTCATCACGTCGATGAAGATGATTTCTTCAGCCTATAGTTCTTGACATAATCAAGCAAAACCTGCAAAGCTTTATTCAGATCATAACCATATGGACAGATAATTCATAACCATTGCATTAAATTTTGAAGATCAAAATAGAGGAAACTGACAATAAAATTTAACCACAAGCCACTGTTTTGCTTTCAACGACAAGGAAATCATTATCTGGTGATGCTACGGAGTGCGGCAGGAAGGTGTAGTGTGGCAGGAAAACCATTGCATTACATAGAACATAACCATTGTACCATTTTAATTCATCCTACATTACATTATCAAATTTTAAAGATCAAAACAGATTAATCTTACAAAAGAATATTACCACACGTCACCTCTATCTATTTTGTGTGTACAAGTAAAGAAAATTTTGTGCCAATAATTATCTTGGACAAACTAAACTGCTGCTGTTATACAGATACATCAATCATGCTAAGGATGAATAGCCCTAACCTATAGGTACGATGGCATAGTAGCAACAAATAGTGCAACACCAGAACACATTAATCTGAAGAAACTACTATTTTGCTATCATCCATTCAGCAAATTAATACTCCCTCCGCCCGAAATTCTGACAAGTAATTCCGGACGGAGGGAGTAGGACCTAATAATACTAGCCAGCGCATGCAGTGGTGGAGCCAGGAATTTGGTCCTGGGTATTCTTGTAAAAAAATCAACAAAGTAGCAATCAATCAGTGGCATGGACTCTTACACAGTACTGCTCTTATAGAATATAGATGGATGGCTTCTAGCAGTGGCATCAGTGGCAATTAACAAAAAAGCTTGAGATTTGTTTAAAAAACAGAGGAGAAATTACATTGGTGGCTTGGTCTCTTGTAGATGCCTGGACGGAAGGCTTCTAGGCGTTCTGCCATCACACCACATAATTAGAAAAGAAATAAATATAATTGCATGATAATGGATAAACTAAGGTGCATGGAGATTGAGTAATGAAAGTATAGCTCACAACATCTGAAATTAGCGCCATAGATAAAACTAACCAGATTCAGCGATAGACGAAGGTTGTAGAATATTCAGATAGATCAGCTAATGTATGTAACGCATTGAGAGCTCAGCATTCATCTGCAGAACAAAGACCAATCAGGCAATCAGGACCAATGGTTTGGGCTATATAAATATGAAAGCAGACCGAGGGCTGCCTGCAAGCCATCCAACAGGGTCAGCGGCGATTCAACGGGAAGCGGGTCAAATTTGAACTGCAGCTGCCTTATAGTTTGTTCTTTATTTTTTTCCAAAAATCATTTCTAGGTACATAAGTATCTATTTAATTAGAGAAACACCAAAAAAATTCCAAGATTCAACCACTAGCTAGGAACGGTCATGCCCGCCGTTTTGACCGCATTTTGAAATGGGCATGAAAAATTCAAAAAAATCAAAAAATTGGAAAACCTTCGCATTGTGTCATTATATGTGACCAAGTTACTAGGAAAAATAATAAACTTGTAATACGACAATTATTTTAAAAAAGTGTTCTCAGAAATGAGCTATCATGTGTGAAGATTCACGGCTTTCAAGTCAAATGATCAATCTTATGGCGACATTCATGACATAGTTTGTTCAAATGATCTCATATTGTGCACAAAGGTGCATCTTGGAATGGCAAACAATGTTGCCTAAGAAAGTTTTCATTTTCTTTGGACGAAAATTTCATTTTCCATTTTTCGAGTGCCCAAAATGAGATTTTTTGTGAAGGACCTACCATATATTTGTTGCAAAATTAGACCAAATCAATTTTATAAAATATTAGGCTATATTTAATGTACAATTGACCGAATGGTTGCGTGTCAAAA
The DNA here is from genome assembly GCA_039707655.1 of Elymus sibiricus. Classification (NCBI taxonomy): domain Eukaryota; kingdom Viridiplantae; phylum Streptophyta; class Magnoliopsida; order Poales; family Poaceae; genus Elymus; species Elymus sibiricus. Next base: position 80,452,564 of record CM077674.1, read on the forward strand.
GCTATGATCCACCTCTCGTGAAAATATTAGGCCATATTTAATGTACAATCCACCGCGTGACCATGGCGTTGCCACGCGTTCTGGGCGGCCTAGGCATGAATGGTGGGTTGGGCACTCCCCCGGTAGGTGTTAGGAAGAAGAATACAACAGAAGAATCTCACGAGAAGACTGAACTAAGCTCAAACATGAATTAGCAGCCAAGTGTTTGATTAGCGGTGGTGGAAATGCACATGGCCAATGGGCCTGAGTTTTGGCTGAGGATGATCATCTACTAAGGAGACTGTCTTGGCAAATTTGCAGCTCAAATGGAGGAGCCTAGGTGGCACTTGCTTTGCAAAGTACCACACTAGAAAGAAATATGGATGTTGAAGCTGGGCTCAAATGAACGAATGGATTGAGCTGAAATTTTGTGGAGGGAAGTTATATAGGTAGGAACATGCCCTGGTAAAGTTTCAGCAATAATTAAGCAATATAAAATATAGTTGCTTCACAAACTGAAAATATGACTAGAATAAAAGATTGGATGATGAGCTCACATGGATTGCTGGATAGAACTCAAATTTTATGGAGAGTGATGATTTGAGCATATGGAAGATTTGGAAAAATCTCAAATCATTTGGATAATCCTAGCTAGTACTTCCGTCACAAAGCTTCTCTCTGGATAGAAACTTTGGAAATTTTCTGAGGAAGATTTACTATGCAAATGGAGCTGAATATTGTCATGTGGCAATGATTTGGATATGGAAGAGTGCCCAAAAAGTTTGAGGGCAATAGGAGTGGTCTAGATAGCACTTGCTTTGCAATGTGCCAATCTGGCCAGAAAATAGAAATTGAATCTGGGCTCACATAGATGATCCGATTGAGCTGAAATTTGGATGAGAATGATAATTTGGGCATATGAACGCACTGTAAAAATTTCATACCATTTGGATAAATAAAAATGGTACTTCCTTCACAATGCTCTCCACTGAACAGAAAATTGGGAAAAATATTGAGGGAAATTGGCTAAATTAAATGAGCTAAAATTTTGTGGACGGAAGTTATATAGGTAGGAACATGCCCTGGTAAAGTTTCAGCAATAATTAAGCAATGTAAAATAGAGTTGCTTCACAAACTGAAAATATGACCAGAATAAAAGATTGGATGATGAGCTCACATAGATTGCTGGATAGAGCTCAAATTTTATGGACAGTGATGATTTGAGCATCTGGAAGATTTGGAAAAATCTCAAATTATTTGGATAATCCTAGCTAGTACTTCCTTCACAAAGCTTCTCTCTGGATAGAAACTTTGGAAATTTTCTGAGAAAGATTTACTATGCAAATGGAGCTGAATATTGTCATGTGGCAATGATTTGGATATGGAAGAGTTCCCAAAAAGTTTGAGGGCAATAGGAGTGGTCTAGATAGCACTTGCTTTGCAATGTGCCAATCTGGCCAGAAAATAGAAATTGAAGCTGGGCTCACATAGATGATAATTTGAGCATATGAATACCATTTGGATAAATAAAAATGGTACTTCCTTCACAATGCTCTCCACTGAACAGAAAATTGGGAAAAATATTAAGGGAAATTGGCTAAATTAAATGAGCTAAAATTTGGTGGAGGGAGGTTCTATGGGCAGGGTCATGTCCTGGTAAATTTGCAGCAATTATAAAGTAATATAAAATATAGTTTCTTCCCAAACTGAAAATATTACTAGAAACAAAAATTGGATAGTGAGCTCACATGGATTGTTATATGGGGCTCAAATTTTGTGGAGAGCTATGATTTGGGCATATAGAATATGTGGCAGAAATTCAACTCATTAGGATATGCCTAGCTAGTACTTCCTTCACAAAGCTTCTAGCTGAACAGAAACTTTGGAAATTTGCTGAGGAAGATTTACTAGGCAAATGGAGCTGAATTTTTTCATGAGGCAATGATTTGGATAGGAAATAGTGCCCAAAATTTTTGAGAGCAATCAAGAAAATATAAATAGCACTTCCTTCACAAAGTGTTGTTCTGAACAGAATAGGAAAATGAATATTCCTGAATTATTTTCGAACTAGGCAAGGAAGGGTTTTGACATATTTGAGGAAGATATGATCCAAAGAATTTATGAGAATTTTTTGGGAATTTTAGGAATGACAGAAATGTAGGCTGCTTCACAACCTAGGGCAAAAATTGACACATGGACATGACACATAGGCAAAACTGATGAGGTGGCGCCTAGTCATAGCAATGCACCACAATTTACAAGGCTATAACCATCTATATTGGTCGTGATCAGCTAGAAATAAGGCAGCGGACCTGCTTTACGACCATTTCGTGCAAGGAAATTATGACCTTTCTGACCAAAATGGTCGTTATGGTTTAGGGTTTGGACCCCCCCGAACAGCTTATGACCAATTAGTCTCAAATGGTCGTAGTTTAATGACCATTTCTTCCAGGGTCACTGACAGAAGGTCACAAGTTGACATATTTCTTGTAGTGATCGCCGCCTTCATCGGCCACCGTGTGCTGCCACTGTCGACGAAGGGGCTGACGCCGGCCGAGATCGCGACATGAGCGGCCAGCACGACCCCTGCCGGCTGTCGACGAAGGGGCTGACGCCGGCCGAGATCACCCAGCGTGTGAACGATGTCTCCGCCGCCGGGCTCAAGGTGAAGGTGTGGCGTTTTGGCAAGGAGCTGTACAATCGGGATGCCCCGGCGCCAGCGGTGAGTCTCTGGTCCTTGTTCTTCGCAGCGTCCGCCCTCTTCATGCGCCCTGACGCCCTAGGCCGGCTACAGCACTTCCCGAGCCAGCTCGTGCATGACGGCCCGAACCCCATGGTCCTGCAGCCAAATCGGGATGACTCGGACCCGGAGGATGAGGGAGACGGCGATGCGGGAGCCGAAGGCGGCGAGGAGCGCCTCACGGACGCGGAAACCGGCGGCTCCGATCAAGTCGGCAAGTCTTTAATCCCGGATGTTTGGCGCGAGTGGCTGGATGATAACGAAGATGACGAGGACGGGGCGGGCGATGCAGCTCCGCAGGACGCGGAGGCGGGCGACGGGGCCACCCCAGGGGGCGGCAACGGAGGGCGACCGGGGAGCCGGCGGGCCCAAGCCGGCCGCACGGGAAGCAGCCGGTCGAGACGCGGCCGGTTGTGAAGCGCCCTGCTACGGCGCAGCCGGGCGCCATGAAGAGGTCCGTCAAGAAGGCACGCCGGATGGTGCCGCCGGCGGGCGGTTCCCGCGGTCATAGGGTGAGTTTTTCTTCGTTGCTAACTTATTGCCTTTTTTGCCGCTGTTGCTGTTGTTTTTTCTCATTTTCTTCTTCCTTATCTTCCTTGCGCACCGTCCAAGAGCGCGCTCGAGCTGGCGGAGGCGGCCGCGGCAGCGGCAGCCGCGGAGGAGGCCGACCAGCGGAGGGGCCGTGGCGGCGAGGAGGGGCGCGAGGCGGCTGAGACCGCCGAGGAGGTGCTCGCGGCCCGCCAGTCCGGCACCATGCTACTTGTGAGCTGCGTTGGTAATTCCCTGAAGAGGAAGGGAGATGCAGTATAGTAGAGATAAGTATTTCCCTCAGTTATCAATCCAGTAGGAGAATCACGCAACACCTCGTTAGCAGCACCTGCACACAAAACAACAAATCCTTGCACCCAACGCAAACAAGGGGTTGTCAATCCCTCGGCGGTTAATTGCAAGATTAAACTGTATGTGATAGATAAATAGATTGAACAAAAATACAAAATAAAATAAATAAAGAAAAAGTGCAGCAAGGTATTTTAGGGTTTTTAATATATGATTTAGATAGACCCGGGGGCCATAGTTTACACTAGAGGCTTCTCTCAAGAAAATAGCATACGGTGGGTAAACAAATTACTGTTGGGCAATTGATAGAAAAGCAAATAATCATGACGATATCCAAGGCAATGATCATGTATATAGGCATCACGTCCGAGACAAGTAGACCGACTCCTGCCTGCATCTACTACTATTACTCCACACATCGACCGCTATCCAGCATGCATCTAGTGTATTAAGTCCATAAAGAATGGAGTAACGCCTTAAGCAAGATGACATGATGTAGACAAAGTAAACTGACGCATGAATAAACCCCATCTTCTTACCCTTAATAGAAACGATACATACGTGTCATGTCCCTTTCTGTCACTAGGATTGAGCACCGCAAGATCGAACCCATTACAAAGCACCTCTTCCCATGGCAAGATAAATTAATCTAGTTGGCCAAACCAAATCAATAGATCGGAGAAGAAATACAAAGCTATAATAATCATGCATAAAAGAGTTTAGAGAAGACTCGAATAATATTCATGGATAATCTGATCATAAACTCACAATTCATCGGATTCCAACAAACACACCGCAAAAAGTGATTACATCGGATAGAACTCCAAGAACATCGAGGAGAACATTGTATTGAAGATCAAAAAGAGAGAAGAAGCCATCTAGCTACTAACTATGGACCCGAAGGTCTGTGGTAAACTACTCACGCATCATCGAAAGGGCAGCAAGGTTGATGTAGAGCCCCTCCGTGATCGATTCCCCCTCCGGCGGAGCACCAGAAAAGGCCTCCAGATGGGATCTCTCAAGAACAGAAACTTGCGGTGGCGGAAAACGTATTTCGTGGACTCCTCTGTTGGTTTCCCGATTTTAGAGAATTTATAGTGGTGGAATTAGGTCAAACGGAGCTGTGTGGGCCCCACAAGCCACCAGGGCGCGCCACCCCCCCTGGGGCGCGCCCTGGTGCCTCGTGGGCTATTCCTCCATCTTCTGGCCCTCTCCCGAAGCTTCTAGTACTTGTTATGTCCAGAAAAAAATCTCCAAAAAGTTTCGTGGCATTTGGACTTCGTTTGGTACTGATATTCTGGAAATCCAAAAACAGGCAAAAAACAGCAACTGGCACTGGGCACTAAGTTAATAGGTTAGTCCCAAAAAATGATATATAATTGCTGTAAATGTATATAAAAACATCCAAGATTGATAATATAATAGCATGGAACAATAAAAAATTATAGATACGTTGGAGATGTATCAGCATCCCGAAGCTTAATTCCTGCTCGTCCTCGAGTAGGTAAATCATAAAAACAGAATTTTTGATGTGGAATGCTACCTATCATATTCATCATATATTCTTTTCTTTTATAGCATGGACGTTTGGACTTGAATGATTCAAAGCAATAGTCTATAATTTGACATGAAGATATAAATACTCAAGCATGCTAACAAGCAACCATGTCTTTCAAAATATCAACGCTAAAGAAAGTTATCCCTAGCCCATTATGCTCAATCATTGATCCATTCATGAAACACACTCAAATATTAGCTACACTCAATGCACAAGTATGACAATAGTGCTCTCTAGTTGGTGCTTTATAAGAAAAGATGGAGACTCAAATAAAAATAAAAATTGCATAAAAGTAAATAGATAGGCCCTTCGCAGAGGGAAGCAGAGATTTGCAAATGTGCCAGAGCTCAAAGATTAAATTAGAGAGATAAAATTATTTTGAGAGGCATGCTTTTCCTGTCAACGAAAACGACCGAGAATTCCCAATATTTTCCATGCTAGACACATCATAGGCGGTTCCCAAACAAAAAGTAAAGTTCATTTCCTTTCCACCATTCTTTCACAATCCATGGCTAGCCATATCCACGGGTGCCCTCCATACCAACACTTTCCAAGGAATTTTGTTGTTGTTAATTTTTGATTCATTGTGGGACTGGGCATCCCTAGTACCAGCCACTCTCTTGTGCAATGACAAGTGAATAAACACTCATCGTGAGAATAACACTCCTAGCATGGAAAATAATGGCCACCCCCTGCCGCTTCATGAGCGGTACGGGCACACAAAACGGAAAATTATTTTGAAAACTTTAGAGTTGGCACATGCAAATTTACTTGGAACGGCATTGAAATACCGCATATAGGTAGATATAGTGGACTCATTTGGCACAACTTGGGTTTAAGGAGTTTGGATGCACAAGCAGTATTTCCGCTTAGTACAAATGAAGGCTAGCAAATAGATTGAGAAGCAACCAACCAAAAAGCGAAAACGGTCAGAAACATGCATTGAACATAACTAACACCGAATAATGCACCATAAGTAGGATATAATTACGTTGCATAACTATTGACTTAATGTGCATGCATAGGAAATCACAAACCTTAACACTAATATTCTTACTAAATCACAATTACCCACTAACATGACTCACATATCATCATCTCCATATCGCAAAACTATTGCAAGGAATCACACTTATCATATCCAATGATCTATATGAAAGTTTTTATTATATCCCTCTTGAATATTCATCACTTTGGGACCAAATTCATATCTTGTGCAAATTACCATTACTATTATCAACTCTCAAAAAGATATAAGTGAAGCATGAGAGTGCACATATTTCTTCAAAATTTTAATCTTGTCAACTCTCAAAATAATATAAGTGAAGCATGAGAGTTTAAATATTTCTTCAAAATATAGCCACCGCCATGCTCAAAAAGATTTAAGTGAAGCACTAGAGCAACTGCCTAGCTCAAAAAATTTAAGTGAAGCACATAGAGTATTCTAGCAAATCATGATGATCGTGTGGCTCTCTCAAATAGGTGTGTCCAGAAAAGATGATTGTGACAAACTAAAAAGCAAACAAAGCAAAGACTCATATAATACATGACGCTCCAAGCAAAACACATATCATGTGACGAATAAAAATATAGCTCCAAGTAAAATTACCGATGGTTGGTAGAAGAAAGAGGGGATGCCTTCCGGGGCATCCCCAAGCTTAGATGCTTGAGTCTTCCTTGAATATTACCTTGGGGTGCCTCGGGCATCCCCAAGCTTAGGCTCTTGCCACTCCTTATTCCTTCATCCATCGTGATCTCACCCAAAACTTGAAAACTTCAATCACACAAAACTCAACAAAACCTTCATGAGATCCGTTAGTATAACAAAACAAATCACTACTTTAAGTACTGTTGCAAACCCATTCATATTTTATTTTTGCATTATACCTACTGTATTCTACCTTCTCCAAGGCTTATACCCCCCGATACAATCCATAGTTTCATCAAAACAAGCAAGCAGTGCATCAAAAACAGAATCTGTCAAAAACAGAACAGTCTGTAGAGATCTATTTAAAAGCCACACTTCTGTAACTCCAAAAATTCTGAAAAATTAGGAAAACGTTGGAAATTCATATACCAATACTGTTTAAAAATTTCAGATTTTTCTGACACTCCAGTACAGAACCAAAATTCCAGCACTGGACGCAAAACTTTCTGTTTTCCAAACAGCATCAATTATACTATCTTCCAAATCATCCCAAAGGTTTTACTTGGCACAAACAATAATTAAAAACACAAAAACACAATCATAACAGTAGCATGAATGTGAAAACACACAAGAACTTATTTTATCCATTGGGTTGTCTCCCAACAAGCTCTTTCTTTATAGCCATTAAGATAGGCTAGAGATTTTAATGATGCTCTCATGAAAGATAATAATAGAAACACAAAAGAGAGCATCATGAAGCATATGAAAAACATGTAGGGGAACGCAGCAGAAAAGAAAAATTTCCGACCTATGCACCAGCCCAGGACCACTATGGAGACTGCATACAAGGTTTGATCTTTTCGTTATCGACTCGTAGCGCAGCGGAAGTAGAGTCGATGACGATCGTTGGTGCAGATCCCCGCAGCTAGGATTTACAACCTCCCAACCGCGAGGATGTTCTCCCTTGTCTGCCCCTCGGGCAGCCCTCCGGGAGGCAGCCAGACAGTCCCTCGGACGGTATCGCGGACAGCCCTTCGGGAGGGCGCTCGAAACTCGGACGGTCACTCGGACAGCCCTTCGAGAGGACACTCGAAACTTGGACGGTCACTTGGACAGCCCTTCGGGAGGCACTCTCGAACAGCCCCTCGGGCAAAAAGATCGAACCTACGATCTCTCTACGGGGTTGCACACATACGGTGTCATCTATCCGGCAGGGCTTTGCCGTCCAGAACTAGTTCCCACCGGAACCCAGACAGCCTTTCGGCTCTACGAAACTCTTTTCGTGGGAGGGAGAGAAGAAGCCAGATCATGCATGGCACTTGTATGTGAGAAAAGGAGTGAGTGTGGAGAGCACCTCTCCAGCTCTATTTATACGAAATCCCAAGGGGTGGGGTGGCATTCCAAAACCCCAAAATGCCCATGAGTGGAGTCCTCCACAAGGGCATACAGGGGAAGGAAAGAGGGCAAGTGGGGCCCCATGTAGGATCCTCACCATGGCTGGCCACCCCCTAGTGGGACCCCCCCCCCCCCCCAAAAGGGTTTCTTAGCCCCTAAGTCCTTCTAGAAGCCTTTTGGAAAAAGCCCTAAAAGGTGGCTTTCCATAAAGTAACCAAAAAGTACTTTTCACTATTCACGGAAACATTTTTCCGCGACCGTTAAATCCGAAAATATTTCTGTAGGTCTTAGAAAATTTCCAGTACCCACTAAAATAGTTTTGGACGCGTTCCGAAGCAATTCCGGATTAGTGATTTTCATCTGCGAAAAGCAACCAAAGCGGTTCCGGCAGCTCCGGAAGATTTCCGGGTTTTTTCTCCGAAAAATCCCAGAAGTTCCCAGAACAATTTTGGCACCCTCCAAGAATTTCCAGGCGTGTGTCGAAACCAATTTGACCTAATGGTATACCCCTCAAACAACTTTTCAGTTTTACCGAAACTATTCCGGTGTTCTCTCTCCGGAACTTTTCCGTTGTCTCCGAAACTTTTCCGGTGACTTTCTCTCAGACTCCCTGTCTAGTATCCAGCAGATAGATGACCCTTAAGTGTGTGACCCTATAGGTTCGGTGAAGTATAGACATGACCGGAACTCTTTCCGATCAATGATCAACATCAGAGCCGTGGACACCCATATTGACCCCTATACCCACACGAATAAATATTCGAGTGAACCTCCAGTTGCCGTGTGCTATTCCTGTTGCTTCATGATATGTTACAAATACCCGAGGTGAGATTCATTGGCATCCCCGTGGATCAACACTTGTCCACAATGCCAGTTACCTCGTTACCGGTTTTGTTCTCTTTTCTCGTTTTCGTGTTCCGGCATCCCTGTGATCAAATCACATTGTGTCTGGCCAGACGATGATGGATACCGTAACACCGAGAGGGCCCAGAGATATCTCTCCATCGTCAGAGGAGCAATTCCCAATCTTGAGCTATCAAATCCCTTGACATACTTTCCCATGAACCCGTAAGCTGCCGTAATAGCCACCCAGTTACGGATGACGTTTAACAAACCCCAAAGTTCATGAATCAAGCATGAAGAAACTCGATACTCTCATGGTCTAAGGAATTATGCAAACGTAAACTTTGTCTGTGTTATTAACCATTAACTTGTGACGAATGTATCTAATAGCATAACATCAATTCGGGTCGATTCAACACAAGTGTTCTGCTAACATTGTGCCCTCAAAATTGCCGGCATAGCCATGCCCATGATCAGGAAAATAGGATCATCATGCAATACTTGAGCCAGTCTTAGAGGCATGACTAGGAATACATTTTACCGTTTATTATTCCACACGTGCATATGAGTCTTCCTCCGAGCCTCGTGGTTATTGTAGACTCGAGAACCATAGCAGTTATAGCATGAAACATAAACATAATTATGAACATGGAGATAAATAATAACATTTATTATTGCCTCTAGGGCATATCTCCTACAAAACACACTTAAGTCTAACATACTTCCTATGCATAGGCATTTTATAGGAGAACGAATTATCTAGACAAGCAAAACCTAGCATATGCAAGGAAGAGGAAAGAAACAATAACAATCTCAACATGAAGAGAGGAATTAAGTAACATGAAAATTTCTACAACCATATTTTCCTCTCTCAAAATAATTACATGTAGGATCATATTCAAATTCAATGATATAGCTATCATAAACAATATTCTCTTTACGATCCACATGCATAAAAATTTTATAATCTTCCAAAATAGTGGGATTATCATCAACGAAAGTCATGACCTCTCCAAACCCACTTTTATCAAAAATTTCATAAGATTGAACATTCTCCAAATATGTGGGATTATTTTTACCTAGAGTTATCACCCCAATATTATCAAAAATTTCATAAGATTGAACACTCTACAAACCCATTTTCAACATTATTGCAAGCATTATTATCAATATCATATTCATCATGATGCTTAAATAAATTTTCAAGATCATAAAAAGCATTATCACCCCAATCATGATCATTGCAATAAGTAGTGGACATGACAAAATTATCATCCCCAAGCTTATGGTTTTGCATATCATTAGCACAATTGACACTAATAGAATTTATAATAACATCATTGCAATCATGCTTTTCATTGAAGGAGCTATCATGAATCACTTTATAAATTTCTTCTTTTAACACTTCATCACAATTTTCAGATTCGTGATTTTCGAGCAAAACTTCATAAAGAAAATCAAGAGCACTCAAATCACTAGCAATTGGTTCATTATAATTGGATCTTTTGAAAAGATTAGCAAGTGGATGAGGATCCATAGTGATCTTAAATTTTTTGCTTTTACTTTCTGTTCTTGTGTGTTCGACATGACGGCAATAAAAGCAAGCAAGTAAATAATCAAACAAGAAAAAGGCAAACGGAAAATATTTTTGTATTTTTGTAAAAAAACTTTTTAGAAGTGGGGGAGATGAAAACGAGAGGCAAAGGAAAATAAAATAAATGCAAGGAGATGAAGTTTTATGCGTAGGTACTTGATAGATGTTGATGATGTCTCCCCGGCAACGGTGCCAGAAATTCTTCCTACTACTTGTGAGCTGCGTTGGTAATTCCCTGAAGAGGAAGGGAGATGCAGTACAGTAGAGATAAGTATTTCCCTCAGTAATGAAACCAAGGTTATCAACCCAGTAGGAGAATCACGCAACACCTCATCAGCAGCACCTACACACAAAACAATAAATCCTTGCACCCAACGCAAACAAGGGGTTGTTAATCCCTCGGCGGTTAATTGCAAGATTAAATTGTATGTGATAGATAAATAGATTGAACAAAAATACAAAATAAAATAAATAAAGAAAAAGTGCAGCAAGGTATTTTAGGGTTTTTAATATATGATTTAGATAGACCCGGGGGCCATAGTTTTCACTAGAGGCTTCTCTCAAGAAAATAGCATACGGTGGGTAAACAAATTACTGTTGGGCAATTGATAGAAAAGAAAATAATCATGACGATATCCAAGGCAATGATCATGCATATAGGCATCACGTCTGAGACAAGTAGACCGACTCCTGCCTGCATCTACTACTATTACTCCACACATCGACCGCTATCCAGCATGCATCTACTGTATTAAGTCCATAAAGAACGGAGTAACGCCTTAAGCAAGATGACATGATGTAGACAAAGTAAACTCACGCATGAATAAACCCCATATTTTTTACCCTTAATAGCAACGATACATACGTGTCATGTCCCTTTCTGTCACTGGGATTGAGCACCGCAAGATCGAACCCATTACAAAGCACCTCTTCCCATGGCAAGATAAATCAATCTAGTTGGCCAAACCAAATCAATAGATCGGAGAAGAAATACGAAGCTATAATAATCATGCATAAAAGAGTTCAGAGAAGACTCGCATAATATTCATGGATAATCTGATCATAAACTCACAATGCATCGGATCCCAACGAACACACCGCAAAACGTGATTACATCGGATATAACTCCAAGAACATCGAGGAGAACATTGTATTGAAGATCAAAAAGAGAGAAGAAGCCATCTAGCTACTAACTATGGACCCAAAGGTCTGTGGTAAACTACTCACGCATCATCGGAAGGGCAGCAAGGTTGATGTAGGGCCCCTCCGTGATCGATTCCCCCTCCGGCGGAGCACCGGAAAAGGCCTCCAGATGGGATCTCTCGAGAACAGAAACTTGCGGCGGCGGAAAAAGTATTTCGTGGACTCCTCTGTTGGTTTCCCCATTTTAGAGAATTTATAGTGGCGGAATTACGTCAAACGGAGCTGTGTGGGCCGCACAAGCCACCAGGGCGTGCCACCCCCCTGGGGCGCGCCCTGGTACCTCATGGGCCACTGCTCCATCTTCTGGCCCTCTCCCGAAGCTTGCAGTACTTGTTATGTTCAAAAAAAATCTCCAAAAAGTTTCATGGCATTTGGACTTCGTTTGGTACTGATATTCTGGAAAACCAAAAACAGGTAAAAAACAGCAACTGGCACTGGGCACTAAGCTAATAGGTTAGTCCCAAAAAATGATATATAATTGCTATAAATGTATATAAAAACATCCAAGATTGATAATATAATAGCATGGAACAATCAAAAATTATAGATACGTTGGAGACGTATCACACCACCCTGGAGGACGCCGAGAGGGACGCTTGGAGGGCACGGGCCGAGGCCGAGAAGGAGATGGCCGATGCGTCGGCCAAGGCGTGGGGCGACGCCGTGGCCGAGATCGTGGCGAGGCGGGGGAGGGTCGCGAAGGAGTCCGCGTGGCCGGAATGTACGGCGTCATCGCCACCGCCGTCGCCGGTTGCGGAGCATCGCTCCATGTCGGTGCACTACCTGGCCCGCCGGGCGGAGGCGGATGCCCGTGCTGCCACCGAGGAAGCAGCTGGCCGCGGCGAATCCGGCGATCACGATCCAGAGGCTGACCCGACGGCCGACCCGGAGGTGCCGCCGGCTGTCGACCCAGCCGACTGGGCCGGAGGCGGAGATGGAGGAAGCCACAAGCCGGAGGCCACGCCAGGCGGAGGAGGAGCACCGCCCCCGAGGACGGAGGCCACACCAAGGAGCTCTCGCGCCCTGGTGACCGCGGAGCCACGGGCCGCGGGGCGCAACCTCGAGCTGAGGCCGCCCGGCAGCGGAACCAACGCCGGGTCCACGGTTCAACAGCAGCGGGCCTGGGCGGCGAGCTCCAGTGAGGCGACGAGCGGCGCCCCTCGGAGCGAACTGGACGCGGCGGTGGACTCCCTGCGGTTGCAGATCGCCAACCACCGTGGCCAGTGGCAGAGCTTTGCCCAGGCGGAGAGCGGCCGGCTGCAGCAGCTGGAGCGGACCTTCGCGGTAAGTTCGCTTGTCCTTCGTGCTTTCTTGCGTCTCGTTTCTTCTTTCCTTTTCTTGACCGGCCTAGTCAATTTCCAGTGGGGGCGCGTCAGCGCACCCACTGGGTGTAGCCCCCGAGGCCCGGGCCGGCTATGCAGCAGGCGGGTCAGGCCTTCTCAGGCGTCTGTGTGCTAACTTTTCTTTCCTTACAGTCCATCTACGACCAGCGGGTGGCGGCATACAACCGTTTCCTGGGCCGGTACCGCACGGCCAGGGACCAGCTGGCGGCCAAGGAGGAGGAGCTTTGCTAGGCCAGAGGTATTTCTTCGAGCTTTTTCTTGCATTTCTCAAGTGGGGGCACGTCAGCGCTCCCACTGGGTGTAGCCCCCAAAATCTGGGTCTGTTGCGCAGCAGCCGGGTCAGATCTTCTTGCTTCATATTTTGCTTTCTCATCCGGCTTCTGACCGGAATCCGGATCCAGATGCACAGCCGCCGCCGTCGACCCGGCGGAGATGGAGGGGCTCCGGCGTCAGCTGGTGGAAGCCGGCCAGCTTCGTGACCAGGCGGTCGTGGAGCGCAACCGGCTACAGGAGTCGGCGGCCCGGGCGGTCATGGAGCGCAACCGGCTGCAGGAGTCGGCGGCCCGGGCAGTCCGGGAGAGGGACGAGGCCGCCGCTGCCCACAAGGCCGAGCTGGACCGGCTCGCCGAGGAGCGCCTCCAGGCGGCGGTGCGGCAGGAGGAAGAGGCGAAGAAAGCCGCCGAGGAGATCGCCCAGCTCAAGGTGGCCCGCGATCGCAGCACCAGCGCATTGGCGGCGAGGGAGCGGGAGGTGCTGCAGGAGGCACTGTACATCGACGAGCTCCTCACGCGTAAGCGTTTCTACTTGCTTGTGTCTTTGTTTCTTTCTGTTTTCCGCCCTTCGTCTTTTGATCGATCTTCTTCCCCTTCTTTTCCAGGGGCCTTCCCCGAGACCCAAGAGCCGGCTGAGGAGGCGGCGAACGCCCACCGGCAGGAGCAGATGGCCGCGGGGGCCGCCGTCGAGGAGTACGCCGCCTGGTCGGTGGCGGAGATCACCATGGATGCCAAGGCCCGCTTGGAGGCAGTGGAGCGCAACATGAACCGGCTTTTCGAAGCCGGTTTGTCGATGGTGGCCGCCCTCTGGCCGGGTGCGGTGGTGCCGACCACCGTGAGCCGGCTGGCGCATTGGCTGGAAGCCGGCGCGGCACGTCTTGGCGTGGAGGGCTTCTGCGGCACGAGCCGGCGCGGAGATGGCGCTTGGGCTCGTGGTGTCCTGGTACCCAGGCATCTGCTTGGACCGGCTGCAAGCGCGGAGGGCCGGGGCGAAGGCGGACCTGGCGGAGCGAGCGACGCCGATTGCCGTGCGGGCCAGCGACATCTCGTCGTTCACCCCGCACGGCGAGTTCGTGCCGGAGCGGGCGCCGGACGGCGTGGAGCTTCCCGCCGACGACTTCGGTCTGGCGCTCGAGGACCCGCAGGGTAGCTCGACCGAGACGGGAGCCGGCGCGGATGACGATGCCGCCGACTTGGACGACACCGCCGCCACGGAGGATCCGGCGCAGAGCGATGCCGACGAGGCCGCCGCCTAGGGTGTTTTAGCTTTCCTGTATCTTTGTTTCTTTTGAACTCGATTCGCTTGTTAGTTGGCAAGTCCACCCACTGGGGGGGGGGGGGTAAGTTAATGTAATGAACTATTGGCCGTGGGCCTTGCTGTGTATAGATGCATGTCTGTTTCCTTGTATGCTTGTGCTTGCCGTCTGGCGGTTTCGCTCTTGCTCTTTTCCCTTAGCCGTTTTCTTGTCCCCTCCCCTTTTCGACCTGCTCCCCACCAGCCGGACAGCCGGGAGCCGGTCTGTAGCTGGGACGGGGAGCCAGACTCGAAAGAGAGCGAGCAGTACTTAGGCGTTAGGATTTGGGCGCAAGCGAAACACCCACTGGGCCGGCTGGCTGCAAGCGGCGAAGCTGGCTGGAGCGCAGCCGGTCTGTGCTGCGAAAAGTGAGAAAAGAGATGGAGAGGGCCGGGTTGGCCGAGCCGGACGTTCGTACTTAGCCATTTTTCGCGTGAGGATGCTTTCAGCCTTTAGCTCTTGCCAGCCTGGACAGCTGGGAGCCGGTCTGTGGCTTATGACAGAGAGGGGGCTTTAGCGGGGCGCACGTTACTGGCCGGGTTCAGAAGAGCGGGGCGTGGGCTAGCCGGCGAGCCCCCGAGCCACCGAGCCGGCCGTGCCGACTCGGCGGGAGGGAGGCGAATGCGGTAAAGTGTGCAAGAACTTGATAGAGATGAAAAGGTAGCCCCCGAGTGTCGTTCGGGGGACCTGCTGCTTTCATTAAGTTCGAAAGGGGTAGTGATACATACATACATGATTCAACCGTAAAACGGACGGAGGAGCTCCGCATTCCAGGGGCGTTCTGTCTCTTCGCCGGAGGCGTCTCTCTTGCGCTTGCTTTTCTTCTGCGCGTCTATGAGGTAGTACGCGTTGTTGCGCAGGGCCTTGCTGATGATGAAGGGGCCCTCCCATGGGGAGGATAGCTTGTGCTGGCCGGCTGTGCGCTGGATCAGCCGGAGTACGAGGTCGCCATCGCGGAAGGCGAGGGGCTTGATCTTCATGCTGTGGTAGTGGCGTAGGTTCTATTGGTAGATAGCCGACCGGCTGAGGGCCAGCAGGCGCGCCTCTTCCAGCAGGTCGACGCCGTCTTCGCGTGCTACTTCGGCTTCCACTTCTGTGCACAGGGTGACCCGAGGCGAGTCGAACTCAAGGTCCGTGGGGATGACCGCCTCGGCCCCGTAGATGAGGAAGAATGGGGTGAAGCCGGTTGATCGGTTGGGTGTGGTCCGGAGACTCCAGAGGACGGCCGGTAGATCGTCGATCCAGCTGCCGGGTGATCGCACAAGTGGCTCGACGAGTCGCGGCTTGATGCCGGCCAGGATGAGGCCGTTTGCCCACTCCTCCTGGCCGTTGGACTGAGGATGTGCGACGGAGGCCACGTCAAGCCGGATGCCGGAGACGGAGCAGTAGCGCGCCAGCGTGCCTTTAGCGAAGTTGGTGCCGTTATCGGTGATGATGTTGTTGGGGACGCCGTAGCGGACAGCGATGTCTTCGACGAAGTACTGGACGGCTTGCACTTCATGGACCCCTTCGCAGGAGTTGCACAGCTCGGTCCATCACGTGAGGAAATCACGGAGAGGCTCGCCCGGGACCTGAACGCACATGGAGAGCTGGCGAGGCCGACCCGGTCGCTTGTATGTGCTGGTGAAGTTGTGTACCAACGCGTCCTCGAAGTCCAACCAGGAATTGACGCTGTCGGCCCTCAGGCTGTTAAGCCATGTCCGGGCCGAGCCGAGCAGCATGAGGGGGACGTAGCGGACCGCCACGCGCCTGTTGCCGCCGGCTATGCCGACAGCCGTGGTGTAGTCAGTTAGCCAGTCTTCCGGCTTGGTGATGCCGCTGTACTTGGGGGTGTCGCGGGCCAACGTGAACCCTTTTGGGAAGGGCTCCTCGCGGATGCGGGGTCCGAAGCAGGCGGGGCCAACGGAACTCTCCTCATCGAGAACCGTGGACCGTGCCAGCCGGTCGATGGGATGGCGGGCGTCGGTTTCGTCGTAGGGCTCGCGGGGACCCAGCCGGCTTGTGACGGGGCCGCGTGGCACCGCGCCAGCGGAAGCCGGTCGGGGCCATCGAGGCGGCGGGGGAGGAAGTTCCGGCTGTTGGACCCGGTCGTTACCGGCAGTCTCGTCGACAATGCCATCGCCGGCCGCCGTGGCGCGGTTGTGCCGGCTCCAGCTAACCCGGCGCCGGCCAGAGCGGCTGGCGCTGCCGGCAGGGGAAGATGCCTGCTGCGTGTCCCGAAGGGCGCTCTCCGGGTTTGCGGTGTTTCCTGAAGCGGAGGCGGATGGCTGGGCCGGATCGAAACGCTTCTGCTGCTCGTTCGCCGCGGTGATGAGGTCACAGATGCGCTGCTGCTGCTGTAGCAGCTCCTCGCCCTCAAGGAACTCGAGATCCGCCATGGCCGCCTACGCCGCACACATGTTCTTGACGGGGGTGTCGTAGACGGGCCGGCCTGCGCCTAGCGCACGGCCGATTGCGCCCCCGCGAATTCGCACCTCCGCAGCCCGGTTGGGCTCAGCGGCGGGCGGCGTGAAGCCGTGAACGCTGTCATACTCCCGCTGGGCGGACTCCAGCCGGTGCCGTGTTGTCGCGAGCGCCGTGGCCTCGACCAGCAGTTGCTGACGGTCCTCGTTGAGCTGAGCCGCTGCGGCCGCCGTGTCGGCGTCGGGCGTGATGGGGGCTTGTAGGCGCCGGATCGTCTCACGAAGCGGGTCGACCCGGTGGGATGGGGCCGCAGCCGCGGCAGCGGCAGCCGCGGCGGCCTTCTCCTTGCTGCGCGAGGAGCCGGAGCTAGCGCCGATGGTCAACGGGGACGGGCGCAGAGGACCGCGACGTCGTCGGATATGGCGCGGCCAACGGGGACGGGCGAGTCGGTGAAGCTGTGTACCTCGCTAGGGTACTCGTCGGGGATGAGCGCGACGAAGACGCGCAGCGCGCCGAAAGGGACGACGAGGCAGCTTGCGGGGAAGGCGGCGTACGCGCCTGGCTCCGCATCGCAGCCGGCCGGGTTGGCCGCACAAGGCACGCGGACCAAACCGTGCGCAATGCGCTCGCCGGAGCTGGTGAAGGGCCTCGTCCAGAACTTGACTCCGGCCGACGCCGCGAGCAGCCCCACGGTGGGCGCCAACTGTCGTGGGGAAATCACGGTAGATGCCATGAGATGGCTAAAAATGGGGGGCTGCGTGAGGACGCCGGTGGGTTCCGGAAGCGAGGTTGGTGCGCGCGAGCGCGGGACACAAGGCGTACCCAGGTTCGGGGCCCTCCGGAGAGGTAACACCCCTAGTCCTGCCGAATGGGATGATACGCACAGGGGCTACAAGGTCGCTCCTGGAGCTATTTGGGGCGGAGGAGGAAGAAGGGGCTAGGCCGCCGTTCCGCCTCTCCTGTGAGTGTGGGTGTGGACTACGAATGGAGCTGGACGAAGAAGAAGAAGAAGCCGACCCCCTGCATGGAGGCCTCCTGGGGGGTCTTATAGCCCGACCCCCCAGGGTTACATGGGTAAAACTACGCGCGGGCGGGACCCGGATGTCGGCGTCTGGAGCCGGCAGTGGGGCCCGCCGGCTGCTGGGTCCCGCCGGCTGCGGGCCCCGCCGGCTGCTCGACACTATGGCCCATCGTCTCATGCGTCATGGAGTGGTTGACGTCATGGGACTGCAGTGGTGCGCTGGTGCTGACGTCGACCACCCCGGTCAGCGGGGTTGGCAGCCCTGTCGCCGCGCCTTCCCGAGACGGGTTGCACTGCAGCCACGTTCTCCCGTCATGGAGAGCCGTCTTGTCGTTGGGAGCGATGGGACGGCCGCTGACCCGTCGCCAGCCGGCTAGCGGACAGCCGGACCCGGCACGGGGCCGCCTAGCCGGCTCGCGCTGAGAAGCCGGCCGGATGGCCAGCCGGTTTGGAGGGGCGCGGGTTGCCCCGAAGTTAATTTTAAAAGAGGGCTCCGGGTTTGATTGCCTACCCGGGGGTCATCCCCCCGACACGACCGTCACCTCCCTTGACGCATAGTTGTTCTGGAAGATCCGGGCGTTGCGCTCCTTCCATATAATCCACCATACCAACTGAATCAGTGAACTCCAGGCCTTCTTTTCGCAGGCCGGCATTGTTGCCGTGGACTCTTCTATCCATCCCAGCAACGATGTGGTTGCTTGCGATGGCGCCAAAGTGGCCGGGAGCCCCCAGTGTTGCAGCGTTGACTTCCAAACGTCGACAGTGTAAGGGCAAGCAGCCAGCAAGTGAACCACGTCCTCGGGTTGCCCCACGCAAAGCACGCATGTCGGACCATGCGGCCACCCCTTTCTGGCCAGCACATCGGCCGTATTGCACCTTCCAAGCAGAGCCAGACACCCAAAGATTTTGCATTTGCCGGGAGCGTCTGATTTCCAAACAAAGGTCTGAAAACCCACTCTGGAGCAGCCCTCAAATTGTATAGCGTATGCGGATCGTGCTGTGTAGATGCCATCCTTTGTCCATCTCCAAGAGACGGTGTCCAGCCCACTGCCTAGCTCCATGTGATTTACCTCCGCCCAAAGTGCAGTGAACTCTACTTAAAGTTATGCCTAAGCTTAAAATTCACTGCTTTTGTGAACTCACCCAAGGTAATATACTCCCTCCGTTTCTTTTTAGTCTGCATATAAATTTTGGTCAAAGTCAAGTTTTGTAAAGTTTGACTAACTTTATATTAAAAAATATCAACATTCGCAATATGAAATCCATATTATCAGATGCGCCATGGAATGTATTTTCATACTATATAGTTTTAGCATTATAGATGTTCATAATTTTTTATATAAATTTGGTCAAACTTTGCGTACTTTGACTTCAACCAAATTTTATACGCGGACTAAAAAGAAACGGAGGGAGTATCTGTGTGGAGCACCCCTTGGTGCTCTTCCTGGTAAGAAGTGTACACTCATTTGATTATTCAACATCCCAGTTTGTTTATCCTGCCATGGTGTAAGATTCATGGATTCATAATCAGAAAAATTGGAACCATGCTCTCATTAATCCGCTGTTTGCTCAGCCTACTACTTCTATAATTTTGAACACTCAATAATTCGGGATGACAGAGTCAGATATCCTCTGTTGGGACTTAACTCCTACAGGCAAATGCCATACACATAGCGCCAACTTGCAGGACCTTCAGATCACTCCCAACAACGAGCCCACACCTCCTCCTATGCCGGTTTCTAACATTCTAAAGCAGGTTTGGAAAGTCAAGAATTAATAACAGAAGCTGGGGCGCTACACCTTGCAAGGGCTGTGGGCCTGTGGCGGCAAAGCCGGATGGTCAGCAGGTCACCTTTCTCACAGACAATCTTTCATTGGCCAAGCTTGCTGCACTCAACGGCATCAATGACCCTTCTTCTTGCTGGGATATCAGGCAACATTTAGCGGCTTTCCATTGCAATTCAAATAGAGCAGCCGCAAGCATATTCCATATATCCAGGAGGTCTGAATTGAATTGCACATGATCATGCTCCTCAGGTTTTGAACTCGTCTTCAGAACCTGTCTTTGCATGCTCCAAGCTAGGCAATCTAGCTGTCATTTTCACCAGAAACTTGTTAGTCTCGATTGCCCTGACTTTTGTATTCATGTTGTACGTATCTGACCTATGTTTGGAACGAAATTTGGTGCCTTGTGCCCCTCTCTGTTGTTAAAAAAAAAATGTCTCAAGTATAGTGATCTGATTGTCCTCAAACATCTAGCTAGCTGATCAAAACAGTTACACAATTAATTATTATCCTCGTATGAGAACATGTACACCGACAATCCCTGCAAATTAGGGAGGAACAATAAATGGCATTGAGGATATGGGCGCGAGGAGGCCAAGACCGATTACCCGCGGTTGAGATCGTGAGGGGTCAATGCATTGTCTACTTGTCTAGGCCGTCGTAGGGGACAACTGAGACCGTGACATCGACGTCAGTAGTGTGGGAGAACAGTGTGGTTGCAGCAACCAAATTGGACCATTTGATTTCGGAATGGACGGCTGAGGTCAACTCTCAGAGTAGCAACTGCTGGGCATCCCTACCCCTCTTACTACAGGGTATTTACCTAGCCAACACTTAGATCCAGCTCTACCTAATTTTTTTTGGTTCATCCCAACATTACCCACTTGACTCTTCCTTTCCCTGCGGCACTCGCTGACTTCCCCATAAGGATTCAAAGCGTATCGAAGACTCGAAGGATAGCGAAGATTTGAAGGATACCACGCATTGTAGAGCAACGTCTTGCAACTATGTACAAAGCCTCCATTCCACTGGGTGTCGTGTTTGAAAGCACAGTCTTTGTCATAAACCGGTTACCCTCTGCTCCAAATGGCTCAAGGATCCCACAAAGTTCCCCCCTTTCTTTTTTTGAATTAGAAAGAAGGGAATGAAAGACAAAGAAAGAGATCAGGTTACTTATGATCGGAGAAAAGGAAGGGCTGTGGTTGATGTGTCACTGGGGAACCCGTAGGAAGGGGAGACGATGCCGAAACGGGAAACAAGAAAAGTAATCAAAATCGTGAATATTCTCTTCTATTAGCCACCCTTTTTCCCATTGCTGGTAACATATGTTCAGAGCTGCATCTCATTTTCAGTTTTGTCTGCCTAGGTATGCAGAACATGGAACAAACATCCAGATTGATGGCACCCAGTCAAAAACTGCAACATGCATAAATGAAAATCCCATGTTTCACTTTTCCAAACATCCAGATCTTAACAGGGAGGTAAAATAAACTGATCACACCATAACATAACAAGTTAATGCGCCAAAGCCGAAAAGAAACACTAAGAGAGCACTGACCAGTACAAGAGCTGAATAAATTCAGCATGAACCAAAAGTGTAATAGGAATTGCAGGATAGAATAAAACCAAATCCCACAACCAACGGGCGGCATAAAGTTCATAGGCTGTATACTGCGGACCAAACACTGTCCAACTGAGTAGAGTTGGCATATGATGCACACACACACAAGAAAATATGGAAACACTGTCACAGCATATATGCTTAAACCTTGCATTTCTGAATAGTCAAGCGATGTCCTATCTACCGCCAACCAAGATCTTCTCGCCTTTACTAGAAATTGAATCCTGTACAGAAATAAAAAGATAATGTAAGAGTTAGGAGAGTTAGGAGTTAGGAGAGCGTGAAATGGCTGTATCTGAAGAAGTAAAAAAAATGCTGTATCTGAAGAAGTAAAAAAAAATGCCTGGTTACTTGACAACGAATATGAATATACCGGAACAGAGTTAGGAGGGCGAGAAGGAGATTCACTTTACCAGGTGCAGTTTATCTTAACATGGATTTGGGAACAAACTTTGATTATATTTGATACAGCCATTTCTAGCTGATAATCTAACACTAAAACATCTAGCTAAACTGCTCCCAAATTAGAATGTGGAAAATGTCAGAAGCAATTTTGTGGCGAGGGAATTGTGAAATAAGAAATTATGACATACACTACTAGTCCTAGACATACTTATGAACTGCCTTTTGTTTCTCAAGAAAATCTTATGAAAACTGTAAAGACTTCCTAGGAACAAAGTGAGAAATCACAAGCAGATCGAGTGCTGAATAATTTAGCCCATAAGTGCACGGACTGCTAATATCGATCAAGCCAATAAAAACTGCTATTCATTAGCACTAACTATTCAAAAACATAATGGGTCAAAATGTTGTTTTACTGCACACATTTGAGCTGCAATTCAGAGCTAAGCAACATGTGAAGATACTTCACTACCCTGAACCAATCAATTCAGACATTTGTGCCAGTGCCCACAAGACCACATGTTCTGTTACACTTATTGTTTCTGCCGTGACACGGTTAAATGAAACATCCTTTGCCAACAAAATGGATTATATTGGTTTTCCCTTTTGTGAGTCACCAGATGCGGTCCAGATTTTGCATTGCCTCAAACAATTTGGCACCCTACAAATGGTTCCTACATATTTCATGATTTTCTTATTCACTGCTTGCTCTATTAGTTTGTTTCTGACATATGGAAGCTAATTTCACAATACGGAGTATATGCAAAGTGTCATTAGTTAGCTTACGTATGTTAAATGCACACAGGAACCTCAAAATTTTGAGAATCCTCTTGTCCACCACATCACACTTGACTTCAACTATATTAAGGTGCTCTGATATTGCAGACGGTCTCTCCATGCAACAGTAGCTTCCTTACATTTCCACTTCATGATTTGGTCCCTAAGGCAAGCATAAACATTTAACAAAGAGGGATAAACGATAATAACTTTAACAGTGCAGCCATCGTTCATTTAGAAGATTAATACCTCAGAAAATAGTTGAAGAGTGAGCTTCTCTAGAACTGGCGAGTTTTTCAGAATGCATGCTAGTGGATCCAAGTCAGGAGCCTCACACCAGTACTCATTGAGTAATAATGTCTTTAAGTTACTAAAGGTGGGGCAGTGTTTCAAATCTCTTGCGAAAATGAACTGGGTAGAAAATACAGAAGGTAAACAAATTAAGTAATCCTTACTGAGAATGCGAGATCGTGATCTAAGAACCCCCAATTGGTGGTAATACATAACTTACACTAGTAGAAAACAGGGCTTTGGTCCTGGCCAGATCAGAGCATTAGTCCCGGTCGTGTTACGAACCGGGACTAATGGGAGCATCAGTCCCGGTTCGAGAGGCTAGGACGCCGGCCGGGCCTCGGCAGGCATCAGTCCCGGTTCGGCTGGGACCTTTAGTCCCAGTTCCATCCACCAACCGGGACTAAAGGGGTTGCTGCCCTTTAGTCCCGGTTGGTGTCTGGAACCGGGACTAAAGGGTAGGCCATTAGTCCCGGTTTTAGACACAAACCGGGACTAAAGTTTTGCCTATATATATCCACGCCCCCCCCCCATCTCCTCTGTTTTTTGGCCGTGGAAGGGTGGAGGTGTGGGCTACTCTGTTTTTTGCCTATATATGCACATGAGGTGTTCGATGAAATGCCGGAGCCACACTTAAGCTTTCTCCTCTGTTCTTCCTCCAAGTTCCATTTTCCCCAAGATTTGTCTAGGTTTGGTGGTGCACCAACTATCCAAGTGTTCTAAAAAGGTTAGCAACTTCATCCTTTCATCTCTCACTGCTAGTTTAGCTCATTTCAAATGCTCTAGAAGTAGTGTGGTTTGTGGGTTTTAGTGGAGGAGTGTATGTGTGAGTTTATTTGATTTAGATGCACAATTTGAGCTCAAATTAACTTCTTAGTTTGCACATGTGTAGGGTGTCGTCCTGTCCCCGTCCCCATCCTCACCGCCGTCGATCACCCGCGCCGATCTCGTCGCCGGCACCACCGTGGTGAGCCTCTTGTTCTTATCTTTTTTTAAAAAAAAAAATCTTACTTGTATGATTTATATAGCTACTTGTATAATTTTCTTACTTGTATTATTGTTTGTTATTATATAGTGCCATGGTTTTGGTATCCGCCCCCGTCGGCTCTCGTCCGGTCTATGATTCAGATGTGGTATATTATCTTTTATAACTATTTGTTTCATTTAGTGTTTATGACAATTATGCCGACCAACTTGACATAGATGTCTTTATCTAGGAGGTATGTGACCGGAAATTCCAACCGACCCTCTTGTCGAGAGGTTAAATTTAGTTGAAAAAGAAAACAATTATTTGAAAGAAAAATTGAAAAGAGTTGAAGAAGAGAATATGAAATTGGAGTTGCATGTTGCCGATGTCGTCGATCTACACAAGATCCAGATGGATGCAATGCGCTTGAAGATTAGAAAGATTAGAAAATATGCCATTGATAATGAGGCTTGGTATCATTATGCTGTTGGATCAATTGTTACCTTAGTTGCGATTTTGATCGCATTTGTTATTGCATTTAAATGTTTTACATAGTTGTATGTTAGTTTCAATGTATGTTTTAATTAGATGCTCTAGAGAGCTGTATGTTGTTCTATGAGAACTATGTATGAACTTTATGTATTTATTTTTTCAGTAATAACATTTGATCACTACTGTACTTTGGTTTTAATGTGATGATCAACTTGTATTAATTTGGTCATTTCTCTATTCATGATGTTCTGTAATGGTTTTTGATATACTTAATTATATAATGCACGCAGATGAACCGGCAATGGATGTACGGTGACCGACGCACCTCCGACTACATTACGGGCCTGCATAATTTTCTCGATGTGGCTGAGGCAAACAAGCAGAATGGTTTTATGTATTGTCCATGTACTGTCTGTGAGAATACGAAGGATTACTCTTCCTCGAAAACCCTTCACTTCCGCCTGCTTGAGAAGGGTTTCATGCCGCACTATAATGTTTGGACCAAGCACGGAGAAAGAGGGGTTATGATGGAAGACAACGAAGAAGAAGAGGATGATGACAACTATCCTATGTTCCCTGAATACGGTGATACTGCAACGGGGGAAGCTGAAGATCAAGAGGCACCAGATGTGCCCGATGATGATCTTCGCCGGGTCATTGTTGATGCACATAGAGGATGCGAAAGTGAAAGGGAGAAGTTGAAGTTCGATCACATGTTAGAGGATCACAAAAAAGGGTTGTACCCAAATTGCGAAGATGGCAACACAAAGCTCGGTACCGCACTGGAATTGCTGCAATGGAAGGCAGAGAATGGTGTATCTCACAAGGGATTTGGGAAGCTCCTGAAAATAATGAAGAAGAAGCTTCCAAAGGATAACGAATTGTCTAACAGTACGTACGAAGCAAAGAAGGTTCTCTGCCCTCTAGGATTAGAGGTGCAGAAGATACATGCATGCCCTAATGACTGCATCCTCTACCGCGGTGAGGAGTACGAGAATTTGAATGCACGCCCGGTATGCGGTGCATTGCGGTATAAGATCAGACGAGATGACCCTGGTGATGTTGAGGGCGAGCGCCCCAGGAAGAGGGTTCCTGCCAAGGTGATGTGGTATGCTCCTATAATACCACGGTTGAAACGTCTGTTCAGAAACAAAGAGCATGCCAAGTTGTTGCGATGGCACAAAGAAGACCGTAAGAAAGACGGGAAGTTGAGAGTACCCGCTGATGGGTCGCAGTGGAGAAAAATCGAGAGAAAGTGGCCGGACTTTGCAGGTGACACAAGGAACTTATGGTTTGGTTTAAGTGCAGATGGCATTAATCCTTTTGGGGAGCAGAGCAGCAATCATAGCACCTGGCCCGTGACTCTATGTATCTATAACCTTCCTCCTTGGTTGTGCATGAAGCGGAAGTTCATTATGATGCCAGTGCTCATCCAAGGCCCTAAGCAACCCGGCAACGACATTGATGTGTACCTAAGGCAATTAGTTGAAGAACTTTTACAGCTTTGGGATAAAAAAGGTGTACGTGTGTGGGATGAGCACAAACAGCAGGAATTTGACCTACGAGCGTTGCTGTTTGTAACCATCAATGATTGGCCTGCTCTTAGTAACCTTTCAGGACAGACAAACAAGGGATACAACGCATGCACGCACTGTTTACATGAGACTGGAAGTATATATTTGGACAAATGCAAGAAGAATGTGTACCTGGGACATCGTCGATTTCTTCCGACCAAGCATGCCTTAAGAAAGAAAGGCAAGCATTTCAAAGGTGAGGCAGATCACCGGAAGAAGCCTGTCCTCCGTACTGGTAATGATATACTTGATATGGTCAAGGATTTACAAGTAATCTTTGGAAAGGATCCTGGCGGATAATCTGTTCCGAATGACGCTGACGGACACGCACCCATGTGGAAGAAGAAATCTATATTTTGGGACCTACCCTATTGGAAAGACCTAGAGGTCCGCTCTGCAATCGACGTGATGCACGTGACGAAGAATCTTTGCGTGAACCTGCTAGGCTTCTTGGGCGTGTATGGGAAGACAAAAGATACACCAGAGGCATGGGAGGACCAGCAACGTATGAACGAAAAATACGGCATGCTTCCAAAGCAGTATCAAGGTCCTGCCAGCTACGCTCTTACCAAAGCAGAGAAGGAAATCTGTTTTGAATGCCTGCTCAGTATCAAGGTCCCGTCTGGCTTCTCGTCGAATATAAAGGGAATAATAAATATGGCAAAGAACACTACAAGAAATATGTCAACTTGCGACCATCAATATTGGTCACTGAATGGTCATTGTTTTCCATTTATGACCTTTTTGTGACCAAAAACAGTTGGTCAAAAGCTGGCCGTCTTTAATGAAACTTAACGACCTTTCTTGTGAAATGGTCGTAGACAGTTACGACCAAAATAAAAGGTCGCAGATGTTACGACCAATTTTTTTGGTCACTGGCAACCTACCCACACCACGTCAGATCCAACGTGGCAAGCTGACGTGGCAAAATTGCGATGAAATGAATTGGTCGTAAATCAGAATCAGCCCGGTCCAGTTCATGCGTTTATATGGGCCGAGCCCAACAATTCCGCCCATTTAATATATTTTTTCCTGTCAATTTTTGTCAACTACATGGGCCAAGCCCAACAACTTTTTTATTTTCTGGGCCACAGCCTTTTACCGTCCACTTTTTTGGGCCTCACGCCTTTTACATTTAATTTTGAAAATGGCCCCACTTGTTAGTTTTCTGTTGTTGTTTTTTCATTTCTATGGGCCCCAGTTCTCAGGAATGTTGTTTAGGTCCCACACGTCAGTTCTCTATTTGTGCAATTACCAATATTTTGATTCAAACAGAGCCTATAAGGCATAATATTTCATACAACAGCCAAACAAAGTACATTACAATCATGCACAGTACAAATCTGGTATTCAGCTATAAAAATACAACTAAACACACACATAACTATCTCCAGTGAGCTAGAACACATTGCTGGGTGCGGGTTTTCTTCGGGATTCTTCTTTCTGGAGCTCAACTTTTGAAGAATGAAGGCCAGCATCTGCGGGTTATAAATCAGAAAAGTTAGCAACATAATCAAGTGAAGCCGTGCACACAACATTCTCCTAACAATGAAAAATAGCTGCAGAATTTGAGATCTAATAAGAAACCATGCATATAACATTCTCATAACAGCAAAACTGAGATTTATTTGTAAAGGCCAAATGATAAGTACCAACCCACTACAAGATAACAGAGAAACTATGTCAAGTTATTCAGATTTCCTAAATGTGTGTGTCACATGATACATGCATCAAGCATCAGGCCATCAAGCATCAGGATGAGTAGATACCTGACTTCGTGTCGATGCTATGGATGGTGCTGCAGTAGAACATATGGTCTACATCATCGTTGACGCTGGACGTTGCCGGTACTTGTCCATTTAGAAGTCCGCCATGCGCTCCTGCCGTCGCCGGTGAGGAAGACCTAGCCAGAGAGGATCTGGTAATTATAAAATACTATTAGCATCAAACACTACTAAAAACGTGCTTTAATATAGTAAACCAGTGAATATATCACTTAAGTAAAATATTTTATGCCTTACATGACAATGGCTGGATTAGTAAAGTTGTTGAAGCAACAGTTAGCTGATCATATAACATAGAGTCAGGAATTCTATGCTTATTGTTAAGAAAAAATGTTACAAGTTAAGCCTTTGTTTAACAGTAGGTCTAAGGGAATCAACTGTGCGTTTGGTGAGAATATAGCAACAGATTAAGAGCATATTTTTCAGCATCACAGAGATAGTAGCACAATGCTACAGGCAGCTATTGGCATAAAGTAGAGATTCTACAGTACATAATCAGATATGAAGGACCAAGCAAACTGTTCCGGAATAGATAAATTACAGAACAAGCATGTATTCACCATCCTACTGGTAGCAAGGACATAAAGATAACTTAACAAGCAGCACGGACATGAATAAATCACATAACTAAGTACAATCCAATATCCCAGCTGAGAGCGAACATGTATTCGACATTTCCGGCATTTCAATACATGCACGACAGAGAGTGGTGCTCTGTTCTTACCACGGCACGAGCGAGAGATATCCCCCGACGATGCCCTGCTTCTCCAGGTCACACTCAAGGCTCAACCAAGCTCCACAGTGTGGACGACGCCCCCTCCTTGCTCCCTCCGGACAGCGGGGCGCAGACTCGGAAGCCCTGCACATTGCAATTTGTGTCAAACA
This sequence comes from Elymus sibiricus, assembly GCA_039707655.1. NCBI lineage: Eukaryota > Viridiplantae > Streptophyta > Magnoliopsida > Poales > Poaceae > Elymus > Elymus sibiricus. The sequence goes on from CM077674.1 coordinate 80,481,273, forward strand.
TATGTTCATTATCAACAAGGCAAAAATAGAATTTACAGTGCCAGCTCAGGATGCCACCATGCACACTCCAACAAGAACTAAACGGTGGGCAAGAGAGCAGGACGCTACCATACTTGAAAATGTTGTTGGCTAGTGACAAACTAAGCTAGTCATAGCCGAAGAGGGATCTGCTGAAGGAGCCAACCATGCAGACGAGGATGAGGTAACCGGTGGTTCTGTCCTGCTCATCCAACCCCGACGACCAAGTACACATCCAAGCCAGTTCACGAATCCATGGATGCTAGCTTGCCTACCAGCTCTAGCATTGTGCCCCTGGATGCCACAAAAACAACCTGACTTATAAGCATAGATAGAGAAGACCAAAAGCGAAACAACACACTAGTGCTACAGTGCCTCGGAGTATAATTTTAATATAGCCAGCAACACTTAAAGAAATAATATCTGTAGATGATTCCATACAAAGTAGAACAGTTGTACTTGGCAATGCACACTAGCCACTGGTGACTGGTTATATTGGTTCATTGTCATCAAATTAAAAAAGAACGAAAGGAACAAACAAAGAGTACAAGAACAAACAAAGCTCATTGTCTGATTTCATTTTAGCTAACAGAATGTTGTGATAGAACTACCACAATCCCCATTCATACAAGAAGTCCACAATAAATAGACAGATGGTCAGTGAGGTACATTCTCACAGCAACAGAAGCTTAAAATTAACAGAAATACACACACATCAAATGAAGTCACTAAGATACTTAAGTCCACCACTTGGTGTAGGATTCTATGGTGGTATATAATTGCAACTCATGAACCAAATCGTTTGCAAGACGTTGCAATATCCTAAAAATCATGTGCATGTTCGAATTGGCAGCGCAGATAATTATTAATAACCTTGACCATGTCGTTCAAAAAATAACCAGGTCATATCAAATAAATAGCAAGATATTTACAAGCAAAAACTGGGACTTGAACTTCATACAAATGAAACAGAACTGGACTATGCCTAGAATATGTATCCCAAATTTAGTTACCAGGCATTAAACTCAAAAGTACTTATTCTGCAAATTTACTTATCAGGCACTTAGCTCAAGAATATGAATCACAAATTTTCTGATGACACAAGACCTGATGAACACATTTTCTAATCACATCCATTTTCTAATTAACTAGCACCTAAATATATATACATGCACTACTTCAGGAAATTTATGACTTGGACATTGTATTAATAGCAGATTACGAACTAATGTACTTGTACTTGATCTAGTTGAATACATGCAGATTAAAGATGGAGGACCACTCTTCCTTTGCTATGTGATGGAGGACCTATGGACCAAACTGTCCTTCACCAGATCGTTCAAGGGAGCACAACAGCAGTAGCAGATCTTGCCTATTCCCATTCACACAACCAGATCGGAGCAACCTCCAAAAAAACACATGAATTAGATGGGGAGATGGATAAGAAGATAAGAGAAGTGGAGGAGCAAGTGACGAACCTGAGATGGTGCTGCTCCTCCTAGGTCGCCATGGACAATCTGATCCCCGCAGAATCTTCTCCATGGCCGGCCCCTTCCTTCACAAAACCAGATCAGCCCTCTTCACGAACCTGCAAAAAAACGCAACCATTCATCAGATTGGGGGAGACGAGAGGAAGAAGAAGAGAAGGGGAGGAGGGATGCGTACCTTGCTGGCTTGCGTCGGCGCCGTCGCGTCGTGGTGGTCGGCGCCCTATCGCCATCGCAAACCCTAGGCCATGAACGTGACACGGTCTGATGAGCTCGACGGCGCGCCGCGCATCGTGCGATGCACGCGCGCGCCGGCTAGTAAGCCAGCCGCGATGCCATGATCGTGTGTGAAGATTCATGGCTTTCAAGCCAAATGATCAATCTTATGGCCACATTCATGGCATAGTTTGTTCAAATGATCTCATATTTTGCACAACGGTGCATCTTGGAATGGCAAACAATGTTGCCTAAGGAATTTTTCATTTTCTTTGGACGAAAATTTCATTTTCCATTTTTTGAGTGCCCAAAATGAGTTTTTTGTGAAGGACCTACCATATATTTGTTGCAAAATTAGACCAAATCAATTTTCTAAAATATTAGGCCATATGTAATGTACAATTGACCAAATGGTTGCGTCTCAAAAGCTTTGATCCACCTCTCGTGAAAAAGACAAATTTCCGCCGATTTAGATGGAAGCGGGTCAAATTTGAACTGCAGCTGCCTTATAGTTTGCTCTTTATTTTTTACAAAAATCATTTCTAGGTGCATTAGTATCTATTTAATTAGAGAAACTCCAAAATTTTTGCAAGATTCAACCCCTAGCTACGAACGGTCATGCCCGTCGTTTTGACAGCATTTTGAAACGGGCACAAGAAATTCAAAAAAAATCAAAAAAATTGAAAACCTTCGCATTGTGTCATTATATGTGACCTAGTTTCCATAAAAAATAATAAACTTGTAATACGGCAATTATTTAAAAAAAGTGTTCTCAGAAATAAGCTATCATGTGTGAAGATTCATGGCTTTCAAGCCAAATGATCAATCTTATGGCCACATTCATGGCATAGTTTGTTCAAATGATCTCATATTTTGCACAAGGGTGCATCTTGTAATGGCAAACAATGGTGCCTAAGGAAGTTTTCACTTTCTTTGCACGAAAAATTCATTTTCCATTTTTTGAGTGCCCAAAATGGATTTTTTTGTGAAGAACCTAGCAAATATTTGTTGCAAAATTGGACCAAATCAATTTTATAAAATATTAGGCCATATTTAATGTACAATTGACCAAATGGTTGGTGTCAAAAGCTTTTGATCCACCTCTCATGAAAAAGACAAATTTCCGCCGATTCAGTAGGAAGCGGGTCAAATGTGAACTACAGCTGCCTCATAGTTTGCTCTTTATTTTTTCCAAAAATCATTTCTAGGTACATAAGTATCTATTTAATTAGAGAAACTCCAAAAGTTTTGCAAGATTCAAACCCTAGCTATGAACGGTCATGCCCGCCGTTTTGACCGCATTTTGAAATGGGCATGAAAAATTCAAAAAAATTCAAAAAATTGGAAAACCTTCGCATTGTGTCATTATATGTGACCAAGTTACCAGGAAAAATAATAAACTTGTAATATGGCAATTATTTTTAAAAAGTGTTCTCAGAAATGAGCTATCATGTGTGAAGATTCATGGCTTTCAAGCCAAATGATCAATCTTATGGCCACATTCATGGCATAGTTTGTTCAAATGATCTCATATTGTGCACAAGGGTGCATCTTGGATTGGCAAACAATGTTGCCTTAGGAAGTTTTCATTTTCTTTGGACGAAAAATTCATTTTCCATTTTTCGAGTGCCCAAAATGAGTTTTTTTTGTGAAGGACCTACCATATATTTGTTGCAAAATTGGACCAAATAAATTTTCAAAAATATTAGGCCATATGTAATGTACAATTGACCGGATGGTTGCATGTCAAAAGCTATGATCAACCTCTCGTGAAAAAGACAAATTTCCGCCGATTCAGGTGGAAGCGGGTCAAATTTGAACTGCAGCTGCCTTATAGTTTGCTCTTTATTTTTTCCAAAAATCATTTCTAGGTACATAAGTATCTATTTAATCAGAGATACATGATTTGGTGGCGAGACGTCGAGGTTTGGATGGTGGCCGAGGCCCCCAACTCCAGAGCGCGTAAACTGGCATGCCAGCCGCGTGGTCACCGCGTGACTGTGGCATTGCCACGCGTTCTGGGCGGCCTAGGCATGTCTGGTGGGTTGGGCGCTCCCCCGGTAGGTGTTAGGAAGAAGAATACAATAGAAGAATCTCACGAGGAGACTAAACTAAGCTCAAACATGAATTAGCAGCCAAGTGTTTGATTAGCGGTGGGGGAAATGCACATGGCCAATGGGCCTGAGTTTTGGCTGAGGATGATCATCTACTAAGGAGACTATCTTGGCAAATTTGTAGCTCAAATGGAGGAGCCTAGGTGGCACTTGCTTTGCAAAGTACCACACTGGAAAGAAATATGGATGTTGAAGCTAGGCTCAAATGAACGAATGGATTGAGCTGACATTTTGTGGAGGGAAGTTATATAGGTAGGAACATGCCCTGGTAAAGTTTCAGCAATAATTAAGCAATATAAAATATAGTTACTTCACAAACTGAAAATATGACCAGAATAAAAGATTGGATGATGAGCTCACATGGATTCCTGGATAGAGCTCAAATTTTATGGAGAGTGATGATTTGAGCATATGGAAGATTTGGAAAAATCTCAAATCATTTGGATAATCCTAGCTAGTACTTCCTTCACAAAGCTTCTCTCTCGATAGAAACTTTGGAAATTTTCTAAGGAAGATTTACTATTCAAATGGAGCTGAATATTGTCATGTGGCAATGATTTGGATATGGAAGAGTGCCCAAAAAGTTTGAGGGCAATAGGAGTGGTCTAGATAGCACTTGCTTTGCAATGTTCCAATCTGGCCAGAAAATAGAAATTGAAGCTGGGCTCACATAGATGATTCGATTGAGCTTCAATTTGGATGAGAATGATAATTTGGGCATATGAACGCACTGTGAAAATTTCATACCATTTGGATAAATAAAAATGGTACTTCCTTCACAATGCTCTCCACTGAACAGAAAATTGGGAAAAATATTAAGGGAAATTGGCTAAATTAAATGAGCTAAATTCTGGTGGAGGGAGGTTCTATGGGTAGGGTCATGTCCTGGTAAATTTGCAGCAATTATGAAGTAATATAAAATATAGTTGCTTCCCAAACTGAAAATATTACTAGAAGCAAAGATTGGATGGTGAGCTCACATGGATTGTTAGATGGGGCTCAAATTTTGTGGAGAGCTATGATTTGGGCATATAGAAGATGTGGCAAAAATTCAACTCATTAGGATATGCCTAGCTAGTACTTCCTTCACAAAGCTTCTAGCTGAACAGAAACTTTGGAAATTTGCTGAGGAAGATTTACTAGGAAAATGGAGCTGAATTTTGTCATGAGGCAATGATTTGGATAGGAAATAGTGCCCAAAATTTTTGAGGGCAATCAAGAAAATATAAATAGCACTTCCTTTACAAAGTGTTGTTCTGAACAGAATAGGAAAATGAATATTCCTGAATTATTTTTGAACTAGGCAAGGAAGGTTTTTGACATATTCGAGGAAGATATGATCCAAAGAATTTATGAGAATTTTTTGGGAATTTTGGGAATGACAGAAATGTAGGCTGCTTCACAACCTAGGGCAAAAATTGACACATGGACATGACACATAGGCAAAACTAATGAGGTGGCGCCTAGTCATAGCAATGCACCACAATTTACAAGGCTATGACCATCTATATTGGTCGTGATCAGCTAGAAATAAGGTAGCGGACCAATGTTGTCTGCTTTACGACCATTTCGTGTAAGGCAATTACGACCTTTCTGACCAAAATGGTCGTTATGGTTTAGGGTTTGGAGCCCCCCGAATAGCTTATGACCAATTGGTCTCAAATGGTCGTAGATTTACGACCATTTCTTCCAGGGTCACTGACAGAAGGTCGCAAGTTGACATATTTCTTGTAGTGGAAAAAATTCCAGAACCTAAAGTCTCATGACTGCCACGTGATTATGACGCAACTGCTTCCGGTTGCATTGAGGGGGCTTCTACCAGAAAATGTTCGATTAGCCATTGTGAAGCTATGTGCATTCCTCAATGCAATTTCTCAGAAGGTAATCGATCCAGAAATCCTACCAAGGTTACAGAATGATTTGGTCCAATGTCTTGTCAGTTTCGAGTTGGTGTTCCCACCATCCTTCTTCAATATTATGACGCACGTCCTAGTTCACCTAGTCGACGAGATTGCAATTATGGGTCCTGTATTTCTACACAATATGTTCCCCTTTGAGAGGTTCATGGGAGTCTTAAAGAAATATGTTCGTAACCGTGCTAGGCCAGAAGGAAGCATCTCCACGGGCCATCAAACAGAGGAGGTCATTGAGTTTTGTGTTGACTTTATTCCTGACCTTAAGCCGATTGGTGTTCCTGAATCGCGGCATGAGGGGAGACTGGGTGGAAAAGGCACGCTAGGACCGAACTCAATAATATGTAGGGACGGGCATTCTTGGGCGCAAGCACACTACACAGTTCTACAGAATTCTACCTTGGTGGCCCCGTATATCAATGAACACAAGAATATTCTACGCTCCAAACACCCGGAGCAGTCTGACGACTGGATTACACGTGAACACATGGGGACTTTCGGCGGTTGGTTGCAAACACATCTCATGGGTAACACCACTATTGGAGATGACCTGTACTTCTTGGCCAGGACACCATCTTTGACTGTATTGACTTTCCAAGGGTACGAGATAAATGGGAATACATTTTACACGATCGCCCAAGATAAAAAGAGCACCAACCAAAACAGTGGTGTCCGCTTTGATGTAGCAAACACCAATAGGGCAAAGGACACATATTATGGTTACATAGAGGACATATGGGAACTTGACTATGGACGTGATTTTAAGGTCCCTTTGTTTCGGTGCAAATGGGTCAATCTGTCAGGAGGCGGGGTACAGGTAGACCCGCAGTACGGAATGACAACAGTGGATCTCAACAATCTTGGGTACACAGACGAACCATTCGTCCTAGCCAATGATGTGGCGCAGGTTTTCTATGTGAAGGACATGTCTACCAAACCGAGAAAAAGAAAAGATAAGGAAGCGAATACATCATACAATGAGCCAAAGCGCCACATAGTTCTTTCAGGGAAAAGAAACATCGTGGGAGTGGAGGACAAGACAGACATGTCAGAAGATTATGAAAAGTTTCATGAAATGTCTCCCTTCAGAGTGAAGACTGGCCCAAGCATCTTGTTAAATGATGAAGATTGTCCATGGTTACGGCGCAATAAGCAAGGGACACACACGAAGAAATAGTTTTATACCCCAAGATCCCACTCTGGGATGTGACCGGCTTCACCGCCATCACTTTCTCTCTAGGTGAGTTTCCGTACTTATAGCTGGAAAGTGCCACTTCGGATAAACCGGAGGGAATTTTTGTAAGAGCTAGCTAGGGCATTTTGGCATCTGAAATATGATTTTAGAATAATTATTTATTAAGTTATGAAATTTCAATTATTCCTATCCTTTCAGTCCCATGTTTTGCAAGGTTGATCATACGCGGTTAGTCCCAGTTGGTGGCTCCATATAAAATAACAAGGTTAATATAGACATGGCTTAAACGTCTTGACATAGATGAATACAGCAGAAGCATCGGAGATGATAAGAGAGAAACGTTGTATGACATAAAGTTGGAGGTACTATGTGGTTTCTCTGATCGGAGATGATAAGAGAGAAACATTGTATGACATAAAGAAAATATAACATTATTAGGTTAACAGAAAATTATGTGTCTATGCATCAAAATAACTATGGTGCCGGCTTTTTTTGAATCACTATGTGTCTATGCATCAAAATAAATTAGGTTAACAAAAAGTATCGGAATTTATGGTGAATATGTTGCGGCAATGGTAAATATGAAAATAACTTGATAGAACTAGCCATTTTGTCACTATCTGATGAAAATCTATATCATGAAATAAAGTTATATAAAATTCTAGTTATGATCAACTAAAACAAAACTATAATATTCTTCAATAGCAAAAAGAATCAACTAAAAAGCTTTTATAAAACTCTAGTTATGATCAAAATAATATTAACTCAAAATTATATAAAATTTATGCAACTAAAATTTTCATAAAGTATTTTTTGTTAAAAACTTTAATAGCAAAAAGAATTAAATGAAAACTAGGCATGTATGCATATGTTTAAAAGAAAACTTTAGAATTAAAACCAAAAATAGGCATGATCTCTTTCATTAACACAGAAAGAATATGAAAGTTTTGCATTTTTTAGAATTTCATATATTTTGTTGAAAATATTTGATAATCATGTGTATTACACATAAGTGAGTATGTATAAAAATTAGGATGTGATTTGAAGAAGGTCAAAAAATTGACATAATATATGCAAAAAATAAAAAAAATAAAAAAATGCCCGCCTACTAGCAGGAGAATTCACACACCACGGCCTGCATACGACTAGAAACCCAACTATATATGGGCCAGGATGCAGGCCCGCGGGGCACGAATTTCTGCTGTCAATAGGACCCATAGGGCAGAAAGGGTACAGGTCAGACGATGAGCTGTCTGTGCTTTGAGAGGAGCTTGCAACGGTAGCCGCAGGCGGGCTTATAAACTGCTGCGAGCGCCTCTCGCTTGGCGAGGTGGGACTAAACTCCCACCGCCCCTCGGCTGTGCGAGGACCAACCCTTTAGTCCCGGTTGGTGGCTCCAACCGGGACTAAAGGCCCCCTATAGTCCCGGTCCGAGCCACTAACCGGGACTAAAGGGTTGGGTTTCGCGCCCTTTGGGCAGGTGAAATTCACCTTTAGTCCCGATTGGTGGCTCGGACCGGGACTAAAGGGGGGCCTTTAGTCCCGGTTGGAGCCACCAACCGGGACTAAAGGGTTGGGTATATAAGCAGCACTTAAGAATTTTTCTCCCATTCTCTCCCCCGACGCCGAACCACAGCACGACGCCGCCAGGCTGCTGCGCCGGAGATCGCCGTCGCCTCCGAGCCGTCCCCCCCCCCTCGCCGACGCCCTCGCCGCACCCTGCCCCGACGCCCTCGCCGCACCCTGCCCCGACGTCGCCGTCGCCGAGCCCTGCCCCGACGCCGCCGTCGCCGAGCCCTGCCCCGATGCCGTCCCCCGCTCCCCTGCAACACACTGTGAGCCACCGCGCCGTTCCCCTCCTCCTCCTCCCCCCCCCCCCCCCCCCCCCCCGCGCGCCGACGCCGCCGCCCACCCCGATGCCGATGACGCCGCCCGCGCTCCGGCCTCTCCGCCCCTTTTTGTTATTTTTGTTAATGTGATTTCCAGTGAGCATATTATCAATGTTGAAGAAGGAGTGATCTTAATGGTGATAGAAATTAGTCATAGAAATTTTTATGAAAATTTTTGTTCATAGAAATTAGTGTTCATTTTGTCTTTTTGGTCATAGAAATTAGTGTGAAATTTTTCTAGTAGATTTTAGTTCATGCCATGTTAGGACCTGTAGTGAGTGCTACAAGCTTATAAACTTGCTATCTATTCATTTCTGCCATATATGCCATGCTATTTTTCTCTAAGTCTGAAACTGGCAGTATTAATACTTTGCATTTTGCCTTGAGGTTTGCAACAAATCTATGCATCTTTCGATCATGATCAGTAAGGGTGTTTTTTTTAGGGTAATTAGTACATGCTTGCCATGCTCTTTGTTGCCATGAAAAACTGATGTAGCATATATTTTACTTGCCTCAAAGGTTGCATCATGAATCTGTTTTCTGCCACTCTATGCAAATATCACTAAATCTGAAAATTTGTTAATACTTGTCAACTTGATCATGATGATTGCCATTGATCTAGGGGTCATTTGAATTAGTTCAGTAAGCATGTTTTGCCATGTGTTACATCTCCGTGGAATTACAGGTTGTGGTGTTGCATCTCCGTGGAGTTGGTCCCTGATCGTCCCTCCGCTGTTCGACAAAAGGTGTCCATTTTTTGTATGTTGAGTTTTGTTCATAGGATGATGGTTGGTTCATTTGTTGAGTTGTGTATTCATCTTGTGTATAAATCTTGTATTCATCTTGTGTATAAATCTTGTATTCATCTTGTACAAATATGGTCGTAACTTCGACATGAGAGGGGGGGTCGTTAAAACATAACCCCGATAACTTTGATTTTGAGGCATATGAAAACCTGATTTGCACGTCGGACAGGCATGAGAGAGGCGGTCCGCAAAGTATCATCTCCCGAAAGATAGGACGACTCATCAGATATGATTCTAGATAATGTCCAATGCCTCATATCGCGAACATACACTACAGGAATCAGGCACTTTGCCCTCTGCCATGGCAGACGGCAAAGGAATGTCTGGTGGACGGCAAAGCCCTTTGCCGTCAGCCAGCAGACGGCCCCACGTCCGGCTGAATGAACTACGGCAGAAGGCTGCTTTGCCGTCTGCTTAAATAAAGCGGACAGCAAAGAAGTTTGCCATCAGCCATACTAAGCAAGCAGACGGCAAATGCCTTGGACGGCAGAGGGATAGGGTTAGGCCCGTTAGGTGGCTAACGGCGTACTTTGCCGTCTGCCAGCAGATGGCAAAGGCGCAAAGTTCTTTGCCGTCTGCCAGCTGACGTCAGCTTACGTCAGGCGTCAGCTGGGGCCAATGCATGCCCGTTGCCGTCTGCCAGCAGACGGCAAAGCACATCAGCCTTTGCCGTCTGCTGGCAGACGGCAAAGTGCCCAAATAGGCCAGCCCAGGTGCCCCCCAGGTTGCACAGGTAGCTGCCACGTGGCAGCTTTGCCGTCTGCTGGCGGATGGCAAAGCTCTTTGCCGTCTGCTGGCGGACTACAAAGTGCCTGTATTGCCCCTGTTAATTCTGTTTTTTCTTAAATTCAATCAATTTCACAAATATATATATATATATTCATTTGAAAATACTTTCAACAAGCATACATATCCCTGCCATATGGATATGATCATCCAACACATATATATACCAAATCAAAAGTCCATATCCAACATATATATAGCCAACATATCCAACAATTAAGCAAAAAGTCCATATACAATGGTTTCATCCATACATACATATATAGGTAGCAAGTTTCACATTGTCCATCCTACAAAATCAAAACAAAAAGGAAGGACAAGGAGAAGAGTAGACTCCATCAACGCAAGCTTCCGTGATCTGAAGCAAATCTGCAAAATGGGAAAGAAGAAAGTTAGAAGAAGAAGACTAGAAGAAGAAGAAGAAGAAGAAGACTAGAAGAAGAAGAAGAAGAAGAAAAAGAAGAAGAAGAAGAAGAAGAAGAAGAAGAAGAAGAATTTTTCTTCTCTTTCTTTTTCTCCTCTTCTTTTTCTTCTTCTTATTGCTTACTTGTGTCATTTTAGAGCTAACCTAGGTAAATAGGTCATTTTGGAGCTAAGTAAGGTTATTATGTCATTTTCGAGGCAAATAAGCTAAGTATATGACATTTTGGAGGTAACCAAGGTTATTATGCCATTTTTGACCTAAGTATGCTAAGTATGTCATAAATGAACTAAATAAGCTAAGTATGGGTCATTATTGAGCTAACCTAGGTAATTATGCCATTTTTGAGCTAACTAAGTATATTAAATCATTTTGGAGGAAAAAATGCTAAGTGTAGGTCATTTTAGAGCTAACCTAGGTAAATAGGTCATTTTGGAGCTAAACCAAGGCTATTATGCCATTTTTTACCTAAGTAAGCTAAATATGTCATAAATGAACTAGCTAAGCTAAGTATAGGTCATTATTGAGCTATCTTAGGTAGTTATGCCATTTTTTAGCTAACTAAGCATATTAAGTCATTTTGGAGGAAAAAATGCTAAGTATAGGTCATTTTAGAGCTATCTAGGTAAAATAGGTCATTTTGGAGCTAAGTAAGGTTATTATGTCGTTTTCGAGGAAAATAAGCTAAGTATATGACATTTTGGAGCTAAATCAAGGTTATTATGCCATTTTTTTACCTAAGTAAGCTAATTATGTCATAAATGAACTAGCTAAGCTAAGTATAGGTCATTTGATAGCTAACCTAGGTAAAATAGGTCATTTTGGAGCTAAGTAAGGTTATTATGTCATTTTTGAGGAAAATAAGCTAAGTATATGACATTTTGGAGCTAAACCAAGGTTATTATGCCATTTTTGACCTAAGTAAGCTAATTATGTCATAAATGAACTAGCTAAGCTAAGTATAGGTCATTTTTGAGCTAGCCTAGGTAGTTATGCCATTTTTGAGCTAACTAAGCATATTAAGTCATTTTGGAGGAAAAAATGCTAAGTATAGGTCATTTTGGAGCTAAGTAAGGTTATTATGTCATTTTCGAGGAAAATAAGCTACGTATATGACATTTTGGAGCTAAACCAAGGTTATTATGCCATTTTTAACCTAAGTAAGCTAATTATGTCATAAATGAACTAATTAAGCTAAGTATAGGTCATTATTGAGCTAGCCTAGGTAAAATAGGTCATTTTGGAGCTAAGTAAGGTTATTATGTCATTTTCGAGGAAAATAAGCTAACTATATGACATTTTGGAGCTAAATAGGTCATTTCTTAAGCTAAGTATGCATTTGTTAAGCAAAACACTAGGGAAAACGTACCGTCATCACGGAGGTAAAGATAGGTCCTAATCCCACCTGAGTATGTGTAGATTGGGTTCGTTTTCCCCTGCTCTGCTCCGGATCCGACGCAAAATTTCGGCAGCACCTCCCCGCTGTTCTCCTGATACACGTCTCGGCAATAAGCAGAGAGGATGTGTACCCGGAGAACAACAGGGAGGCACTGACGAAATTCTGCATCGGATCCGGAGCAGAGCATATGGGAAAACGAACCCAATCTACACATACTCGGGCTGTCCATGGATAACGTTGGACAATTCGAAAGAATCACGGTTATAAATATGCAAATGCATGCATATTTATAGATGTAACCCTTTCGAACGGGAGACGCATAGTGGTCACGCATACGTAGCTAGCAAGTTTCATCAGCACGAAGACCGGAACAGAGCAAATAATGAAAGGGGGAGGATGAGATGTCATTTGTGCTCACCCACGAACGCAGGGGCGGAGCTCGTCGAACACCAGACCTTCGCAGCGACAAAACAACTGCACATTTAAATCCAAAGATGAGTAACATAGCATTATTGTTTTTTCCGTCAACCTAACTAAATATTTACAACAGGATGCCACCGCCAAGTTGTAAAACAACGATTCGCACTGCTCGTTCCCCGCAACAACCCCTAACCTAAAGAGTTATCATTTAGGGTTTTTTCGTCGACACCGAGGCACCCGCTAACCTAAATAACTGCCATTTATTGTTCCATCGACGCCGAGGCACCCCCTAACCTAAATAGCCGTCATTTAGGGTTCCATCGACGCCGAGGTACGCCCGAACCATAATTGACGTTATTTAAGGTTCCGTCCACGCGGAGGCACCCCTACCCGAAATATATGTCATCCAGGGTTCCGTCGACGTCGAGGCACCCCTAACCTATATAGATGTCATTTAGGCTTTCGTCGACGCCAAGGCACCCCCTAACCTAAATAGCCATCATTTAGGGTTCCATCGACGCCGAGGAACCCCCTAACCCGCTCGTCCCCGGGCGCCCTCAGCTATGGCGACGCACGGTCGACGGGTCAGCACGCCATCTCTTCCGGTCAACCCGTCATTTAGGCTTTCGTCGACGCCAACCACCTCGCCCTCTCTTCCCTATCCTCCTCCTCCTCCTCTTCTTCTTCCTTCTTTTCCCTTTTCCTCTTCTTCTTCTCCTCTTCTCCTCTTTTTCTTCTTCTTCTTCTTCTTCTTCTTCTTCTTCTTCTCCTCCTCTTCTTCTTCTTCTTCTTCTTCTTCCTCTTCTTCTTCTTCTTTTCCTTTTTCCTCTTCTTCTACTTATTCTTCTTTTCTTCTTATTTTTTTTCATCTTTCTTCTTCTTCTTCTAATTATCTAAACCTAAACCTAGCTAGCACTAACCTAAACCAAACACTAATTAACCTAAACATAAACGGAAAAAAACAGAAAAAAAAGAAAAAAAAACTCACCTTGAGGGCCGGTGGAGGAGGGCCGGCGCGGTAGTGGAGGAGGGCCGGCGCAGGGGGAGGAAGGCCGCGGGGAGGGGGGCTGCGCCGCGGCCTGCTCCGGCAGTGGGGCGTCGCGGGGAGGTGCCGCGGCTCCGAGGTCGTCGGGGGAGGGGAGGGCGCAGGGGCCGGGGAGTGGGGCGGCGGGTGAGGTCGTCGGGGGAGGGGCGGCGGGTGAGGTCGTCGGGGGAGGGGCGGCGGCGGGTGAGATCGTCGGGGGAGGAGCGGCGGCGGGTGAGGTCGTGGGGGGGAGAGAGAGAGGAACAGAGAGAGAGGGGGTGGGGCCGGGGGGTGCACGGCCGTTAGTTAGGCAAACCTCTTTGTCGTCTGCTAGCGGACTTCTTTGCCGTCCGCTAGGAGACGGCAAAGAGGGGGTGGGGCCGGGGGGCAAGGCCGTTAGTTAGGCAAATTCTTTGCCGTCCGCTAGCGGACGGCAAAGACAAGAAAGCGGACGGCAAAGATTTGGCGGACGGCATCCAGGCCGTCCATTTGACCTAGCCAGCTCCACGCCTCAGTGGGGCCCAGCTGGTCTCTTTGCCGTCTGCCTTTGGGCCCTTTGCCGTCTGCTGGCCGACGGCAAAGAAATGGCAGACGGCAAACTGTATCTTTGCCATCAGCCAGTTCTTTGTCATCTGTTTTTTGAAAGCGGACGGCAAAGACCTTCTTTGCCGTCCGCTAGCAGACGGCAAAGAACTGGCTGACGGCAAATTCCCTGATTCCAGTATTCATAGTTATATTGGATAATTGATCTTCATATAAATGAAGCATAAAAGTTTAGCAATCACTTACAAATTTTCATGTTGTTCATTGACTTCGACATGAGGGGGGTGTTGGGGAACGTTGCATGGAAAACAAAAAAATTCTACGCACACGCAAGATCTATCCATGGAGATGCATAGCTACGAGAGGGGGAGTGTATCTACGTACCCTCGTAGACCGTAAGCGGAAGCGTTAGAACAACGCGGTTGATGTCGTCGAACAACTTCACGATCCAACCGACCGAGTACCGAACGTACGGCACCTCCGCGTTCAGCACACGTTCAGCTCGGTGACATCCTCGACTTCTTGATCCAGCAAGACGGCGAGGTAGTGGATGAGTTCCGGCAGCACGACGGCATGGTGACGGTGATGGTGATGCTATCTCCTCAGGGCTTCGCCCAAGCACTGCGAAAATATGACCGAGGGACGGAACTATGGAGGGGGGCGCCGCACACGGCTAAGACAATGTTGTATCTCCTTTGGGGCGCCCCCTCTCCTCTATTTATATATGTGTAGGGGTTTGGAGTAGAAGGAATAGTGCCACGTGAACAGTAACCGTGAATAGTACACATGTGGACTTGGACTCCAAAGTCCAATCCTATTCCTACTAGGACTCTCTCTTTTTCCTTCCCTAGCTGCGTGGGCTTTTGAGGACTTGGTGCGCCTGGCCCAATAAGGCCAGGGCGCCTCCCCTTAGCCCATGCCAGCCCTTGGGACGTGGTGGACCCACTTGTGGACTTCCGGACCCCTCCGGAATCCTCCGGAACCTTCTGGAAGCTTCCCGGTACGATACCGAAAAAAAACTGCACCTTTTTCCGGAACCCAAAATATGACTTCCCATATATAAATCTTTACCTCTCGACCATTCCGAGACTCCTCGTGACGTCCGGGATCTCATCCGGGACTCTGAACAATATTCGGTTACCAATTCACATAACTCATATAACACTATATCGTCAACGAACGTTAAGCGTGCGGACCCTACGGGTTCGGGAATGATGTAGACATGACTGAGACGCCTCCCCGGTCAATAACCAATAGCGGAACCTGGATGCTCATATTGGTTCCTACATATTCCACGAAGATCTTATCGGTCGAACCGCAATGACAACATACGTAATTCCCTTTGTCCGTCGGTATGTTACTTGCCCGAGATTCGATCGTCGGTATCTCCATACCTAGTTCAATCTCGTTACCAGCAAGTCTCTTTACTCGTTCCGTAATACATCATCCCGTAACTAACTCCTTAGTCACTTTGCTTGCAAGCTTCTTATGATGTGCATTACCGAGAGGGCTCAGAGATACCTCTCCGAAACACGGAGTGACAAATCCCAGTCTCGATCCATGCCAACTCAACGGACACCTTCGGAGATACCTGTAGAGCATCTTTATGATCACCCAGTTACGTTGTGACATTTGATAGCACACAAGGTATTCCTCCGGTATCCGGGAGTTGCATGATCTCATGGTCTGAGGAACATGTATTTGACATTCAAGAAAGCAGTAGCAATAAACAGAACGATCATATGCTAAGCTAACGGATGGGTCTTGTCCATCACATCATTCTCCTAATGATGTGATCCCGTTATCAAATGACAACTCATGTCTATGGTTAGGAAACTTTAACCATCTTTGATAAACGAGCTAGTCTAGTAGAGGCTCACTAGGGACACGGTATTTCTTTATGTATTCACACATGTATTTAAGTTTCCGGTCAATACAATTCTAGCATGAATAATAAACATTTATCATGAACAAGGAAATATAAAATAATAACAACTTTATTATTGCCTCTAGGGCATATTTCCATCAGTCTCCCACTTGCACTAGAGTCAATAATCTAGATTACATAGTAATGAATCTAACACCCATGGAGTCTTGGTGCTGATCATGTTTTGCTCGTGGAAGAGGCTTAGTCAACGGGTCTGCCACATTCAGATCCGTGTGTACTTTGCAAATTTCTATGTCTCCATCCTTGACATATTCACGAATGGAGTTGAAGCGTCTCTTGATGTGTTTGGTCTTCTTGTGAAACCTGGGCTCCTTGGCTATGGCAATTGCTCCAGTGTTGTCACAAAAGATTGTCATTGGACCCGATGCACTAGTTATTACACCTAGATCGGATATGAACTCCTTCATCCAGACTCCTTCATGTGCTGCTTCAGAAGTAACTATGTATTCCGCTTCACACGTAGATCCCGCCACGACGCTCTGCTTAGAACTGCACCAATTGACAGCTCCACCATTTAATATAAATACGTATCCGGTTTGTGACTTAGAGTCATCCGGATCAGTGTCGAAGCTTGCATCGACGTAACCCTTTACGACGAGCTCTTCGTCACCTCCATAAACGAGAAACATGTCCTTGGTCCTTTTCAGGTACTTCAGGATATTCTTGACCGCTGTCCAGTGATCCACTCCTGGATTACTCTGGTACCTCCCTGCCAAACTTATGGCAAGGCACACATCAGGTCTGGTACACAGCATGGCATACATAATAGAACCTATGGCTGAGGCATAGGGAATGACTTTCATTTTCTCTATATCTTCTGCCGTGGTCGGGCATTGAGTCTGACTCAACTTCACACCTTGCAAGACAGGCAAGAACCCTTTCTTTGACTGATCCATTTTGAACTTCTTAAAAACTTTGTCAAGGTATGTGCTTTGTGAAAGTCCTATCAAGCGTCTTGATCTATCCCTATAGATCTTGATGCCCAATATATAAGCACCTTCACCGAGGTCTTTCATTGAAAAATTCTTATTCAAGTATCCCTTTATGCCATCCAGAAATTCTATATCATTTCCAATCAACAATATGTCATCCACATATAATTTTAGAAATGCTACAGAGCTCCCACTCACTTTCTTGTAAATACAGGCTTCACCGTAAGTCTGTACAAAACCATATGCTTTGATCACCTCATCAAAGCGTATATTCCAACTCCGAGATGCTTGCACCAGTCCATAGATGGATCGCTGGAGCTTGCACACTTTGTTAGCACCCTTAGGGTCGACAAAACCTTCTGGTTGCATCATATACAACTCTTCTTTGAGAAAACCATTAAGGAATGCAGTTTTGACATCCATTTGCCAGATTTCGTAATCATAAAATGCGGCAATTGCTAACAAGATTCGGACAGATTTAAGCATCGCTACGGGTGAGAAAGTCTCATCGTAGTTAACCCCTTGAACTTGTCGAAAACCTTTCGCGACAAGTCAAGCTTTGTAGACAGTGATATTACCATCAGCATCCGTCTTCCTCTTAAAAATCCATTTATTCTCAATGGCTTGCCGATCATCGGGCAAGTCCACCAAAGTCCACACTTTGTTCTCATACATGGATCCTATCTCAGATTTCATGGCCTCAAGCCATTTGTCAGAATCCGGGCTTGTCATAGCTTCTTCATAGTTCGTAGGTTCGCCGTTGTCTAACAACATAACTTCCAGAACAGGATTACCGTACCACTCTGGTGCAGAACGTACTCTGGTCGACCTACGAAGTTCAGTAGTAACTTGATCTGAAGTTTCATGATCTTTATCATTATCTTCCTCTCTTATTGGTGTAGGCATCACAGGAACAGTTTTCTCTGATGAGCTACTTTCCAATTCGAGAGAAGGTACAATTACCTCATCAAGTTCTACTTTCCTCCCACTCACTTCTTTCGAGAGAAACTCCTTCTCTAGAAAGGACCCATTCTTGGCAACGAAGATCTTGACTTCGGATCTGTGGTAGAAGGTGTACCCAATTGATAATTTAGGGTATCCTATGAAGAAGCACTTCTCCGCTTTGGGTTCGAGCTTATCAGGTTGAAGCTTTTTCACATAAGCATCGCATCCCCAAACTTTAAAAAATGACAACTTAGGTTTCTTGCCAAACCATAGTTCATACGGTGTCGTCTCAACGGATTTAGACGGTGCCCTATTTAACGTGAATGCAGCTGTCTCTAATGCATAACCCCAAAACGATAGTGGCAAATCGGTAAGAGACATCATAGAACGCACCATATCCAATAAAGTACGGTTACGACGTTCGGACACACCATTACGCTGTGGTGTTCCAGGTGGCGTGAGTTGTGAAACAATTCCACATTTTCTTAAATGAAGGCCAAACTCGTAACTCAAATATTCGCCTCCGCGATCAGATCGTAGAAACTTTATTTTCTTGTTACAATGATTCTCTACTTCACTCTAAAATTCTTTGAACTTTTCAAATGTTTCAGACTTGTGTTTCATCAAGTAGATATACCCATATCTACTCAAATCATCTGTGAAGGTTAGAAAATAACGATACCCTCCGCGTGCTTCAACATTCATCGGACCGCATACATCGGTATGTATTATTTCCAACAAATCAGTAGCTCGCTCCATTGTTCCGGAGAACGGAGTTTTAGTCATCTTGCCCATAAGGCATGGTTCGCAAGTATCAAATGATTCATAATCAAGAGATTCCAAAAGTCCATCTGCATGGAGTTTCTTCATGCGCTTTGCACCAATATGACCTAAACGGCAGTGCCACAAGTATGTTGCATTATCATTATCAACTTTGCATCTTTTGGCATCAATATTATGAATATGTGTATTACTACGATCAAGATTCAACAAGAATAGACCATTCACAAAAGGTGCGTGACCATAAAAGATGTTACTCATATAAATAGAACAACCATTATTCTCTGACTTAAATGAATAACCGTCTCGCAATAAACAAGATCCAGATATAATGTTCATGCTCAACGCTGGCACCAAATAACAATTATTAAGGTCTAAAACTAATCCCGAAGGTAGATGTAGAGGTAGCGTGCCGACGGCGATCACATCAACCTAGGAACCATTCCCGACGCGCATCGTCACCTCGTCCTTAGCCAATCTTCGCTTATTCCGTAGCTCCTGTTTCGAGTTACAAATATGAGCAACCGAACCAGTATCAAATACCCAGGCTCTACTGCGAGCATTAGTGAGGAACACATCAATAACATGTATATCAAATATACCTTTGCTCACTTTGCCATCCTTCTTATCCGCCAAATACTTGGGGCAATTCCGCTTCCAGTGACCAGTCCCTTTGCAGTAGAAGCACTCTGTTTCAGGCCTGGGTCCAGCTTTGGGTTTCTTCGTGGGAGCGGCAACTTGCTTGCCGTTCTTCTTGAAGTTCCCCTTCTTTCCCTTGCCCTTTTTCTTGAAACTAGTGGTTTTGTTAACCATCAACACTTGATGCTCCTTCTTGATTTCTACCTCCGCTGATTTCAGCATCGCGAAGAGCTCGGGAATTGTCTTCTCCATCCCTTGCATATTATAGTTCATCACGAAGCCTTTATAGCTTGGTGGCAGTGACTGAAGAACTCTGTCAATAACACTCTCAACCGGAAGATCAATTCCTAGCTGAGTCAAGTGGTTGTGGTACCCAGACATTCTGAGTATGTGTTCACTGACAGAACTGTTCTCCTCCATCTTACAGCTAAAGAACTTGTTGGAGACTTCATATCTCTCAACCCGGGCATTAGCTTGAAATATCAATTTCAGCTCTTGGAACATCTCATATGCTCCGTGGCGTTCAAAACGCTTTTGCAGTCCCGGTTCTAAGCCGTAGAGCATGGCACACTGAACTATCGAGTAGTCATCAGATCGAGCCTGCCAGGCGTTCACAACGTCTGCAGCAGGTCCATCACCTAGCGGTGCATCAAGGACATAATTCTTCTGTGCAGCAATGAGGATAATCCTCAAGTTACGGACCCAGTCCGTGTAGTTGCTACCATCATATTTCAACTTAGCTTTCTCTAGGAACGCATTAAAATTCAACGGAACAGTAGCACGGGCCATTAATCTACAACATAGATATGCAAAGAAACCATCAAGACTAAGTTCATGATAAATTAAGTTCAATTAATCAAATTACTAATGAACTCCCACTTAAATTAACATCCCTCAAGTTAACTAAGTGATACATGATCCAAATCAACTAGCCCATGTCCAATCATCACGTGAGATGGGATAGTCATCAATGGTAAACATCTCCATGTTGATCATATCTACTATATGACTCATGTTCAACCTTTCAGTCTCCAGTGTTCCGAGACCATGTCTGTACATGCTAGGCTTGTCAAGTTTAACCCAAGTATTCTGCTTGTGTAAAACTGGCTTACACCCATTGTATGTGAACGTAGAATCTATCACACCCGATCATCACGAGGTGCTTCGAAACAACGAACTTTAGCAACGGTGCATACTCGGGGAGAACACTTTTATCTTGAAATTTAGTGAAGGGGTCATCTTATAATGCTACCGTCGTTCTAAGCAAAATAAGATGCATAAAGGATAAACATCACATGCAATCAAAATATGTGACATGATATGGTCATCATCTTGCGCTTTTGATCTCCATCTCCAAAGCATCGTCATGATCTCCATCGTCACCGGCTCGACACCTTGATCTCCATCGTTGCGTCGTGGTCGTCTCGCCAACTATTGCTTCTACAACTATTGCTAACGTATAGCGATAAAGTAAAGCAATTACATGGCGCTTGCATTTCATACAATAAAGAGACAACCATAAGGCTCCTGCCGGTTGCCGATAAATTACAAAACATGATCATCTCATACAATAACGTATATCACATCATGTCTTGACCATATCACATCACAGCATACCCTGCAAAAACAAGTTAGACGTCCTCTACTTTGTTGTTGCAAGTTTTACGTGGCTGCTACGGGCTTCTAGCAAGAACCGTTCTTACCTACGGCACAAAACCACAACGGTGATTTATCAAGTTTGTTGTTTTAACCTTCAACAAGGACCGGCCGCAGTCAAATTCCATTCAACTAAAGTAGGAGAAACAGACACCCGCCAGCCACCTTTATGCAAAACAAGTTGCATGTCTGTCGGTGGAACCGGTCTCATGTACGTGGACATGTAAGGTTGGTCCGGGCCGCTTCATCTTACAATACAGCCAAATCAAAATAAGACGTTGGTGGTAAGCAGTATGATGATCACCGCCCACAACTCTTTGTGTTCTACTCGTGCATATCATCTACGCATAGACCTGGCTCATGATGCCACTGTTGGGGAACGTTGCATGGAAAACAAAAAAAATTCTACGCACACGCAAGATCTATCGATGGAGATGCATAGCTACGAGAGGGGGAGTGTGTCTACGTACCCTCATAGACCGTAAGCGGAAGCGTTAGAACAACGCGGTTGATGTCGTCGAACAACTTCACGATCCAACCGACCGAGTACCGAACGTACGGCACCTCTGCGTTCAGCACACGTTCAGCTCGGTGACGTCCTCGACTTCTTGATCCAGCAAGACGGCGAGGTAGTGGATGAGTTCCGGCAGCACGACGGCGTGGTGACGGTGATGGTGATGCTATCTCCGCAGGGCTTCGCCCAAGCACTGCGAAAATATGACCGAGGGACGGAACTGTGGAGGGGGGCGCCGCACACGGCTAAGACAATGTTGTATCTCCTTTGGGGCGCCCCCTCTCCTCTATTTATATATGTGTAGGGGTTTGGAGTAGAAGGAATAGTGCCACGTGAACAGTAACCGTGAATAGTACACACATGAACTTGGACTCCAAAGTCCAATCCTATTCCTACTAGGACTCTCCCTTTTTCCTTCCCTAGCTGCGTGGGCTTTTGAGGACTTGGTGCGCCTGGCCCAATAAGGCCAGGGCGCCTCCCCTTAGCCCATGCCAGCCCTTGGGACGTGGTGGACCCACTTGTGGACTTCCGGACCCCTCCGGAATCCTCCGGAACCTTCTGGAAGCTTCCCGGTACAATACCGAAAAAAACTGCACCTTTTTCCGGAACCCAAAATATGACTTCCCATATATAAATCTTTACCTCTCGACCATTCCGAGACTCCTCGTGACATCCGGGATCTCATCTGGGACTCCGAACAATATTCGGTTACCAATTCACATAACTCATATAACACTATATCATCAACGAACGTTAAGCATGCGGACCCTACGGGTTCGGGAATGATGTAGACATGACTGAGACGCCTCTCCGGTAAATAACCAATAGCGGAACCTGGATGCTCATATTGGTTCCTACATATTCCATGAAGATCTTATCGGTCGAACTGCAATGACAACATACGTAATTCCCTTTGTCCGTCGGTATGTTACTTGCCCGAGATTCGATCGTCGGTATCTCCATACCTAGTTCAATCTTGTTACCGGCAAGTCTCTTTACTCATTCCGTAATACATCATCCCGTAACTAACTCCTTAGTCACTTTGCTTGCAAGCTTCTTATGATGTGCATTACCGAGAGGGCCCAGAGATACCTCTCCGAAACACGGAGTGACAAATCCTAGTCTCGATCCATGCCAACTCAACGGACACCTTCAGAGATACCTGTAGAGCATCTTTATGATCACCCAGTTACGTTGTGACATTTGATAGCACACAAGGTATTCCTCCGGTATCCGGGAGTTGCATGATCTCATGGTCTGAGGAACATGTATTTGACATTCAAGAAAGCAGTAGCAATAAACAGAACGATCATATGCTAAGCTAACGGATGGGTCTTGTCCATCACATCATTCTCCTAATGATGTGATCCCGTTATCAAATGACAACTCATGTCTATGGTTAGGAAACTTTAACCATCTTTGATCAACGAGCTAGTCTAGTAGAGGCTCACTAGGGACACGGTATTTGTTTATGTATTCACACATGTATTTAAGTTTCTGGTCAATACAATTCTAGCATGAATAATAAACCTTTATCATGAACAAGGAAATATAAAATAATAACAACTTTATTATTGCCTCTATGGCATATTTCCATCAGGGGGGTCGTTAAAACATAACCCCGATAATTTCGGTATAACTTCGACATGAGGGGGGAGGGGGTCGTTAAAACATAACCCCAATAATCCATTAATCCATTGCTCATATGCATATGATTCCTTGTTGTGATTAGGTCTATGTTTGCCACTAATCCATCTCTCATGGTTGTATATTGCCATGTTGTAATATTTGCAGAAACTATGAAACACGACAGAGACTTAGAACAAGAAGAGGCGTTGGAGGAAATAATCCGCGACGGAGATGATGATATCATCACCTCACAGTTTCTCAACGACTCCGATGGTGAGGGAAGATAAGATGACGGCTCCGGTGATCGAATGGAGGAGGGAGAAGATGACGGCTCTGCCGGTGTTGGAGCCTTAACTGTTACAAAGTCCGGCGAGGTATATATATTAATTAAGCCTCTGCTGACTAGATGCATTAATTGTTTTGTATGTACATATATTAACGCTTCTTTCTTCTTTTAGCCCTCCGGATCGAGCGAAACTTCTATAAGGAGACGAGGCCCGAAGAAAAGGTTGGGCGAGAATGAAAGGTTCACGATCGAAGAAGTCGATCCAGATGGCAAACCGACTGTTCCCAAGCGGACCCAAGACCGATTTATACATTAGTGCGGAGTTGTTGTTAGGGACAGCGTCCCGATCAGCATCCAAGAATGGAATAAGAAGAAGGACGATGCAGTTTCTTATGTCGACGATAGATGCAAAGATGAGCTTTGAAACTCGCTCATGATAAATTTCAGCCTACCGCTAGAGGAGGATCCAAATAACCCAGTTATACAGCGAAAAGTCAAAAAATGGGCTCTTAAGAAGATGGCAGAACAATTCAAGAACTGGAAGAAAAGATTGAACGAACAGTTTGTCGAGAAAGACGAGACTCCAGAATTCACCGGTCAATATGCGAATATAAAAGATCACTGGTCCGCATTTGTGGCGTACAAGAAATCGGAGAAAGCTAAGAACAGGTCACAGACAAATAAGCTAAATGCTGCAAAGAAGCTGTATCACCATGTTACGGGGTCAGGTGGCTACAAGGTTGCTCGGCCTACGTGGGACAAAGCTGAGAACGACCTGCTTGCTAAAGGGATCCAACCAGCGACATTGAACTGGCCCGAACGGGCAAGGACTTGGTTCTTCGGGCATGGGGGAACTTTGGACCTAGAAACAGGGAAGTGTGTTTACACGAAAGAACAACTTGAAACACCCATCATAAAGATTCAGGAAGCAATCAAGGACGTGCAGGAAGGGAGGTTCCATCCCGACAGAGAGAAGGACGAGCTGTCACGTGCCCTCGGGAATCCTGAACACCCTGGACGAACACGAGGCACATCAGGCTCCGTTCCGTGGGTGCATGGGTTTCCCGACAGCACTGGTTATAGAAGCCGAGGGAGAAAGAAGAAAGAGGATGCAGACCGGATGCAGAAGGTAGAAGAAAGATTAGCGTTGCAGGAGAAGAAACTAGAGGCACTTACCAGTCAGCGAGCTACCGGCCCACCATCTCAGCAGCACGAAGATCCTTCATTCGATACTGCCCACGAAGCTACCCCACCATCTCAGCGGAAAAGCAGCGTGGCTTCCACGGAGCTCGCTCGGCCTGATATCATGGCTACTCGCTACCCCGTGGATGATATCACGGAGAGGGAACATTGTGAGCTAATGGCGAAATGCAGCAACCTAACCTTGAAGGTGGCGGTCGGCTATGTCTTACCTCCTCAACCTGATGGAACTTTCCATTGCAATCCGATTCCAGATGGCTATGCTATTGTCGGGGTGGATGAAGTTACCAACGGATTCGAGGGGCTGGACCTTGAGTACCCTACAGGTGAAGGGGAGACTCATCTGGTAGATGTCGTAAGGACTACCATTCTATGGAGAAAGGAACACATCGTGCTTCCACAATGGACGCCGCGTCAGCAGACTCAGCCGGAGGAGGCCCCTCAGCAGACTCCTCACAGTCCAGCTCTATCTCTGCTGCCTCAGTCGTCTCCGCCGCGTCAGCCATCTCCGCCGCCTCAGCTGTCTCCGCCGCCTCAGCGGACTCCGCCGGAGGAGGCCCCTCAGCAGAATCCGCCGCATCAGCTGACTCCGCCTCCTCCGCCGCCTCAGCACCGGCCGAAGGGATCCGCCGCCGCTCCGGCGGCTAGTAGTACAACAGCGAAGAAATCCAGAGCAGGTAGCGTCAAGAAGGCTCCAGCCAAGTTACCATACGACATGACTGAGGAGGAAACCAAGGAGACCATGGCTGCCGACGTGTCGTGGTATTTTCACGGCAGATGTCCTCATAGGACTTGATCTCGAAGCCATCGCGTAAGTAGTAGACCGAAGGGGTTAAACGAGGAACACGGGAGGCAAGGTTTACCCAGGTTCGGCCCCTCTCGTGGAGGTAAAAGCCTACTCCTGCTAGATGTATTGAAGATCTCGATTACAAGGGTTTTGGAACTTGTCTAACCCTAGCTCCCGAAAGGTTTCAACGTGATCCCTCTAGCCCCAGGGCTCCCCCCTTTATATATAGGCGGACGTTCGGGGCTTACATAAGAGTCCGGGTCGGGATAGCAATCCGAGCCCAACTCTCCTTTACTTGTTTCCTAAGTTATACCTCGAGGTGGTTTGCACATACCGCCTCTCACGGCGGGTCTTGGGCCGGCCCTTCCTTGGGCGGCTCTTCTTCTGGGCCTCTTGAGAACGCTCCGGCCCAACTAGCCCATCTTCAATAAAGATCCCCAGAACCCGGCCCTAAACGGGCGGGTCTCACCGAAAGATATTTCCCTGACATTAGCCCTCAGGTTGACTTGAACTGGTTCTGGACAACCTTGTCTTCCTACCAAACCGTCTTTGACATTTGGCGAGTCTCCGCAGAACCCGCCACTTCTGAATATTTCGTAATTGTTTTTCTTTTAAACCTGCTCGCCTTGTGACGTCACCGAATCTTTAAAACGGATGTTTCCATGACATCATCCATGTTTCTAATGAATCGATTAGGCACGAAAATCGGGGCGTCGGGGTACTGTAGATCCATATTTTCCGCCCCAACTCTTGAGTGTCTCATCCTCTTATAAGTACCCCCTCGGGTTATTACTTTATCATTTCCTCGTCTTCTTCCTCCTGCCGCCCGAACCGTCGCATCCTTGCGCCACCTCTCGAGCTCACCGGCTACTGGAAGGAGAAGCAGCCCCGACGCACCGCCGTCGCCCGTGCGCAACCGCGCTGAGCCGCCGTCAATCCAGGTAATCCCTGTCCCTTTTCATCTCTCTTAGGGTTCCGCCATTGTAAAGCTTCAACTCCACCTCGGTTTCTCCATGGTCGCCGCCGCCGGCCACATCTTGATGCTTCCAAGGCATAGAAACAGCGCCGTTGATTCCCCCTTAAACTCAGGAGTCAATCTTGCATAAAAACAGATCTAAGAAAAACCCATCTGTGATGACCTGCTGCTGCCTTACGAACAGTAACCAGAACTGCTTTTTTCCTCACTTTTACAGACTTCTTGATCCAAAATTTCACCTCCCTCGGTAAAAAGCTGTTATTGCAAACTTAGTAAAAAAATTCGCCTCGCCAAGCAGCCCTCACTTGTGGCGACTTATGTAAGCCGCCGTATATATTTAATGATTTTTCCAACCATATGTCTCAGACCCTAGAAACATAATCGAACTGCCGTCTTTCATTCCTTGTAACATCCCTTACTTTGTGCCGAAAGCCGCTAACTCAACCCTTTGCCCCACTAACTAGGATGACAAAGAAAACAATTGAATGCAACTGGGTTCCTTCTGAGATCACCAAAGATTTTCTCAAAAATGCCATTCAGACAGGCATACTGAAAGGGGCTACTAACTGCCGACTTGCAAGAGGCGAATGTCCCCCAACGCCTAAAGAAGGAGAAGTTATTATATTCCTTGATCATGTGGAGAGGGGATTTTCCCCTCCCGGCTCCAAGTTCTTTAGGGACCTTCTGAATTTCTATGGGTTGCACCCACAAGATCTTTCCCCCAATTCAATTGTCAACATGTGCCAGTTTGCAGTGATATGTGAAGCTTATCTTCAGATAGAACCTACAGTTCTATTGTTTCGGGAATGCTTCTATGTCAACAAACAAACTGAAACC
Source organism: Elymus sibiricus (assembly GCA_039707655.1). Lineage (NCBI taxonomy): Eukaryota > Viridiplantae > Streptophyta > Magnoliopsida > Poales > Poaceae > Elymus > Elymus sibiricus. Next base: position 80,508,633 of record CM077674.1, read on the forward strand.
GCCCAAGGCCGTCATCAAGAGCTTGGTGGCGTTTCCTTCCAGAAACGACGAGGAGTCACCTTCCCCGGAGCTGATCTGCTAAGCCACCCCAAGGGCTGGGGCAAGTCTTGGATATACTGTAAGGCGCCTGTTCCTGAAGGAGAGCACCCATTGCCGGGTTTCAGGCCAGAGCGCTTGGATCACAAAAAGAAATACCCTCCCAGGCCTACACCCGCGGAACAAGCAGAGCTGAAACCTTGGATGGATAAGATATCTGCCTTGGCCGCCAACGGCCTGGAAGGTGCCGATTTAATCCGTTGCTGGCTATCATGGAAAATCCAGCCACTGAGTCTCCGGAGTAAACTGATGCATGAATACTCCGGTTTACAGGATCCACAAAGGATCAGCGCTACAGACATCTCCTTGTCATCTGTAATCAATCAGATGAGAATTATTGTTAACTTGCCGGACAAATACACTGGCGAGTTTGGATTGGCTCCTTTCACCAGTACTAACCCGCCACCAGCAGTAAGAAACTTTCAAGCAATCTTTCATTTTTCTGCTTAAACTTTCATATCATGAAAATCTTTTCTCTGATAAACCACAGGCGGATAGCTCCTTCTGGCAAGCGAGCCCGATGTTGAAAGAAATAGCTACGAAGGGCCAGAAGAAGACGGGGAAAAAAACCGTCGCTAAGAAAAAGAAGCAGAATACCATCAATCCTTTAGAGGTGGATCCGTCCATCTTAGAATCCTCTAAAGATGAGTCAGAGGCAAGTATATAACTTGAATCAATCTGTCTTTCATCTGCAACTTTCTGCTAATAATTTTAATCTGTAACTTTCCAGGACGAAGAAGAAGAAGAAAACCAGGATGAAACTGAGGTAACTTCGACCTTGTCTGACTTCGACATTCGTAACCCTAAGAAAAACAGAGTAGCTGTGAGAAAATACCCTTTTTCTCATCCTTTTGCTCGTTTGGACCCAAATTATTCATGGAAGACGTCTCAGCACGCCGAACTCCGCCAAACTGATTGTGGCGGCTCTAGGACTGGTACGGGCGGGTCTGACGCTGATGCGGGCGGCTCTCATAAGCGCCCTCGTAAGGTACTTCTTCACCTGACTCTTCTGTTTCCCAAAGCCGGCTTGTTTAAACGACCTCTTAATCCCGAAGATCCGGACTATCAGGACACATCCTCTGATGATGACGCCTCAGAGTCGCCAGATACGACTTTTGTTATTAAAGCAGGGTAAAGATATGATCACTCTTATTCTCACTCCTCTTACATAAAGCAAAAGATAGTAGTTATTGAGATCTTTGTCGAAAATGCAGGGTTACCTCCAAGAAACTAAAACCCACAACTTCTGCCTCGTCTCCGCCTCCTGAAGGTTCTGAAGACCCGGCCAAAGACACAGAGGAAAGGGCCAATGATCCTCCTCTGCCAGATGTTTCCACCGCTCCAGAAATTCAGGTTTCTTTAGAACCAGAGATGGCAGCGCCGGCTGATAACATTGAACAACAGCCGGATACTATTATCCCCTCCTTCGATATTGAAGAGGGTACTGTTGCTACTGCCACTGCCACCGCCCCAGACTCGTCGGCGTCTTTGGGCAAATCTTCCTTTGAAGCCATGTCTTCTAAAGAGAAGAATAAATTAGATCTCTCCTCCTTGGAGAGCACTGATTTAAATGATCTTCATGAAGCCCTTCGGACTCGACTACTTGAGAGTCAGGAGATTGCCAAGACCTTGGCCAACAAACCAAAGGTGAGTCATAATTTACTTATGGCCCTTATCAGTCGCCCAAACCTGCATATTAGTGATTTCATAGTTGTATGAAGGTTTGTAAGCTTTACATATTTGAAAATACGTAAATACACACATGCAGACCCCAAGAGCCGGCTGTTTTCTTGAAATAGCCGGGTCTTACATGGAGCAAAGAACCACATGCTTATATAGAACAAAGAGCCAATTATAGTCCCCAAGAGCCGGCTGTTTTCTTGAAACAGCCGGGTCTCAGAGCAAAGAACCACATGTAGTCCCCAAGAGCCGGCTGTCTTCTTGAAACAGCCGGGTCTTATAGCAAAGAACCACATTTGTCCAAGTCTTAAATGCTTCCAGCTATTCGATAATATTCCTTTGTAAAACTTCGGGATTGCATTAGCCCCCAAGTGCCATGTGGATTACTTGTAATCAATATGGAACTTCATCTGCATAAATAACTTTGAACTTTTCCTTTCTTTCAGGTTCAAATAACTTCCCTTCACACCCAGCTGGCTGACAGTCGGAAAGAGCTGAAAACTGAGCAAGAGCTGAGAGTCGCCGCTGAAGAAAGGGTGAAGACATTGGAGGAAGCCGCGTCTGAGGCGGCCACCAAGCTGGCTGCTGTGACCGCTGAGCATGAGAAGGAGAAGCAGCTCCTTATTCAACGTGCTAAAAACGCTGAAGGCCGCCTGAAGACTGCCTCCGATGAGCTCAGCGGATTAAAATTGCACATCCAGCAAATGAGCAGCGCCATCTTTGGTAAGTCGCCTGTTTACAATCCCTATTTTGATAATCTTGATAACTCTGACACCTTTCCTTTGCAGGTCCTAGAAGTGATAAACTGGCGAAAGAACCAGTAATGCAGCTCAAGGCGGCTTATGACTTCCTTGAACAGTTATACACTGGGAGTCGGCGGGCTATTCAAGCCGCCTTCTATGGAAAAGAAAACCCATCCACCATCAAGGAAGTCCTGAAGACTTTATCCACTCTGCCTGCTCAGCTGCAGATCATCAAAGAGTCCAGCGCCCGCATCGCCACTATGCACACCATGGCCCGCGCTAAAGCTCATTATGAGGATTTAGAACTTTCAACTTTAGATGGCGGCTTTCCCGAAACTTATAAGGGGCAAGCTCTTGATCAGCTCACCTATAATGCTTTGAAGAAGGAGACCTTTGTCCCTGCAAGCCAGTTGGTCCAAGAGATGAAGCTTACAAGGTTTCAGTCAGCCTACAGCGAAGACGGAAAACGGGTAAAGCCCGGTCCTCTTCCGCCTCTCGATCTTATTCCTGAAGGCCGTAAGGACGAGTTTGCTCCGGATATTGATTCTTCTGATCTTATTGATGACGGAGAAATTTTTGATGCCTTTGCCACTGTTGACTGGGCTGCCGATCAAGCCAAGACAGATCCTTCAACAGACGCCGCCCAAGCCGGAGGCAGCAAGACCCGGGAGTAAAACCGGAACCTTGAAAGTCGCCAGTTGTTTAACTGCTTGTAATATATGTCTTGAACAATGATTCTGAAATGCCCTCTAGTGGCCTTTTGTAATAGACTTAGAAAAAATTCTGTTTAAATTCATACTGGCTTCCTTGGGAAGCAAGTCTGCTTCTTTTGCCCGAAGCTTCCTTATGAAAAGTTATTCTGGCTGCTTCTGGAAGAAATTGAATCCTTTGACGCTGGCGGCTCTTGGCCAAACATCAAGACAGTCATAAAGCTTGATAAGATGTATAATTTATTCTTAACAAGTATTAAACCATTAACTAAAGCAGTCATGGCGGCTTATAACCAGTAAACTTGTAGATGCTTACGGTGTAGCCAATATAATACAACTGGCGGCTCTTGGCCAAATGCAAACATTAAAAAGAGCTCATAAGAGAGGTCATAAAACTCTTTAAAGCAGCATATCTTAAATAAAAGCTTTAGCGAATTTCTAAATATTACAAAGTCCCCAGTATGGGGCGACTCTTGGATCACCCCCAACCAGATCAGTTACTTCTTTTCCTGTATGGTGGCGACTTCTGGCTTGCCAGTTAGTTCGGCCCATAAGGTTGATTATTTCAAGATGGTAAAGCCTTCTGGATTATCAGCAGGCAGCATCCCATCTAAATTGTTTGTGCCCGTACACGGATGAAGGTTCTAGATTACCAGTAACACAGCCCGTTTGTTAGGTCTTTTTCCCAATATGGCGACTTCTGGTTTACCAGTAAGTTTAGCTTCATAAGGGCTGAAGGTCCCAAGATGGTGAAGGCCTCTGGATTACCAGGAGGCTCAACCCATATGAGTCTTTTATGCCTGTACACGGATGAAGGTTCTGGATTACCAGGAACACAGCCCGTTTATTAGGTGCCTGTACACGGATGAAGGTTCTGGATTACTAGTAACACAGCCCGCTTATTAGGACTTTGACCCGATATGGTGGCGACTTCTGGCTTACCAGTAAGTTCAACCCATAGGGTTAAGTGTCCCATGATGGTGAAGGCTTCTGGATTACCAGGAAGCTCATCCGAAGTGGGTCTTTTGTTTCTGCACTTTCACAATATATGTATGATAAAGCACAAGTAATAATGTAATAAAACTTACTCATCATGTTGGATGAAAAACGACAGATACCCCGAATTTCAGGGCCGCCGGCTTTTACTCATTATTGATAATATATACATGAGAGGTATGTACAAGATTCCCAGAGCCGGAACTCTAGGTGTAGTAGGGTCTCAGATGAGCTATGTTCCAGGGCCTGTTGGTCTCTTCTTCAGATGTTCGAGACTCCTTCCCAGGCCGGAGATCGATCAGATAATAAGACCCGTTATGAAGATTTTTGCTGACAACAAAGGGCCCTTCCCAAGGAGGCGAAAGCTTATGCATGCCTGACTGGTCTTGTATTAAACGAAGCACCAAATCTCCTTCTTGGAAAGTCCGGCTTCTGATCCTACGGCTATGATAGCGACGCAGGTCTTGCTGGTAGATAGCAGATCGGGCGGCTGCCAAGTCCCGCTCTTCCTCCAAGGCGTCCAGAGAGTCCTGACGAGCCAACTCATTATCCTCTTCAACATATGCTGAGACCCGGGGCGAGTCATGGCGGATGTCGCTTGGCAAAACGGCCTCTGCCCCATAAACCATGAAAAAAGGTGTGAAACCCATTGATCTGTTGGGAGTTGTCCGTAAACTCCATAAGACGGAGGGAAGTTCTTCTACCCAACAGCCGGGTGTACGCTGAAGAGGAACCATAAGCCGGGGCTTTATTCCTCGAAGGATCTCCTGATTGGAGCGTTCAGCTTGCCCATTGGACTGTGGGTGCGCAACAGCCGCCACATCCAGTCTGATGTGCTCCTCATCACAGAACTGCTTCATGGCGCCTCTCGAAAGGTTTGTACCATTGTCAGTAATGATGCTGTGCGGGTACCCGAAACGAAAGATTAACTTTTTGACAAACTTAACAGCCGTCTCTGCATCCAAATTGCTGATAGGTTCTGCCTCTACCCACTTGGTAAATTTGTCAACAGCCACCAAAAGGTGAGTCTTTTTGTCACTAGAAGCTCTGAAAGGCCCCACCATATCCAGCCCCCAGACCGCAAAGGGCCATGTGATAGGGATCATCCGAAGTTCCTGAGCTGGCACATGAGTTTGGCGGGCAAACCTCTGACAACCGTCACACTTCCTGACTATTTCCTTTGCATCAGCATGAGCCGTGAGCCAAAAGAAACCGTGGCGGAAAGCCTTCGCCACCAATGATTTAGAGCCGGCATGATGACCACAGTCGCCGGAGTGTATCTCATTGAGGATATTCCGGCCTTCATCAGGCGATACGCAGCGCTGAAAGACGCCTGTGGCACTTCTTCGGTGCAACTCGCCATTGACAATGGTCATGGATTTGGACCTTCTCACAATCAGGCGGGCTTCAATCTCGTCAGTTGGCAAGACGCCCCGAGTCAGATAATCCAAGTATGGGACAGTCCAATCCGGGATCTCATGGAGAGCCGCCACGAGCTGGGCCTCCGGGTCTGGGACAGCAAGGTCCTCCTCCGTTGGCAACTTAACTGACGGGTTATGGAGCACATCCAGGAAAACATTTGGAGGAACCGGCTTTCGCTGCGAACCAAGTCGTGATAAAGCATCAGCCGCTTCATTCTGCCGCCGATCAATGTGATCCACCTGATAACCCTTGAAGCAACCAGCCACATTAGTAACAGCTTGTCTGTAAGCCGCCATGAGCGGGTCTTTAGAATCCCAAGTCCCTGAAACTTGCTGTGCCACCAGATCAGAGTCGCCTAGGCACCTAACCCGGCTGAGATTCATCTCCTTTGCAATCCGGAGCCCATGGAGCAGGGCCTCATACTCTGCAGCATTGTTAGTGCAAGGAAACATAAGCCGCAAAACATAGCAGAACTTGTCACCTCGAGGGGAAGATATTATAACTCCAGTCCCCGAGCCCTCCAGCTGCCTAGACCCATCAAAGTGTATGGTCCAATATGTGTTATCCGGCCTTTCTTCAGGGGCTTGAAGCTCTGTCCAGTCATTGATGAAATCCACCAATGCCTGAGATTTGATGGCCGTGCGAGGCACATACTTGATCTCATGAGGTCCAAGCTCAATGGCCCACTTTGCAATTCTCCCTGTAGCTTCCCTGTTATGAATGATATCCCCCAAAGGGGCTGAAGATACCACCGTGATAGGATGCTCCAGGAAATAATGTCTCAGCTTCCGGCTTGCCATGAAAACTCCGAAAACCAGCTTCTGCCAATGTGGATAACGCTGCTTAGACAAAGTCAGGACCTCACTAACATAATAGACCGGCCTCTGGACAGGATACTCCCGGTTTGCCTCTTTTCTTTCCACCACCATTGCAACACTAACAGCCTTGCTATTTGCTGCGATGTACAGAAGCATCGGCTCCTTGGTGATAGGAGCCGCCAGTATGGGCGGCTCTGCCAGCTGCCTCTTCAGAGCTTGAAAGGCCTCCCCAGCAGCTTTGCTCCATTGGAAGTCGTCCGCTTTCTTCAGCATCTGATATAAAGGAATAGCCTTCTCCCCCAGGCGACTTATGAAGCGACTCAAAGCTGCAATGCGACCCGCCAGGCGCTGAACATCATTGATGCACTTAGGCTCAGCCAGAGAGGTGATGGCCTTGATTTTCTCCGGGTTAGCTTCAATTCCACGCTCAGAGACCATGAAACCTAGAAGCTTTCCTGCAGGAACACCAAAGACACACTTGTCCGGGTTAAGCTTCATCTGGTAAACTCTGAGATTGTCAAAGGTCTCCTTGAGATTATCTAACAAGGTCTCTTGCTTTTCTGACTTGACCACAATATCATCCACATAAGCATGCACAGTGCGGCCAATCTGTCCATGAAAACAATTTTGCACGCAACGTTGATAAGTCGCCTGGGCACTCTTGAGCCCGAAAGGCATAGAAACATAACAGAAGGCGCCAAAAGGTGTAATGAAAGCCGTCTTCTCTTGGTCCTCCACTGCCATCTTGATCTGATGATAACCAGAGTATGCATCCAGGAAACATAACCTCTCACACCCCGCTGTAGCATCAATGATTTGATCAATGCGAGGGAGAGCAAATGGATCAGCTGGACAAGCTTTGTTAAGATCCGTGTAGTCAATACACATACGCCAAGTGCCATTTTTCTTCAGAACCAGCACCGGGTTAGCCAACCACTCCGGGTGTAAGACTTCTATGATAAACCCGGCAGCCAGAAGCCGGGCTATCTCTTCCCCGATAGCTTTCCGTCTCTCTTCATTAAAACGGCGAAGATACTGCTTGACAGGCTTGTACTTAGGATCCACATTAAGGCGGTGCTCGGCGAGTTTTCTCGGCACACCCGGCATGTCAGAAGGTTTCCATGCAAAGATGTCCCGATTCTCACGGATAAACTCGACGAGCGCGCTTTCCTATTTGGGGTCCATGTTGGACCCTATAGTGAACTTAGCAGAAGAGTCGCCAGGGGTAAACTCCACTTCCTTGGTGTCTCTGTGAGCCTGAAACTTGAGAGGCGGCTCTCCTTCTATAGAGGGCTTCTTGAGAGGCGTCATATCCGCCGGGTCTACATTGCTTGTGTAGATTTTGAGCTCCTCCGAGGCACAAGCCGCTTCAGCATAAGCAGCATCTCCTTCTTCACACTCCATGGCGACTTTCCGGTTTCCATGAACTGTGATTGGGCCCTTGGGACCCGGCATCTTGAGCTTGAGATAAATATAACAGGGCCTAGCCATGAATTTGGCATAAGCCGGCCGGCCGAAGAGAGCATGATAGGGACTCTTAATCCTGACTACCTCAAACGACAATGATTCACATCTGGAGTTATCCTCTGATGTCCCAAAGGCCACGTTCAACTTGATCCTTCCAACCGGGTATGCTGATTTGCCAGGTATAATCCCATGAAAAACTGTGTTAGATGGCGTAAGGTCTTTCTCCGTCAATCCCATACGTCGGAAAGTGTCATAGTACAGAATATTGATGCTGCTTCCGCCATCCATCAGAACATTGGTGAGAGCATATCCTCCAACTTGGGGTGCTACCACAAGCGCCAGATGACCTGGATTATCTACTCTGGGCGGGTGATCCTCCCTGCTCCAAGTAATCGGCATCTCTGACCACTTCAGATACTCTGGAACAGCCGGCTCTACCGTATTAACAGAACGTCTCCTGACCTTGCGCTCCCTTTTATCTGCACATGTAGTGAACACATGATACTGTCCACTATTCAACTGTTTAGGATTACTCTGGAACCCGGTCTGATTGTTCTGCTGTTGTAGAGAGTGTTGGCCGCTGTTGTATTGGTTTCCTTGAGGTTGCTGACCGCTGTTATTCCCCTGGAAGCCGCTACCAGACCCGCCCGGGTGGTGCGACTGTTGATGAAAGCCGCCAGGAGGGCCTCCACCAGGTGGTCCGAACCCGGGCCCGGAACCCGGTCCGTATCCGCCACCCCCGCCACCCGGCGGGTTCTGGAAGCGCTGAGCGAAAGCATCCATAATGTGACACTGTTCCCAAGTATGCCTTGCTGGTCTCTCTTTGGTACCGTGCTTTGGACACGGCCCCTTGAGGAACTCATCGAAGTTTTGTGGCTTAAAAGGTCTGTTACCAGAACCACCCTTCTGAAACTTAGCCCCTGCATTGGTATTAGCCACCAGCTCAGATCCGGCTTCTGGACCCTTACGCTTCTTATCATTGTTCTGCTGCTGACTCTTGCCACCAACAGACTTTTTACCTCTCGGATCAGGAACCTCTGGCTCATCAACTCCTGGGTCCTTCGTAGGATCAGACTCAGCATACTTGGTGAGAGCATTCATGAGCTCCCCCATATCTTTGACACTCCGTTTGAGCCGCCCTAACTTCTGCGTGAGAGGCTCATAGTGGCAAGCCTTCTCCAGCACCAAAACTGCCTGAGGGGCAGAGATATTATCTGAAGAATGAATGATCTCTGCAACTCGGCTGACCCAATGGTGAGCCGACTCTCCCTGCCGCTGAACACAATGCTGAAGATCAATGATAGTCTTCGAACGCTTGCAGGTACCTTGGAAGTTTTTGATAAAACGTTCCCTTAATTCGCCCCATGTATTGATGGAATTCGGGGGTAAATTCTTCAGCCACGTACGCGCTGCTCCTTCCAACATCATGGTGAAATATCTTGCACAAGCCTCATCGCTGACCCCCTGCATATCCATGGCAAGCTCATAACTTTCTATCCACTGGGCCGGGTCCTGGTCTGGTGTATAACTGGACACCTTCCGCGGGCCCTTGAAGTCCCTGGGCAGGGGTGCGCCGCGGAGAGCCGGGCTCAAGCAAGGCACTCCAATGGATCTTCCTGTTGGGGTGACTGTTGTAGTCACGACTGGCACGAGAGCCGCCTCCTGAACCGCGAGAGCCGCCGCATGAGCCGCCTCCTGGTTCGCCGCGTGAGCCGCCGTATGTGCTGCGTGAGTCTCCTGTACTCCGTGCCCTGGGATCATGGGCTTTGGTGAATACAGCAAGCCCCCAGGTGCACGCCGATGATGGCGGGTGCTAGACTCCGCAGGGCTTTCAGCGTGGCGGCTTCTAGTGCGGCTTTTGTTAGGAGCGGGTGTAGAATGCAGTCGCTCCCGGCTGTACGAATAATTCGCTTGCTGGACCACGGCGGTTTTCAGTTTTGCAATTGCATTGCGAACCTCGATCTCAAGGGGCGTGTCTCCATTGATGGGCAGACGTGCCAGCGCCGTGGTAGCCGCGTAGAGGTTGTCCACAGGGTTCGTAAAGTGCCCTTGTGCCGTAAGCATTGGTACCTCTGGCCGCTCCCCATGACCCGCCGAGCGTCGGGCTCCCGGGTCTGTCGACCTCTGGGGAGTTCCTGTCGCTGGACCCCGAAGGCGTTCCCCTGGCGGGGTGCTGAACTGCAGGGCCTGACCTTCAACCTCGGCCGCAAGCCGGCTCCGGTGTCGTCTGTGATGAACCGCGTCAGACTCCACCCGGCGCTGCTCCAGATGATAACTCTCCTGTTGCAGACGCGCCGATTCTTCCCGTAATTCTCGTTCACGAGTCGCCAGACGGACGTTCTCCGCATCAATGCCAGCTTGAACCTGTACCATCTGATCCTTGATCCTGACGATCTCTGCATTGAGCTCTGCCTGATTTTCCGCAGTGACCTGTGTGCCCAGCAGTGTAGTCAACGTAGCCGTCAATCCCACCAGGGTCTGTGCTGGCGAAACTCTTGACACCGCATTGGAGGTTCCAGCATCCGCTGCCGGGTCTGGTATATCAGCCGCCCCCGCCATGTAGACAACAGGGCGAGCGGGCGGGCCTAAAGAATCCTGCGCCGGCGAGTTCTGCTGAAAGCCCCCAAGATCCTCTTGGTGAAGAGAATAAAGCGACTCTCCGCCAGAGGAATAGCCACCATCAACGTAAGTCGCCGAGCCCTCCGTGGAAGCCGACGATCCAGAATACTCCACCCCTTGAGTGAAGCCAATGAAGACGTGCTCTCGCCTGGCGGGCTGCGTGTCCTGGACCGGCTTGAAGGTGTCGGTGAAGATATCCGGCCCAGATTGAGATCCGCCGGCCTGCACAGGAGCCGGAAGCCTAGGGGCGGCTCTCGACACGGCGGGTTGCGCGCGGCGGGCCGTTTCAACGACCTCCGTGGAGGCGGCCGGCTTAGAGCCGCCGGCCTTCCCGATGAAGACATGGATTCCGCCAAAGGGGACCCGGTACCCGTACTCAAGAGAGTCGGCCTCGGGGCCCCAGCCTGAGTCGTCGATGAGCAGATTGCCGCGGCGACTCTTGGTTATCCGGCCAATCACGTATCCCTCGAGTCCTTGGGGAGGACCCTTCGAATACTCAACACCACCATGCGATAGCCCCACGGTGGGCGCCAACTGTCGTGGTATTTTCACGGCAGATGTCCTCATAGGACTTGATCTCGAAGCCATCGCGTAAGTAGTAGACCGAAGGGGTTAAACGAGGAACACGGGAGGCAAGGTTTACCCAGGTTCGGCCCCTCTCGTGGAGGTAAAAGCCTACTCCTGCTAGATGTATTGAAGATCTCGATTACAAGGGTTTTGGAACTTGTCTAACCCTAGCTCCCGAAAGGTTTCAACGTGATCCCTCTAGCCCCAGGGCTCCCCCCTTTATATATAGGCGGAGGTTCGGGGCTTACATAAGAGTCCGGGTCGGGATAGCAATCCGAGCCCAACTTTCCTTTACTTGTTTCCTAAGTTATACCTCGAGGTGGTTTGCACATACCGCCTCTCACGGCGGGTCTTGGGCCGGCCCTTCCTTGGGCGGCTCTTCTTCTGGGCCTCTTGAGAACGCTCTGGCCCAACTAGCCCATCTTCAATAAAGATCCCCAGAACCCGGCCCTAAACGGGCGGGTCTCACCGAAAGATATTTCCCTGACACGACGTGAAACGCCAGTTTGCACCGACCCGTCCAGATCCAACGGAGAAAATAGATCCGGTAAAAGCGAGGCGCTTGCTGGAAAACCTTACAAAACCACCGCCACCTCCGCTGCTATCAAACTATGACCGCTCTATTGTAAAGTCATATAGAGATCCACAGCAGCAGTCGGGAAGTAGCAGTAGTGCAAGGGGGAAAACAATTCCCCAGCTCGGCGAACAGAAAAACCAATCATGCCCCCCGCTCAAGGTGTTTACCGATATCGCTAATGATCCGGGGGTAGCGGCCGCTGATCCTGCTTTCACTCTTGGTGATTACTTAGGCGATGAGGTTCAGTTCGAAATGGCTGAGTTAGCCTTTAAATTCGAGCACGGGAAGCCTCTCGTCAGACCTGAGGAGCTCCCTCATCTACCAACGATGATGCGAAGATTGCATGACTGGTACTTGCAAGCCTCAAAGCAAGGGAGGAACATGATCATTGCGGGAGTTAAAGATGAGCATTACTTCAATGGAGACGAGAATATTTTCATTGAATTTGAAGAATTATTTCAGTTATACAATCAAGACGCCATCGACAAATCTATCGTCAGTTGCTATTGTTTGTAAGTATCATTTCTGTAATTAAGTCTCTAGCTCAGCTCGTTCATTGCATGTATAATTATCCTCACTATATATATTATGCAGAAAGAAGATCCTCGAATGCAAAACAGGACAAATCTATGACATTGGGTTCATTAACCCAAATACTATTCATGAAGGTACGGTAAAATGGAACGCCAAGGATACAGAGAAGATCTTGCTAAGGGCGTTAATTGAACAACAAAACAAAAGGGAAACACTATTTCCTTACAACTTCCAGTGAGTGTTATACTGTCTTGTACACATCATTATGTTTCGTTTACTCGATGTTAAGTGTAATTGATGAGTTATGCTGCGTGCGCAGGTTCCACTTTATTCTGCTAGTCATTCGGGTTGACTCAGGAAGCGTACTTGTCATGGACTCGCTACGTAAAGACCCTCAGATGTGGGCGGACCTGCGTGATATGCTCCAGAGGTAATTTCAATCATTATCGCACTATATCGGCAATTTTCGTTCATTTCCTGATATCAAGTAATTAATAACTCCTTTATTTATTTTCTTTGCCGGGCAGGGTTTGAAAACGGTTCACCAAAAAGGCTAGGGGTGAATGGAAAGAGGAGCTGCAATTTCGACAACTCATTGTAAGTAGTACTAGCTAGGTCCGCGCATCTCTTTGATTCTAGTTAATTTCAATACCATTATCATGCTTGATTATTATTTTGATTGAACTCTACTCTCGTAAAGTGCTTAAGGCAGGAAAGGGAGACTAATATATGTGGATACTGCGTTTGCGAGTTCATTCGCATGACGACCAGTGAGACTGGCAGAAATTTACAACTTGAAGTACATAAACAATATTCACAATTTTATTTTATTACCATCAATTGTGTTGAGTTTCATTCATATATATATATATATATACCCCCTTCTTTAAATTAGATCCAACGAATGCGGGAAGAACTCGTACCAAAGGCTCGCATACGAGCAATTCAAGAGGAATTGGCGGGATTCTTCCTTCAAGAGATCATAGCTAAAACCGCAGTATATCATCGAGAATTGGATGTGAATGTTGGTAATTAGATATTAGGGATCGTAAGAGATGTTACATTGTATATATGCATGAACGTGTACTATACGTAGTAGCGTCGAATAGATATACGAAAACTTGTTGTTCGACCAAGCACGGAGAAAGAGAGGTCACTTCTCTCTATATTCATGACGATTTGTGTAATGGTTCCTTCATTGCTATATGTAGTAGCTAGCGTCGAGTGGAATGGAAAACGTAAAATAAAAACGAAAACCCTAAATGTAAAAGAATTGAATGGTAAACACAAAAAGAAAAGGGGGAAACACAATATGAAACCCCTAAACCCTAAACCCCTCATTTCAAAAAAAAAAAACCAGCGCTGCCTTTTAGTCCCGGTCGGTGTTACCAACCGGGACTAAAGGTCTGCTTTTTAGTCCCGGTCGGTGTTACCAACCGGGACTAAAGGTCCTCCTGCCTAGGCGCCCCACAGCGGCCACGTGGAGCTCCTTTAGTCCCGGTTCGTAACACAACCGGGACTAAAAGTGGGGGCCTTTAGTCCCGATTGCGTAGTCCCGGTTGCAGAACCGGGACTAAAGGCCCTTAGGAACCGGGACTAATGCCCTGTTTTCTACTAGTGTTACTAAATACGTAGATAGCGCAACACAGAAAAGGGGTTAAGTATAAAAGAGTTAAAAGAAAAGTGTCATACCATTCCAATTTCAGATATCAACTCCAGATGTTTAGCATTTGAGATACCACCCAGAAGCACACAATCGCTACTGCAATCATCATTAATAGGAAAACAATATTTACATGTATTATTATTAGCTCCACAGAAAACACCAGTGTCATAATTCAAACAGACGTCCTGGCATTGATCGTCAAGATTCACACATGCAGCCTCTAGCAACGCCATGCCTTCAAGAAAAGGGGTTATACCAATAAAGCCTTCTAATTTTAGAGAGACAAGGCCCGGAGCTGAAACACGGACTCGGCAATCTGAGTCAGAGCGGCAACAAATGATGCTCAAATGCTTTAGGGAACTGGATGATATCCTCTCAGCATTGATTTCGCAATCATTCATCTTCAGAGTCTTCAATGCTGGACAACTAGCGAAATCAAGGAAGGCCTTTCCTAGGGCTACACCTTGAAGGTCCAATGTTTCCAGACGCCGACAGACAAGAGGCAGGTCGTCTAGGGCGAGGTAACTATCGTCGATATGAAGGGTGAGCGCCCGAACTTTGCACATCACAGCAAAACGGGTCCATAGGTTCACATAGCGCACGTCGTCGTCGTCATCATCGTCATCATCATACAGATCTAATTTGATCTCAACAGTGTCTAGGTGGGTGCGCTCACGCAGGACCAGCAGATGGTGCATGAACTTCCGGAGGTCTTGAACTTGGACACACTCGTCCTCATCGAGGCCGACTATGCGCAAGCCTGTAGTGGACTTCCAAAGGTGTCGCCAGCGCCGGGCGAGCAGGCACGTCCGCACGGCCGCCTGCACTGGGAGGAAGGAAAGCACATGGTGGAGCATCTGGTCGGGGAGGGCGCTGATGTGGTCGGTGGCGGTCACCGGCGGCACAATCTTACGCTTCTTCCTCCTAGGAGGCATTCTGTCGAGTAGGTGGCGTGCGTCGTCGGCGCTGTGAAGCAAAGGAAGGATCAAACGACGCGAGGGTGGAGATAGCGGGGATGGGATGAAACGGATGGATGCCTGTCGGCGACGTCGCCGGCTCGCCCCCGGCAAATCCACTCGTCACGAGCCGCCGCCGCCACGAGAATCCTAGGTTGGACTCGCCGCCTTTCTTTCTAATGAAAGGCTAAACCCGGATTGACTATTTATGATTAAGTTTGTTACAGTTTGATTATATAATAGTAGAAAGTTGATCTTCTCTTGATATTTTTTTCTGAGATGCTTGATAAAAATATTATTTTTCTTGAACTTGTTTATTAAAATATTTATTTTTTTCATGATAATATATGTCTCATTCATATCATAAAAATCATAGTACAAGGCATGTAGAAACTGACCTGACAAAACTGAAAAGACAGCAAACGCTAGTCTTTGCTCAAAGGACTACTATCCAAAAAAGAAAATTACAATCAAGACCGAGAAGGACTACCATCCAAGAAGGAAAATTACAATCAAGACCGAAGAATTTTCTGAGCTTGACACCAACGTCTATCATCTGTCTCCGGCCCTACCAAAACAATCACCAAAGGAAAATGATGGATCACCTCCTCACCCGAGCTCGACACGGCTCCATCGTTGATATGTAGCTTTGCGGACCTCAAAGGTGGCTCACCAAAGGTAAAGCCATTGTCGTCCTTTCTCTCTGCCCCGCCTCCTCCTTCCCGGCCGGAATCGAACAAGACCGGAGCGTCGTCCTCGTATCCGCTCAGCCGCAGCCCCCTCCGCGCCTCCCCAGCGACCCAACCGCCACAGATGCCTTGAGCCGCACGACCACGCCAAAGGGCGCGGCGGTGACTGCAACTGTTGCGGCGGCGGTGGCACTCCCGCTGGTCCTGCCTGTGCGGCGGCGTGACGCCGGCGCGGCAGGCTTAGCGCACGACGGCATTGAGGTCCCAGTCGTTGCAGCTGAGGTAGTAGCACCCGGCGTCCCTCTTCATAGTCGGCCTCTCGAGTTCTTGCTGGCTATGAAAAAAGGAAAGGAGGGGGCGCGGGGCGGAAGCGGCGGCAAGGGCCGGAGGCGGGCCAAGCAGGGCGGCGGCGGCGGAGGCCAACGGCTGGTGCCCGGCGTCGGGCGTGCTCCAGTTGCAGGCCATGCATGGGTGGGTGGGTGAGTGGGGAAGAGAGAGAAAAGGAGGAGAGAGAGGTGGGGATGGGTGTGGGTGGATGACATATGAGCCAGGCCGGACATGTAGCAGACGAGGACGACACAAACAACGTTTGTTTTGTGTCTGTTTGGGCCTAAAAAGGACAGAAAAAATGAGTTAGGTCTCCGGATTGGGCCACGTTTTTTGTCCGCGCGAATCCAAACGGACACACGAGTGAAATAGGGTGCTGCGTTGGAGTTGGCCTAAGTGCCAAAGGCTGAGCACGTTTCGTTCCCACTGCACAAGACACCATGATGGAATGGTGGACTACATCGAGTGCTGAGGCGCCGGGAGCGGCAAGGAAGGAGCTCAATGCCTTCCTCATCCTTGCCATGAACCACATCTGAAAGGAAAGGAATAACAGGGTTTTCGACAACATTGCAATCACCACAAGCCGGCTAACGGTGGGTATCAACTGTGAGTGGAGGATGTGGCAGCTCGCCTGACAGCGGATGGTAGAACCATGGAAATGTTATTCATGAGTAGATTGTATTAAGTGAACTATGGTGGATTGTGTTCTAGGGGTGTTGTTAACCCTCTGGCCGGCCATTTGTAACCTTAACTTTTCTTCTCTCTTACTCTCTCCATTTCAAAATATAGTGCGCCCGCGCTTTCCGAGGTTTAACTTTGACCATAAATTTAACCAATAAGACCGACTGCGGCGGAAGCAAAAATTATATAATTGGTATAATTTTTGCTTCCGCCGCAGTCGGTCTCGTTGGTTAAATTTATGGTCAAAGTTGAATCGCGGAAATCGAGGGCGCACTATATTTAGTAACGGAGGGAGTAATAAAATGACCCGCAAGTCTCATGCGCGTTCCCAAAAAAAGTACGGTTGCAGCAACCGAATTGGACCATTTGATGTCAGATGGACGGCTGAGATCACTTCTCAGAGTAGCAACTGCTAGGTGGATATCCCTCCCATTGCTGGTATATATGTTCAGAGCTGCAGCATCTTATTTCCAATTTTCTCTGCCTAGGTATGCAGAACAAACATCCAGATCGATGGCACCCAGTCGAAAACTACAACATATGTAAATGAACATCCCATATTTCGGTGCCTTGCAAAGTTAACAAATTTGCTGGTTGTTGATTGTCTCGCTCCTCGCGTCGCCTCCTCCTGGCGACCGGGGGCGAAACCCTAAATTGCCCAGCAGCCGCCGCCTCCCCCTGCTCCCTCCCCACGTCGCCAACTGAGGCCGCCGCCGGCAAAGCCTGGCGTCGCCGGTGAGGGGGGGGGGGGGGGGGGGCGGGGATCTGCTGCCTCTCGTTCCTCTGCGCGGTGGTAGGAGGAAGACCACCAGTTTGGGGCGCCGGCCGATCTCCTTGCCGCCGGATCGGATCTGGCACGCGGCGACCGCGGGGCAGATGGGGCGACTCGGCGGCTTTCGCCCGCGCGTGGCGGCACCGTACCCATCTGACGGTGGAGGCTCGTGATCTGGCGATGATCCGGCTGCATGGAGCGGCGGGATCCCGGTGGCGAGCGCGAGCCGGCGTTGATAGTCGTGGCACGGCTGCTCCACGGCGGGGACGCCCCTGTTGCTGCGGATGTGGCCACCGATCTCGCGCGGCCCAGATGGGCTTGGGCGGGTCGACAGCTCTCGGACGTGACTCCAGGCTAGCGCGGTGGTGCCGGCGCCCGGCCTGGCGGCGATAGGCTGGATCAGGGCGGCGTGGGGGCCTACTGCCGTGATGATAAAGGTGGCGGTCCTCGTGCTCTTCTCGCATCATGGCAACGCCCTGCATGATCGGTCCTCCTCGATCTAGCCATTGACGTGTTCCGGAACGGCCGCCGGAGATTTTGCTCAGGATATCTGGATCGGTTAGTTTCCGGTCGTGCACGTCCATATCAGCCTACGAGGTTCTGAGGGCGAGGCGGGAAGCTCTGTTGGCTGATGACACCTTGGGACATGTCGGCTTCTCGATTTCCATGGTGGAGACAACGGTGGAGAAGGTCATGGTGGCCGATATCGGAGGATCGGTTAGACGGACGGAGCCTTGGAGGCGATGGAGTCAGCCAGGTGTTAGATAACTCTCAGGAGCCGCAGTGATAAGTGGGGGCGGCAACACTGGAGGATTTCATCTTTGGTGGTACTCCTCGGGTACCGAGTCGTGACTTTCAGGGTGAAAACCTAAGGTCTGACATTCATTGGATGTGCCTGGCAATTGTCTTGCCGAAGGAATTGTTTTGAGAGCGCGGACTTTCTCCAGGGTGAAAACCTAAGATCTTGGATCGGGCAACGATGACGCTTGTGCACTGTTCCCTTCTTGGAGGCGTTGCTTTTGAAGACCTTTTATGTTTTTCGGGAGATGTATTTGGTGGTGGTACGAGTGCTGCTGTTGAGAGGAGTTGATCGCTGTGTCGGGACCTTTGTTTTTTTCTTTCTTTTTATTTTCTTCTTTCGCTGTGTGCATCCTGGATGTCTTTGCGACATCTTGTAGGTGCAGAGGCTGAGTATAATTGGTATCTTCGTTATATTAATATATTCCCCTTTTAAAAAAAAAACATCCAGATCTTAACAGGGACATAAAATAAACGGATAGCACCATGACAAAACAAGTTAACGTGCCGAAGCCAAAATGAAACGCTAAGAGAGCACTGAGCAGTCGAAGAGCTGAATAAATTCAGCATGAACCAAAAGTGTATAAAGTTCATAGGCTGTATACTGCGGACTATACACCGTCCCTCTGAGTAGAGTTGGCATATGATGCATATGGAAACACTGTCACAGCATATATGCTTAAACCTTGCATTTCTGACTAGTCAAGTGATGTCGTATCCACCGCCAACCCAGATCTTCTCGCTTTGACTAGAAACTGAATCCTGTACAGAGATAAAAAGATAACGTAAGAGTGTTGTATCTGAAGTAAAAAAATGCCTAGTGACTTGAAATGAAAATGAAGATAACGGAACAAGGTCCGGAGAGCATGAAGGAGATTCACTTTACCAGGTGCAACTTATCTTAACATGGATTTGGGAACAAACTTTGATTATATTTGATACGGCCATTTCTTAGCTGATAATCTAATATTAAAACATCTAGCTAAACTGCTCCGGAATTAGAATGCGGAAAATGTCATAAGCAATTTTGTCGCGAGGGAATTGTGAAATAAGAAATTATGACATGCTTATGAACAGACTTTTGTTTCTCAAGAAAATCTTGTGTAAACTGTAAAGACTTCCTAGGAACACAGTGAGGAATCACAAGTAAATCGAGTGCTACATAATTTAGCCCATAAGTTCACGGACTGCTTATATCTACCAAGCCAATAAAAACTGCTATTCATTAGCACCGACTATTCAAAAATACAATGAGTCAAAAATATTGTTTTACTACACACATTTGAGGTTGCATTTCAGAGCTAAGTAACATGTGAAGATACCTCACTACCCTGAACCAATCAATTCAGACATTTGTGCCAGCGCCCACAAGACCAGAACTAATCAACAAGTCCACATGTTCTGTTATGCTTATTGTTTCTGCCGCAGCACAGTTAAATGAAACATCCTTTGCCAACAAAATGGATTATATTGGTTTTCCTTTTGTGAGTGACCAGACGTGGTCCAGATTTTTCATGCCTCAAACAATATGGTACCCTACAAACGGTTCCTACATATTTCATAATTTTCTTATTCACTGCTTGCTCTATTAGTATCTTTCCAACATATGAAAGCTAATTTCACAATACGGAGTGCTTGCAAAGTGTCATTAGTTGGCTTACGTATGTTAAATGCCAGACAGGAACCTCAAAATTTTGAGAATCCTCTTGTCCACCACATTACACTTGACTTCAACTATGTTAAGGTGCTCTGATATTGCAGACGGTCTCTCCATGCAACAGTAGCTTCCTTCCATTTCCACTTCATGATTTGGTCCCTAAGACAAGCATAAACATTTAACAAAGATGGATAACTGATAATAACTTTAACAGTGCAGCAATTGTCCATTTAGAAGTTTAATACCTCAGAAAATAGTTGAAGAGTGAGCTTCTCTAGAACTGGCGAGTTTTTCAGAATGCATGCTATAGTGGATCCAAGTCAGGAGCCTCACACCAATACTCATTGAGTACTAATGTCTTTAACTTACTAAATGCAGGGCAGTGTTTCAGATCTCTTGTGAAAATGAACTGGGTAGAAAATACAAAAGGTAAACAAATTAAGTAATCCTAACTGAGAATGTGAGATCATGATCTAAGAACCCTCAATTGGAGGTGATACATAACTTAATACGTAGATAGTGCAACACAAAAAAAGGGTTAACTATATAAGAGTTAAAAGACAAGTGACATACCTTTCCTATTTCAGACATCAACTTGAGGTGTTTAGCACTTGAGATACCACCAAGAAGCACACAATTGTTACTGCAGTCGTCACTAATAGGAACACAATTCTTACATGTACTATCATTAGCTCCACAGAAAACACCAGAGTCGCCGCCGCGAGAATCCTAGGTTAGACTGAAACTCGTTGGCGGCGAAGGTAAGGGACAAGCTCAATTCCATATAGATGCGACCATATGGCTCACTGCCTCACTCCCCCGTTTGTCTTTAAAATTTTGTTTTTGAATTATCCCAAAAAAATTAGATACATCCACGTAAAAAAAAAAGTTAGATACATGTCAAAGTATGCTGAATGAAAAAAAAGGTTCTTACCTCTTGATTGGCAATTTTATTTCCGAAAAAGCTCAAAATCTGACATTGTTTATACCGTACGATTTCGTAGCACGAATCAACAAGCTACTGCCACGTCACTTTTCCAATCGTTCGTGCTGGACATCACAATCGAGCGATCGAGCGCATGCTCGCTTCCCCCTTAATCCTTATCTGCTCACTGTCACGGCACTTCGTTGTGTCTTTTTTTTCCTCCCCCAATTTTCCACTCTCCCAAATCCATTCAGGGTGCTGCTCCTCCCGGCACACCGTGAAGATGAAAGGCGAGGCGGCGGCATGGCAAACGGGACCGGCGACGCCCTCAAGTCTGCGTCGACACCCTCAGCAACGGTGCGACCTCACCTCGCCTCCAAGCATCGGTGCTCTCTGTTTAGAAAGCCAAATCGAATCGGTCGATTCGCCCCCACAGCAAAGGCGGCGCCGACGGCCATCGACGCTCTCCTGGCACGACGTACGACACACAACCCGGTGTCCCTCCGCCCTTCACTGCCCCTCCGTCATGCAGCGCGCAGCGGCATCCGAGGCCTCCGGCGCGCGACGCGCAAAACAGGAGCACCAATCGGCATGGCCGCCCGCGGCCACCGCCCTGTTGAAAATTGCGGGCTATGCGGTCCAAATTAGTTGAAGCATTACCAATTAATCTTGAAAAATCCTGAAAATGAAAAATCCAATTCAAAAAATGCCTCGCTAATCTCGAAAAGATATTTTAAAGCAAAACTGCTTTGCGTTCACATTCCCATGCGCGGCTCAGTGACTCTTTAAGTGCCTCATCAATCCTCTATAAGAAAGAACCCAGCCTCGAGTCTTTTCAGCTTCAAACTGTCCCTTCGTATCAGCTTCCAATCGGAGCCAGGTTTGGATCTTCTCTTGCGATTTTGAGAAATTCTTAATCCACATCATCGCTTAGCTCACAAAATCCGAATCCATTTCCTTTCTCGAAGGGCCATTGGCCGAACTTTATTAGATAGAAAGAGAGAGGAGTACAAGCTGGTAAACAGTCTAGGCAGTCTAGGACTTAATACCACAGTTGGCCGGACGGGCTACCAAAAGGTAAACCGCTAGCAATCACGGTGATGTGTCAGTAATACATCCGGCAGCTCTCCATACTGCCAGTTCCTCTCTGACCAGGTCTAAGACCCGTTCCGCACTGCTCGCTGTCTCGTCAAAGATCCTGGAATTGCGCTCCTTCCAGACTCGCCAGTGAATAAGGATTGTGATGGTGTCGAAGTTGCGTCTCATGGGCTTAGGAATCCCCTGCCTGGAAGAGAGCCACCAATCTTCCGTCGATGCGAAGCCTTCATCTGGCGTAATGAAATTCTCCCTTGTCCATAGTTTGAAGAGGCGCCAAACTTGCTGAGTGAATTGGCAGTGGATGAAAAGATGGTTGTAGTCCTCCGGTTCTGTGAGGCATAATGGGCAGCATGTGTTTGATGGCCAGCCCCTGCGCTGAAGATTGTCCGCGGTGAGGCATCTGCGATGAACAACCAACCACATGAAAAATTTGCATCTTGGTGGGGCTTTGGATTTCCAGATCGGCTTGGCACATGAGAAGTTAACGCTCGCCATGAAGAACATTTTGTATGCGCTGTTGACGGAGAATTGGTGGTCTTCAGTTAGCCGCCACACCGGTTGGTCGCGCTCATCAGCCGACAAATTGGTTGTGTGCACCATGTCCCAGATCATAAGGTATTGAGCCATGGCCTGCATCGAGACTCCTCCGTTGATTTCCCTGATCCAAGCATTATTGTTAAGTGCCTCCCTGACGGAGCTGCCAGTGTCCTTGACAAAAGAGTATAGGGCCGGTGCCACCACAGCAATCGAGTGCCCAGCTGGCAACCAATTGTCTGTCCAAAACTTGGCATTATTGCCGTTTCCTAGCTGTACCGTGCAAGCTGCGTTGAACATGGAGGAGACCTCTTTCTCGGTGTTGTCCCTAAAACGATGCCAAGGTCTTTCTTCTTCGTCCCATGCTCTCCATGGCCATTTGCATCTTAGCGCGAAACCAAACCATCTCAGATTGATAATGCCAAGGCCTCCCAACTCCATTGGTCTGCATACCCTGGACCAAGGAAGTAAGCAGTGTCCCCCATTAATCTCTTGCTCGCCCTTCCAAAGAAAACCCCTGCATCTTCTTTCAATCACCTTGATTGCCCACATCGGCAGTGGCAGTACAGACATGAAGTGAATCGGCAATGCCATAAGGACCGAGCGTGTAAGGGTGAGACGCCCTGTTGGTGCTAATAGCTTAGGCATCCAGCCTTTCATCTTGGTCGAGTATTTATCCACAAGTGGTAGAATATCTTGCCGTTTGAGGCGGTAGATCGACAGGGGCAAACCCAAATACTTGAAAGGGAAGGTTTGTTGCTGACATTGGAAGTGTGCTGCCACTGAAGCTGCATGTTCCTCATTGCAACGAATGCAAGTCACAGTGCTCTTCTGGAAGTTGATCCGCAGCCCCGACGCGTCCCCAAATAGTTGTAGAATGCCAGAGATCACCTGCAGGTCGCCGGGTGCAGGGCTGAAGAACATGATTGCGTCGTCAGCGAAAACTGAGACCTTGGGGGTTCTACTGTCGAAACCAATGGCAGCTAGCAAATTCCTTTGTGTTGACCACTCCAACATGGCCTGGACCGTGTCCATGGCAAGGATAAACAGCGCCGGTGAAATCGGATCGCCTTGTCTGACACCACTTCCAAGAGAAAATGGCTCACTAGTCTCACCATTTATCAGGACTGATGTTGATGCAGTGGTAAGCAGCCCGCAAATCCAGGAGATCCATCGCCTACCAAAGCCTCTCCTCCGAAGGACCTCGATTAGAAACTCCCACGAGAGCGTGTCAAAAGCTTTGGAGATATCGATCTTCATAAGTATGGATGGGGTATTTCTTTGGTGAAGATGTCTTGCCGCGCTGCGGACAAATTTGAAATTTTCGTGGATACTTCTCTTGCGGACAAAGGCACTCTGAGCTTGAGAAATGATCTGGGGCAGCAGGGGGGTCAGGCGCACGGCCAACGCCTTGGCAAATATTTTTGCCGCGCCGTGGATCAGATTTATAGGTCTGAAATCACTCAATTGCAGATTCCTTTCTTTGCCTTGCAGTCCAATGGTGCTCGGATCTAAGAAACGTAAGCCTGCCCAGGACGCCGACGCCGAGCACTCCGATTCTGAAGAAGGTCATGGAGCAGAGGAAAGTGGTTTCCAGGCCGATGCCGACGCCAACCATGATGCGGAATGGGGTGCTGCTCCGATTTCCCAGGGACACGAGAAAAATTCTGATGCAAAGCAGCTAGATTCTTGGAATGGCTGGGGTTCTGCTCAAGACGACGACTCGAGTGCTGATAAATGGAAGACAGGTAATGGCAACAACAAAGGCTGGAAATCAGATGGATGGGATGCCAAAGAAAACCGGAGGGACCATAGAGGCAATCCAGGAAGGCCCCCAATGAGACCTGTTGAGAGGCGACCAAGACCGCGGTACGAACTACCAGCTGAGGCGAAAAAGGCTCTGCAAGAAATTGAACCCATTGTAACAATGGTCAGAAAGATCTTGCGCAAATCATGGTAAAGATTTACTTGTTTGCTTTTTTTGACAATCTAATTGTTTTTTTTTGGATAAATTGACAATCTAATTGTTTGCTTTGTGGGTTTCATGGTATGCAAAATAGGTTTTTTTTTGTTTATACCATCTTAAATATATTCATTATCTTAAATTTTGCAGTGATGGCGTAAGACTTCCCCTGGAGGATGAAAAGTTTATCATAGAGAAAGTTCTGGAGCACCACCCTGAAAAGGAAAAGAAGGTGTCTGGTGGAATTGATCATATAATGGTATGAATTCTTGTGCTACCTTTTGCCTTCTTGTGCTAACAAGTCTGGTGAGAGGCAGAGAGGAAAACAAGACAGTTTCTTCTCACACCATCACTCTGGCCCGTTCCACAAATGTGTTCAAAATGCTGTTATGTAATGCAACCAGACGTAGTAGGCAGACCCACTTTGTAACATGAACCTTTCTTCTTACTGGCACATTGACCTGATCCAGCACCGTGCAAACTACGAAGTCAAGATTGTGGCACTCCGCGCATCTGCCTTCATAAACACCATACAATCACCTGAAAAGAGCAGATGTGGAAATCTATTTTCCATTGATCTATGTCTAAGGTGTGATGCATCATAATTAAAATACGTAAGATATTAATTTGGCTCATGGTGTGTGATGTTTGGCAGGTCAACAAGCACCACATTTTCCAGAAAAGTCGGTGCTTCTACGTGGTGTCATCGCATGGTACCCACACAGACTTCTCCTACAACAAGTGCATGGACAACTATGTGAGGAAGAACTACGCGGAGCACGCCGAACTGATAT
This sequence comes from Elymus sibiricus, assembly GCA_039707655.1. NCBI lineage: Eukaryota > Viridiplantae > Streptophyta > Magnoliopsida > Poales > Poaceae > Elymus > Elymus sibiricus. The sequence goes on from CM077674.1 coordinate 80,533,722, forward strand.
GTGGAATGCACTTCAAGAAGTGCAATCGTGATCGACCAGCAGCAGTTGATGGAGGCGCGGCACCAGCCACTGAAGCCAAGGCATCTCAGTCGATGAATCCTGGCGATGACACTCTGCCAAACCCACCGGCAGGAATTGGAGCTTCTCTGACAGTGACCACCCAGCAGGAGGAGACTCCAGCTTCTCTGGAGGCGACTTCAGAAGACACACTGACCTAGCAAGAGGCTGAACCGCCCAGCAGGAGCTGTCGATGACAAGTGGGTCTAATCAAATGATGATTGCTTAGGGTGTGTGGAAATGAACTGAAGTGCTACACATACATGTTCGTAGCATCTCGTGCCTGATGGGCCACGTTAACTGTGGTAGATATCCGTCACCCTGTAAATTCTGGGAGATCGACCGTATGCTGCCTACGTACCATAATCGCTATAGTTTCGACATTCGACCCTCCTTTGATCTCCTTGGTTTATGGTTGTGTCATACCGTGGGAGGTTGTTATATCCTGTGGTTGTTGCTTTATATTGGCTGAACTGATGTGTGAACGAATTTGCAAAGCCCTGGAGCTCTACCTGGTGCTGTCTGTCTCAGGTTTGGTGATTTCGGATACATGGGTTGTTCAGGACCTACCATCTAGTACAATGCAAACCTAGCTAGACACGAATTTTAGATCCAAATTCAAACTACACATAGAGAATAAAGCCAATCCAACTATTAATTGTGTTTGAAATTTTGTCTTTGTGTTTTTATCTTTTGTGACACTGTTTGCCTTTTGATTTGTTTTTACTTTGTCTTTTTGTAGGTCGGACTTAGATTCAAACGTTTACAGGATTGCAAACATAGCCACTTCCGGAGTTATGCAAAAAGAAAAAGAAAACCTTGGTGAGACATCTAAACTAGCAAATGAATGGACTAATGAATTGGACAAGAATATACGTCTATAAATTCTAGTCCAACATCATGATCTGATCATAAAGTAATTGTTCATCACATAGCAATAGGATTCACCGTGGTAATTACATCATATGAATCGCAATCACGTAGGGCGGCTCATGTGCCCATTACATAGAAGCATATAAGAGAGGAAGAGAGAGAGAGCATGTGAATTTGTATTGAAAAAGGCAACTTGAGCAAGATGTTTAAACAAATGTGAGACCTTGCGAGAAAACAAAGACACATGGGAAGGAGAGGCAACCCTACACCTCATGTCGAGGAAAGAGATCCAAGCATCGGCATCACCCTGCGTCTTGTCGTTTAAGACCTTGCGAGAAAACAGACTTGTGAAATTTCGGTCCCCCACCACGCCATATTTATAGGGGAAGGAGGGGGGGGAGCGCAAGTCAGTAGCGGGCCACTTGAGCGCTTGCTGCTGAATGTGCCACAACATGGTGCCCTCTATTTTCAGTTGCAGTCCTTCGGGCTGGACCATTTTCAGTAACGGGCTGTGAGATGCCCGCTACTGAAAGCACTTTTGCGTATTGCCACTACAAATCGTTTTTGTCGTAGTACCAGGATGTTTTAAAAGGCGCTTTAGCATTCTTTTATCTTTTCCGTTGGTCTCATGCCACTGAAGTAGAGAAGTTTGTGATTACCATACCGTTGTCCTTGTCCTGACCCGTACAAATTGTGAATCATTTTTTTTTCGGAGGAGATGCAGAATCTGAAATTTGTTTCAGTAGAGAGGGACGATGCTGTTCTATGCTTATGAGCATGGTGGAATACAAATCCCTTGCCAGCGTGGAACCTTTGCTTAGACAATCTTTCCCAAACTCCTTCATCTAGTGTTCATCATAGGGGCATGGCAAATCTGGAAGCAAAGGAACAACTTCATGTTCGAAAGAGGTCAACCCAGTTTCCAAATGTGGAACTGATGTCCCGACGCTCATCGGCCGTCATCTTGGCCCGCGGGAGGGGTTCGTCGACGAGATGTGTTCAACATTAATTCTGTCAGGGCCTTGCGACGTACGTCGCCACGTCTGATGGTACGATGATGCCTGGAAGCTCATGTTCGTCATGGAGTATCGACATTGGGATGGCCGTGTTGCGAGGTGGCCCACATTGGGGCATTGGGCACGAGATGGAAGCGGCCGTCCGCATGTGTGGACTACTAATGCAAGGTTATCAAGTTGTGCACCCTGCCAACACTAGTAAGCTTTCTCGATTTCCACATGCCTCAGTAAACCATGACAAATATGCATTTAAAGTACCGAAGATTCAACAGTGGGCATAGGGTCCGTATATTGGTAATGAAAAAGACTATGAGCATGAAATATATGTAATATAAAATAAATAAACAATTGGTAAAATAGACATACCACCACAAACAAAGGGCAAATTGTGGTGGAGAAAATCGAACATAACGTTTTGGGCAACAATGGCCAACCATCTCGTGACTTATGTAGATTCACTTCAAATTTGATTGTGAGATATCTTCTATTACAAGGCGCTAATGAATAATAATAAACCGGAAAAGGAATATAGAAACCAAGCAATAAATCCACTTGTACAACACTATCGCATCTCTGTTGAAATGTCTTCACCAAGATTTTATTCTGCGCTTCCTATTTATCCTTATTCATTAAGGAAAAGGTATTAAGCTGCTCATTGGTGCTCATTGGTCTACACACAACAGTGGAGACCAATACTTTTATAGTTGTTCACAAAAACAGAAGACGCTTCGCAAGCATGACTCATATTGCCATATACTTTTAGTATTTATTGCTAGTGTAAGTAAATTATACCGACAAAAAACAGGCAAGAATACATTCATATATAATACGACATGGTACCATACTTTATAAATTATAGATATCAGTTGAAATAAAATGCTAGTGCACCAACCCAAGATTCAGCCATGTTGACACCAACCAGCAAAAAAAGGTTGTTAACCCCTGGAAAATAAGTGAACTGTTCTTCCAGTATATTTAAATCACATATTTTCTCCATTCTATTAAAGTAACTTTGGCCAAGCTCAATTTTCAGGTCTAAAGTTCCAAGCCTAATGAAAAAAAAATGCATATAGACATACCTGAATAATGGTTGCATGATAGTTGGTTAAATTAGCCAACCACTTTCCCTAAAAAGATTTGGATTCAAAATGTTCTACATGAACAATTGTATTCAATGCCCAAGTATTAAAGAACCAATTTGAGTTTTGCTACTATACACCCTCATTCCAATAATATCATTTCTACGAAGAAGAACCTTAGTTTGTTTCTTATAGTGATTCCACCACCTGGGTGAAAAGATCTAGAAATGACTTCACCCATGGTTAAACCAAAAAAAAAAAAAACTTGATGTGGCACATATAACATGCTGCCCTGGTAAGCACAAACTTAGTAAATAGAAGATGTTTAATCCGGAGCATCATTTATTGTCATCTTAATGTATTGCAAAAAATTAACAATAAATGAAGCATAGAGCACCATGCCTTGAAATAGCCGCAACATGCTGACCGGCAAAATAGATATAACCTATGCCCATAGAATTAGTGAGAAGGGCGAGATAGTGCGTTACTATGTCAATCTATTTTGAAACACGCTGTTCAAGATAATCAGAAGATAAATGTGTAGTCAAGTAACATCATACCTCTTGGCATCAAGCATGATTGTCCACCATATTTTGAAACTCGTTGTTCAAGATAATCATAAGATAAATGTGTAGTCAAGTAACACCATACCTCTTGGCATCAAGCATGATTGTCCACCATATTTTGAAACACGCTGTTCAAGATAATCATAAGATAAATGTGTGGTCAAGTAACACCATACCTCTTGCCGTTGCGATCCGCGGTAATAAAAATTAGAATTCAACTCCATACTCCTTTTCAACACGCTGGAAACCTGTCATTTATCTAAACCAATAGGCTAGTCTCTAATCTACAACCAATCCAAGCAAGTAGAGAGCCAACTCAGCTAAATGTGAAGCACCGATACGGGGACGGAGACATGGCGATACGGATACGGAGATACGGGATACGGCAATTTCTAAAAACATCAATACATTGATACGGCAGATATATATAAATAATTAATAAAATGGCATACAATAAAGACAGGGAATAATTGATTGGGTGAGATGAGATAAAAACACTGCCCTATTAGTAGTATCCATGGCTCTTTTCAAGTCCTTGTGGTACGCTCTCAGAGATGCCATGTCCCATGTTGGTATGTCATTTCCTAGCGTGAACAACAAGTCAACAACATCAGCAGGCCAGCGGCAGTAAGCAACAACACTATACAGAAACTCAAAGCAGCAAAGCTATAGAGCGGCAGCAAGCCAGCACAGCACCAGCGCAGAGCAGCCAGCTCAGCAAGCACACAGCAGCTCGCACTCACGCACGCACGCAGCAGCAAGTGCCCAGCACCCACCACACCAGAGGATCAGCACAACATGCAGGAGGCAACAGCGCGGGAGGAGTGGAGGACAGCAGGGATTAAGGAAAGAGATTACCTTTCTGACGACGGCGGCGGCGATTCGGCTCCAGGCTTGCGGTGATTGGATTCCACGCAGCGGTGAGCGACCCTAGGCAGCGGCGGCGGCGGCAACTCGTGCGGTCGCTCGATCCAATCCCATGACCTGTTCAATCTAGCGGATAGAGAGAGAGTACACTGGCAATTAGGGCTAGGAGGTGGGCTTCTACTGGGCTGGCTGCCCTCCCGTGTCGACGGCGCCCCGGCGGCGTATCTGCTTTTTTTGGGCAGCGCGCCGCCGGTGAGGAGCACGTACAGGACCACGCCGGCGCTCCACACTTCAGCCTTACCTCAGGCGCCACGTAGTGAGGCATGCCCACGAGCCCCGGGGCGCGCGACCCGCGCCGTGGACCCAAAATTTTACTGAGCCGGGCGCGCACGGGCCCGTCGCCGTCGTCGCAGGCGTCGAAGAGCACATTGTCCGGCTTGACGTCACGGTGCGCGACGCTGCGGCGGTGGAAGATCTCGAGGGCCTCGGCGAGCAGCGTGGCCACAGCGGCGGCATCCAGCTCCGGCATGGGCGCGCCGTGGCGAAGGCGGACCCAGTCGTCAGGTCCGGCCTGGTGCAGAGGACCATCACCATGTGCGTCCACGCCTAGTCCTCGTAGACCGCGTGCACCTGGACGACGCCGGGTTTCCCGCGGAGGCCAGCTTGGGCACTAGCCCGGCCAGGCCGCGGTCCAGGTCGTCGGCGAGGCGCGACCGGTCATCCGACTTGACGGCGTAGTGGTCGCCGGTGGAGCGGGACGCGCAGCAGCGGACGACGCCGAAGCGGTCGCGACCAATCTCCTCGCCGATCTTGGGGACGGATTGGTAGCTCCTGCCGTCCTGCGTCGGCGGCATCCCCGAGCGAGGATAAGGGCAGGGTGCAGCGCGACTTTCGTGCGATGATTGGGCCGGTGGCGGCGGCTGGAGGTGGGATGGAGACGTTTGTTTCCTATTCTACTACTTGTGCGGGCGTGGGATATGTACTACTCTTGCGGACGTAGACATGGCAGAGTTTTCGTCCGCCCGTCAAAATTGCTAAATGCAGTTTTGGCCGATGGTTAGCGTAATCTTAACGGTTAGATTAAATTAAGGGATCCTGATCGTGAGGCTGTTATTGGTCTGTGCTGTTACGTGTAGCCGAGGCTGGGTGCACTTAGTGATGAATATGTTTGGTTGTTTAATAGTAGTAGAGATAGTAGAGAAACACCATCTCTTCCCTAAAAAAAAAAAAAAACACCATTCTCAGCTGGGCTGTTTGTAAGTAACTGCACAGACCATAAAACACAGGTGTAAAAAAAAAAGATTCCGTGTGACCTCAGAGCCGAGCAAAGGCTGCTGGGATTATTTGGTGCTTTGGAAAAGATGAAAAGAGAGACAAAGTAAAGGAGGACGAAGCAACACGCAAGGAATCGACCCGACGACCGAAAGCTGGTGCTTTTAATTGGAGACCGTTCATGGTTGCTGGCTTGTGCGTCTACTCCAAACTCCGGTTTCCTGGCTAGTACGTCTGGATCCCATCGAGGCGAGGGTGCGATGAAATGAGATGTGTTATTATTAGATGAGATCGACTGGCTTGTGTACATTGATCTATCTGAAATTTCTTGGTTCTTGCTACATTACAAGGAGCATAAACAGGTGCGTGCCCGATGCCATCCGATCCTCTTGTGCGTTTATTTACTCATTTGTATAGTTGAGTATTAGGGCATCTTGAACGCCCACGCTCAAACCGCTCGCATCCGTCCGGACCGCGAAAGCCATCCAACACGGGTCTGTATCGATCAGCAGGATGGTCCGGACGTACTTTCTCCCACAAAGCGGAAACAAACGTGGGGGGATTTGCGAGAGTCCGGACACCACCCACGCCCGCTTCAGACCACCTTGCCCCTCCCAAACCCACTCCTCTCTCGCCCGGCACCAACTGCCCGCATTCATGCCGCTGTAGAGCGCGCCACTCCACATTGAATACGGCTCAGGACGGACGGGACCTCTCACTGCCTCCGTCATTGAAGCGGCGCGCGGGCCGAGCGCGTCGCTCGCTGCACGCCGGCTGAACACGCCTCCTCGCCACATTCAAACGCCTCCATTAAACCCGTCTGGAAGCCGAGAAATCTACTCCCGCCACACGTCCATTCACGAGCGGGCCGACATTAAACACAATGCCGAGCAAGCTCCTCCCGTCCGCCCGCTATTTAAAGGAGGCCAGGCCCCGGGCAAAGAATCGCACCACTCTGCCGCTCCCCATCTCCTCCTTCCACCATTGTCTCCACTCTTTCGATGGCATCTGACGAGTAGGAAGACCAGTTCTCCGACATAAAAGCCAGTTGGGTGGCCCACCGAGCCCGCCGGATACGACCGAGGCAGCTCGCTGCTCCACCCCAAGCCAGACGGAGCAAGTTGCCGCTCCAAGCCGGCGCGTGGTTCAGCAACTCGCCGCTCCAAGCCAGCTCGCGGTGGAGTGGCGAGTTGCTCCAGGCCGGTACCGGGGGGGAGCACGGCGGCACAGGCATCGTCGCTGTCGTGGATGACGCCGCGTCGTACCGCGCCTCCCGTCCCTGCGACCGCGCCATCCGCCGTCAACGCGTGCGTAGCCGCGCCCTGCCGGCAGAGAAAGAAGCCGCCTGCGCGAAGATCGACGAATCGGTGGCCAGCGCGTCCGCGTCTGCCGTCAACATCGAGGGAAAGTAGAACACGGGAGACCGCCGCCGGTTGGGTCCCAAGAAGGCCACTGCCGGCGCGTCGCCAGCTTGTACAGCCGGTGACCTGTCTGGTTCTTTATCTTAGACCATCGTCGGCCCCCGCCTGGGCTCCACGAAAGCGAAGGAGCCTCATCTTCCCCTGTGGCTGAAGCACCCTCTTTGCCACTCCGATGAGCGGCGCAGCCGGACTAGGGAAGATACGGGGAAGAATATACCTCCGGGGCTCCCGGCAGTCCGATGAGCTGGCTACCGGACATGGGGAAGATACGGGGGAAGAATATACCTCTGGGACTCCCAGCAGTCCGATGAGCGGGTTGCCGGACATGGGGAAGACAAAGGGATCCGCCGCGGCCGGCCATAGACTAGTGTAGTGTATCCGTGTCGTGGGAGTGCAGCTCCGCGCGACCGTACGTGCACATAGTTTTACCTTTTAGTTAAAATATCTCCAAAATGTAAACGTTTTCGTCCGGTTTGTATGAAATCCGCTGTATTTGCATGAATTTCATCCGGTTTGTTGAAAAAGTATTTGAGATGTATGCGAACAGCGTTGGATGGTGGCCTCCCGCAACCGTGTCCGCGGACTGATCCTTCCTTGTCCGCAGACGGATGCGGGAGTAAATTTACGGGTCCCCCGTTGGAGATCCCTTACTGTATTAATTACTGTATTAGCTCAAGAGCACGAGTCGGGTGCGCCTGCCTTAGTTTTTTGTCCGTCGATACGTCTTTGGTGTTGTACAACGTGTGGATCTCAAAATGCGTCCAACGGTATACCTTTCAAAAGTCTGGAAAAAAAAACTTGTCGATGTGGCACAAATTAGATCCGTACGTCGCGAGTTTGATCGAACGCTGCGGAGCGTTCGGCCGGCCAACCGTTTCAAATCGTTTCCCTAATTGAAATCGAATCTCACCTTCTTCTTGCTTTCTCCCCTCACCTACTACTCCTCCTTCCCTCACCCGCTCTCCTCTCTCCGACCCCCTTCGCCTCAGGGATGTTACACGCGCCCTCCATCGGCCTCCTGTAGATCCAAGCCGGCGCACTTCCTTCCTTCCTCTAGTTTTTCTGCGCCGGCGCCCTCCCTCCACCCGTTTCCAGTCCCAGCGCCGTCGGTCGCCGTCCCGTGGTCTCCCTGCTGTCGGCGGCGCAGTGCTGCCCTTTGGGCCCGGCGGCAGCCAGTGGTCTCCTGCGGCCAGGCGCCCTCCCTCCGCCAGCGGCCTCCAAGAAGAGGTAAATCTGTCCTGACCTTGTAGATGAGGTCCTGCCTGGTTAGGGATTTGCTGTTAGTGCAAATATTCACATATTGTTTTTTTTTTTTGCGGGAATAATATTCACATATTGTTAGATCGATGGTACTGGTAGATGTAAATTTTCTTGCTATTTACTTCTCAATTTTGGTAGATGGATGGTACTGGTAGTTGTTTTAGTCCAATTTAGTGATCTTTTGGTAAAATAAATTTGGGACCTTTATGTGTACTAACTCAGAAGATATTGTAATTATTAACTTACCCCCGTTTTCAGAACATAATTGAGCTATTATCAGCCTCAGGGGCATTTAGGTCATTTTAGCACTCAAGACAGACAATCGAATGAAAATAATTAGGATTGCCAAACACCCAGCTTATTCAGACAACGGGTTCTCTAGATAGCGGTGATGGTGTCCTGGACTAGGGGTACTCACCACATCGTCTCCCGACCAGGTGGGTTGGGCCGAGGACCCCCATGGCGGTTCACTAATGGGCCACTTCGGGCAGCCCATGACGCATACAAGGAAGACTCTACAAGACTTGGTGCACAAGCCGAAGACTCTCCTAAACCCTAGGCCTCCGGTACATTATATAAACCGAGGCCAGGCTAGTCGATAGATGAACTAATATTCATTAGGACAATCTCGTGGTAGCCACATGTACTCTGTACTATACCCCATATCAATACAATCAAAAGCAGGACGTAGGGTATTACCTCTTCGAGAGGGCCCGAACCTGGGTAAAACTCTGTGTCCATGTTACCATCGCTCCAAGACGCCTAGCTTAGGACCCCTACTACGAGATATGCCGGATTTAGAACCGACATTGGTGCTTTCGTTGAGAGCCTGCTGGCAGTCGCCGCGGTGCGATGGGAATTCAGATCGTCTCCGGCGCAATCTACACGTCGGAACCGAGCTTTATTGTCGATGTCGGCATCTTCGTCGCCGGCTCAACTAGTCACCTCGGCTGGGCCGAAGACTAGGCTTATCTTCGGATCATCAAGTTCGGACGGATGTCTTCGTCATCATCAACTCCGATCTCATCCGGGATCATGGAAAAATCGTCCATGGTGCTCGGGGGCTCAACGTCAACATTGCCCTCGCGCGATCATGCAGTTTTTCTGGACAGCGGATTCGTGTTCACCGTCCCCGCCTCCTCGAGCGTCGCTTTGACGATTGCTTCGGTGGAATTGTGCATAATTGAGTCTAGAACAACCCTGCAAAATTTCATCGCGTTCCGATGGAGGAATCTCCGGCGATCTCCGATATACCGGAGCCCTGTCGAATCATGACGGGAATCTGGACGAGTTTAGGGCGAGGAGTCCAGCAGTCAGCTCGGGTGTCCTTTGGAAGATCCAACCGTTCATCGGCTGCGGAATTCCCATATCTACCACCCCTCAAAATTTCAGCTCGATCCGACCGTTCAAACTCCGGGAAGCGTCCGATGAGTGAATCAATTTTCGGATCTGTTTTCTGCGCGAAAACGAATCCGACCCGAGTTCATCTTTTTCATGAACAGATTATCGGACATCCTTTTTGAAGGGAATTTTTTTATAGGGTATTGTGTTTTGTTTACAAACACGTACCCACAAATTTTAAGCTTTTTCTGAGGCGATCTTCGTCGTCGCGCCGGTGTCAAACCAACCCGGACACGTTGCTCCATGGCTGCCGACCTGCGCCAGCATCGACTGCGCCGTCGCTTCATCGAGCCGACGACAGCCACCTCGGATCACCACCTCGGCGAGCCGACCAAGAGTTCGGCACTGCTCTCCCTAATGATCGTCAAGATAACATCGTCACCTTACGGACTGCATGAGTCGGGCGCGCCAGCATCGCCGCGCGGTCACTTCTCAAGCCGGCATTGATCGCGTCACAAGTTCCGACCTGCATCGGCATCGCCGCGCCGCTGCTTCTTCCAGCCGATGTCCACCACGCCGACCTGCTAAGACACCTCGGCTGGCATAGGGCTGCAACGTCACTTTACCGACCTGCTCCGATACCTCGGCTAGACCGGGGGCTTCGCCATCTCTTCATCAACCTACTCCGGAGACTTCGGCGTCACCAGCCGACCAGCTTCGTCAGCTTGGCCGGACCGGGGGCTTCGCCTCAACATCTCAGCAGTGTCGTACTACCACTTCATCAAGCCGAGCTCTTCGCTCAGACACCTCGGCCGGACCGGGCGCTTCGCCATCGCTTCATCGACCTACTCCGGCGTCACCCTGCCGACCTACTCTGTCTCCTCGGCTGGACCAGGGGCTTCGCATCGGCACAACGGCAGTTTTGTGCTGCCACTTCATCAGCCGAGCTCTTCGCTCGGCCACCCCAGGACCGGCGTGGGGGCTGGGATCTCGACCCGTTGCAAGCCCGGACTACGTCATCAACACCGAGCACCTTCACCAGCTAAGTCGCTTTCATGCTTAACTTTTTTCAATTTTTAATTTTTCTTCGGATCGACCAAGCATTATATTTGTGTTATACAAAAGCTCTGTTTGTTAAAAACACTCTCTTTACCCATGTTAACTGGGGGCTCTTAAATTTATATGAGTCATTTTATAATAAACATGTTTTCTTCTTTGTCGTTACAAAGTCTTTTTCTACTACTCCTTTTTTCCGACGTGAGTGTGTGGTCAATAGCCGGGTAGCCTGGTTTCTCTCTAAAGCCGCTCGAGTTTGGTTCGCTAAACTGGCCTGAGAAGCACTCCGCCTTCGGGAATAGGAGGTTGAAGCCGAAGGCTGACCCGCTTGAAGTCTTGAGATCGGATGTGTCATGTTAAAGCACGACGGAAGCACAAACTAATTTTAAGACCAATTTTCGGATTGGCACCAGAAAACTTTCTTTAGTTCGGACGTCAAGTTTTTATATAAGTTTTTTGGCTTTTCGAGCTTATGGCACTTTTAAGCTATTTGTATGTTTTTCTTTCAGGAGGCGGGACATCCTCTTGACCGAGGTGCCGTGCATAATAATTCGGCTTGGGAAATCTTTTCCGACCCGTAGTTCGGCAACTTCCCTGCCGAGCTGCACCTCGGCACGCCCGAACACCCCCAACACCGGGTGGTTGCGACTAGAGCCGAACCCACCAAACGCCAAGGTACTCCATGAAGTCCTCGATAAAACGTTCTCGGATATTGCTTTATATGCATCGGTTTCGAATTGTGTCTTTGGTCAATAGTTGGGTTGCCCGGCTCCTGTGCTTACCCTTACGTTTCCGATTGTTCGGCTAAGGGTAAAGGAAGAACCACTGTGATTGTGCTTCTGCTTTAGCTGTTCAAGCGCCTCAGTGGAGAAAGCCAAAAACTGACTGTCACAATAAGCGTAAACTGGTCAGCGATCCGATGACTGGTCAACCTATAGATCGATAGAGGTCACCCCGTGTTAAACGATGTGCCTTTCATACAGTGGGCCGAAGTGCTAACGGTTTGTCCTCGGCTGACACCGAACACTACCGGGGGCTAGTAACTGGCCTCCCAACGTTAAGCTCCTATGACTAAGTGAAAGTTATAAAGCCTGCATATCCGATTGCCTCGTTTTCGCTAACACAACCGCCTCCGGGCACCGAGACGTCGGCTAAGGGTTGTCTTGTTATTTTGGAAACACCCTGCGTAGTATCTACAAAGGGGGGGGGAGCCGACGATGGGCCACTTTCAGATTATAAACAGTCGCAACGGAGTCAAAATAACATATAGCATTTGTATTTAATATACGAACGTTGTCTTCCCATAAATCGTTATAAAGCCACAATATGCATCAATTTGACTTGAGATCTGGCCAAGCTGGGTTGCCTGGCTCCTATGCTTGCCCCATACGTTCCCGATTGTTCGGCTAGGGGGTAAAGGGAGCACCTCTGTGATTGATACTACCGGGTTATCTGGGTTAGTACCTCAGACTGGGTGAAGCCGAAAGCTAGCGATCTCAAGAATATAATTGGTCGGCAATGACGGAAGTGAAAATCTCGGTTTTTGAAAAGCCAAGTACTTCGGGAATTTTCTCCGAATTAATCTTCCCTATTTTCTCCCACTTAGATCGAAGGTGAAATTACACCATCCTGCTTAGCATGATGACCTGAGAAAAGGAACCTATAACGGAACTATTTTTCTCAGAAGATGTTTCTTAGGTTAAATAGTAATATAACATATCTCTCCGTGTACCTTTGTTTATAAAACCATATGGCCGGATTGCCTTGTTTGCCGTAAATCTTTGCCCTTACAACGGCTTTATAAAGTAGGATAAACACTCCTCGGCTACTGGCCGAGGAGGTTGAAGCCGATGGTCGGTCAACAAAGTTTTGTACAATGCGGATCCGAGCATTAATGATGTAAAGTAATTGGATACATAGAAGCATTACACATAAATTATGATTAAAATCACTTTACTCCGGATATTGATCCTTAATTCGGCCACCCTTGCCCAAATTATGGCTCGGGGGCTACTGGGCTTCGCGCTTCTCACGTACAAGCCATCAACGGGTTACATCGATCCCCTGATCTGGTGTTGCCACCTGACCAGTGTCTCGGGGGCTACTGCATTGCCTATTCAATGCAGACAATAAAAAAAAGTGCAAAAAAGTTTCCGAGTAGATTACAATCCTCAGGTTGGTCGGCCGCACCCAACCTGAGTCTCGAGGACTATGCACACCACGTTTCCATTCCTAAGTATGCAGTCGAGCTAGGAGTTGATCCTTAGGCCGATTTCGCGAATCGACCTGAGTCTCAGGGGCTACTGGGATCAGCGGTTTTGTTTTCTCCTTCAGGCGCATCCCGGATTTTAGGCCGGCACACACCTTGAGGGCTACTGGCTATATATCTCGGCAGAGAATAAATTGCACAAATCCACAAAAAATCAGCTCATGACCGAGGTGGTGCACCACCTCGGAAGCAGTCCGGCGCTGGAGCTCGGATACAAGTGGCTGGCTCCCTAGAGGACGTTTCTGGCATTAAGCTCGGATGAACTCCTTTAAACTTTTTAAGACTGAGGAAATCTATGACACCTCGGATGCAGGCCGGCGTTGGAGTTCGGCTGCTAAAATGTACCTCGGATACAGACCGGCGTTGAAGCTCGGCTGCAAGAAGACACCTCGGATGCAGTCCGGCGCTGGAGCCCGGATGCAAAGAGGACACCGCCGCACTAGAAACACTTCGAACCCGAGGTGTGGTGTAAAAAATAACAAGGCATTGATAAAGGCCGAGAATTTAAAGGGCTCCTCGGATACCCGACGTATGAACTCTTCGGATACACCTCGACGATCCTCAAGACCGGAGATGGGAAGATTTGTTGAACCAGTCTTCAAGACTGACGACCGAAGACAAAGAATAGTTCGGAAGAACCGAGGAGCGTCCCCAACTTGAAGACCGGTTCAGGGGGCTACTGATGGTGTCCTGGACTAGGGGGTACTCACCACATCGTCTCCCGACCAGGTGGGTTGGGCCGAGGACCCCCATGGCGGTTCACTAATGGGCCACTTCGGGCAGCCCATGACGCATACAAGGAAGACTCTACAAGACTTGGTGCACAAGCCGAAGACTCTCCTAAACCCTAGGCCTCCGGTACATTATATAAACCGAGGCCAGGCTAGTCGATAGATGAACTAATATTCATTAGGACAATCTCGTGGTAGCCACATGTACTCTGTACTATACCCCATATCAATACAATCAAAAGCAGGACGTAGGGTATTACCTCTTCGAGAGGGCCCGAACCTGGGTAAAACTCTGTGTCCATGTTACCATCGCTCCAAGACGCCTAGCTTAGGACCCCTACTACGAGATATGCCGGATTTAGAACCGACAAGCGGCTTATCAGAAAAGCCTGCTTGCCAGATAAGCGAGGTCCAGAAAAGCTTATCCAAACAGGGCCATTGTTCCGCCGCCATCGCCGTCGCTGTCGAGGGCAGTCTCCCCAGGCGCTTTCCCCAAGGCCCCAACTGGAACCGGTCACAGACATGTGGGTCCGGCCCTTGTACCCCGGGAATATTCTTTTAAATAGTTAAAGTAAATCCTTCTTCTTCGTTCTACAAAATCATTTAGTCTTGCAAAATTCATATATAGTTATCTGTAGCTCCCATTGACCTCATCCATCATCCACTTGCATTTTTTTTCTTTCTAAAAACAGTTGAGATCTACCTAATCGCAATATTAATTGTTCTAAATGGAATCTTTTTCTTGGTTTTTGTGTAGGTTTTTTATTGTTTGTGTGTAGTTTCCGTCATCGAAATATTCCCCGGAAGCAGATATCTTGAATATTGGTGAAGACCTTGAGCAAGGCAAGTCACCATCTACCATATTATATTGTTTCTACACTTGTGAGTACAACTATTTTGTTATACTGTTATACACGCATATAAACCATTAAGAAATCGTAAACATGAAAACCACGTCAGATTTACCAAAAAGCCAACAGAAACCGAGATCGCCTAGGACCCTGCCGGCCTTACCATCGTTCTAAGCAGTTTGACTAGAACACCCCCTAGTCTGACTAGTAGCTTCAACAAACCACTCGAGTCTACTCTTGGTCTAACCGTGCCCCTTGTTATTCAGACTGACGAAGCTGTCGGGCAGACTAGCCTTCAATGGTTGTCCAACTGCTGGTGCGAACGACATACCATAACAAATCTTCATTTTTATCAATTACTCTCTTCGTCCCAAATATAGGTACATTTAGCTACGAGTCTGGATGAGAGGAGTGAGTATTTAGCACAACTTAATTTACACTATAGTTGTGCCCCTGTCTTAAATGGTGATGACCATTTACAAAACCATACATAGCCATGCATGTGTCACACTTATTGAACCATGAGTAGTTGTAAGCACCTGTGTTGCAAAATATTGCCTCTAAAGCTATGCTTTCAACCTCAATGGTACCTCAGAACGCTTTTCATCTAGTGTAGAAGATATTCCATATTCCATATGGATATAATTCCATACTAACAAGTTTGGGAAAACATGTGTTTGATTGGTAAAAGTCATACATATTAAAATTAATTATATGTTCTTCTTTGGTATCTCCAGGTTCGGTGACATAGCAAATAGTGAGATTAGCAATGGATAGCTTGTTGGAACTGTATAATCTGTGGCAAATCCAGTTGATTGTGCTTCTTAGCTTCATTCTACAAGTGTTCCTCTTCTTCACTGGTAGCCTTCGACAGGGTAGCACCAATGGGTTGCTTAGGGGCACCATTTGGCTAGCATATCTGGGAGCAGACATGGTAGCAATTTATGCCCTAGGGTACCTCTCAAGACATCAGGATAATGGCACAATGGAAACCCACCCATTGGTTTTCTTTTGGACTCCTTTCCTCCTCATTCATCTCGGTGGGCAGGATACCATCACTGCTTTCTCCATGGAGGACAACAAATTGTGGTTGAGGCATTTGCTGAACTTGGTCCTAGAGGTTAGCCTGGCCTTGTATGTATTCTGGAAATCGACTAGCTTGTGCAATAATGTGCAGCTTCTTGTTCCTGGTCTCCTCTTGTTCATTGCTGGAATAATCAAGTATGGAGAGCGAACAATGGCTCTCATGTACGCGAGTCAGAATGACAATAGGAAACCTGGCTTTAAACTTAATGATCAAGAGAGGATCTTACAACGGGTCAAGAGTGATAAATATCATGAGCTTGTTTATTATGCTTTAGTTTCAGTCTTTCAGACCAGAGCGTCCAGTATGAGTACTTCCAAAGGCGTACGGCGAGTTACAAAATAGGAGAAAAACCCAGTAATCTCGACCCAGCCGGACTTAACGACAGTGGCCTTGTGGCCAAGCTGTTGGATGTACAGCTTAGCCTCTTGTACAATGATATATACACCAAGGCTACTTTACTTCGGACAAGGAGTGGTATTTTTAGTACGGTTCATCTCTCAATTGTCCACTGTTGTTGCCCTTGTGATCTTTGGTGTCATGGGCAAGAAACAAGCAGCAGGCAGGTTGTATGGTAAGGCTGACATTGTCATCACCTACATCCTATTTATCGGAGGAATTCTTTTAGAAATTTGTGCTGTGTTTACTGTGTTGATGGCTTCACCTTGGACATGGTTGTGGCTGGAGGATCGAAGGTACCGCAGGCTGGCTTGGATTTCATGGTCTCTTGCTAGATTATCAGTGACAAGGCCACAATGGTCAGGAAAAATTGGGCAGTATAGCTGTGTAAACTACATGGGCATCAAAGATGAGTCAGCTACATTGTCCCAAAAGGTGATGAGTCTGATGAGGAGGACGGCGACAGCAATCGGCGTTAAAGATGTGAGGAAGAAGCTGTTTTGGGTGAGCAAGCGGCTAGATTGCAGGTACGAGACTGTGGACGACAAGATCATGGAGTGTGTCGTGAGGGAGATACGAACCATCATATCTGAGTATGATGAGGATGATGATGACCAACAGCCTCGGCAGTGGCCACATATGATGCCGTTTCTGCAGAAGCTAGGATCAACATTTGTCACGGCGTTTCTCTCTGCCGTATGTCAGTTGCATATTGTCACTGAGGTTATCTTGGCGTCGACTAGTGCAGATGACATGAAATCATACAGCGCCAACGCAATTGCGGCCGCCCAAATGTGCAAGAAGCTATCCAACTACATGATGTACCTTGTTACTGCCCACCCAGATGCTGCTTCTTTGCTGCAGGTCACCTCTATCATCAGTCTCGAGCTTGCTCTAGACATGCATTTAACAGCCACTACCACTACATCGACTAGGAAGAAGAGCAAGGATGAAATTCTGCGTGCAACTGGAGATGATCTCAAAGCTAATTACGGCAATTATGATTGTTTTCCATGGTCAATGGAGCAGCGAGAGGAGGTGATCAAGGAGCTTGCCGGGATTTGGGTGAGGCTTCTCATCTATGCCGCCGGCAAGTCGAGGACGGAGCTTCACGCGGCGCAGCTGGCCAGAGGAGGGGAGCTACTCACCTTGGTCTGGCTGCTCATGGCGCAGCATGATCTTGGGGATGTCACGTTTAATCGTGTCGAGCTAAATGGCAGGCCTGATGATCCTGGCACAAATTTGCATGTGCTATATGCCTTCCATGTCTAGTCCAGAACTCCAGATCGTCCAAGCATTAATTAGTTCCATTCCATGTATGAGCAAATCGGATGATGAATTGAACTACTTGTTGGTAATATATTTTGTGCAATGTTTGCAGTTGCAGCGGTAAGGAAATGGCTATGAAAACTGCACGACCCGAGTTTGTTGTGTGTGTGAATGATATGGATATATTTGCACAGGACTAGTATATCATCCATTAAAATTATTTTTTGGTTCAATTAAGCTATACCTGTATATGCTGAAAGGAGGCACTGTTGTAATTTGACTGACACTAAAAAATAAATGAATTTGTAAGAGTTGTCTTTTCCATAATGTTGCCTTAAGACAATTTGCAAATTTCAAACTACTATAGGACTAGTCATCTCCCTCCCGCCTCTTGCGCAGCGCAACGCCGGCATGCGCAAAACCAACCGAAGAAATGGGTAAAATTAAAACCCAAACAAACTGAAATAGAAAACGTAAAATGCATGGAGGGTCATTAAAACTTGTTTAGGTGTGTCACCGAGGTCTCTAACTTGTTCAAAAGTGACGGATCGCAGGCGTAAAATGCATTGAGCACCCATTTGGGGACATAACGTAAGGAGGTCGCTCATGTGGCCGTAATATTTCTCTTTCATTCACCGATCGCTTGATCAAACCTTTGTCATCCTCTACCTGCTAAGGGCAACTCTAACCGATCCCCTATAACCGGTTAGAGTAGTAAAAATCCGGTTTTACTCCTCTAATCGGGACCTAGCCGATCCCCAATAACCGTTAGTGGAGGAAAAATTATCCTCAACCGCCGCGCGTCTTCAAGCGGGGCCTTCTCAATCCACCGCCTCCCCGCCGATGCGGCCCCCGCCCGCCACATCTCCGACCTCCCTCCGCCGCAGAGGAAATACCTCGGCGTCCGCCAGTGGCCGTGGGAGACGTGGGTGGCGGAGATAACGGACCGCGAGACTGATACGTGGATGTTTTTATATTGTTCCATGCTATTATAGTATCAATATTGGATGTTTTTATATGCAATTATATGTAATTATATATCTTTTTTGGGGACTAACCTATTAACTTAGTGCCCAGTGCCAGTTGCTGTTTTCTGCTTGTTTTTGGCTTTTCAGATAATCTGTACCAAACGAAATCCAAATGCCACGAAACTTTTTGAAGATTTTTTTCTGGACAAAAGAGACCTTGGAAGCTTCAGGAGAAGGCCAGAAGCCTCAAAGAGGATTCACAAGGCAACAGGGCGCGCCCGGGGGGGGGGGCGCCGTGTTGCCTTGTGGGGCCCACGTGACTCCGTTTGACCTAATTCTACTTTTATAAATTCACAAATATTGGAACACCAATAGAGAGCCAGAAGAGAAAACCTTTCCGTCGCCGCAAATCTCTGTTCTTCCGCGATCCCATCTGGAGGCCTTTTCCGGTACTCTGCCGGAGGGGGATTCGATCACGGAGGGCTTCTACATCAACCTTGCTGCCCTTCCGATGATGTGTGAGTAGTTTATTACAGACCTACGGATCCATAGTTAGTAGCTAGATGGCTTCTTCTCTCTCTTTGATCTTCAATACCATGTTCTCCTTGATGTTCTTGGAGTTCTATCCGATATAATCTTCTTTTGCGGTGTGTTTGTTGGGATCCGATGAAAATTGTGAGTTTATGATCAGATTATTCATGAGAAATATTTGAGTCTTCTCTAAACTCTTTTATGCATGATTAAATATAGCTTTGTATTTCTCTCCGATCTATCGATTTGGTTTGGCCTACTAGATTGATTTATCTTGCAATGGGAGAGCTGCTTTGTGATGTGTTCAATCTTGCGGTGCTCAATCCCAGTGACAGAAGGTGACATGACACGTATTTGTATTGTTGCCATTAAGGATAAAAAGATGGGGTTTATTCATATTGCTTGAATTTGCTTCTCTACATCATGTCATCTTGTTTAAGGCATTACTCTGTTTTTATTAACTTAATACTCTAGATGCATGCTGGATAGTGGTCGATGAGTGGAATAATAGTAGTAGATGCAGGCAGGAGTCAGTCTACTTATCTCGGACGTGATGCCTATATACATGATCATTGCCATAAATCCGTCATAATTATTTGCTTTTCTATCAATTGCCCAACAGTAATTTGTTTACCCACCGTATGTTTCTGTGCTCGAGAGATAAGCCTCTAGTGAAAACTATGGCCCACCGGATCTATTTTTATCATATAAAAAACCTAAAAATACCTTGCTGCAATTTATTTACTTTTATTTTTATTAGTATTTTAGTTTATCAATTTATCTCTATCAGACTTAATCCTTGCAAGTAACCGCTAAGAGGATTGGCAACCCTCTTATTTGCGTTGGGTGCAAGTGTTTGCTTTTCTGTGTGTAGGTGCTGTTCACTGGATTTTGCTTGGTTCTCCTACTGGATTGATAACCTTGGTTCTTAACTGAGGAAAATACT
The DNA here is from genome assembly GCA_039707655.1 of Elymus sibiricus. Taxonomy (NCBI): domain Eukaryota; kingdom Viridiplantae; phylum Streptophyta; class Magnoliopsida; order Poales; family Poaceae; genus Elymus; species Elymus sibiricus. The sequence continues at coordinate 80,553,578 of CM077674.1, forward strand.
TATCTCTACTTACTGCATCATCCTCTCCTCTTCGGGGAAATACCAACGCAGACTACAAATAGCAGGAAGAATTTCTTGCGCCGTTGCCAGGGAGACATCATTAAAATCTATGAAGTACCTTCGCACAAATTATCATTCACTTGCATTTACTTTATTTGCCTTTTATTTGCATTTGCCTCTCGTTTTCATCTCCCTCACTTCTAAATTTTTTTTTACAAAAATATTTTTTTGCTTGCTTGCCTTTATTGCCATGTCAACACTCAAGAACAGAAAGTAAAACAAAAATTTAAGATCACTATGGATCCTCGTCCACTTGCTAATCTTTTCAAAAGATCCAATTATAATGAACCAATTGCTAGTGATTTGAGTGCTCTTGATTTTCTCTATGAAGTTTTGCTTGAAAATCATGAATCTGAAAATTGTGATGAAGTGTTAGAAGAATAAATTTATAAAGTGATTCATGATAGCTCCTTCATTGAAAAGCATGATTGCAATGATGTTACTATAAATTCTATTAATGTGAATTGTGCTAATAATATGCAAAACTACAAGCTTGAGGATAAAAAATTTGTTATGTGCACTACTTATTGCAATGATCATGTGATTGGGGTGATGATGCTTCTTATGATCTTGAAAATTTATTTAAGCCTCATGATGAATATGTTACTGATAATAAAATTTGCAATACTATTAAAAGTGGGTTTGAAAAAGCGTCAACTTTAGGTAATAATGATCCCACTACTTTGGAGAGTGTTCAATCTTATGAAATTTTTGATAAAAGTGGGTTTGGAGAGGTCATGACTTTAGTTGATGTTAATCCCACTATCTTGGAAGATTATAAAAGTTTTATGCATGTGGATCGTGAAGAGAATATTTTATATGATATCTATATTGTTGAATTTGACTATGATCCTACATGTAATTATTATGAGAGAGGAAAATATGGTTGTAGAAATTTTCATGTTACTCAATTACCTCTCTTGAAGTTCAAATTGTTAATGCTCCGTTCTTCTTCCTTGCATATGCTAGAAATTGCTTGTCTTAATAATTTGTTCTCCTATAAAATGCCTATGCATAGGAAGTATGTTAGACTTAAGTGTGTTTTTCATATACTTCATGATGCTCTCTTTGTGTTTCTATTATTATCTCTCATGAGAGCATCATTGAAATCTCAACCCTATCTTAATGGTTATAAAAAAGAGCTTGTTGGGAGGCAACCCAATGAATAAAATAAGTTTTTGAGTGTTTGCATGATTATAGGTTCTATTATGATTGTGTTTTTATGTTTTAATTAGTGTTTGTGCCAAGTAATGCCTTTGGGATGATGTTGATGATAGTATGATAGATGATGTTTGAAAACAGAAACTTTTGCGTCTAGTGCTGGAATTTCTAATTTTTGCTGGAGTGTCAGAACCTTCTGCATTTTTTACAAAGTATTGATATATGAATTTCCCACGTTGTCCTAATTTTTCAGAATTTTGGGAGTTACAGAAGTATGACCATAATTCAGATCTTTACAGACTGTTCTGTTTTAGACAGATTCTGTTTTTGTTGCATAGTTTGCTTATTTTGATGAATCTATAGATCGTATCGGGGGGTATGAGTCATGGAGAAGTTGGAGTACAGTAGCATTATGCCAATATTAAATATGAATCAATTTACAACAGTACCTAAAGTTTAAGATTTATTTGTTATACTAACGGATCTCATGAGGTTTCTGTTGAGTTTTGTGTGCTGAAGTTTTCAAGTTTTGGGTGAGACTACGATGGATAAAGGAATAAGGAGCGGCAAGAGCCTAAGCTTGGGTATGCCCAAGGCACCCCAAGGTAATATTCAAGGAAGACTCAAGCGTCTAAGCTTGGGGATGCCCCGGAAGGCATCCCCTCTTTCGTCTACAATCTATCGGTAACTCACTTGGAGCTATATTTTTATTCATCACATGATATGTGTTTTACTTGGAGCGTCTTGTGATATAGTTTGTTTGCTTTTGTTTGATTTTTAGTTTGTCACAATCATCTTTGCTGAACACACATTTTTGAGAGGGACACACATTATTCGTGATTTGTTAGAATACTCTATGTGCTTCACTTATATCTTTTGAGCTAGGCAGTTGCTCTAGTGCTTCACTTATATCTTTTAGAGCACGGCGGTGGTTATATTTTAAAGAAATAGTTGCACTATCATGCTTCACTTATATCTTTTTGGGAGTCTCATGATAGCAATAGTAATATGCACGGGTTATGAATTTGGTCCTGATATGGTAGGTATTCAAGAGGGATATAATAAAAACTTTCATGTAGATCACTGAATATGATAAGTTTGATTCCTTGCAATAGTTTTGCGATATTAAGATGGTAATATGTGGGAAGTATTAGTAGATAATTGTGGTTTAGTAAGAATATTGGTGTTAAGGTTTGTGATTCCCGAAGCATGCACGTATGATCTGTCGTTATGCTAAGAAGTTGGAGCATGATTTATTATTGATTGTCCTCCTTTGTGTGGCGGTCGGGGGCGCGCGATGGTTAACTCCTACCAATCTCCCCCCTAGGGGCATGCGTAGTAGTACTTTGCTTCGAGGGCTAATAAACTTTCGCAACAAGTATGTGAGTTCTTTATGACTAATGTGAGTCCATGGATTATACACACTATCACCCTTCCGCAATTTGCTAGCCTCTTCGGTACCGTGCATTGCCCTTTCTCACATCGAGAGTTGGTGCAAACTTCGCCGGTGCATCCAAACCCCGTGATATGATACGCTCTATCACACATAAGCCTCCTTATATCTTCCTCAAAACAGCCACCATACCTACCTATCATGGCATTTCCATAGTCATTCCGAGATATATTGCCATGCAACTTCCACCGTTCCGTTTTTATGACTTACATCATCATTGTCATATTGCTTTGCATGATCATATAGCTGACATAGTATTTGTGGCTTAGCCACCGTTCATCATTGTTATACATGTTACGCTACCATCATTGCACATCCTGGTACACTGCCAGAGGCATTCATATAGAGTCATATTTTTGTTCTAGTATCGAGTTGTAATGTTGAGTTATAAGTAAATAGAGGTGTGATGATCATCATTATTAGAGCATTGTCCCAGTGAGGAAAGAATGGTGGAGACTAATGAGTCCTCGAAAAAGTGGGGGATGAGGTCCATGAGACCGTTCTAAAAAAAAGAGGCAAAAAAGAGACATGAAAAAAAATGAGAGAAAAAGAGAGAAAGGGGCAATGTTACTATCCTTTTCCACACTTGTGATTTAGAGTAGCACCATGTTTTTCATATAGAGAGTCTCCTATTTTGTCACTTTCATATGCTAGTGGGAATTTTTCATTATAGAACTTGGCTTGTATATTCTGATGACGGGCTTCCTCAAATGCCCGAGGTCTTCATGAGCAAGCAAGTTGGATGCACACCCACTTAGTTTTCATGCTGAGCTTTCATACACTTATAGCTCTTAGTACATCCGTTGCATGGCAATCCCTACTCCTCACATTGACATCAATTGATGGGCATCTCCATAGCCCGTTGATTAGCCTCGTTGATGTGAGACTATCTTCTTATTTTTGACTTCCCCTTATTTATCTCTACCACCATACTCTATTCCACCCATAGTGCTATATCCATGGCTTGCGCTCATGTATTGAGTGGGAGTTGAAAAAGCTGAAGCGCGTTAAAAAGTATGAACCAATTGCTTGGCTAAAACCAGGGTTGTTCATGATAAATATTTTGTGTTAAGAAGATGAAGCATGACAGGATTGTATGATTTTGTAGGGATAACGTTCTTTAGCATTTCTATTTTGAAAGACATGATTGTTTATTAGTATGCCTGCGTATTGATGTCTTTATATCAAACTATAGACTATTGCTTTGAATCATTCGGATCTTATTATTCATACCGTAAGAGAAAGATTACATAATGAAACATGATAGGTAGCATTCCACATCAAAAATTCTGTTTTTATCATTTACCTACTCGAGGACGAGCAGGAATTAAGCTTGGGGATGCTTGATACGTCTCCAACGTATATATAATTTTTGATTGTTCCATGCTATTATAGTATCAATCTTGGATGTTTTTATATGCAATTATATATCATTTTTTGGTATTAACCTATTAACCTAGTGCCCAGTGTCAGTTGTTGTTTTCTGCTTGTTTTTGGCTTTTCAGATAATCTGTACCAAACGAAGTCCAAATGCCACGAAACTTTTTAGAGATTTTTTTCTGGACAAAAGAGACTTTGGAAGCTTCGGGAGGAGGTCAGAAGCCTCATGGAGGCTTCACAAGGCAACAGGGCGCGCCCCGGGGGGGGCGCGCCGTGTTGCCTTGTGGGGCCCACGTGACTCCGTTTGACCTAATTCCATTTCTATAAATTCACAAATATTGGGAAACCAACAGAGAGCCAGAAGAGAAAACCTTTCCGCCGCCGCAAGCCTCTGTTCTTCCGCGATCCCATCTGGAGGCCTTTTCCGTTACTCTGCCGGAGAAGGAATCGATCACGAAGGGCTTCTACATCAACCTTACTGCCCTTCCGATGATGTGTGAATAGTTTACCACAGACCTACGGGTCCATAGCTAGTAGTTAGATGGTTTCTTCTCTCTATTTGATCTTCAATACCATGTTCTCCTTGATGTTCTTGGAGTTCTATCCGATGTAATCTTTTTTTGTGGTGTGTTTGTTGGGATCTGATTAATTGTGAGTTTATGATCAGATTATTCATGAGAAATATTTGAGTCTTCTCTGAACTATTTTATGCATGATTAAATATAGCTTTGTATTTCTCTCCGATCTATCGATTTGGTTTGGCCTACTAGATTGATTTATCTTGCAATGGGAGAGCTACTTTGTGATGGGTTCAATCTTGCGGTGCTCAATCCCAGTGACAGAAGGGGACATGACACGTATTTGTATTGTTGCCATTAAGGATAAAAAGATGGGGTTTATTCATATTGCTTGAATTTGCTTCTCTACATCATGTCATCTTGATTAAGGCGTTACTCTGTTTTTATTAACTTAATACTCTAGATGCATGCTGAATAGCGGTCGATGAGTGGAGTAATAGTAGGTGATCCAGGCAGGAGTCGGTCTACTTGTCTCGGACGTGATGCCTATATATATGATCATTGCCATGAATCCGTCATAATTATTTATTTTTCTATCAATTGCCCAACAGTAATTTGTTTACCCACCGTATGTTTCTGTGCTCGAGAGAGAAGCCTCTAGTGAAAACTATGGACCCCGGGTCTATCTTTATCATATAAAAAACCTAAAAATACCTTGCTGCAAATTATTTACTTTTCTTTTTATTAGTATTTTAGTTTATCAATTTATCTCTATCAGACTTAATCCTTGCAAGTAACCGCTTAGAGGATTCGCAACCCTTTTATTCGCGTTGGGTGCAAGTGTTTGTTTTTCTGTGTGTAGGTGTTGTTCACTGGATTTTGCTTAGTTCTCCTACTGTATTGATAATCTCGGTTCTTAACTGAGGGAAATACTTATCTCTACTGTACTGCATCATTCTCTCCTCTTCGGGGAAATACCAACGCAGACTACAAGTAGCAGAGACCCACACCAAAAAGTGGCTCGTGTCCTTCCACACGGCGGAGCTAGCCACGCTCGAATATGACCGGTGGCAGGTCCGATTCCACGAGGCGGCAGCGCGCCTAAACTTCCCGTGGGGGACGGCGCCCGTCCACCTCGTCCTGCCGACGCCCGGAGTGGTGAATGCGGCCATGGCTCGGGAGGACTGGGAGGCGAGGGAGCGCCTCTAGGCAGAGGCCGCCGACGAGAAGTACATGGCGGACCTCCGCCGTCAGTACCCCGAGCTTGTGGAGGCGGAGCGGGCGATCTTCGTGGAGCGCGCGGTCGACGGGGAGGTCATCGTCATCTCCGACGACGAGGAGCAAGGCGCGGCGATGGCGGCAAGGACGAGGAGGAGTTCGACATTGAAGAGTGGCGGCGCATCTTCCCCGACTCGGGGGACGATGATACCGGCCCGGACCCAATGGGCGGTGGAATGTCTATGGCAAGATTGGCTCGACCTCTACCATGGTGATGATGAAGAAGAAGAGTAGTTTAGTTTTAAGTTTATGTTTATGTTTAAATTTCGGTTGTCAAGACAACGTGTCCAATTTTCGGTTGTTTAAATCGAAACTAGGTTGAACCTATGCAAATTTGATTTTTACTCCGTTAAATTTAGGAGTTCGGATAGGTCCGACCAAAAGTTAGTGGAGTAAAAATCCTTCACTAAGCTTTGCTCGGCCGGATCCTCCTCTATTTTTTAGGGATCGGTTAGAGTTGCCCGAAGAAACGTAAGCCTGCCCAGGTCACGGACGCCGACGCCGACGCAGAACACTCCGATTCTGAAAAAGGCTATGGAGCAGAGGAAAGTGGTTTGCAGGCTGACGCCAATCGTGATGCAGAATCAGGTGCTGCACCGATTTCCGAGAAAATTTCTGATGGAAAGCAGCCAGATTCTTGGGATGGCTGGAGTTCTGCTCAAGACGACGACTCGAATGCTGATAAATGGAAGGCCAGTGCTTCTGGCGACAACAAAGGCTGGAAATCAGATGGATGGGATGCCAAAGAGAACCCGAGGGACCAAAGAGTCAATCCAGGCAGGCACCCAATAAGACCTGTCGAGAGGCCGCCAAGATCACGGTACGAACTATCAGCTGAGGCGAAAAAGGTTCTACAAGAAATTGAACCAATTGTAACCATGGTCAGAAAGATCTTCCGTGAATCAAGGTAAATTATCTCATGATTTACTTGTTTGATTTGTGTGCTTCATGGTATGCAAAACAGTTGTTTTGTTTATACCATCTTAAATATATTTAATTTCTCATATCTTAAATTTTGCAGTGATGGCGTAAGACTTCCCTTGGAGGATGATAAGTTTATCATAGAGAAAGTTCTGGAGCACCACCCTGAAAAGGAAAAGAAGGTGTCTGGTGGAATTGATCATATAATGGTATGGATTCTTCTTGTGCTACCTTTTTCCTTATATATCTTTTATATTTATTAGGTTAAACACCTTTAGCTGTATTCTGAAGATGATAACACCCTTGAGGATCTCTAAAAAACATGGCCACCTGCTGACTCCACTGCTCTGCTTGCCACAAATTAACGACCACCTGACAGTGTTTCTAGCACCACTAGCTGATAGCCCATTCTCAATAGTAGCTTGCATTAAGCCATCCCTACAAGCTAGAGTTTATGCACGTCACCATTGGTATAAATTGCTTTCCATGTTGGTGAACTACTACTTGGGCAATTAGCATTTAGCACATCACCATTGGGATAGTTTAGCGAGCATATATAGCCGTTATCCAGCAGCACAAACTACAAGGTCAGACGAGTGTTACTCCGCGCATCTGCCTTCATAAACACCATACAATCACCTGAAAAGAGAAGATGTGGAATTCTATTTTCCATTGATCTATATCTAATGCGTGATGCATCATAATAAAATATGCAAGATATTAATTTGGCTCGTGGTGTGATGTTTGGCAGGTCAACAAGCACCACATTTTCCAGGAAAGTCGGTGCTTCTACGTGGTGTCATCAGATGGGACCCACACGGACTTCTCCACAACAAGTGCATGGACAACTATGTGAGGAAGAACTACGCAGAGCACGCCGAACTGATCTGCGGCATGCACTTCAAGAAGTGCAATCGTGATCGACCAGCAGCAGTTGATGGAGGCGCGGCACCAGCCACTGAAGCCAAGGCATCTCAGTCGACTCCGGGAGAGGACTTGCATGCCACTCTGCCAGGCCCTCCGGCAGGAATTCAAGCTTCTCTGACAGTGACCACCCAGCAGGAGGAGACTCCAGCTTCTCCGGCGGCAACTTCAGAAGATGTGAAGACACACTGACCCAGCAGGAGGCTGAAGCGTCCAGCAGGACCTGTCGATGACAAGTGGGTCTAATGATGATTGCTTAGGGTGTGTGGAACTGAACTGAAGTGCTGCACATACATGCTCGTAGCATCTCGTGGTAAAACCTTTCTGCTTGCCCTGACTGACAGTAGCCGTCTTTAGACCTGATGGGCCGCGTTTCCTGTCGTATGCTATCCGTCTTCCAGAGGAACCCTGTAAATTCTGGGAGAGCAGACGTACCGTAATCGCAACTAGTTTCGACTTTCGACCCTCCTATGATCTTCTTGGTTTCTGGTTGTGGCATGGCATAGTGTGGTTGTTATATCCTGTGGTTCTTGCTTTTATATCCTGTGGTTTGGTGATTTCGGTACAGGGGCTGTTCTCGATCTACCATCTACTACCATGCAAACCTAGCTAGGCACGAATTTTTAGATCGAAATTCAAACTACACATAGAAAATAAAGCCAATCCAACTATGAATAGTGTTTGAAATTTTGTCTTTGTATTTTTATCTTTTTGTGACACTACTATTCGCCTTTTGATTTGTTTTTACTTTGTCTTTTTTGTAGATCGAATTTAGATTCAAACTTGAATCGGACAGGAATATACGTCTGTAGACATTCTAATCAAACATCATGATCTGATCATAAAGTAATTGTTCATCACATAGCAATAGGATTCACCGCGGGAATTACATCATATGGATCACAATCACATAGGGCAGCTCATGTGACCATTATATTGAAGCATATAAGAGAGGAAGAGAGAGAGCATGTGAATTTGTATTGAAAACGGCAACTTGAGCAAGATGTTTCTACAAATGTGAAGACCTTGCGAAAGAACAGAGACACATGGGAAGGAGAGGCGACCCTAACTACACCTCATGTCGGGGAAAGAGATCCAAGCATGGGCATCACCCTGCGACTTGAGCAGCAGATGTCGCTACCATAGGTCAGCGTTTTGTCGTCTAATATGATGCCTTTCCCGTGCTCCCATAGGTGCCAGCAGCAGAGATGGATGAGAAAATGGGTGGCGGAGATCACTCAGAGTAGCAACTGCTGTGTATCCCTCCCATTGCTGGAAACATAAGTTCAGACCTGTAGCTCATTTTTAGTTTTCTCTGCCTAGATATAGCAACATCAGAAAAATGAATCAACAGCAGCTAGTCAAAGTGCAACATACGTGCGCAACTCTACACTCTACACCTATTGTTTCACTTCTCCAAACATCCATGTCTTAGCTCAGGAGACAAAATATACAGATCCATCATAACAGAACAGTCACGGGCCCAAGCCAACAAAGAAACGCTTAGGTGCAACAGGATACCATAAAACCAAGTCCAGCAAGATGGTCTACAGGTCATAAGTTATATAGTGGGGATTCTACATCGTTCCTCTAAGTAGAGTTGGTATAAGATGCTTATATATGCTTAAGCCTTGAATTTCCTAGTGGCCGAGACATGGAAGACCGACAACAACCAAGATCTTCTTACCCTTGCTCGAAACTGAATCCTGTACAGAAATGAAAAAACAATGTAAGAGTCTGGTGTTCTGCATTAGTGTTAAAAATGATCAGTTACTCGACAACAGAAATATGAATGTATGATGGAGATTCACTTAGCAGGTGCAGCTTATTTTAACATTAATTTGGGCACAAACTTTTTAGCTGATAATCTAACATGAGAACATCTAGTTAATCTGCTCCCAAATGAGAATGCAGAAAAATTAATTTCATCGAAAAGGAAATGTGAAATAAGCAATCATGGCATACACTGCTAGACATGTCATGTATAGACTTATTTTTGAAGAAAATATTTTCAAACTGCAAAGACTCCCCAGGAAAGTCTAATAAAACAGGGAATAATATAAGTGCCGGAATCACAAGCAAAGCAAGTGCCAAATTTAGACCATAAAGTTTGCTATTGATTAGAACCAATTATCCAACAACAAAATTAGTCAAAATATTGTATTACTATGCATTTGAGTTACTGTTGTTCACTGCAAATCAACAAGTGAAGATATTGTACAACCAACCTGAACTAATAGATTCAGACATTTGTGCTAGTGACCACAAAACCACAACTAACAGTTTCCACAACACAGATAGATTAAACATTATTTACAACAAAATGGATTATATTGGTTTTCATTTCTGCCCATCACCAGACGTGGTCCAGATTTTTCATGCCTCAAACAATATGGAATCCCTACAAACTGTTCTTCATCCGTAATTCAGAAGTTTCATATTGACTGCATGCTTTCTACTTTATTCACATATATTAAAGCTAATTTCAGGATATAGAGAGCATGCGAAGTGTCATTAGTTAACTTACGTATGTTAAATGCACACAAGAACTTCAAAACTTTGAGAATTATCTCGTCGATCACATCACACTTGACTTCAACTATGTTGAGGTGTTCTGATATTGCAGACGGTCTCTCCATGCAACAGTATCTTCCTTTCATCTCCAGTTTAGGATTTTGTCCCTGTGGTATGCAGAAACATTTAACAAAGATGGATAATCAGTAATAACTGTAATAGTGCAGCAATTCTCCATTTTAGAAGATTTATACCTTGGGAAAAAGTTCAAGAGTGAGCTTCTCTAGAACTGGTGAGTTTGTCAGAATGCAAGATAGTGAATCCAAATCAGGAGCTTCGCACCAGTACTTATTGAGTAATAAAGTCTTTAACATGCTAAATGTAGGGCAGTGTTTCAAATCTCTTGAGAAGATAAACTGAAACATAAATACAATGTGAGATGAAGATCTAACTGTAAGAGACACCCCCCCACACACACACACACACACCACCACCACCACCACCCCCAGTTGCTTGCTGGTGATGCATATGTGATCAGTTTATTGCCTATCTTCAGGAACGATGTAGATAGTGCAACACAAAAAAGGGATAGCATAAAGGAGTTAAAGACAAGTGGCATACCTTTCCAGTTTCAGATACCAACTTGAGGTGTTTGGCACTTGAGATACCACCCAGAAGCACACAATCACTGCTGCAATCATCACTAATAGGAACACAATTCTTACATGTAGTATTATTAGCTCCACAGAAAACACCAGAGTCATAATTCAAACAGACATCGTAGCAGTCATCGCCTACATAGATAAATGCAGTCTCTAGCAACGCCATGTTTTCAAGAAAAGGGCTTGGAACACCAAAGCCATGTAGTTCCAGAGAGACAAGGCCCGGAGTAGAAACATGGATCCGGTACTTCAAGAAAGAGCAGCAATTGGTGATGCTCAAATGCTTCAGGGAACAGGACGATATCTTATTGACATTGATGAAACAATCATCTATCTTCAGATGCTCCAATGCTGGACAGCTAGCAAAATCAAGAAAGGCCTTCCGTGGGGCTACACCATGAAGGTTCAATGTTCTCAGATGCCGAGAGACAAGAGGCAGGTCGTCTAGCCAGAGGTACTCAGCCTCGTCATGGATATGAAGGGTGAGCACCTGAACTTTGCAAATCACAGCAAAACGGGTCCATAGGTTCACATAGGGCTCGTCATCATGATTGAACAGATCGAATTTGATCTCAACGGTGTCCAGGTCGGTGCGCTCACGCAGGACCAGCAGATGATCCATGAACTTCCGGAGTTCCTGAACTTGGACAGGCTCCTCATCGTCAAGGCCGACGATGCGCAGGCCTGTAGTGGACTTCCAAAGGTGGCGCCAACGCCGAGCAAGCACACACGTCCGCACGGCTGCCTGCGCTGGGAGGAAAGAGAGCAAGTGGTGGAGAATATGGTCGGGGAGTGCGCCGATGCGGTCGGTGGCGCTCATCAGCGGCGCATTCTCATCCTCGCTACCAGGAGGCATTCCGTCGAACAGACGGTGGGCGTCGTCGGCGCTGCGTAGCAGAGAAACGATCAAACGACGCGAGGGTGGAGAGAGTGGGGATGGGATGAGACGGAATGATGCTTTGCGGCGGCGTCGCCTCACGTACCTCGTCTGACCGCCGGCAAGTCCAGACTTCCAGTCGCCGCCGCCACAAGAATCGGAGGTCGGACTCCCGCTTTCCTTTTTTGAAATTCGTCGGCGGTCGACTGTCAAAAACCCCTTTTGAAACTCGTTGGCGGTGAGTGGCTGTCAAAACCGAAGTAGCAAGATCATCTAGGTTCACACACACGCACGTACACCCGGCGGACGGACCGGTCACCGATCCATCAAAAAATCAGACCCAGAGGACTTCTTTATATCGGTCCCATATGACTGGATTGACCGGCACCCATCATATTCAAGTTCAACCCAAATTTGAGACGAACATGAAGAAATTTAGATGTGCCTGGACGCGTCCGCCACGTCGGATCCGGCCACGCGCCCACTCGGATCCCACATATATTTGTCCTCATCCACATCCCGGACCAAACCCTAGCCACTCCACGCCATTTCGTGTCCAAGCTCCCTTCCGGCGATCTCCGCCCTTCTCCGACATGGCAGGCAGCAGATCCGAGTCCTTCCACTGCCGATTCGCCGACTGGGCCATCGTCCCATGCGGTGACGAGGAGGATATGACCGTCTGCATGGCCCTCCGTCGCTCCCCAGGAGGAGTGCGCCCGACCGAGTTCGGATTCGATCTGGCGGGAATCCATTATGTCAGCCAATGGGCGCTCGGATTCGATCTGACAGGAATCCATTGTGTCGGCCAATGGGCGCTCAGATCCGCCGGAGCTAGGGCTAGACCAAAAGCGCGTAGCTCGCAAGCTTAATGAGCGCTCGATAGTTCGGCTCGTTAAACTCGTGGCTCGCTTCTTAAAGAACAGAGACAATCATCGGCTCGTTAATCTTAACGAGCTTAACGAACGAGCTAATGAGAGTAGCTCTTTAAGCTCATTAGTAACAACACAACACATATTTTCATCTTACATGGCAAAGTTTTCGTAGCACCTCAGCTCATCTATTCAATCTAATCTACATAGGAGGCAACAAACTAGTGCATTTCCTTTTGTAGTCCCCATCTTCCTTCTTAAAAACACATCTACACACTCATCCTATAGACCGTAACACATCAGAATCTATTAACAAGCGCTTTGATACGTCTCCAACGTATCTATAATTTTTATTGTTCCATACTATTATAGTATCGATCTTGAATGTTTTTATATGCAATTATATATCATTTTTGGGGAACTAACCTATTAACCTAGTGCCCCAGTACCAGTTGTTGTTTTCTGCTTGTTTTTGGTTTTTTAGGAAATCAGTACCAAACGAAATCCAAATGCCACGAAACTTTTTTGAGATTTTTTTCTAAACAAAAGAGACCTTGGAAGCTTCGGGAAAAGGGCAGAAACCTCACGGAGGCTTCACAAGGCAACAGGGTGCGACCCGGGGGGGGGGGGGGGGGGGCGCCGTGTTGCCTTGTGGTGCCCTCGTGGCCCCGCTGCCAACATGGTATGCGGCGTCACGCACTGCCTTGGACGAGGAAGTCGTCCGTGCCCGCATCCTCCAAAAGTTTTAATAGCTTTTTAGTGGTCCTGAAAAAAGTACATGTTAGAATTATGTTGAATAAAGTACTTTGGTCTTTTTATAGCTCTTGATGGACGCTCTTATTTTGCCAAGAATCTCTATCTAAGATGATTCCAACATGGGAGGAGATTTGACCAATGGCGAGGTCGAATCACTAGCGAGGAGGATTTGACATATGCCTACAATTCCTTTCCTTCCCTCATTTTGGATCTCGATGAAGATGTTAGGACACTCCCAATGCTTCGCCATGTACCCTCCGTTCCAAAATATAAGGTGCATTAGTTTTTTCAAAAGTCAAATTGTGCATGTTTGACCAAGTTTTTAGGAAAAAAGTATGGGTATCTATAATATGTAATTTGTATCCTCAGATCCATCATGAAAAGTATTTTCATATTTTATTTATTTGGTACTGCGTATGTTGATATTTTATCCTATAATCTCGATTAAACATGCATATGTTTGATTTTCATGAAAATTGATGCACCTTAGATTCTAGAATGGAGGGAGTATATCCTAATCATGTGACCTAAGTAAAAATCTCATGTGACATCTTATTTAACGAGGAAAGAGAGATTTACCATATTTTAATAAAAATATAGTACTTAGCACCAAAACCAAGAAACTCATACTTTTCCTCTCACAAACACATTAAATGAGAGGTCTTTTAGATACAACAATAAAATGCAATGCATTGGAGGGGTTATATCTAAGTGTATATTTAGCACGTATGATATAGTCTAAGATATAATGCATTGCGTCATTACATCGGCTAGCTCATCTTTTTAGGTAACCATTATCAAAAAATAGTTACATCTCTGTTTAACGAAGACACAATAAAATATGGAGGGTCCTCAATCCTGGCAATTATGTGAAGCCCCTTAACATTATTTTCTGCGAGGCGACTAAAACATGTGCAACTCTGCCTTTGGGATTGCCGACCCTAGAGGGAAGAATGAAAGATGAGAAATTTCAGCCAACTATGGATAAACTTGGGAATAAATGCAATGACTGGTCGGAGAAATACATGTCACACGCCGCTAAGGAACTAAATGTTTAAGCTGTGAACCAGGCTCTGCTCGTTTACCCCATGGATATTTTCAAAATGTCCATGGGTTTCTGTGACAACTATGAGATGCTAATCAGAAGGTTTTGGCAGGGAGAGGAAGATGGTCAACGAAAAGTTCACTGTATGGCATGGGATCGTATGATCTTGCCCAAAAGAGTTGGTGGCATTGGATTTAGTGACATGCATCTTTTTAATCAGGCTTTGCTGGCCACAAGCCCAAAAGTCTTTGTGCTAGGGTCCTCAAATCAAAGTACTATCCAAACGGTGAGATCACGGATACGGTGTTTGCACCGGATGCCTCCCCATGTTGGAGCTGGATCCTCTAACATTCGAAGGGAAGTCAGGTAAGCTACACTAACCTGACTTCCCTTCACTCTTAGCCCATGAACAGTGCTCATGTCAATTTTCAAAAGACTGCTTTCAATTTCTAAAAGATCAATTTCAATCCGTGGCATATCAAATTCAATTTTATAAGACTCATTTCAATTTTTAAAGTACTCATTTCACTTTTTTCAAAAGAATTATTTCAATTTCATAAGCTCTCTGACTTTCCTTCTCTTTTTTACACAAGAAGAACACTGTAGCTCTGTGACTTCCCTTGAGCATGTTAGAGGATCCGGCTCCCCCCATGTTGGCGTGGCATTGAGTTTGGCCTGGAACTCCTAAAAAGGGCTCATTTGGAGGTTGAAAATCCAAATATGTGGGCTGAAAACTGTATCCATGAAGATGAGATCTAGAACAAGATGGGTGAATCCGAAAATGCCAAATGGAGACCGAGCTCCATGGAGGCCTTAATTTGAAAATTTTAAAATTCAAGCTTTTCAGTTCCAAAAAATTCTGCAAAGAAATACACATATACCTAGATCCATAATGTACATGTGTGCAAATTTTCAAGTCGAAATACGTTAAAATGAGAGCTACATAAAAAATATTCCCTCCGTCCCAAATTAAGTGACTCAAAAATGACTCAAGTTTGTACTAACTTTAGTACAAAGTTGAGTCATTTTTGAGTCACTTATTTTGGGACGGAGGGAGTATAAATCTGGGGCTTTTTAGCATATGTTATGTTCATCCTCAAAGTCAATGATTTTGTTTTTCTTTTGTGCAACTCGCAATTCAAGGTATTTCATCCTAAAATTTTACATACATACACATTACACACTTGCATACATGTATATTTATTTTCAGAATTTCTGAAACTGGAAATTTTGAATTTTGAAAATTTCAAAATAAAGGTCCCCGTGGAGCTCGGTCTCCAAACTGCCCTACTCGGGCCAATCAGCTTATTAAAAGTAGTCGAAAGAGTGGGATAGAGACCCTCGGGTTCAGGTTCCTGCTGCACCCTGCCAGTGGTCGCCCCCTGCTCCGGGTTCAGTGAAAGTAAATGCTGATTGTTCCTTTCTCCCTGACACCGGCCTGAGTTCGGTGGGAATTGTGGCGCGAAATCACCTGGGTCAAGTTTTCATCCCTGCTTGCAAAAACGTTGGGCATTGTCAGGACGCGGAGGAGGCCGAGTTGATGGCGGCAATGTTCGGCCTCTCGTCGTTGGCACGCCTGTCGTTGGCATTCAGTTGAAGCTTCAGCTGTTCAGCTCCTCCCAGATTAGGGCATCTTCAAGACGGACCCGTAAACCTCCCGCAACCATTCGGACCGTGCTGTCCGGACCGCGCAAACCATCCATTGCTGACCTGTATCGGTCCGCGGGACGGTCCGGACGTGATTTTTTCCGTAAATTGAAAACAAAAGTGTGGGAGATTTGCGGGAGTCCAGACACCCGAAACGTAGCACTCTGACACCCCCGGTCCACCCAATCCCCCTCCCGGTCCCATTTCCTTTCAGTCCGCCCCTTCTCCCCCTTGCTTTGCATCCGCACCCTCCACCTCCGCCGCCGTTGCTGTTCGTCTCCGGCGGCCACAGAGGCATTGCCGGACGTCCGCAACCAGCACCGACGCGCCTGCTCGCCGTTCTGACGTAGCTTTCCACCCTGGAGCCGTTTGTACCCAGGTACACTCCGCCCCCTGTCGATGACCTCCATTGCGGACACCACGCCCGGCAGGTGTTCAGTCAAATGCCATTGAGCTTATTTTCAAATGCTATGTCGTTTTTTAGAGTACGAAGGATGGTAAGCTACTCAACCATGGAGGATGAGTTGTTGTGTGATGCGTGGTTGGCCGTATCCGCGGATTTCATAGGCAGGAGCAGAGGGGAGCCCTTCTGGGAGCAAGTGCATGAAAAGTTTCACGCACGCAAGCACATTGCGCCCTACGACATGTACATCATTCAACCAAGCAACATGAGGTCGTTGTCGTATCGCTGGCACGCTATCCAGATCAGCGTCATCAAGTTTTGCAACTTGGTTAGTCAGCTCGAGGCAAGGTGGCCATTGCACGCGGACATGGACGAGATCGTAAGTTTTACTTCCTCTTGCTCAACTTGTTGACTGATTCATTCACTCAATATTAGTCTACACATTATATGTAGCCCGCACGCGCCGCCGTGGTGTACCACAGGACAGAAGGACGGCCATTTACGTGCACACACTACTGGATAAAGCTGAAGGGGAAGTTTGTGTGGAACGACATGATCCATTCATGAAAAATTTGTTGTACATCCGGGATCTAGTCGAATTTGAGACATTGTTGTACTAAACTTAATTTATATGCTATGTATGGATGATTTGTGCTATTTTCTATCCAAACTTTGATGAATATCGGCCGGTTTGCATGAATTTCGTCCGGTTAGTTAAAATGCGGTTTGAAATGTATGCGGCTAGCGTTGGATGTCGTCCTCCCGCATCCGTGTCCACTCCCCCCATTCGCGGACGGATGCGGGAGAAAATTTATGGGTTACCGTTGGAGATGCCCTTATTGCGACTACCAGGGAACAAAATAAGCTAGCACACGAATTGTCTGCTTTTGCAAGAAGGGAGGGTGATAGAGAATGGATTGCTAACGTTCCTTTCTGCCTCAAGTGTGGCAGGGCAAAGGGGGCACCAGACCCTCACGCCGAGGATGTGCTTGCGGAGGAGAACGCCGCGCAAAGGGTGACATCTCACCTTCATCAAAGCAGGAACGCTTGTATATATGAGCCACGCACAACATGTTGTTGGACAAGGAGGAGCAACGAAGCAAGCAAGGGCAGTCAGTATCGAAGGAGGCGAACCGCATCACGTTGCCAAGCACCTTGATGCAAAACATCCAACAAACAGATCAAAGTCAAGAAGCCAACCAATATGCAACTTAACACCTCTTGTTTCGCTTTTCCAAATATCCAGATCTTGGCCAAGGAGACAGAATAAACGGATCATCACACCATAGTAGAACAAGTTATGAGCCAAACCCCAAAAAAGAAACGCCTAGAGCAGCCTGAGAGCTGCAAATATTCAGCATGAACCACACGTGCATATAGAGAGTACAGGATACGATAAAGCAAGTCGAGCTAGACGGTCTAGAGTTCATAGGTTATAGACTGCAGATTCTACGCCGTTCCTCTGAGTAGAGTTGGCATATGATGAGGTCGCAAAAGGAGATGGAAATTGTAGACGCATATGCTTAAGCCTTGCATTCCTGAATAGTCCACAGATGGCCGACGACCCAGATCTACTCGCCCTTACTAGAAGATGAATCCTGTACAAAAACAAAACATTAGTGTAAGAGTTTGTCATATCTGCGGAAGTTGAAAAATGCTTAGTTACTTGACAGAGAAAATAAAGATACTGAAACAATGTTCTTTAAGTATGAAGGAGAATGCAACTTATCTTAACATGAATCTGGGGACAAACTTCAATTATATTTGATACGGCCATTCCTAAGTGATAATTAACACGAAAACATCTAGCTAAACTGCTCCCAAGGTAGAATGCAGAAAAAAGTCATAGGCAATTTTCACGGGAAATGTGAAATAAGGAATCTTGAGGTACACTAGTAGACATGTTATGAACAGGCTCTACAATAAGGAAAATGTGCAATAATAAGATGTTATGTAAACTGTAGAGACATCGCAAAACAAAGTGAGGAACCACAAGCAAATCGACTGTTGAATAATTTAGCCCATGGTGTCAATAAAAGTTACTACTCATAAGCACCAACTATTCAAAAACACAATGAGTCAAAATATTATATTACTGCACACATTTGAGTTGCTGTTCAGAACTAAGCAACATGTGCAAATACTGTATCACTACTCCTAACCAATCAATTCAAACATTTGTGCCAGTACCCACAAGATCAGAACTAACAAGAAGTCCACATGGTGTGGTACGCGTTTCTGCACACAGTTAAATTAAACATCCTTTAACAACAAAATGGATTATGCTGGTTTTACTTTTAGCCTCACCAGACGTGGTCCAGATTTTTCATGCCTCGAACAATTTGGTATCCCTACAAACAGTTCCTACATAATTCAGGATTTACTTCACTGCTTGCTCTATTAGTTTCTTTCCCGCACATGAAAGCTAATTTGAGAATACAGGGAGCATGCAAAGTGTCATTAGTTAGCTTACGTATGTCAAATGCACACAGGAACTTCAAAACTTTGAGAATCCTCTCGTCCACCACAGTACACTTTACTTCAACTATGTTAAGGTGCTCTGGTATTGCAGACGATCTTTCCATTGAACTGAAGCTTCCTTTCATTTCCACTTTATGATTTGGTCCCTATGGTAAGTAGAAATTTAAGCAAGATTAATAGTCGATAATAACTTTAGCAGTGCGGCAATTGTCCATTAAGAGGATTTATACCTTGGAAAAAAGTTGAAGAGTGAGCTTCTCTAGAACTGGTGAGTTTTTCAGAATGCAAGCTAGTGGATCCAAGCCAGGAGCCTCGCACCAATACTCATTGAGTAATAATGTCTTTAACTTACTAAACGTAGGGCAGTATTTCAAATCTCTTGAGAAAATGAACTGGAAAGAAAATACAAAAAGTAAGCAAATCAAGTAACCACGACTGAGAATGCGAGATCATGATTTAAGAACCCAAATCGGTGGTGATGCATATGTAATCCATTTATTGCCTATGTTTGACAACTGTATAGATAGTGCAACATCAGAAAAGGGATGACCTAAAGGTGTTAAAGACGAGTGCCATACCTTTCCAAATTCAGATATCAACTTCAGATGTTTGGCACTAGAGATACCACCTAGAAGCACAAGATCGCTTCCAGAAATGTCATTAAAAAGATCACAATTCTCACATGTAAACTAGCTCCACAGTAGACACCAGAATCGTAATTCAGACAGACATCTTCACAGGAATCGCCAAGATAAACATATGCTGTCTCTAACAACGCCATGTTTTCAAGAAAAGGAGTTGTGCCGGTAAAGTCATCTAGTTTCAGAGAGACAAGGCCTGGAGTAGAAACATGGAGCTGGCAATCGGAGCAGCACTTAGTAATGCTCAAATGCTTCAGGGAATGGGACGATATCTTTTCAACAGAAATGTCACAAAGGTTCATCTTCAGATCCTCCAGTGCTGGGCAGCCAGCAAAATCAAGAAAGCTCTCTTGTACGCATAGACCTTCTAGATCTAATGTTCTCAGATGCCGAGAGACAAGAGGCAGGACGTCGAACCATAGATATGGAGGGGCTTGGATATGAAGGGTGAGCGCACGGACTTTGGACATGACAGCAAAACGGGTCCATAGTTTCACATAGACCTCGTCATCGTCCGAGCATTCATCGAATATCATCTCAACAGTGTCTAGGTCGGTGTGCTCACGCAGAATCAGCAGATGGTCCATGAACACCCGGAGGTCCTCGGCAGACTCGGCACCGTCAAGGCCGACGATTCGCAGGCCCGTGGTGGACCGCCAGAGGTGGCGCCAGCGCCGGGCGAGCACGCTCGTCTGCACGGCCGCCTGCACTGGGAGGAAGGAGAGCAGATGGTGGAGAATATGATCAGGGAGAGCGCCTATGAGGTCGGAGCCGCTCGCCGGCGGCGCATTCTCGTCCTTTTCACCAGGAGGCATTCCGTCGAACAGGTGGCTGGCTTCGTCGGTGCTGCGAGGTGCGAGGCAAAGGGAACCATCAAAAGACGCAAGGGGTGGAAAGAGTGGGATGGGATGGGATAGAGACGATGGATGCATTCGGAGGTCGTCGACTCACCTCACCTCACCGCCGGCAGTCCGCTCGTGACGAGGACCCGCCGCCGGAGGTAGCAGAAAAACAGGGGAGGATGGACTACGTTTTCGCCTTTGAAACTTGTTGACGGTCAAAAGGGTCGTTTCGCATAAAAGAGGGTATCGCCCGCTGTCTCGCTCGCCACTCGTCAGGCCTGTGGGTCCGTGGCCCACTACCCATTACCTTTTTTTCAATATTTCAAAAAATAGGGAGAAAACATTTAGATTTTTTTTAATTGTTTGGATTGCTTACCACATGTGTCACATGATAAAACAATAGGAAGGCACAAAAAGACCATATATGAGTCATTTGTCCTACGGATGAAAAAGAAGGCCCCTTACCACCGTTTCGAAGCGCTTGAGAAAACTTCACCTAAGTGGATGCACCATCTCCGTCCTCTCGCAAGACGACGCTAACGCCTGCATACGCCTTTGTACTCCTACTGTCGCTCCTCGTAGGTTTGCCGCCCCAACCCGAGCTCTCGCGTTGTCATTCCCAAGCTTCGTTGTCGTTTCCAGGCCTTGACTCCATTCCCGAGCTCTTCCCCCGGTCATCCTTCTTTGCCTGGACCGCCTCTCGACGTGCTCCATCGCCGACGTACTCCTCCTCCATGCAGAGCAGCCTCTCTCGACCTCCTCCACCACCATGCAGAGCAACCTCCTATGCCACCACGCGTCTCCCCCATCACCCACCTTGATCCATCGACGCCCTCCATGTCAGACCTCGGTGGTTCTCCATTCTCCACGCCTCCACTACCGACCTCCTCCGTTTTCGTTCACTTTGAGCTCATCGGCAATTGCTCCAGGGCACGGCTCATGTATGGCATCGACAAGAAGTTGAGAACGTTGCGATCGGCACGATGATGGAGCAAATTGACATTGGGAAACCAGCGGCGTGAGAGGAAGGGGAACGTCGGCGTGGGAGAAGGGGGAGGGGCGACACTGAAAGTTCAATCGTGCCCTTAATTATATTTTGATGTTGATGACAATATACTTGTAGGGGACTAGTACATTTCTGAGATAATCTACAAATGTTATTCCCGTGGATACTTCGTGTATGGATCAGGGGCCCCTTTCCCCAAAGATAATGACTCAAGACATGTGCGACAACAGAGACAAGCGTAGATTGTTCCTTTTGTTATTAGAGTTATAAAGATCCCACACTATTAAAATTGGATCAACGGGGTTTGCAAAGGATTTGCTCAAGTCAAAATCACCACCACATGTCAATCCTACTAAAAGTTCAATGCCAAAAGCCAAGCCAAATCCTATACACAAAATAGGCAAAAGTGACTTGTTATCACGTGGCCGGACTGTCCGCTAGAATGAAAAACATACCCGAGAGCCATAAAACGTAGGTCGATGATGACCCACAAGTATAGGGGATCAATCCTAGTCCTTTCGATAAGTAAGAGTGTCGAACCCCACGAGGAGCAGAAGGAAATGACAAACGGTTTTCGGCAAGGTATTCTCTGCAAGTAGTGAAAGTAGCGGTAACAGATAGTTTTAATAACAAGATAATTCGTAACAAGTAACAAGTAGTAACGGTAACAAAAGTGCAGCAAGGTGGCCCAATCCTTTTTGTAGCAAAGGACAAGCCGGAACGAACTCGTATAATAAGCAAAGCGTTCTTGAGGACACACGGGAATTTCATCTAGTCACTTTCATCATGTTTGTTTCATTCGCGTTCGCTACTTTGATAATTTGATATGTGGGTGGACCGGTGCTTGGGTGATGTTCTTACTTGAACAAGCCTCCCACTTATGATTACCCCCTCTCGCAAGCATCCGCAACTACGAAATAAGAATTAAGATAACTCTAACCATAGCATGAAACATATGGATCCAAATCAGCCCCTTACGAAATAGCGCATAAACTAGGGTTTAAGCTTCTGTCACTCTAACAACCCATCATCTAATTACTACTCCACAATGCCTTCCCTTGGACCCAAAGACGATGAAGTGTCGTGTAGTCGAAGTTCACACGACACCACTAAAGGAAGCACAACATACATGTCATCAAAGTATCAAACGAATACCAAATTCACATGATTACTTATGACAAGACTTCTCCCATGTCCTCAAGAACAAAAGTAACTACTCACAAGTCATATTCATGTTCAAGATCAGAGGGGTATTGAATAGCATTAAGGATCTGAACATATAATCTTCCACCAAATAAACCAACTAGCATCAACTACAAGATGTAATCAACGGTACTAGCAACCCACAGGTACCAATCTGAAGTTTTGAGTGTGACGCCCCCGGCCCGACCGTGCACTAATCATACACGCAAATGCGCACGATCAAGCCCAGGGACTCACGGGAAGATATCACAACACAACTCTAGACACAAAAATGAAATAATACAAGCTTTATATTACAAGCCAGGGGCCTCGAGGGCTCGAATACATAAGCTCGAGAACAAGCATTAGCGGAAGCAACAACAGTATCTGAGTACAGACACAAAGTTAAACAAGATTGCCTTAAGAAGGCTGAGCAAAACAACGACAACTAGATCGAAAAGGCGCAGGCCTCCTGCCTGGGAGCCTCCTAACTACTCCTGGTCGTCGGTCTCCACGTAGTAGTAGGCTCCGTCAGGGTAGTAGTAGTCATCGACGGGATCAGCTGGCTCCGAAACTCCGTCATCTGATCGCAGCAATCAGGTATGGAGAAAAAGAGGTAGCAAAGCAACCGTGAGTACTCATCCAAAGTACTCGCAAGACTTACATCAGATCTATTCTATTTTTGCATCGGTATCAAATGAAGGGGCTGTATCTGTGGACTATACTGCAGAAAGGCCAGAATAGAGGGAAGGCCTAGTCTATCGAAGACTAGCATCTTGTAGCGTCTTGCAGCATTAGAAGAGTGTAGATTAGTAGCATAACATAAAGTAACAAGCATGTAGTAGCAAATCCCAGAGATCCTTCTTCGCCTCCCTGCGAGAAAGCGATCCCGGAGCTTACAATTAATTAACATGTATCCAGTTCAAGTTGTAGTAGATCGGGATACAACACTGAGCGTCCTGTTACCATGGACACGGCTATTCGAATAGATAACTTCCCTGCAGGGGTGCACTACTGTTACCCAATGATATGTCTCCAACGTATCTATAATTTATGAAGTATTCATGCCATGTTTATAAGAATTCTATATGGTTTTGGTATGATTTGATTAGAACTAACCCGGACTGACGCTGTTTTCAGCAGAACTACCGTGGTGTTGTTTTTGTGCAGAAATAAAAGTTCTCCAAATGAGCTGAAACTTTTTGACGATTTTTTTTGGAACAAAAGAGACACTAGGAGCTTCGTGGAAGGACCAGAAGAGCCACGAGGTGCCCACGAGGCACCAGGGCGCGCCGGGGGGGTGGCGTGCCCATGTGCCTCGTGGGCCCATCTTAGCCCATCTTGACGTGATTCCAATGCTGAAAAATCCTATAAATAGAGAAACCCCTAGAAATAACCCTAGATTTTGGACTACGCCGCCGCAAGCTTCTGTACCTTCGAAATACCATCTGGAGACCCGTTCCGGCACCCTGCCGGAGGGGGAAATCATCACCGGAGGCCATCTTCATCATCTCGGCGGCCTCCATGACGAGGAGGGAGTAGTTCACCCTCGGGGCTGAGGGTATGTACTAGTAGCTATGTGATTGATCTCTCTCTCGTGTTCTTGATATGGCACGATCTTGATGTATCGTGAGCTTTGTTAATATAGTTGGATCATATGGTGTTTCTTCCCTCTCTATCTTTGTTGTGATGAATCGAATCTTTTCCCTTTGAGGTTTCGTTATTGTCGGATTGAATATTTCAGATTTGAGAACGCTTGATGTATGTCTTGCATATGAATACCCGTGGTGACAATGGGGTATTATATTGATTCACTTGATATATGTTTTGGTATTCAACTCGCGGATTCCCGCGGTGACATTGGGGTAATCTATGCATAGGGGTTGATGCACGTTTTCATTATCTTTTCTCCGATAGAAACTTTAGGGTGCTCCTTGGAGTTCTTTGTGTGGATTGAATATTATGATTATCAAGTTGTTTGATGCATATCGTATAATCAACTCACGGATACTTGTGGTGACATTGGAGTATCTAGGTGACATTAGAGTTGGTTGATGTGTATCATATGGTGTTATTTTAGTACGAACTCTAGGGCTGTTTGTGACACTTATAGGAATAGCTCAATAGATCGATCGGAAAGGATAACTTTGAGGTGGTTTCGTACCCTACAAACAATTTCTATCTTATGTTCTCCTCTAATAGGAACTTGGGAGTGATTCTTTATCGCACGTTGAGGGATGGTTATATGATCCAATTATGTTAGCATTGTTGAGAGATTGCACTAGTGAAAGTATGAATCCTAGGCCTTGTTTTGAAGCATTGCAATACCGTTTGTGCTCACTTTTGTTACTTGCTACATTGTTGTTTTTATATTTTCATATTACAAAAACCTATATCTACTATCCATACTACACTTTTATCACCATCTCTTCGCCGAACTAGTGCACCTATACAATGTACCATTGTATTGGGTGTGTTGGGGACACACGAGATTTCTTGTATTTGGTTGCAGGGTTGTTTGAGAGATACCATCTTCAACCTACGCCTCCCACAGATTGGTAAACCTTAGGTCATCCACTTGAGGGAAAATTGCTACTGTCCTACAAAACTCTGCGCTTGGAGGCCCAACACGAGTCTACAAGAATAAGTTGTGTAGTAGACATCAAGCTCTTTTCTGGCGCCGTTGCCGGGGAGGTGAGTGCTTGAAGGTATATCTTTAGATCTTGCAATCGAATCTTTTAGTTTCTTGTTTTATCACTAGTTTGGTTTATAAAAGAAAACTACAAAAAAATGGAATTGAGGTTGCCTCATATTATTCATCTTTATAATGTCTTTCTTGAAAATGATGGATCGGAAAATTGTGCTCAATTGATAGAAGAAGAATTCAATAAAATGTTTGGCATAAAATCTTTGAATGATGAGCATGATTGCAATGTTGTTAGTATGAATTCTTTGAATATCCATGATGCCAATGATATGCAAAGCCATAAGCTTGGGGATGCTATGTTTGATGAAGATGATATTTTTAGTCCCCCAAGTTTTGATGTGCAAATTTGTTATGATGATTGCATGCCTCCTATTTATGATGATTATATTGATGAAAGTGGATTTGGAGAGATCATGAATTTATTTAGTGATGATTCCACTATTTTGGAAGAGGTTTCAATTGACTATGATAACAAAGTTGCTATCTATGATGATTATTGTGATGACATGTATGCTATAAAGAATAATGATAACCATGAAACTTGTCATCATGATTTTAATTTTCAATTGTATTATGCCAATCAAGTATCTCATGATAGTTATTTTGTTGAGTTTGCTCCCACTATTATGAACTAGATGATACCCCGCGCGTTGCTGCGGGATTTTGTTGTCATGAACATTTTGATGAATCCGTGAAAGATTAGGAAGTACGAAAAGTCTTATAGGTCGACTCAGCCCAAAAAAACCATTAGCTTACATTGTGACATGAGTAGCAACCTGAATATAGGTTACATGAAAGAACAATATCACAGTGGTCTCTCATCAAGTGCCCCAATCAATTGGAAGCATGCGTTCAAACCATTGACGCTCAACTCATCAATACTTATATATGGTAAATGAAAACGTGGTACGTTTAGTCAGTTAATCTTTAAAAATAAGCAAATGAGGAAACTAAATGTACCTTGCCGGATGATCAAACAGGGAGTGCAGGGCATGAATGTCGTATGCATCAACAGAATAGGGTGCCAGCAACTGTGGTTACCCATGTTGGAAATATGCCCTAGAGGCAATAATAAATTAGTTATTATTATATTTCCTTGTTCATGATAATCGTTTATTATCCATGCTATAATTGTATTGATTGGAAACTCAAATACATGTGTGGGTACATAGACAACACTGTGTCCCTAGTAAAGCCTCTAATTGACTAGCTCGTTGATCAAAGATGGTTAAGGTTTCCTAGCCATTGACATGAGATGTCATTTGATAACGGGATCACATCATTAGGAGAATGATGTGATGGACAAGACCCAAACTACGAACGTAGCATATGATCGTATCAGTTTATTGCTATTGTTTTCTGCATGTCAAGTATCTGTTCCTATGACCATGAGATCATGCAAATCACTAACACCAGAGGAATACCTTGTGTGTATCAAACGTCGCAACGTAACTGGGTGACTATAAAGGTGCTCTACAGGTATCTCCGAGGGTGTCTGTTGGGTTGGCATGGATCAAGACTGGGATTTGTTACTCCGTGTGACGGAGAGGTATCTCAGGGCCCACTCGGTAATACAACATCACAATGAGCCTTGCAAGCAATGTGACTAAAGTGTTAGCCACGAGATCTTGTATTACAGAACGAGTAAAGAGACTTGCCGGTAACGAGATTGAACTAGGTATAGAGATACCGACGATCGAATCTCGGGCAAGTAACATACCGAAGAACAAAAGGAACAGCATACGGGATTAACTGAATCCTTGACATAGAGGTTCAAACGATAAAGATCTTCGTAGAATATGTAGAAGCCAATATGGGCATCCAGGTCCCGCTATTGGTTATTGACCGTAGAGGTGTCTCGGTCATGTCTACATAGTTCTCGAACCCGCAGGGTCTACACACTTAACGTTTGGTGACGATTAGTATAGTTGAGTTATTTTGTTGGTGACCGAAGGTTATTCGGAGTCCCGGATAAGATCCCGGACATGACGAGGATCTCCGGAAGAGTCCGGAGGTAAAAATTGATATATGTGATAATAGTGTTTTTGGTTACCGGAAGGGTTCCGGAATTCACCGGAAAGGGGTTCCGGATGTTTACCGAAGTGTTCGGGTGCAGCAACACTTTATATGGGCCAAAGGGATAAAGCCCACGAGGTATTGGAAAGTGCAAAAGGAAGTTTTGCTACTGCCTTAAGATGATAAGGCAGTACTACCGCTACTGTAGCAGCGGTACTACCGCTTAAGCTGGTTAAGCGGTACTACCGCTACTGTATCAGCGATACTACCGCTTAAACTGGTCAAGCGGTACTACCGCTTATCGTCAGCGGTACTACCGCTTAAGCTGGTCAAGCGGTACTACCGCTTATCGTAAGCGGTACTACCGCTTGTGCGCGGTACTGCAGGGATCCGAGTTGGACTCTTTCCCTGCGGGCCCAACCGACCTTGTGCGGGCAAAACCGACCTGGAGGAGGCTTTTACTCCAAGTTTAGACCCCAAGGCTCAACATATAAATAGAGGGGTAGGGCTAGCACACGAGACACATTAGATTGCCCCAAGCCGTGTGCCGGCAACCTCTAGTTCCTCCTACGTCATAATTTCAGTAGTGCTTAGGCGAAGCCCTGCTGAAATAGTTCTTCATCAACACCACCACGCCGTCGTGCTGCTGGAACTCTTCTTCTTCTCCGCTCCCTCTTGCTGGATCAAGAAGGCGGAGATCGTCATCAAGCCGTACGTGTGTTGAACGCGGAGGTGCCGTCCGTTCGGCGCTGGATCGTGCTTGGATCGAGGGACGACTTGTGATTTGGATCGCGGAGACGTTCGACTACATCAACCGCGTTTCTTAAACGCTTCCGCTTAGCGATCTACAAGGGTATGTAGATCCACTCTCCCTCTCGTAGATGCTCATCACCATGGATAGATCTTGTGTGTGCGTAGGAAAATTTTTGTTTCCCATGCAACGTTCCCCAACAGTGGTATCAGAGCTAGGTCTATGCGTAGATGAGATCTCGAGTAGAACACAAACGAGTTGTGGGCGTGGGTGTATACATATTGCTTGCCGTTACTAGTTGATATTTGATTTGGCGGTACTGTGAGATGAAGCGGCCCGGACCGACATTACGCGTACACTTACGCGAGACAGGTTCCTTCAACTAACATGTAACTTCGTTGCATAAAGATGGCTAGCGGGTGTCTGTCTCTCTCACTTTAGTTGAATCGATTTCAATGAAGAGGGTTCTTTTAGAAGATCAAAAAGCAATCACTACACCACGTTGTGGTTTTGCGTAGGTAAGAACGGTTCTTGCAAACCCGTAGCAGCCACGTAAAATTTGCAACAACAATTAGAGGACGTCTAACTTGTTTTTGCAGGGTATGTTGTGATGTGATATGGCCAATTACATGATGAGATATATGTGATGTATGAGATGATCATGTGTTGTATAGAATATCACGACTTGCATATCGATGAGTACGGCAACTGGCAGGAGCCATAGAGTTGTCTTTAATTATTGTATGACCTGCGTGTCAATCATTAAGCGCTATGTAATGCTTTACTTTATCGCTAAACGTTAGCAATAGTCGTGGAAGCAACAGTCGGCGCGACAACCTTATGGCGACACGTTGATGGAGATCAAGATGATGGAGATCATGGTGTCATGCCGGTGACGATGGAGATCATGCCGGTGCTTTGGAGATGGAGATCAAAAGCACAAGTTCATGGCCATATCATGTCACTTATGATTTGCATGTGATGTTAATCCTTTTATGCATCTTATTTTGCTTAGGACGACGGTAGCATTATAAGGTGATCCCTCTCTTAAATTTCAAGATAAATTGTGTTCTCCCCGAGTGTGCACCGTTGCGAAAGTTCGTCGTTTCGAGACACGCCGTGATGATCGGGTGTGATAGACTCCACGTTCACATACAACGGGTGTAAGCCATGTTGCACGTGCGGAAACACTCGGGTTAAACTTGACGAGCCTAGCATGTACAGACATGGCCTCGGAACACAAGAGACCGAAAGGTCGAACATGAGTCATATAGTAGATATGATCAACATGAAGATGTTCACCATTGAAACCACCTCAACTCACGTGATGATCGGACTTGAGTTGGTGGATTTGGATCATGTTACACTCGAATGACCGGAGGGATGTCAATTTGAGTGGGAGTTTTTTAAGTAATATGATTAACTAAACTCATTATCTAGAACAATAGTCTAAGTTGTCTTTGCTATATTTATGTTGTAGATCATGGCTCGCGCAGTAGCACCCCTGAATTTTAATGCGTTCCTAGAGAAAGCTAAGTTGAAAGATGATGGAAGTAACTTTGTGGACTGGGCCCGTAATCTAAGGATTATCCTTATGGCTTCCCAGAAGGCTTATGTCCTTGATGCACCGCTTGGTGATCCACCCGCTCCAGTTGAGTCTCTAGACGTTGTGAACGCCTGGCAGGCTCGTTCTGATGATTACTCAATAGTTCAATGTGCAATGTTGTATGGCTTAGAACCGGGACTTCAAAGACGTTTTGAACGTCATGGAGCATATGAGATTTTCCAGGAGTTGAAGTTTATCTTTCAGAAGAATGCCCGGATCGAGAGATATGAGATCTCCGATAAGTTCTATACTTGCAAGATGGAGGAGAACGGGTCTATCAGTGATCACGTGCTCAGAATGTCTGGGTACTCCACCCGTCTGGCTGAATTGGGGATGCCCCTTCCGCCAGAGGCTATCACTGACAGAGTTCTTCAATCATTGCCACCTAGCTACAAGAGCTTCGTGTTGAACTATAACATGCACGGGATGAACAAGTCAGTCGCCGAGCTGTTTGCGATGCTGAAAGCCGCTGAGTCTGAAATTCAGAAGGAGCATCAAGTGTTGATGGTCAATAAAACCACTAGTTTCAAGAAGAATGGCAAGGGTAAGAAGGGTAACTCCAAGAAGAGTGGCAAAGCAGTTGCTCCTCTCGTGAAGAAACCCAAGGCTGGACCCAAACCAGAAACTGTGTGTTTTCATTGCAAGGGAACTGGACACTGGAAGCGGAACTGCCCCAAGTATTTGGCTGACAAGAAGGCGGCCAACAACAAACAAGGTATATATGATATACATGTTATTGATGTGTACCTTACCAACTCTCGTTGTAGTGCCTGGGTATTTGATACCGGTGCGGTTGCTCATATTTGCAACTCAAAACAGGAACTGCGGAATAGACGGAGGCTGGCAAAGGACGAAGTGACGATGCGCGTGGGAAATGGTTCCAAGGTTGATGTGATCGCCGTCGGCACGCTCGCTCTTCGATTACCGTCGGGTTTAGTGATGAACCTAAATAAGTGTTATTTGGTGCCTGCGTTAAGCATGAACATTATATCTGGATCTTGTTTATTGCGAGACGGTTACTCATTTAAATCAGAGAATAATGGTTGTTCTATTTATATGAGTAATATCTTTTATGGTCATGCACCTAATGTGAGGGGTTTATTCTTATTGAATCTCAATAGTAATGATACACATGTTCATAACATTGATGCCAAAAGATGTAGAATTGATAATGATAATACCACTTTCTTGTGGCACTGCCGTTTAGGTCATATTGGCGTAAAACGCATGAGGAAGCTCCATGCTGATGGACTTTTGGAGTCACTTGATTTTGAATCACTTGACACATGTGAGCCATGCCTCATAGGCAAGATGACTAAAACGCCGTTCTCTGGAACAATGGAACGGGCAAGTGACTTATTGGAAATCATACATACTGATGTGTGTGGTCCGATGAGTATTGAGGCGCGCGGTGGTTATCGTTATTTTCTCACCTTCACTGATGACTTAAGTAGATATGGGTATATTTACTTAATGAAACACAAGTCTGAAACATTTGAAAAGTTCAAACAATTTCAGAGTGAAGTTGAGAATCATCGTAACAAGAAGATTAAATTCCTACGATCTGATCGAGGAGGAGAATATCTGAGTTATGAGTTTGGCAGTCACTTAAGACAGTGTGGAATTGTTTCACAATTGACACCGCCTGGAACACCACAGCGTAATGGTGTGTCCGAACGTCGTAATCGAACCTTATTGGATATGGTGCGATCTATGATGTCTCTTGCCGATTTGCCACTATCATTTTGGGGTTATGCATTAGAGACAGCTGCATTCACTTTAAATAGGGCACCATCGAAATCCGTTGAGACGACGCCATATGAACTTTGGTTTGGCAAGAAGCCAAAGTTGTCGTTTCTTAAAATTTGGGGATGTGATGCTTATGTCAAAAAGCTTCAGCCTGAAAAGCTGGAACCCAAAGCGGAGAAATGCGTCTTCATAGGATACCCAAAAGAGACAGTTGGGTATACCTTCTACCTCAGATCCGAAGGCAAAGTGTTTGTCGCTAAAAACGGAACATTTCTTGAGAAAGAGTTTCTCTCGAAAGAATTGAGTGGGAGGAAGATAGAACTTGATGAGGTTGTTGAACCTTTACTTCAACCTGAGAGTAGCGCAGTGCAGAAAGTTGTTTCTGTGGAGCCTACATTAGCTGAAGAGGAAGTTAATGATGATGATCATGAAGCTTTGGATCAAGTTGCTATCGAACCTCGTAGGTCGACAAGGACGCGTACTGCTCCCGAGTGGTACGGCAACCCTGTCTTAGAGGTCATGTTGTTAGACAACGATGAACCTACGAGCTATGGAGAAGCGATGATGGGCCCGGATTCCGAGAAGTGGTTAGAGGCCATGAAATCCGAGATGGGATCCATGTATGAAAACAAAGTATGGACTTTGGAAGTATTACCTGAAGGGCGTAAGGCCATTCAGAACAAATGGATCTTTAAGAGGAAGACGGACGCGGACGGTAATGTCACCGTCTATAAAGCTCGACTTGTGGCAAAGGGTTTTTCACAAGTTCAAGGAGTTGACTACGATGAGACCTTCTCACCCGTAGCGATGCTTAAGTCCGTCAGAATCATGTTAGCAATAGCTGCCTTTTTCGATTATGAAATTTGGCAGATGGATGTCAAAACAGCGTTCCTTAACGGTTTCCTTAAGGAAGAGTTGTATATGATGCAACCAGAAGGTTTTGTCGATCCAGAGAATGCTGACAAAGTTTGCAAACTCCAGCGATCCATTTATGGACTGGTGCAAGCATCTCGGAGTTGGAATCTTCGTTTTGATGAGGTGATCAAAGCGTTCGAGTTTATACAAGTTTACGGAGAAGCTTGTATTTACAAGAAAGTGAGTGGGAGCTCTATAGCGTTTCTAATATTATATGTGGATGACATATTGCTGATTGGAAACAATATAGAAATGTTGGAAAGCGTGAAGGAATATTTGAACAAGAGTTTTTCAATGAAGGACCTAGGAGAAGCTGCTTTCATATTAGGCATCAAGATCTATAGAGATAGATCAAGACGCTTAATAGGACTTTCACAAAGCACATACCTTGATAAGATTTTGAAGAAGTTCAAAATGGATCAGTCCAAGAAGGGGTTCTTGCCTGTTTTGCAAGGTGTGAAGTTGAGTAAGACTCAATGCCCGGTGACTGCAGAAGATAGAGAAAAGATGAGTGTCATCCCCTATGCTTCAGCCATAGGCTCTATTATGTATGCAATGCTGTGCACAAGACCAGATGTCAGCCTTGCCATAAGTATGGTCGGAAGGTTTCAAAGTGATCCAGGAATGGAACACTGGACGACGGTCAAGAATATCCTGAAGTACCTGAAAAGGACTAAGGACATGTTTCTGGTTTATGGAGGTGATCAAGAGCTCGTCGTAAAGGGTTACGTCGATGCAAGCTTTGACACTGATCCGGATGACTCTAAGTCTCAAACCGGATACGTATTTATTCTTAATGGGGATGCGGTTAGCTGGTGCAGTTCCAAGCAAAGCGTGGTAGCTGATTCTACATGCGAAGCGGAGTACATCGCAGCCTCGGAGGCGGCGAAGGAAGGTGTCTGGATGAAGGAGTTCATGACAGATCTTGGAGTAGTGCCTAGTGCGCTTAACCCAATGACTCTGTTTTGTGATAACACTGGTGCCATTGCTCTAGCCAAGGAACCAAGATTTCACAAGAGGACCAGACACATAAAGCGACGCTTCAATTCCATCCGCGATTACATCAAGGAGGACGACATAAATATTTGCAAAGTACACACGGATCTGAATGTTGCAGATCCGATGACTAAACCTCTTCCAAGGGCTAAACATGAACAACACCAGAACTGCATGGGTGTTCGATTCATTACAATGTAAATCACATAGTGATGTGAACTAGATTATTGACTCTAGTGCAAGTGGGAGACTGTTGGAAATATGCCCTAGAGGCAATAATAAATTAGTTATTATTATATTTCCTTGTTCATGATAATCGTTTATTATCCATGCTATAATTGTATTGATTGGAAACTCAAATACATGTGTGGGTACATAGACAACACTGTGTCCCTAGTAAAGCCTCTAGTTGACTAGCTCGTTGATCAAAGATGGTTAAGGTTTCCTAGCCATTGACATGAGATGTCATTTGATAACGGGATCACATCATTAGGAGAATGATGTGATGGACAAGACTCAAACTACGAACGTAGCATATGATCGTATCAGTTTATTGCTATTGTTTTCTGCATGTCAAGTATCTGTTCCTATGACCATGAGATCATGCAACTCACTAACACCAGAGGAATACCTTGTGTGTATCAAACGTCGCAACGTAACTGGGTGACTATAAAGGTGCTCTACAGGTATCTCCGAGGGTGTCTGTTGGGTTGGCATGGATCAAGACTGGGATTTGTTACTCCGTGTGACGGAGAGGTATCTTAGGGCCCACTCGGTAATACAACATTACAATGAGCCTTGCAAGCAATGTGACTAAAGTGTTAGCCACGAGATCTTGTATTACAGAACGAGTAAAGAGACTTGCCGGTAACGAGAT
The DNA here is from genome assembly GCA_039707655.1 of Elymus sibiricus. Taxonomy (NCBI): domain Eukaryota; kingdom Viridiplantae; phylum Streptophyta; class Magnoliopsida; order Poales; family Poaceae; genus Elymus; species Elymus sibiricus. The sequence goes on from CM077674.1 coordinate 80,587,815, forward strand.
TGAACTAGGTATAGAGATACCGACGATCGAATCTCGGGCAAGTAACATACCGAAGAACAAAAGGAACAGCATACGGGATTAACTGAATCCTTGACATAGAGGTTCAAACGATAAAGATCTTCGTAGAATATGTAGAAGCCAATATGGGCATCCAGGTCCCGCTATTGGTTATTGACCGTAGAGGTGTCTCGGTCATGTCTACATAGTTCTCGAACCCGCAGGGTCTACACACTTAACGTTTGGTGACGATTAGTATAGTTGAGTTATTTTGTTGGTGACCGAAGGTTATTCGGAGTCCCGGATAAGATCCCGGACATGACGAGGATCTCCGGAAGAGTCCGGAGGTAAAAATTGATATATGTGATAATAGTGTTTTTGGTTACCGGAAGGGTTCCGGAATTCACCGGAAAGGGGTTCTGGATGTTTACCGAAGTGTTCGGGTGCAGCAACACTTTATATGGGCCAAAGGGATAAAGCCCACGAGGTATTGGAAAGTGCAAAAGGAAGTTTTGCTACTGCCTTAAGATGATAAGGCAGTACTACCGCTATTGTAGCAGCGGTACTACCGCTTAAGCTGGTTAAGCGGTACTACCGCTACTGTATCAGCGGTACTACCGCTTAAACTGGTCAAGCGGTACTACCGCTTATCGTCAGCGGTACTACCGCTTAAGCTGGTCAAGCGGTACTACCGCTTATCGTAAGCGGTACTACCGCTTGTGCGCGGTACTGCAGGGATCCGAGTTGGACTCTTTCCCTGCGGGCCCAACCGACCTTGTGCGGGCAAAACCGACCTGGAGGAGGCTTTTACTCCAAGTTTAGACCCCAAGGCTCAACATATAAATAGAGGGGTAGGGCTAGCACACGAGACACATTAGATTGCCCCAAGCCGTGTGCCGGCAACCTCTAGTTCCTCCTACGTCATAATTTCAGTAGTGCTTAGGCGAAGCCCTGCTGAAATAGTTCTTCATCAACACCACCACGCCGTCGTGCTGCTGGAACTCTTCTTCTTCTCCGCTCCCTCTTGCTGGATCAAGAAGGCGGAGATCGTCATCAAGCCGTACGTGTGTTGAACGCGGAGGTGCCGTCCGTTCGGCGCTGGATCGTGCTTGGATCGAGGGACGACTTGCGATTTGGATCGCGGAGACGTTCGACTACATGAACCGCGTTTCTTAAACGCTTCCGCTTAGCGATCTACAAGGGTATGTAGATCCACTCTCCCTCTCGTAGATGCTCATCACCATGGATAGATCTTGTGTGTGCGTAGGAAAATTTTTGTTTCCCATGCAACGTTCCCCAACAACCCATCCATTAATTTTGTAGGATACTTGTCCATTGACAGGAGTAGCAACAATACTACTCTGGCAAGAACCACCAAATCGTCCTAAATCCTTGTTGTCAGCAGAAAATTGTTTGACACACTTGCAGTGAGGCAGGTTGATCTGATTGAATCTGCAAATAAGCTTGGCATCCAAAATGGTTACAGTGTCGCAGATTTTGATTGTAAAAAAAGATTCCGACAGAATCCTATTCTCTCTAAATAAGTATGAAAACTAACAGAATGTACATATAATAACTCAGTGACAAAAGATCAGATACGGGACCTTGTATACTAAACTACCAATGCAAGCAGCAAGCCAGCAACAAAGAATCTCTAACTTTGCAAGCAACTCAAAAGTCAAAACTAATATCCCTTGTTGTGCAGGACGTCTAGCATATTTGCAACAGGAGGGGAACCTGACAAAATTCAGAAATAGCCTGGCGACGCCGGTGAATCGCACTGCTCGGTCCTCGGCGCCGTGGGTCGTCACAATCGGCCTCGGTTGACGATGACGATGGCTTCCTCGCCGAGCTCCACGGCACCCACCACTCATTCCCCTCCTACGTCTGAATTCCCACCAGAGCAATAGTCGGTGTTCTGGTCCACAACATGGCTCGCCTCGCTGGCCTATCGTGCAGCCTCAGTAGCAGATTTTGCCTGATTCCTCTGCGGAAGACATGGTCCCATCATGGATATCGCTAGGGTAGGAGTCAGGCCACATATAAAGGAATATGTAGTTGGCCCATACAACGCCCTTCCACTCCATACTAAAGCCACCGCCGGATCAATCTTGTTCCTCCATCAGCCACCTGTGTCCTCGCCAGGAAGAACAACACGTTAGGGTTCTAGTGGGTAGGCAGCGGGAGCACCATTGAAACTTACCAATCAAAGAACTCCGGCGCGCTGTCCAACCTAGTAGTGAAGATTGGCGACCGGGCGAGGGAGTGGCTTTCCTGCAGCTATTGTCGACCACTGTTGGTACTCTTGGTGCAGGACTGCAGGTGATTACGCCGCGAGACAGCCGCCAGCGAGAGTAGATCAGAGAGATGAAGATGGAGGGATCGAGAGAGGAGCCGAGATGCGGCTGGTAGTGGATTTTTATGGTTCGGGAATAGGGAGTGGAAGAGAAAATACGCTAGGCTCAATCCTCAGTAATGGAAGGCGAAAGAGCTGTCGCTTCGGTGATCAGGAACAACTACACGTGAAAAAACAGAATATTGCATCACGGGATTAACTGATTTGTGTGTAAAGAATTGCTGACGTGGCCGTTGATGAGGTGGATAGCCTGCATGTCAAGAGAAATAAGGTAGTGGGGGTCTCCTATTTAGATATAGAAGATGAGAAGGAATTTGCTTATGTGGAGAGTAATAAAATTTCTATGCTTGTGGATCATGAAAAGAATGCTTTATGTGATAGCTATATTATTGAATTCATTCATTATGCTACTGAAAATTATTATGAGAGAGGATCATATGCTTGTAGGTGTTGCAATAATATCAAGTTTCCTCTCTATATGTTGAAAGTATTGAAGTTATACTTGTTTTGCCTTCCTATGCTAGTTGATTCTTGCTCCCACAAATTGTTTTCTCACAAAATCCCTATGTATAGGAAGTGGGTTAGGCTTAAATGTGCTAGTCATATGCTTCATGATGCTCTCTTTATGTTTCAATTCTTTACTTTTATGTGAGCATCATTGAAATCATCATGCCAAGCTAAAAAGGCATTAAAGAAAAGCCCTTGTTGGGAGACAACCCAATATTTATACCTACTGTTTTTGTGTGTCCACATGATTAAGCTACTGTGGTAATCATGTTTTATATGTTTTCTTTCAATAATGTGCCAAGTAAAGCCTTTGGGATAGTGTGGATGCTTGTTGATTTGATTCTGTGCAAAAACAGAAACTTTTGCGTCTAGTGCTGGAATTTCTATTCTGTACTAGAGCATGAAAAATATCTGAAATTTTTACACAGTATTGGTTTACAAATTTTTTACATTGTCCTAATTTTTAAGAATTTTTGGAGGTACAGAAGTATGGTTTTTAAATCGCCTACTACACACTGTTCTGTTTTTGACAGATTCTGTTTTTGATGCATAGTTTGCTTGTTTTAGTGTTTCCATAGCTTATATTGAGTAATATAAATTGTGGAAATGATATAATATAGCAGGCATTATGTGAGACCAATTATGAACCTTGTCTTGACAGTACCTAAGTGGATGATTTATTTTTATCATACTAACCTATCTCACCAAGTTCCGTTAAGTTTTGTGTGATTGAAGTTTTCAAGTTTTGGGTGAGATATCAATATGAGGAGAATAAGGAGTGGCAAGACCCTAAGCTTGGGGATTCCCAAGGCACCCCAAGGTAATATTCAAGTAACACCCAAGCAACTAAGCTTGGGGATGCCCCGGAAGGCATCCCCTCTTTCGTCTTCAACACTATCGGCAACCTCACTCGGAGCTATATTTTTATTCGTCACAAAATATGAGTTTTGCTTGGAGCGTCATTTTATTTTATTGATATTTGCTTGATTTTATCAATAAATCATGTTTTGTATCTTTTAGTTCAATAAAATGCCAATTATAGCCTTTACCATGCTCAGTTTGCAAGTTCATGTGTTGCTGTTTGAAAATAGAAAGTTTTCTGTTATGTTCAGAATATTCCTGAATAGTCAGAACATGATAAAAATCTAAAATTTTTACACAGTAAGCATGCATGAGTTCTATGTCACGTGGTAATTTTTCAGAATTTTTGGAGTTAGGGAAGTATGGATTCTTATTCCCCTTTTACAGACTGTTCTGTTTTGGCAGATTGCTGTTATAGTTGCATTGTTTGCATATGTTTGCATGTTTAATGTTTCTATTTGTGAATAGGAGTATTAAATATGAAGAGGCATTTAGTATGCAATGTTTAATTATAATTTTAGTGATTTGCTACAGTAGATAATGTTAAGGTTTTGAGTTGATTTATACTAACTTATCTCATGAGTTCTTGTTGAGTTTTATGTGGATGAAGTTTTTAAGATTTAGAGAAACCGTGATATGAGAGGAATTAAGGTAACACAAGAGCTCAAGCTTGGGGATGCCCAAGGCATCCCACCTTTCTTCTTCAACAATTATCAGTTAGTCTTGGTTGAGCTTAAGTTTTTGCTTCTTCACATGATGTGTGCTATCCTTGGAATGTCATTTTATTTTGTTTTCTTTGTTGTTTGAATAAAATACTTAAGATCTGAAATTTTTAAATGAGAGAGAGTTCTCACACAGCTACTTAATTACTTAACTACTCATTTGATCTTCACTTATATCTTTTTGGAGTAGTTTGTCATTTACTCTTGTGCTTCACTTATATCCTATGAGTAAATTGTTGAAATGAATTGAATATCACAAAGTTGAAATTTATATGCTTCATATGCTTGTCCCATGGGGAGTAGTGACTTCACATACAAGAAGTATAAGTGGTAAAATTTATTGAAAGTTAACAAACATAGCATTGGTCACTTGAACAATTCATGAAAGAATTTTGAAGGAAGAGAAATTTCACATATAAATATACTATCTTGGACATCTTCTATGATTGTGAGCCCCCATTAATTATTTTCAAGCTTGATCAAGTAGTTGACGTTGGACAAGGAAGACAACGTAATGAGTTATGTTTGTTTATATTCACATAGAAGTTATATTGTCATGGATCCTCTAACATGTGGTGCTTGCTTAGGATCTTTTGCTAGCCAAAAATTCGTACTAAGTAGAGATACTACTTGTGCATCCAAAAACCCTTAAACCCAGTTTCTTGCCATGAGAATCCACTATATCTACCTATGGATTGAATAAGATCCTTCAAGTAAGTTGTCATCGGTGCAAAAAGCAATAAAAATTGCTCCTAAAATATGTATGATATTTTATTGCAAGGGAAAATAAGCGTTGTACGAACTTGTGATGGTAAAGAAATAAAAGCGACGGACTGCATAATAAAGGTTGCTATCACAAGGGGCAATATAAATTAACGTTCCTTTGCATTAAGGGCTTGTGCATCCAACAACAAAAAGCGCATGACAACCTCTGCTTCCCTCTGCGAAGGGCCTATCTTTTACTTTTCTGTATTTACTTATCTGAATTTACTTTTATGCAAGAGTCATTAATGTTCATCCCTATTCCGCTCTATTTATTCTTTAGTTGGCAAGCATTATGTGGTAGGGAAAGATCCAGGCACATATGGCTAGCCAAATATATTTGATCATGAATTATTATTGTTGACAATTATCTCTATGATAAATAAGTTGGGAGGTGAAACATTAAGCCCCTATCTTTCTCTGTGTTCGATGGATGCCATTTGTTCTAAAAATATGCTTTGAGTACTAGCAATCATAGAAGACTATATGATAATTGAGTATGTGGAGCTCTTACTTAGACTTTGTTCAAATTAAGTTGAATTGCAATTGTTTGGTGACTAAGAACATGAGTTGTTAAGTTTCAAGAGATTGCATTGTTTGAACCACAACATGTGAATTGATTGCTACTTTATCATGATGAGTTTTAAGAGAAAAAGTTGTTGTTATGATGCTAGGAAAAGTGATTGAAATTATCATTGATCAAACTTATGCACTATGCTAGCATTCACACTTCATAAATTATTTCTTTTATCATTTACCTACTCGAGGACGAGCAGGAATTAAGCTTGGGGATGCTGATACATCTCCAACGTATCTATAATTTATGAAGTATTGATGCCATGTTTATAACAATTCTATATGGTTTTGGTATGATTTGATTAGAACTAACCCGGACTGACGCTGTTTTCAGCAGAACTACCGTGGTGTTGTTTTTGTGCAGAAATAAAAGTTCTCCAAATGAGCTGAAACTTTTTGACAATTTTTTTTGGAACAAAAGAGACACTAGAAGCTTCGTGGAAGGACCAGAAGAGCCACGAGGTGCCCACGAGGCACCAGGGCGCGCCAGGGGGGGTGGCGTGCCCATGTGCCTCGTGGGCCCATCTTAGCCCATCTTGACGTGATTCCAACGCTGAAAAATCCTATAAATAGAGAAACCCCCAGAAATAACCCTAGATTTTGGACTACGTCGCCGCAAGCTTTTGTACCTTCGAAATACCATTTGGAGACCCGTTCCGGCACCCCGCCGGAGGGAAAAATCATCACCGGAGGCCATCTTCATCATCCCGGCGGCCTCCATGACGAGGAGGGAGTAGTTCACCCTCGGGCCTGAGGGTATGTACTAGTAGCTATGTGATTGATCTCTCTCTCGTGTTCTTGATATGGCACGATCTTGATGTGTCGCGAGCTTTGTTAATATAGTTGGATCATATGGTGTTTCTTCCCTCTCTATCTTTGTTGTGATGAATCGAATCTTTTCCCTTTGAGGTTTCGTTATTGTCGGATTGAATATTGATTTGAGAACACTTGATGTATGTCTTGCATATGAATACCCGTGGTGACAATGGGGTATTATATTGATTCACTTGATATATGTTTTGGCATTCAACTCGCGGATTCCCGCGGTGACATTGGGGTAATCTATGCATAGGGGTTGATGCACGTTTTCATTATCTTTTCTCCGATAGAAACTTTGGGGTGCTCCTTGGAGTTCTTTGTGTGGATTGAATATTATGATTATCAAGTTGTTTGATGCATATCATATAATCAACTCACGGATACTTGTGGTGACATTGGAGTATCTAGGTGACATTAGAGTTGGTTGATGTGTATCATATGGTGTTATTTTAGTACGAACTCTAGGGCTATTTGTGACACTTATAGGAATAGCTCAATAGATCGATCGGAAAGGATAACTTTGAGGTGGTTTCGTACCCTACAAACAATTTCTATCTTATGTTCTCCGCTAATAGGAACTTGGGAGTGATTCTTTATCGCACGTTGAGGGATGGTTATATGATCCAATTATGTTAGCATTGTTGAGAGATTGCACTAGTGAAAGTATGAACCCTAGGCCTTGTTTTTAAGCATTGCAATACCGTTTGTGCTCACTTTTGTTACTTGCTACCTTGCTGTTTTTATATTTTCAGATTAGAAAAACCTATATCTACTATCCATACTACACTTTTATCACCATTTCTTCGCCGAACTAGTGCACCTATACAATTTACCATTGTATTGGGTGTGTTGGGACACAAGAGATTTCTTGTATTTGGTTGCAGGGTTGTTTGAGAGATACCATCTTCAACCTACGCCTCCCACGGATTGATAAACCTTAGGTCATCCACTTGAGGGAAAATTGCTACTATCCTACAAAACTCTGCGCTTGGAGGCCCAACACGAGTCTACAAGAATAAGTTGTGTAGTAGACATCACCCAACACGCTCAATTAACTCTGGCCAGACACACTTTTCTCGATCATGCCCGGCCTCGGCTGATCGACATGACGTAGTCCTACCTTGGCTCAGTAGAGAGGTCCCTGCCGGTCTACATCCTAAGTGCTCAGGGGTCTTGGGCCCATCGCCCTTTGCACTTTGGGTCGTTGCGTGCAGGGTGATCTAGGCCACCTCCTCTGGGGCGCCGACCCGGCCGTGCCGCAATGCTGAACTGGACGTCTAACAGAGCTTTCGGCTGATACATATGGCGTAGAGGGCCCCATTAAACCATTATCCCACGTGGTGGTAGTGCGTATAGGCCAGTGGCCAATTCAGATCAAATACCCAAATCCGTTAGTGTGTTGGGAGCTCGCGGTGACGATCAGTACTCCTGTCGCCCCGTCTCGAGGAAGTGCAACAAGGGTCAGGCCCATCCCTCTCTAGGGCGGTCTCTGCCTGCCCGGCCGCGCCTCGTAATTATCTCACGGGTACTCTCCAGGTCAACCCGACTCTCAAGAGACTGTCGGGAACTCAGGTCCACCTCTACCGGGGTGCTGCTGCCTGTCCCTTCAGTCCCGCAGTAACAGTTAAAAGGGGCAGCAGTTAAAGGTAACAGTGTGTTCTTGTCATCAAGGGGGAAGTCCGAGGAATCACCCTCGATGGACTCCCACTCGATGTATCCGTCAAAGTGAACTAGGAGGAATCACCCTCGATGGGTTCACACTTGAGGGGTTGCATGACAGAGGCATCACCGGAGATGGTGAAAGAGGAATCACCCTCGGTAACCCACAACCGACTAGCTACACTACAGAGATATCATCAGGAGTGAGATAGGAGGTATCACCCTCGGCACTCGATAGTAGCTCTGCAGAGTCGTACAACTAAGGGGGTGTGAGGTGCTGTGTCGGTCTCTGTACATCGATCACACTGATCGAGTCACCGGTGGTAAGGCATGGCAACAAGGACAAGGGCGTGGGGCCATTGATCGATCTCTAACTAGCCTATACTAAGCATTTAGGACAATAGGTAAAGTATCAACAGTAGGTTACAAAATCAGGCTATGCATTAGAATATGAGCAATCAAATACAGTAGCAAAATCTAATGCAAGCATGGGGGAGAAAGAATGGGCGATATAGGAATGATCAAGGGGGTCTTGCTTGCCTGGAAGCTCTGCTGAAAAGGAAGCAGGGTCGTCGGTGACGTAGTCGATCACAGGGGCAACGTCGGTCTCGGGGTCTACCGAAGAGAAGAGGGGGAAGAAACAATAAATATAAAGCACACAGATGTAACACAGATGCACGACATGCCGGTAGGTTAAGCTAGGGGTGCCCTAATGTAGTGCTAGGTATTTTAAACGGAGCGGGAAAATATCCGGGAATATTTTCCCAGCTCTAAACACTATTCATTTAGCGGTTTCGGTAGCAAATGTTCAACGTTCAGTATGTTAGAGGAATGTGACAGGTATGTGGAGGGCATATTCGGATTCTTCATATTTTTCTCATCATTTTTCATATATAAATTATTTTCATCCGAGTTACGGTTTATTTTATATGAATTTCCAAAGTTTTAATCATTTTCTGGAATTTCTGGAATTAAATTTAAATTTGAAATTAAAATAGGAAAATGCTATGGGTACACAGAAAGTGTACCCACAGATGTGCTTGTGTGGCTGACAGTGGGCCCAGTCAACTGCACAGTCAGCAGTTGACTGGGTCAACGTTGACTGGACAGTGGGTCCAGTGGGACCCACCTGTCATTGACTGGGACCAGCCCAGTCAGCAGGGCTGACTGGTCAACTGGGCCCAGTGGGACCCAGCTGTCAGTGACTAGAACAGTTAACAGGGTTTAATTAATCAAAAGGGGTAATTAACAGGGGTGGGACCCAGATGTCAGTGGCTGAGCTAACTATTAGGTTTTATTTAATTTAACTAACTGCTATAGTACCCGGACCCACCAGTCAGTGGCTATTTAGCAGCTGGGTTAGGGGTTAGTTAACCACCTGACGCTTGGGTCCCGCCGGCGTTTAAGAGGACGGCGGCGACACGCGGGAGGCCATCGGGATTTGCCGTCCGGCGACCAAATCGCGCACGGACGGTTGCGCTCGAAAGCACACACCTAGCCGCATCCAATGGTGTTACACGCGTGGGCTGAGACGGTCGGTAACGCTGGCGACGTCGATGTGGGCGGAGGCCGGAGTACGGGTAAGCACGGGCGCGGCGATGTGGGGCTCCAACGCCCAAACTAAGGGGCTAGGCGGCCACTGGGGAGCACCAGGGGCACGACGGCGTCGCTGGTGCGAGAGGAGAAGCACGAGAGCGCGATGCTCGCCGGCCATGGCGGACGGTGGCTCGGGCAAGGCGAGTGTGACGGCAACAGCACGCGGGGAAGGGGGAAAAGGGGTCGAGGAGGAGCGCGTGCTCACATTGGAGCTCGTGGGGGACTCGGTAAAGCTGGAGGGGCTCGGGGTGGAGCGCATCGACGGCAATGGTGGGCGGCATCCGAGGTAGAGGAACGAGTCGATGGCGACCGCTCAGCGTAGCCCTGCTTGAACCAGTCATCGTAGGGGACGTGGTCGACGACGGCGCAGCTCGTGGACAGCGAATGGCGGCGTGGGGTTGCTTCTGGCCACGTGGTGGCGGCGACGCGGCGGCGACCGCGCTCGGGCGAGTGAGATAGAGAGGGAGAGGGGCGAGCGAGGGGGAGTATGGGGGCGGCTAGGGTTGCAGGGGGTTGAGGGGGTTCTTGCAGGCGCCCGCAGAGCTGCAGCCGCGCGCTGTCGAGCGCGCGCGAGGGAGGCCAGGGCGTGCGCTCTCTGGGCGGCCGACAGCGAGGGGAGAGAGGCGGGAGGAGGGAGAAAATAGGGGGGAGTGGGCTGGGCCGCGCACTGTAGCCACTTAGGGCCCAGCGTAGCAATAGGTTTCTAGCTTTTCTCTTTTTCTTTTTCTGTTTGTTTACTTCTCTGTTTTGCAAAATGTTTGGCCACAATATTACTTTTGTAAAATATGAGACTTGGCTCAATAAATATCAGGCAATATTTGGCACTGCTATAAAATGGTTGGGGTAATATTTGAAATCACTAGATTTTTTATTAAATGCAAATGGATTAAAGTGGCTGATTTAGTCACTGTTTTTGGATGTTAGGGTCAATTTAGGAATTCAAATAATGTTGGCTTTATTTTTATAATTGCTTTGAGATTATTTGAAATATTATGAACACTTTTGTTCTACTGTTTGGATAACTTTTAATTTTGACTTTATTTTAAATTTGAATTTGAAGTTGGTTTATTATCTAAATGCAATTTATTTAGGATGATCATGATGACATGGCTAATTAATTAGCATAATGACAGGGTTAAGATCTGGGATGTTACATTGAGACAAAGATTGAATACAAGAGATGAACTAGGGTTTGAGATGAGATGGTGCTGGTGAAGATGTTGATGAAGATTGGTCCTCCCACGATGAGAGGATCGTTGGTGATGTCGATGGCTTCGATTTCCCCCTCCCGGAGGGAAGTATCCCCGGCGGAGTCGCTTTGCCGGAGAGCAAAATAGCTCCTGCCCAGGTTCCGCCTCGAGACGGCGGCGCTTCGTCCCGAAAGTCTTCTTCTGATTTTTTCTAGGGCAAATGGCTTCATATAGCAGAAGGAGGGGCCGGAGGCCTGCCAGGGGCCCCACAAGCTTGGGGGCGCGCCCAGGGGAGTAGGGCATGCCCCCAGGCTTGTGGCTGCCTGGTGGGTCCCCTCCTATTGATTCTTTCGCCAGTATTTTTTATATATTTCAAAATAATTCTCTGTAAATTTTTAGGTCATTTGGAGTTGTGCAGAATAGCTATCTCTGTTTCACCCCTTTCAGGTCCAGAATTTCAGCTGCCGGCAATCTCCCTCTCCATGTGAATCTTGCAAAATAAGAGAGAAAAGGCATAAGAATTGTACCATTAAGTGAAATAATGATCAAAAACATAACAATTATTAGTAGAAAATCATGATGCAAATTGGACGTATCAACTCCCCCAAGTTTAGACCTCGCTTGTACTCAAGCGAAAGCCAAAATCGATAATCATGACCACATGTTTAGAGAGAGAGGCGTCGATAAAAATAAAATACGGACATGGAGCATCATGATCTTTTATTATAACAGCAATATATCATCATAAAACTTCTCATGAAAAAGTGTCAATTCATCCACAAGTTAAAGTATGAACCATAAACCAAATTGAAAACTAACAAACTATGATATCAGTCACTGAAGCAATTGCAATTCATCATATTATCAGAAAGAGTCTATGTAAGAGCTTTGTTTAGTAATTTCACATACTCAACTAATTTAGTCTTCTATGATTGCTGACACTCACGACATACTTATGGAGCAAAAGTTTCAGTCGGACACATAGAAAGATAGGGGCTTATAATTTCGCCTCCCAACGTATTTACCTCAAGGGTAATGTCAACAATAATAACTCCTGATCACCTACATCCAACTGGATATATATGCTTGGATCAATCCCGGCAGCACTATAGGCGACAGCTCCTTTCTGTCGGCGAAGGTCTTTTTCGACACTAAATGGGTCGCCTTAGGTGACCTATGCCGACAGATTGTTTGACGCTGCTTTGAGTGTCGTGGTGTAGTGACCACATGATGCTTGCCAAGAGAGAAAATAAAAACGGAATAGAGGAGAATACTATTGACTCTTGCATGAAAGTAAATACATAAAGTAAAAGATAGGCCCTTCGTAGAGGGAAGCAAAGGTTGTCATGCGCTTTTTGTTTTTGGATGTGCAAACTCTTAATGTAAAGGAACGTCACTTTATATTGCCCCTTGTGATAGCGACCTTTATTATGCAGTCTGTCGCTTTTATTGCTCCACCATCACAAGATCGTACAAAGCTTATTTTCCCTTACAATAAAAGTTCATACATGTTTAGGAGCAATTTTTATTGCTTTGCACCGATGACAACTTACTTGAAGGATCTTATTCAATCCATAGGTAGATATGGTGGACTCTCATGGCATGAAACTGGGTTTAAGGGTTTTTGGATGCACAAGTAGTATCTCTACTTAGTACAGAATTTTGGCAAGCAAAAGATAGGGGGCAAGCACCACATGTTAGAGGATCCAAAACAATATAACTTCTATGTGAATATAAGCAAACATAACTCATTATGTTGTCTTCCTTGTCCAACGTCGACTAATTGCCATAGAATATTTAATGGGGGCTCACAATCATAAAAGATGTCCAAGATAGTGTATTTATATGTGAGACCTCTCTTCCTTTATTACTTTTTCATGAATTGCAACAATGACCAATGCTATGTTTGTCAACTTTCAACAAGTTTTATCAATTATACTTCTTTTATGTGAAGTCATCACTCCCCATGGGATTAGCATATGATCTAATTTTTTTTTCTTTTTTTTTTCTAAGATTGGATCATCAAAAGCAAAACACTCAACTCAAACTACTCTTTATTATATAACTCTCACACACGATTACATAGATAGATAGATCACAAAACAAGCACTCGAAACTAAATCATACTAAAGCTTTATTCTTCTAAATCATGAAATAACTAAGGATCGAACTAAGATAGATAATGATGATAAAAAGTGATGATGATACAATACCGGGGCACCTCCCCCAAGCTTGGCACAAGCCAAGGATGGTGCCCATACCCATGTACTCAAATCTCCTTCTTCGGTGATGGTGGTGATGAAGAGGTAGGCTTGTCCTTTAGCTTCAGTAAGTACTTCAAATTTCCATTGATCCTCCGAAGAGCACGATTCTGCTCCTCTAACACAATAACCTCATGAGTAAGCGACGTATTCTGAGCACATATTGCTTCAACAGCTCTTAATGCATTAATTTCAGATAAAGAAAGGTTATGCTAAAGAGTTTGCAATATATCTCCCTTTTCTGTAGTTTCCTTCTTGTGCATGGCTTGATCTTCTTCTCCTTGAATCCGGTCCTCCACGACCTTTCCCGGTTCCTCTTCCATAGCAGTATCCTCCTCTCCGGACGGCTACTCATAATATACTTCGCTGAAGGGGCATTTGCTGGGCGAAGGTTGAACAATCCGGTGCTTAGTGCGGAGCTTTCGGGGAGCCATAGTGATCTAGATCTGTCAGAAAAATAGCCCAAAACAAGAATAGAGGAGAAACTTGCGATGCGGTGGTCAAAACACCCGTGAGTATATATAATGAATTTTTCCCGTGCAGGACAAGTAATATGGAAGAAAAACGGAGTCAGGAAAGTCCACGAGGGGGCCACAAGCCTGGTAGGCGCGCCCCCCAGGCTTGTCGCCTCCTCGTGCACTTTTCGGACTGTTTATTATTTTCCTAAATTTTTATATATTCCAAAATGGACAGAAAGTACTTTTATGAAAGTTTTGGAGTCGGTTTACTTACCGTACCACATACCTACTCCTTTTCAAGATTCTGGAGCGTTCCGGAAGGTTTCTTCTATGTGCTCTTCCGGTGTCATTGTTTGAATAATATTGGTTTCAACATTAATGGGCGTACCTGAGATATAATATTTAATTCTTTGCCCATTAACCACTCTCGGATTATTGCCTTCGGAGTTGTTTATTTTGATGGCTCTGGAGCGATAAACTTCTTCGATGATATACGGTCCTTCCCATTTAGAGAGAAATTTTCCTGCAAAAAATCTTAAATGAGAATTGTATAATAGAACATGATCACCTACTCTGAATTCCCGTTTTTGAATTTTCTTATTATGCCATCTTTTAACCTTTTCTTTAAACAACTTGGCATTTCATAAGCTTGGGTTCTCCATTCATCTAAAGAACTAATATCAAATAATCTCTTTTCACCGGCAAGTTTAAAATCATAGTTAAGTTCTTTAATTGCCCAATATGCTTTATGTTCTAACTCAAGAGGTAAATGACATGCTTTTTCATAAACCATTTTATATGGAGACATACCCATAGGATTTTTATAAGCAGTTCTGTAAGCCCATAGTGCATCATCCAGTTTCTTAGACCAATTCTTTCTGGATCTATTAACGATCTTTTGCAAAATTAATTTTATTTCTCTATTAGTTAATTCAACTTGACCACTAGACTGAGGATGATAAGGAGATACAATTCTATGATTAACATCATATTTAGCAAGCAATTTACGGAAAGCACCATGAATAAAATGTGAACCACCATCAGTCATTAAATATCTAGGGACTCCAAACCTCGGGAATATAACTTCTTTAAGCATTTTAATAGAAGTGTTATGATCAGCACTACTAGTTGGAATAGCTTCTACCCACTTAGTAACGTAATCAATAGCAACTAAAATATGAGTATATCCGTTGGATTTAGGGAAAGGTCCCATATAATCAAAACCCCAAACATCAAATGGTTCAATAACAAGTGAATAATTCATAGGCATTTCCTAACGTCTACCAATATTACCAATTCTTTGACATTCATCACAAGAAAGGACAAACTTAAGTGCATCTTTGAAAAGAGTAGGCCAATAAAAACCAGTTTGTAATACCTTGTGTGCAGTTCTGTCTCCCGCATGGTGTCCTCCATATGCCTCGGAGTGACACTTACGTAGGATTTGTTCCTGTTCATGCTCAGGTACACAACGTCTAATAATACCATCTACTCCTTTATATAAGTGTGGGTCATCCCAAAAGTAATGTCTTAAATCAAAGAAGAACTTTTCTTTTGTTGGTATGTGAAACTAGGTGGCATATATTTAGCAACAATGTAATTAGCATAGTCTGCATACCAAGGAGTATTACGAGAAGCATTTATGACAGCTAATTGTTCATCAGGGGAATCATCATTAATAGGAAGTGGGTCATCAAGAACATTTTCCAATCTAGACAAATTATCAGCTACGGGATTCTCAGCTCCCTTTCTATCAACAATATGCAAATCAAATTCTTGTAGCAAAAGAACCCACCTAATAAGTCTAGGTTTAGCATCTTTCTTTTCCATAAGATATTTAATAGCAGCATGATCAGTATAAATAGTAACTTTGGAATCAACTATATAAGATCTGAATTTATCACATGCAAACACAACTGCTAAAAATTCTTTCTCGGTAGTAGCATAATTTCTTTGAGCACTGTCTAGAGTTTTACTAGCATAATGAATAACATTCAATTTCTTATCAACTCTTTGTCCTAGAACAGCACCAACAGCATGATTACTAGCATCACACATAATTTCAAAGGGTAAGTTCCAATCAGGTGGTTGAACAATATGTGCAGAAATTAAGGCTTTCTTAAGTATTTCAAAGGCTTCTACACAGTCATAATCAAAAACAAATGGAACATCTTTTGCAAGAGATTAGTAAGAGGCCTAGAAATTTTAGAGAAGTCTTTTATAAACCTTCTATAGAAACCAACATGACCGAGGAATCTTCTTATACCTTTGATATCTTTAGGACATGGCATTTTCTCAATAGCATCAACTTTAGCTTTATCAACTTCAATACCTCTTTCAGAAATTTTATGCCCAAGGACTATACCTTCATTCACCATAAAGTGGCACTTCTCCCAATTCAAGACAAGGTGAGTTTCTTCACATCTCTGCAAAACTCGATCAAGGTTGCTCAAGCAATCATCAAAAGAAGTTCCGTAAACGGAGAAATCATCCATGAAAACCTCAACAATCTTTTCACAAAAGTCAGAGAATATAGCAGTCATACATCTTTGAAAGGTAGCAGGTGCATTACATAAACCAAAAGGCATACAACGATAAGCATAAGTTCCAAAAGGACAAGTAAAGGTGGTTTTCTCTTGATCTTCAGGTGAAACAGGTATTTGAGAGAAATCAGAATAACCATCTAGGAAGCAAAAGTGTGTATGCTTAGATAATCTTTCTAACATTTGATCAATAAAAGGCAAGGGGTAATGATCTTTCCTAGTAGCTTTATTTAATTTCCTAAAATCAATTACCATCCTATAACCAGTTATAATTCTTTGTGGGATAAGTTCATTTTTATCATTAGGAACAACGGTAATACCTCCTTTCTTAGGAACACAATGAATAGGACTTACCCATCTACTATCAGCTATGGGATAAATTATACCTGCCTCTAGAAGCTTTAATATTTCAGTTCTTACCACATCCTTCATTTTAGGATTCAGCCTTCTTTGATGATCAACAACTGGTTTAGCGTCTGGCTCCATATGAATTTTATGCTGACATAAAGTGGGACTAATGCCCTTATGATCATCAAGAGTATATCCAATAGCAGCACGGTTCTTCTTCAGAGTTTTAAGTAATCTCTTTTCTTCATGCTCTGAAAGGTTAGCACTAATAATAACAGGATATATCTTCTTTTCATCAAGATAAGCATATTTAAGTGTATCAGGTAATTGCTTTAATTCAAACATAGGATCACCCTTGGGTGGAGGTGGATCTCCCAAGGTTTCAACAGGCAAATTATGTTTAAGGATAGGTGCGTGTTTAAAGAACAGCTCATCTATTTCATTTCTTTCATTCATATTCATATCATTCTCATGGTCTAGCAAATATTGTTCTAAGGGATCAGTATGAGGTACAACAATAGAAGCAAGACCAATAATTTCATCTTTACTAGGTAATTCTTTATCATGATATTGTCTACTAAACTTAGAGAAATTAAATTCATGAGATATATCACCAAACTTAACTCTAACCTTCTCTTTAACACAATCAATTTCAGCATTAACGGTATTCAAGAAAGGTCTACCAAATATAATGGGACAAAAATTATCTTGTTGTGAACCAAGTGCTAGGAAATCAGTAGGGTATTTGATTTTACCACACAAGACTTCAACATCTCTAACAATCCCAAGTGGTGTAATAGTATCTCTGTTTGCAATCTTAATAGTAACATCAATATCTTCAATCTCAACAGGTGCAATATCATTCATTACTTCTTGATATAAAGAAAACGGAATGGCACTCACACTAGCACCCATATCACATAAACCATGATAACAATGATCTCCAATATTAACAGAAACAACAGGCATGCCAACTACGGGCTTATTCTTATCTAGCATATCTCGCTCATTTCTAACAGGTTTAGCAATTCTAGCAGCCTCATCGCAAAAGTAAATAACATGCCCATCAATATAATCAACCAAAAGATCTTTAACCATTGCAATATTAGGTTCAACTTTAATTTGTTCAGAAGGTCTAGGTGTTCTTATATTACTTTTATTAACCACAGTTGAAGCTTTAGCATGTTCCTTAATCCTAACAGGGAAGGGAGGTTTCTCAATATAAGCAGTAGACACAACTGGATCAACATTGTAAACAATTGTTTCTTCTTTAACACTAACAGGTTTTTCATTCAATTCAATAGGTGGATGATATTTAAACCATTTCTCCTTAGGGAGATCAACATGAGCAGCAAAAGATTCACAAAAGGTAGCTACTATCTCAGAGTCAAGTCCATATTTAGTACTAAACTTATGAAAAGCATCAGTTTCCATAAAAGATTTAACACAATCAAACTCAAGATTTATACCTGACTCATTACCTTTGTCGATTTCCCAATCTTCAGAGTTACATTTAATTCTTTCCAGAAGATCCCATCTGAATTCAATAGTTCTCTTCATAAAGGAACCAGCAGAAGAAGTATCGAGCATGGATTAACCATTATGAGAAAGCGGAGCATAAAAGTTTTGAATAATTACTTCTCTTGAGAGCTCATGATTAGGGCATGTATGCAACATATACTTAAGCCTCCCCCAAGCTTGAGCGATACTTTCTCCTTCACGAGGCCAAAAATTATATATATAATTCTGATCACGATGAACCAAATGCATAGGATAAAATTTCTGGTGAAATTCCAGCTTCAACCGGTTCTAATCCCATGTTTCAATATCATCACATAGCCTATACCATGTCAATGCCTTTCTCTCCAAAGATAAAGGGAATACTTTCTTCTTAACTCCATCTCCGGATAGACCTGCAAGCTTGAACAATCCACAAATTTCATCCACATATATCAAGTGCATATCAGGATGCACCGTTCCATCTCCTGCATAAGGATTAGCTAGCAGTTTCTCTACCATACCCGAAGGAATTTCATAATAAATATTTTCAGTAGGTTCAGTAGGTTGAGGGGCAACTCTCAATGCTTCCGGTCGAGGTGAAGATACCCCGAACAAACCCCTCAAAGGATTACTTTCCATAGTGACAAGTGACAATAAATTTTAGCACGTAATATAAATGTTTCCTTACCAAATTCCACTCACCAAAGGCGCTTCACTCCCCAGCAACGGCGCCTGAAAAGAGTCTTGATGACCCACAAGTATAGGGGATCAATCATAGTCCTTTCGATAAGTAAGAGTGTCGAACCCAACGAGGAGCAGAAGGAAATGACAAGCGGTTTTCAGCAAGGTATTCTCTGCAAGTACTGAAAGTAGCGGTAACAGATAGTTTTGATAGCAAGATAATTCGTAACAAGTAACAAGTAGTAACGGTAACAAAAGTGCAGCAAGGTGGCCCAATCCTTTTTGTAGCAAAGGACAAGCCGGAACGAACTCGTATAATAAGCAAAGCGTTCTCGAGGACACATGGGAATTTCATCTAGTCACTTTCATCATGTTTGTTTGATTCGCGTTCGCCACTTTGATAATTTGATATGTGGGTGGACCGGTGCTTGGGTGCTGTTCTTACTTGAACAAGCCTCCCACTTATGATTACCCCCTCTCGCAAGCATCCGCAACTACGAAAGAAGAATTAAGATAACTCTAACCATAGCATGAAACATATGGATCCAAATCAGCCCCTTACGGAATAGCGCATAAACTAGGGTTTAAGCTTCTGTCACTCTAGCAACCCATCATCTAATTACTACTCCACAATGCCTTCCCTTAGGCCCAAAGATGGTGAAGTGTCATGTAGTCGACGTTCACACGACACCACTAAAGGAAGCACAACATACATGTCATCAAAATATCAAACGAATACCAAATTCACATGATTACTTATGACAAGACTTCTCCCATGTCCTCAAGAACAAAAGTAACTACTCACAAGTCATATTCATGTTCAAGATCAGAGGGGTATTGAATAGCATTAAGGATCTAAACATATAATCTTCCACCAAATAAACCAACTAGCATCAACTACAAGATGTAATCAACACTACTAGCAACCCACAGGTACCAATCCGAGGTTTTGAGACAAAGATTGAATACAAGAGATGAACTAGGGTTTGAGATGAGATGGTGCTGGTGAAGATGTTGATGAAGATTGGTCCTCCCACGATGAGAGGATCGTTGGTGATGTCGATGGCTTCGATTTCCCCCTCCCAGAGGGAAGTATCCCCGGCGGAATCGCTCCGTCGGAGAGCAAAATAGCTCCTGCCCAGGTTCCGCCTCGAGACGGCGGCGCTTCATCCCGAAAGTCTTCTTCTGATTTTTTTCTAGGGCAAATGGCTTCATATAGTAGAAGGAGGCGGCCGGAGGCCCCACAAGCTTGGGGGGCGCACCCAGGGGGGTAGGGCGTGCCCCCCAGGCTTGTGGCTTCCTGGTGGGTCCCCTCCTATTGATTCTTTCGCTAGTATTTTTTATATATTCCAAAATAATTCTCCATAAATTTTCCGGTCATTTGGAGTTGTGCAGAATAGCTATCTCTGTTTCACCCCTTTCAGGTCCAGAATTCCAGCTGCCGGCAATCTCCCTCTTCATGTGAATCTTGCAAAATAAGAGAGAAAAGGCATAAGAATTGTACCATTAAGTGAAATAATGATCAAAAACATAATAATTATTAGTAGGAAATCATGATGCAAATTGGACGTATCAGTGGACATTAGCTGGACTGTCTGGGCAGTTGAAAGGGCATTTATGCCCTTAATTGTTTTCGGTATTAAGGGCAACATAATTTGTGGTCAAACCTCATGCTTGCACTGTGTAAACAGTGTAGTCGAATCATAGAGAGAAGCATGGATGGTTGCCCCCCCCCCCAATTTTGAAAAGGGAAAATATGCTTTTGTTGATGAATTTTATTTCATTTGAGTCGGTAGAGCAACTGCACTATTAAGATGGGGTACACCTCGAGAATATTGCGGGAATCAACTGCACACACACACATACAAAAATGCACCTACAATCATTCCCAATATCTAAGAGAGAATGCCCTCAAATCAGACTGAAGTTCCATTGTTCTGCTTAGCCTGGAACTTTCGGGTCCCAACTCTTTTGGGGCAAGGTCCGGCCAGCTTTCGAGGCGTTCAGAGAGTTTGCAATCTTCCGCAAACCTTCTATAAATCCCATAACCTTCCCAAAACTTTGCCCGAAACTTCCGGGGGTCGGTACTTTTAGTTAGGTCCGGACAGTTTCTGGGGCATCCATAAGGTGTGCAACCCTGTTGCAAACCTTTTGTAAACCCCAAGACCTGTACGAAACTTGGCCTGAAACTTCTAGGGTTGCCTGAAACTTTTGGGCCATGCAAAAAACGTGTCGTAATGGTTGGATTTGGGGGGCAACTATTAACAGGCCCCTTCTTCCCCACAAAGGAGGCAACGACTCCATTCTCACTTCTCCATTGTTCTAGCTACATTTTTTTTGGAGAATTCCCTCCGCTTCCACTCAAACTTGTTGATCTTTTGTGGAGTGAAAGAGAAGTGCCCGATCTATGTTTCAACTAAAGGAAAAGTTGATTCCCCCTTGTTTCCTGGGTGGATCTTGGTACTCTTGAGGATTGGAGACTCCTAGGTGGTTGAAGTCCGCCTTAAGGTCTACCACTAGTTGTCGAGAATCGCCTTGGTGGTGATATCTCAAGGAGAATATGGTTAGTCTTTGTTGTGTTGGCGTGACTGATGGAAATATGCCCTAGAGGCATTAATAAAGTTGGTATTATTCTATTTCCATGTTCGTAATTAAGTTCAAATTTCTATGTTAGAATTGGTTTCTGAATGAGAGATCTGGATGAAAATCTAATTGCATGTGTAGAATGATAAGCACCAAATAGATCCCTAGTCAGACCTCTCGACTAGCTCATGTATTGTTGATAAGGATGCCGACAATAATGAGATGACATTTCCAGGGTAATAATGATGTTCGTATATTTTGTTAAAGTTTATTTATGTCCTTAGACCGCAAGAATATCGTAAACCCGGATACCAGATGGTTACTTTGAGGTTATCAAACGTTACTCCGTAACTGGGTGATTATAAAAATGACTCTTGGGTACACCAGAAAGTAGGTAGTTGTGCTAGATATGTCAAGATTAGAATTTGCCTCTCCGACGATGGAGAGATACACTCTGGGCGCATACGGTATTATGGCGTTCAGTATCGCCTGACCAAGTATTGTGACTAAGGAGTTAGTCACGAGGATACCGGGATACGAAAATGAGAAAAATAGTACAAAGCGGTAACGAGGAGAACTAGGTATAGTGATCAAGGAGTTGATCACGATGATACCTTCAAAGTCTCGCGTCGGTTGTGTAATGTATCATGCGAGAGATGATGAGGAGTCACGACGCCGTTAGGCTCTACCGCTGCGCGCGACAACCCGAAAAGCCCCACAACATCGCGCAGAAGTTCACCATCATGTACCCCGTCGGTGTCTTGGACACGTCCGCACCTAGCTCCATGTGGAATGCCGACTCGACCACCACACTCCCTCCCTGCTGCCGCGCGGCATGGTGTTGGTCGACAACCGGCTCAAGATCCCCATCAGCTGTAAGAGTGTGTGGAGGTCGACACGTGCGGTGTGGGTGGGGCACACGACGATGGCGCCGACCGAGGTGGTGGAGAACATGGCCGAGACGTCCCCGTGTGCGTGCCCAGGAAGTGAAGGAACGTGCGGGCGCTGCACTTGGCACCCAAGTTGATCACCCTACCTCTCTATTCGTCGTCGGACGTTTTCCCATGTGTCCAAGCTCCGATGCACAGGAAGAAGTGATTGCCAAACAAATAACAAAAACTTGGTGACTTGCATTAAATTGCAGGCTTCCCTATCCATGTTCGCGGACACGTCACGGTGTTCGATTTAGTGACTAGTGCGTTGAAGATGTCTTAAGTTTTTTTTTTGAGAGGTTGGAGATGCCCTAAGTTGGTCCCACACATCAGCCCCACCAACCAGGCCTCGCTTCAGGTCTTCGTGGGCTATAGCAAATACGGTGGCTAGGGCTTGGGGCCCCAAACCCTGCCTAAACCGTGGTAAGTTTTTCTTTTGAGCAGAACCACTACATGCTAACTGCTCAGAAAAAAAAACTACTCCCTCCGTCTCATAATATAAGAGCGTAGTGAGCGTTTTTTTACACTACGCTCTTATATTACGAGACGGAGGAAGTACATGCTAAGTAGGTCCCACATGTCAGCCGGACACCAAGCAGGCCTCGCTGCAGGTGGTGATCAGGTCTTCGTGGGCTATAGCAATACGGTGGCTAGGGCTTGGGCCCGCAAACCCAGCCTATCCTCGTCAAATCTTCCTCTCCTCGTCGTAATCCAATCCACCACCCGGCGAAGAAGGAGACGAGATGGCGGCGAGCAACTTCATGGGGTCGTCGTCTCGGCTCCGCGTCGGCCTCCTCCCGTCCGTGACCCCGCGCATCGGGCGCCGCGCGCTCGCCGCCCGCGCCTCCGCGGACAGCGGCGGCGGCCCGGTCCGCGTCCGCTTCGCGCCGTCGCCCACCGGCAACCTCCACGTCGGGGGCGCCCGCACCGCGCTCTTCAACTACCTCTTCGCGCGCTCCAGGGGCGGCAAGTTCGTCCTCCGCGTCGAGGACACCGACCTCGAGCGGTCCACCAAGAAGTCCGAGGAGGCCGTCCTCAGCGACCTCGCCTGGCTCGGCCTCGACTGGGACGAAGGTATTTACTGTCACCTACATGTCAGCCTGGCAGGGTTCTTCTGAGGTGGCCGAGGGATATCTGATGACTAGAGTTTAAGAACGAATTCTTACTCTGGATTGTGTTTGCTTATTCCGCTGAATTGGAGCAGTTAATCACTAGAGTAGAATCTGTTACCTGCAAATTGATGTGCTCATCTGTGTACCTGTTTAGGCCCCAACATTGGTGGCGATTTCGGCCCTTACCGCCAGTCGGAGCGCAATGCTCTGTACAAAGAGCAAGCCCAGAAGCTAATGGAGTCTGGTGCTGTTTATCGCTGCTTTTGCTCTAATGAGGTATCTTTTTCCCCCTCTCCTGACCTCCATGTTTGCCTGATTAGTGAAACATGAGTTTTGTGGTTCCAAGTTCCACATATATGTAGCATAAGCTGTTTTTGTTGGCTCTTATCAACATGGGAGCTGATTAAAGTTCTCCAAATGAATTATTTTGGTTTCTTTGAGTAAAATGCTTGGGATTGTGTGCTTCTCATGAAAAATTAAATGTGACATATCATACCAAGTCAACTATGTATGAGTCATTTAAAACCTGGTGAACAATTTGAGGGCGTTATTTCGAGTAAACTCATGGCCTGGCCTGGCTGTAATATTTACTGATCAAATAGTAGCTCGTCTAACAAGTGCTATTGGTGCTTCAGGAACTTGAGAAAATGAAGGAAACTGCTAATCGGATGAAGATTCCTCCTGTATACATGGGAAAGTGGGCTACTGCTTCAGATGCAGAAGTACAGCAGGAGTTAGAGAAAGGCACACCTTATACTTACCGTTTCCGAGTGCCAAAGGAAGGTTCACTGAAAATCAACGACCTTATTCGTGGTGAGGTAATGACATAAAGCGTTTTTGCCTATGTTTTCACATTACCATAGGTCCACACCATGAACTGCTCTTATGCTTACTTCATTAGTAATCCAAAAAATGTGAATTGTGCGAGTAGCACAATGATATACATATACTGACCATCGGATAGTTTTATAAAGGTCAGTTGGAATCTAAACACACTTGGTGATTTCGTGATCATGAGAAGCAACGGCCAGCCAGTGTATAACTTTTGTGTCACGGTTGATGATGCTACCATGCGCATCTCTCATGTTATCAGGTAACGAAAAGTTATTACATCTTGGTCCTTACTTCTGATAATCTGGCGCAGAATTCATGCATTCTCTTGTTTTTTCCAGAGCTGAGGAGCACCTACCAAACACATTACGACAAGCCCTCATTTATAAAGTAATTTCCTGCACCTGCTTTTATTGTGTGTCGTGATTAGTCTTGACCTTGCAAATGTGTGATCATAGTCCTGACCTTCAAAATGTTCGTCTCATCAAATGCAATGTTATGATCTTCTGCAGGCTCTTGGATTTGCAATGCCTTTATTTGCTCATGTCTCACTCATTCTGGCTCCTGATAAAAGTAAACTGTCTAAACGTCACGGGGCTACTTCTGTGGGGCAGGTAACTAGCTGATTGTTGGAAATACGTGGTGTTTACCTGCATCAAAATATGTGACTGTCAAGCTGTATTCTTGATATACTTCTCTCTAATTGTCTGTATTGTTCAACTTAATTACTGATAATTTTACATCTTCTCTGGACATATTTACTTTTGAAAGGCGCGAAAGTGAAGCACTCATTTGTTTTTCTTTCTCTGAACAGTATAAAGAGATGGGCTATCTGCCTCAGGCAATGGTCAATTATTTAGCACTCCTGGGCTGGGGTGATGGTACTGAAAATGAGTTCTTCACCATTGATGACTTAGGTTAGTTTGTCAACTCTTACTTCACTGGGCGGTTTTGAGAAACATATGGACCTTTTGTTTCATCAATTCTCACTTCGGTGTTCCTTCACTTGCAGTTGAGAAGTTCACTATAAATCGCGTCAATAAAAGTGGAGCAGTCTTTGACGCAACAAAATTGAAGTAAAGCAAAATTCTAACAATTTTCATATTGCCAGGACCTTTCTCACTCACTTGAACATGGGAAGTTGTATATGTGCTTCACTGATCTATTTTTCACAATAATCTGGTTTGTTTATAGATGGATGAATGGACAGCATCTACGCTCACTTCCTTCTGATTTACTCATCAAGGACTTCGAAGATCGATGGAGGAGCACAGGCATTCTTCTGGAGTCTGAAAGTGGTTTTGCTAAAGTAAGACTGGAATTCAATTTTCTGTACACACCAGGGGTTCCTTACTTTGGAACTACATGCGAAAGGGATACGCGGACTTATTTGACACAGTATTTGTTTATAAGAGTTTCTGTTTCTTTCTCACAACCACCAAAAGAAAGCGATGTACAAAATTCTTGCTAATTCGTGCTCAATCATCAACAAATCATTTTTCTTCAAATGTTGCAACATCAGGAGGTTTAGGACTAGTTACTATCCTTGGAAGCTTTAATCATAATCTGCACTATTTTGCGCAGGAAGCTGCTGAGCTTTTGAAGGAGGGCATTGATTTGATAACAGATGCGGATGCTGCCCTTTGCAAATTATTGTCGTATCCCCTTCATGACACTTTAAGCAGGTCTGCAAAACACTTTAATGTCTCATTAATTCTTTATTTACCCTTTCCCTGAACTACCTCCGAAATTGTTGCCAAATGTGTAATCTTGTAAATTGCTTTGACTGAGTGTAGTAGGCTTGTTCCTATCAATAACTTTTTTTTTATTCGCGTGTTTTTAATCTCCAGTGATGAAGCTAAATCTGTGGTGGAAGACAAACTTTCTGAGGTTGCAGCAGGTCTCATTTCTGCTTATGATAGTGGTGAGCTTGGTCAAGCACTAGCTGAAGGCCATGATGGTTGGAAGAAGTGGGTGAAATCTTTTGGCAAGACTCACAAAAGGAAGGTTAGTGTTGATGAGGGCGATTGTGGTTTGATTTTGTTGCCAGCGGAATCTAGGGTTGTTCCTGGGCTATTTCAATGGTTTGGCCAAACCGTTGGAGCATCCAAACTAGTTTTAATTTTTAACTGGCTCAACACATACATGCAAGATTTATTACCGTATTTTTCAGCCTGAACAGAATCTATAACTTCTTCTGGAAGCAACCTATCTCTCACCTAAACCATGATAACTAGAAATGTTGAAAACACAGCTAACAAATAATTAGTTCGATACAAACCTTGAAAATCCTGGCTGATATCAAGTTCCTCATTCAGCTCCGTGAATAGTAATGCTTTTCCTGGTCATATATGCAACTGAAAGAAACAACTAATATGCATTGTATTGTTGTATCAATCTGTGATCAGGGAAAATCGCTATTTATGCCGCTACGAGTACTGTTGACCGGGAAGCTTCACGGGCCTGCCATGGACAGTACCGTAATCCTTGTGCACAAAGCAGGCACCTCTGGTGCGGTAGCCCCTCACTCCGGTTTCGTGAGTCTTGATGAAAGGTTCAAGATCCTGAAAGAGGTGGACTGGGAGTCACTGCAGAAGCAGCAAGAGTCCCCGGTTGAATCTGCCGTTCCCGCGGCTTCGTAATTTTTTGTAGGAAATCCAGAACAATACTTTGAGGATAAGTGCTCCATCTGGTGATGGTGTGTAAGAGAGTGATGGTGTGTTACCAGTGGCGGAGGACGGACAAAAGTTGAGGTAGGGCGGGCTTTGGTCATTCGCCACCTGCAACGCCGCCGCGCCGATGCGGCACCTTGTGCCATGCCTGCGCCGAACAAATCAAGGTAGGGCGGCCGCTGGCCCCGCCCTACCGGCTCCTCTGCCCATGTGTGTTACTCTTTTTTTTTTTTTTTTTTTTTTTTTTGCGCGTGTAATGAATTTTGAGGATAAGTGCTCCATCTTGCTCTACCTTTTGTAGGTTGTTTTGCTGTACTTTGTGTTGCCTATTTCTTCCGTTGCTGGGAGCACATAGGACACGTCTAGTAAGATGTACGAATAGTTTGGCGCTTAATAAAGTGATTTTTCTGTATTACGGTACAAGTTGATGCCTCAACTGCCAATATTTGATGATGTACTATGGAGATGTTTTCTACGCCATGCGCTTGATTTTTTGATACCTAAAACCAATGTTTCTATTTTGGTCTACCAAAAGAAAAGCTTTCTTTCACTTCTGAAAATAAAAATAAAAAAGCCTCTTGAGTTCTTGATGGGCCTAAAAATGTTCAAGTTCCGAACCGAAATACATAATACTCCCTCAGTCCCACAATATAAGACGTTTTTGAAAGCTATGTTAGGTTGCAAAAACGTCTTATATTGTGGGACGGAGGGGGGTAACATTTAGATATGAACGTAGTCTTCAAAAGGCAACTTTTTATTGTTTGCTTCATATATGAATACGAAGTGTAAGCATTTGAAAAATACAATTATAATATTTTTATAACTAGTTTATTGGTATTACTTTCGCTTGGCCAATCATGGTCCTTTTATTATAGTTTTAGCCATAACAAAAGAATTATTGTTCCCCGAAAAAAAAGAATTATTGTTATTGCACAAAAACACTGTTTGTTTTGGGCGTCATTTTTTTTGCGATGAACTGTTTTTGGCAGCGTTGGTAGCATGGTTGGGAGGATTCATAGAAACCAGAGCTAGATTCACTTTACTTAGATTCTACAAGAACAAGATTCCTTTTCTGGGAAGAATTCCGAGAATTCCTGCTTTTGCATTCTTTTTAAAAATAGACAAGTACTATCTCACGCTCTCCTACTCTATCCAGTGGTTTGTGAATTTCCATCAGTCCAATTTTTATTTCATATCCATGAATAATACTAACCTTAGTTCAAAGCTGAGACACTTTTTTTCGATCGGAGGGAGTACAAATTTTAGCATTTTAAACATACACATTTACTAGTTCCTATCAAATTACAATTAATTACCCTTCGCAAAAGAAAAAACTAGGAGTATAATTAACTACCCCAAAAATATTACCCTTGCTAAACCTGGGCAAAGTTGGGGTTTAGGTCGCTGCTCCAAAGACCCGTGCCCACGACTTTCTCGCCCGACCGCTCCTTTTGCGCCGCCGCATCCGCGAAAACCTCGCCCCCACTCCCGCCGCCGTCTCCGCCGCAGCTCCGGGCCCCTAGAATCCTAGCGGCGATGGCGTCCTCCATACTCTCCGACTGCTCCTCCTGCGCGACCTCCCGCCTCCTCCCCCTTCGCCGCGCCCTCCACCCGCCGCCGCCCCGCTTCCGCCCCTCCCCCGGTCCGGCGCCGTTGCCGAGGAGGCCTCTCCTCGCCGCCGCCACCCCGCTCCCGCTCCTCCCCCGTGCGCGCCGCATGGCCGGGCTCTCCGCCGCCGACTCAGGTGCGCGCACCCATTTCGTCTTCTCCTCGCCTCACTAGTATAGTAGTTTTAAGTATTCTATTGTGTACTGCTGTCGCCTTCAGTGAGCTCCCTGAGAAAAAGCACATCCTTAGATAGTCCTATTTTTTTTTTTTTTTGGTCGAGTTAATTCAAGTGTAGCAACGGATGAATTACCCGGAGAGGTTTGTTAGTTGTTACATACGCATAGCTGTAAATCCTGTTCACATCATGTTGTTCGGGTGTTATAACTGTGTCGATGGATGGATTTGCTTGTGCAGCAACTGTTCTGGCCGATGCGTCTGCCAAGATAATCGACGGGAAGTTGGTGGCGAAGCAAATAAGAGAGGAAGTCGGTGTTGAGATCGCCAGGATGAAGGACGCGATCGGGGTGGTGCCTGGGCTGGCGGTCATCCTTGTCGGCTCGAGGAAGGATTCCCAGACGTACGTGCGGAACAAGAAGAAGGCGTGCGATGCGGTCGGTATCAAGTCATATGAGGTCAATTTGCCAGAGGACGCTTCTGAGTACGAGGTCATCAAGCACATAGCAACCTTCAATGATGACCCGTCCGTCCATGGCATCTTGGTTCAGTTGCCCTTACCTCGCGTGAGTTCTCGCTACTCTATGGCTAGTATAACTATATAACTTATTGGCTCAAGGGACTGGCATATTTGATCTTATTTTAGTTTTTTTTGTCTAGTGATTACTGACCTAGATATTATGTAGCATGCCACTGAAATACTATGTATCAGGCTTAATAAATCTGTTAAGGCATCGATAATGGGAGATTCCCTCCACCCTACACCAAACATATCCATTTATAAATTCAAGTAACTGCATAGATGTTGTATAATTGTGACAGAAGCCATCTGGTTACATTCTTTAGAACTCATGGATAAAACAGATGAACACATTTTATTTTGTTTTGGCTAATGGTCATATGCCAATTGTGGTTTTATGTTTGTTTTCAGCGTTCTATTAAAAATGACAGTCTATACTGATTGTTGAGCTTTTCACCTATGTGCTCTAATTAATTTGCAGCATATGAACGACGAGAACATATTGAATGCTGTTAGTATTGAAAAGGACGTTGATGGCTTTCATCCAGTGAACATTGGACGACTTGCGATGCAAGGTCGGGATCCATTCTTTGTTCCATGCACCCCTAAAGGATGCATGGAGCTGCTTCACAGATCTGGAGTTGAAATAAAAGGGAAGAGAGCTGTTGTAATTGGAAGAAGCAATATTGTGGGGACGCCTGCTGCTTTACTCTTACAAGTATGAACTAGTTTTTCATTTAACATAGTTTGATCAACTTTATTTCAGTGTTTAATATGTTTTCAAATGATTATTAGAAAGCAAATGCAACTGTGAGTATTGTACATTCAAAAACCAAGAACCCCGAGGAAATAACAAGACAAGCAGATATTATAATCGCAGCTGTTGGAGTTGCTAACCTGGTCAGAGGGAGTTGGATAAAGCCTGGAGCTGCTATTATTGATGTTGGCATCAATCCGGTTGATGTAAGGCACCTACTCTCTTTTAGCTAGAACCTTTCCATCTTTTCCCGTTCTTTTCTTTTTAGTGCTAAGGTGATCTGTTTACTTTTAACATATGCCTGTTTCTCAATGGAAAAGCTTGATAATGTTTGTTAAAACAGTTATAATGCTGCACATTTTGTATAATGTTTTGGTTCAGATATGCAAAATTTTGACAATCTCAGAATATGGGGAGTTTTGCATGTTTTTTTTGGGGAGTACGTGTTTCTCTTCAGGTCCCTCCCCGGGATCAAACTCTATGAATCCCCGTGCTCCCACCATTGGGCAGATATTTATGGAAGTTGCAACTAGCGTAGCTTCTTAAGTTTTTATGAACACCACGTTTGGAATATTCTGGTGAATTTGTAGACTTATTATTTTAAGTTTGGGCAGCACAGTGATCAATTAATTTAGAACTCTATTAGTACCTGGAAGGTTCTACTTGACTTGTGTCTTCCAGTGTAAATTTTCTCTTTTGCTACCGGCGTGCCCCTTGCAGCATGTGTACAGCATTACTTTTCCTGCGTGGTATACTCACTGCTGATTTGGAATGCATCAGGATCCAGCAAGTCCTCGAGGTTACCGACTAGTTGGAGATGTCTGCTTTGAGGAGGCCTCCAAGGTTGCAGGAGCCATCACACCAGTTCCCGGTGGTGTTGGGCCAATGACAATTGCGATGCTTCTGTCGAACACACTGGATTCAGCTAAAAGAATCCACAAATTCAAGTAACCGGACAACCCTGTAGTCAGAACTTCGGAGAGTGCTTAACCTTTGGCTTAGTCTACCAGGCAAGGATTTGCCAACTGTTCTATGTGCCTTTTGTTGGACCAGAAAAAGGTCAACAAGAACCATGAAATAAATTTTGACAGGGGTGAGAAATTTACCCCGACTTCAAACTTGTACCTTATTCGCTAATGCTCCGTGAGATCCCAGTTCAATCTGTGGCACCACTTAGGTCAATTGAGATCTCAGTTAAGCTTGGATGAACCGTATGTTATGCTTGTTTCCACAGACTGATTGGGCATATATGAGTGGTGGGCTCCCCTGCTGATGTGGCAGGACAGGAGAGGGAAAGAAGCAAGAGCTCCAATGTCCAATCTAATCTATCCAGTTGGATCCTGGATTTTATTAGCTATCCCAACTTAGTTTTATGTATGGTACACTGCACTCACAGGGATATATATGATGGTTGTTCCTAACTGCTCCCACTCACAGCTGGATGGGAAGTTAGCTGATGAACCATTTCTGTTCAGGCAAGTAATCAGTGCAGTTTCTAGACCACATACATATATGTATCACATTGCTTTGCTTCTAAGTGTAGGGAGGGATGCTTGGTACCCTAATCAGTGGAACCGCGAAATAAATGAGGGCCGCTTCGATTTGTTGGAAATTCCGCCATTTCTGCAGCAATTAAAATGTTTTTGTTTGTGTGAAATTGGTGCAAATAATAATAATAAATAATGATGATTGTAGTTCTATACTATAACTATGACCTGGACTGATTCAGAGGTGTGCAAAAGTTTCTGAAATAATAACCTGTATGTATGCACAACTGAAAGGATATGGTCCAATTATATGAGATGCCTGTGCACTTCTGAATCTTGATGTCTTGCCTTTCAACCAACATATCTCACTTTTCCCTTTTCTGGCAAGAGTGGCTAGTGCCTATATGTCACCCTAGAAAGGAAGTGACACTGAAAACAGTTGGTATGGTGGTGTGGGCAGATGGAACGCATAAATGAATAAATAAATAATGTAATAAAATAGTAAGACAAAGTGGAAAAAATATGATATCAGGAAAAAGCAAGGACAGGAGCGGTTGTGCAACCACCCTAGTAGTGCATCGTTCCTTCAGAATTAAGATACCCCATTTGGAACACCTAGAATCTGCTGGATTATCCCAAACATATTTGTATCCTATGAAATTCCTGCAAAAATTCGTGAAATTTACGCCGTAGAAACAAGCTGTTACAATTTTCATGGAGACATATCTTGATCGCATCGTCCTGGTGGAAGCTACATGTAAGATATACTTTTGAAGGATATTATTGTATCTTATACGAGATTAGCTGTTGCCAACTTTTGCTGCTCTCTTTGGTGTAGGTCGTTAAACAACTCACGCCGTCGGGCGCAGCGAAATGCCGTTGAACAATCAAGGGACGCATGACGCAGCAATGTAGTAAGAGAAAACGATGGCATGGAGATGCAGAGGTCCTGCAATTATTTTAATTGCCATCAATGTGAGATCTTTATTGTGTTTATACATTAGAGAAGAGAAGAATCTTCACTGAATCGAGTAGCATTGCACCGCCCCTACATTCATAGTGATATCTCTTTCAAGGATATGGTGGTTTCTTTCGGTTAGACTTGGATTACAAGCTTAAAACACCTTTTCCGGATCCTCCTGCTCCTTACAAACATGCACTCCCTCCGTTTTAAAATAAGTGCCGTGGCTTTAGTTTGAACTATTCGAACCCTTCGAATGAACTTCTTAGAGAAGTTGAACGTATGAAATTTACGCATTACGCACGCAGTGATAAAAAAATTGCACCTAGCAAAATCGCTAATTAACTCTCTTTGTTATATAATGCTAAAATAAATAACAAAAATTAATCAGAATTAGCTTTTGCAACGGAAACATGTAACTAATTTTTTTTTGGGACGTGCATAATGATACAATGCTCTTTGAAAGATACATGTAGATATAATATTGTAGGATAACCCACGTGGCCTTAGGGCCATGGTGGCGTGGTGGATCCCGGCCCTTGCCGGCGGGAGGGCTCCGTCTTTAGATGTTTCTTCGAGTTTTGTTAGGGTTTGTGTCCTGCTCAGGAAGACGAGACGGCGGTGCCTCCCTGAAGATGGAATAAGATTCTTCCCGCCTAGCCCCCGTCATGGTGGTGCGTCTAGCATCGTCGGTGGGCGTGTGGAGATGTGTCTCCGGCGGGTCTGTCCTTGGTGGATTTGCTCGGATCTGGTCGTAGTTCGTCTACATTCGTGCGTCTTCAAGTTGGATCTTTTCGATTTACGCTACTCTTCAACGGCGGCGGTTACTGTTCTGGTGCGTTGGTTCTATGGGGCCTTAGCACGACGACTTCCCGACTGTCTACTACAACAAGTTTTGCCCGGCTCCGGCAAGGGAGGGGCGATGACGGCGGCGCGCGTATCGCTTCAGTGCTTGTAGTCGTCGCTAGGTGGTCTACGGATCTGGATGTAATTTTTATTATTTCTGATGTTCGTTGTACTAGCATGATTGAAGATGAATAGATTGGAAGTTTTCTCGCAAAAAAATATATTGGAGGATAACAGATTATCTTAGAAGTGAAATTGTTGTAATTTGCAAAGCTCTCTTTGTCCCACGTTGCTGAACAACCCATAGCTGCAAGCATAGACTGAAATCTGTGTAACAATCATGAAGGGGGAATAATAAAAAAGAAGCACGAAAGGATCGATATGGTCGACTAGAGGGGGAGGGGTGAATAGGCGACTAACAATTTTTAGCTCCTTTTAATA
Source organism: Elymus sibiricus (assembly GCA_039707655.1). Lineage (NCBI taxonomy): Eukaryota > Viridiplantae > Streptophyta > Magnoliopsida > Poales > Poaceae > Elymus > Elymus sibiricus. Next base: position 80,621,575 of record CM077674.1, read on the forward strand.
AATTAGGGTTAGCAACAAATAGGTTGTCTAGATATGCAACTAGGCGAACAACCTATATGACAAGCTCAACAACAACAACACATGCAAGCACACGATACAAACACGATATAAGCTTGCTCAAAGTAAAGGTAAGAAGTAACTGCAAGTGGAGTTGAAGGAGACGAGGATGTGTTATCGAAGTTCCCTCCTTTTGGGGAGGTACGTCTCTGTTGGAGCATTGTGGAGGCACAATGCTCCCCAAGAAGCCACTAAGGCCACCGTATTCTCCTCACTCCCTCGCACAATGCAAGATGTCGTGAATCCACTAGCGGTGCCCTTGAAGGCGGCGACCGAACCTTTACAAATAAGGTTGGGGCTCTCTCCACAACTTAATTGGAGGCTCCCAACACCACCACGAAGTTTCACCACAATGGAATGTGGCTCCGAGGTGACCTCTTCCGTCTAGAGTGCCTAAACACCCAAGAGTAACAAATCCACACAAGAAATTATGGGGGGATCAAATTTCCTTTGGGTGGAAGTGTAGATCTAGGTCTCCTTCCTCAATCCCTAGCAAATCAACAAGTTTCGTTGACTAGAAAAGGAGATCGGGCAAGAAAGCTTGAAGGGCATCAATGGAGGAGAGAGAAAGGCAAGAGGTGGGTGGGAGGTGGAAGAACCACCTCCTTTTATAGGGTCCTCCAAATCGAACCGTTATGCTGGTTTTTACACAGTGGCGGTACAACTGGTACAGGGACCGGTACAACCAATTTTTTGCGGGATCCCCTGTTTTAGGGTACCGAGCGGTACAGCCGGAGGTGGTACCGGTAGTACCACTGAGACGAGCTCAGCTGTAACAACCGTCCAGCCACCGCTAGATACCGCTCCAATGCCCGAGCGGAATCACCCGCGAGTGGTACTTGAGCCGGTACCTGGTCCGGTACAACCACCGGGTCAGAGCCTCCGCGGTGGCTAAGTCTGGAGCGGGACAACCGCTACAGGACAACCGGTAGTACCGGTGCGTGAACGCCACACGGAACAACCTGTTGGAAATATGCCCTAGAGGCAATAATAAATTGGTTATTATTATATTTCCTTGTTCATGATAATCGTTTATTATCCATGCTATAATTGTGTTGATTGGAAACTCAAACACATGTGTGGGTACATAGACAACACTGTGTCCCTAGTAAGCCTCTAGTTGACTAGCTCGTTGATCAAAAGATGGTGAAGGTTTCCTGGCCATGGACATAAGATGTCATTTGATAACGGGATCACATCATTAGGAGAATGATGTGATGGACAAGACCCAAACTACGAACGTAGCATATGATCGTGTCAGTTTATTGCTATTGTTTTCTGCATGTCAAGTATCTGTTCCTATGACCATGAGATCATGCAACTCCCTGACATCGGAGGAGTACCTTGTGTGTATCAAACGTCGCAACGTAACTGGGTGACTATAAAGGTGCTCTACAGGTATCTCCGAGGATGTCTGTTGGGTTGGCATGGATCAAGACTGGGATTTGTTACTCCGTGTGACGGAGAGGTATCTCAGGGCCCACTCGGTAATACAACATCACAATGAGCCTTGCAAGAAATGTGACTAAAATGTTAGCCACGAGATCTTGTATTACGGAACGAGTAAAGAGACTTGCCAGTAACGAGATTGAACTAGGTATAGAGATACCGACGATCGAATCTCGGGCAAGTAACATACCGAAGAACAAAGGGAACAGTATACGGGATTAACTGAATCCTTGACATAGAGGTTCGACCGATAAAGATCTTCGTAGAATATGTAGGAGCCAATATGGGCATCCAGGTCCCGCTATTGGTTATTGATCGTAGATGTGTCTCGGTCATGTCTACATAGTTCTCGAACCCGCAGGGTCTACACACTTAACGTTTGGTGACGATTAGTATAGTTGAGTTATTGTGTTGGTGACCGAAGGTTGTTCGGAGTCCCGGATAAGATCCCGGACATGACGAGGGTCTCCGGAAGAGTCCGGAGGTAAAGATTGATATATGTGATAATAGTGTTTTGATCTCCGGAAGGGTTCCGGAATTCATCGGAAGGGGTTCCGGATGTTTACCGAAGTGTTCGGGTGCAGCAACACTTTATATGAGCCAAAGGGGTAAAGCCCACGAGGTATTGGAAAGTGCAGAAGGAAGTTTTGCTGCTGCCTTAAGCGGTACTACCGCTGGTAAGGCAGTACTACCGCATAAGCGGTACTACCGCTTGTGTGAAGCGGTACTACCGCTCAAGCGGTACTACCGCTTGTGTGCGGTACTGCAGGGATCCGAGTTGGACTCTTTCCCTGCGGGCCAAACCGACCTTGTGCGGGCAAAACCGACCTGGAGGAGGCTTTTACTCTAAGTTTAGACCCCAAGGCTCAACATATAAATAGAGGGGCAGGGCTAGCACACGGGACACATCAAGATTCCCCACTTCACACCCTTCCCCGGAGCACACCACAAAAGGAAGCTTCCGGAGGAACCTTGGCCACCTAGGCCTCTTCACAATCTTCTCAAGAAAATCACCAAACCGTCTAGGAGGCGGAAACCTCCAAGAGTAATAAACTCACGAACTCTCACTCGAACTAATCGATGAGGGGAGCTCAAACCAATGCAACAAATGCAATGCAAGGTCAAGCAACAAATGCTCAACACACTCTCTCAATCTCACAAGATGCAACTTAAGAAAGTAGGAGATTGAAGAGAGGGGATGCAATGGAGGATATCAACAAAATGGCTCACAAATCCATCCACAAATCCCCCTTCACATAGAGGGAAGATAGGGGTTTGGGAGAGGTGGTAAGAGGCTCAAAATGGTGTTTAGAAAGTGTTAAAACCAACCCCCAACCGGTGGGAGGAAGGAGCCCTTAAATAGCCAAAACCCAAAACTAGCCGTTGGGGCTCCAACGGACACTTCCTGGACACCCCGTGCCCACGGGGGTTGGGACCCCGTGCCCACGGGGCCCCGTGTGCACGGTACAAGGCCAAACAGCCCCGTGCGCGCGGGGTACCCAGGACAGCCTGCAGCAGCCCACTGAAACAAGCATAACTTTGGCATACGAACTCCGAATTCGATGATCTTGGGCTCGTTTTGAAGCTATGGAAAAGCCCAAGGTCCTCACATAGAGAAACACCCAAGATCAACAAGAAAGAAAGATGCAAATTATGCAAAGGTTTGAGCTCTCTACATGCGACGTGATCAAGCTACTCGTCCGAAAGTCCCTCTTGATAGTACGGCTATCAAACCTATAATCCGGTCTCCCACCAAGCACTATGAGACCGGAAAAACTAGGAAAACCTAGCTAAGTTATACCTTTGCCTTGCATATTCAACTTGAGCTTGATGATGACTTTAATGCTTGCCTCAAGTTGGAATCCCTTTCTTGTCCACAACCACTTGGTGAAGATACTCGAATTGCTTCCTCGTAATGCAATGAGGGAAGCCTTAACTTAAGCCCATCTTCACATGCATATTATCATGATGTGGACCGCAAGCTTCAAAGCATATAACCTTCGGCTTCTCATCTTGCACTTGGACTCCTCAAACCCGATGACCATCACCACTTGATGTCATCCACACATAGGCTACTTGAAATCTTTCCTTTTGATGCAAGCCCATGAGAAACACCTAACCCACATAGACATAACAAACACATAGCATGGGTTAGGTAACAAAGCACAATTCATAACTACTTACCATACCACTAGATCACTTGATCCCATGTGGTACAATGTTTGCGCTTTGTGAGTTGACCATCTAGATATAATCTTCGAGCTTCATCTTGGTCAACCAACATCTTTACTTTATGCCCCATATTGGTTTCTTGAAAGCCACAATGAACTCTTCATTTCCCTTCATTTCTTCAAGACTATATCACCAAAGACTCTTTCATGACCATATCAAATTCCACTATGAATATTATCTTGGTCACCACTTGCCCTTCTAAAAACTCCATCACAAGCTCTTGAGAGGCACAATGAATTCTTCACTCTAGTTGCTTGCTTCAAGACTTGATCAACCGAAACCCAACACATGAGCTCACCATGATCTTGTCTTGAAACCATAACTTGAATTCTTCTCTTTGATTATTCTCTCAAGCCCTTGATCCTTAAAAGCCCAAATATGTCAATCTTTGAGATCCTCCAATGAACTCCACCATGAACATAAATAGATTAGGCATTGAAATCAATCTTGATGGCTTCAATAGAAATTCCCGAGGACCAACTTGAAACCTCACTGGACATGGGATCTCGAAAGCCAAAAACCTAGGCCCCGTTAACACGGGGTATCCAGAGAGTTGACACTCGACCCCGTGCACACGGTACAAGCCCGTGAGCACGGGGTATCCAGAGAGGGATACCATAAGGACTTCTTCGGATGCTTTGATGGCATTCTTCACAAAACAACCCAAAGCACTTCAAGCATCACTATGGAACATATCTTTATATAAGATTCAATGCACTTGATGCTCCATAGGAATTTGTCATTTAATTCCAAAGCTTAGAGCAAATATATCTTCATATATATGGACTTCATCCTTGATTCCATCCAATATCCTTGAGGCACCATCTATGGACAAAACCTTCAAATATATCTCATTGAAAACATTAGTCCATAGAGATTGTCATTAATTACCAAAACCACACTTAGGGGCTACATGCCCTTTCACCAATACAACTAGCACTACAGACGATACAGTGGTTTCTTATGGTTCACCTTGAATGACAAGCTCAAAACACCTCTAAGGGTCCTTCTAGGTCGAGTCCCTAACAAAAAGTTCGTAGATTCAATTTTTTTATAGGAAAGTAAAGATCATATAAAATAGTTCAATTTCTACAAAAAAATAGGGGTTTGGGTCCGAAAAGGATACGTTGGCTCCTTACGATTTGCCTTGGATTACAAACTTAAATTACCTTGAAGGGTCTTTCTAAACTGAGTCCCTAAGAAGGTAGAACTTTATCCAAATTGAATCGGACTCTACACACAACCAAAAACTTGTACCTAGCCCTCAAAGACACTCGAAATGTTGGTACACAATTAATTACTCTCTAAGAAATTGGCTTATCGATGGAAACAAGCCTTTGAGTTTTTGTGGGTCACACATCTTGATACAATCCCATTCAAAGATACATCTAGATATAAATTTGGATGATAACGTCGATTCTTAGAAGCAACATTCTCTTTGACCCACCTTGCTGAAGAACCCATAGCATCAAGGTAGCCTAAAAGTTTTTTAACAACAGTTATGTGTGAACAATCGGAAAGAAGTAGACATATAAAACGTGTTATATTCTTTCGACAAAACATGAAATCATCATTGAACCAGGGAGGTCTTAACTTATGACCAATGTACCACAACCGCTACATTTATGACGATACCTAGGTGTACCTAGGATACATTGGATTCTTACCGTTTGCCTCAAAACAAGCATTATGTCTTTTCAACAAAATGTGAGATCTTTATCGAATCAAGAAGGCCTTGCTTGCACATACCCTACATTTATGGCGATACAACTATCCCTAGCAAGGTAAAACGGGCTCCTGTTGGAAATATGCCCTAGAGGCAATAATAAAGATGTTATTATCATATTTCCTTGTTAATGATAAATGTTTATTATCCATGCTAGAATTGTATTGACCAAAAACTTAAATACATGTGTGGATACATAAACGAATACCGTGTCCCTAGTAAGCCTCTATTAGACTAGCTCGTTGATCAAAGATGGTTAAGGTTTCCTAACCATAGACATGAGTTGTTGATACGTCCAATTTGCATCATGATTTACTACTAATAACTATAATGTTTTTGAGCATTATTTCACTTTATGGTACAATTCTTATGCCTTTTCTCTTTTATTTTGCAAGATTCACATGAAGAGGGAGAATGCCGGCAGCTAGAATTCTGGACCTGAAAGGGGTGAAACAGAGATAGCTATTCTGCACAACTCCAAATGACCTGAAAATTTATGGAGAATTATTTTGGAATATATAAAAAATACTGGCAAAAGAATCAACATGAGGGGACCCACCAGGTAGCCACAAGCCTGGGGGGGCGCCCTACCCCCTGGGCGCGCCCCCCGAGCTTGTGGGGCCCCTCGCAGGCCTCCGGGCCCCTCCTTCTGCTACATGAAGCCATTTGCCCTAGAAAAAATCAGAAGAAGACTTTCGGGATGAAGCGCCGCCGTCTCGAGGTGGAACCTGGGCAGGAGCTATTTTTGCTCTTCAGCGGAGCGATTCCGCCGGGGATACTTCCCTTCGGGAGGGGGAAATCGAAGCCATCGACATCACCAATGATCCTCTCATCGTGGGAGGACCAATCTTCATCAACATCTTCACCAGCACCATCCCATCTCAAACCCTAGTTCATCTCTTGTATTCAATCTTTGTCTCAAAACCTCAGTTTGGTACCTGTGGGTTGCTAGTAGTGTTGATTACATCTTGTAGTTGATGCTAGTTGGTTTATTTGGTGGAAGATTATATGTTCAAATCCTTGATGCTATTCAATACCCCTCTGATCTTGAACATGAATATGATTTGTGAGTAGTTACTTTTGTTCTTGAGGACATGGGAGAAGTCTTGTCATAAGTAATCATGTGAATTTGGTATTCGTTCGATATTTTGATGCTATGTATGTTGTGCTTCCTTTAGTGGTGTCGTGTGAACGTCGACTACATGACACTTCACCATCTTTGGGCCTAAGGGAAGGCATTGTGGAGTAGTAATTAGATGATGGGTTGCTAGAGTGACAGAAGCTTAAACCCTAGTTTATGCGCTATTCCGTAAGGGGCTGATTTGGATCCATATGTTTCATGCTATGGTTAGAGTTATCTTAATTCTTCTTTCGTAGTTGCGCATGCTTGCGAGAGGGGGTAATCATAAGTGGGAGGCTCGTTCAAGTAAGAACAGCACCCAAGCACCGGTCCACCCACATATCAAATTATCAAAGTAGCGAACGCGAATCAAACAAACATGATGAAAGTGACTAGATAAAATTCCCGTGTGTGCTCGAGAACGCTTTGCTTATTATAAGAGATCGTTCCGGCTTGTCCTTTGCTATAAAAAGGATTGGGCCACCTTGCTGCACTTTATTATACTTGTTACTTGTTAATTGTTATGAATTATCTTGCTATCAAAACTACCTGTTACCGCTACTTTCAGTACTTGCAGAGAATACCTTGCTGAAAACCGCTTGTCATTTCCTTCTGCTCCTTGTTGGGTTCGACACTCTTACTTATCAAAAGGACTACGATTGATCCCCTATACTTTTGGGTCATCAAGACTCTTTTCTGGCGCCGTTGCCGGGAGTGAAGCGCCTTTGGTGAGTTGAATTTGCTAAGGAAACATTTATATTACGTGCTGAAATTTACAGTCACTTGTCACTATGGAAAGTAATCCTTTGAGGGGCTTGTTCGGGGTATCTTCACCTCGACCGGAAGCATTGAGAGTTGCTCCTCAACCTATTGAACCTACTGAAAATATTTATTATGAAATTCCTTCAGGTATGGTAGAGAAACTGCTAGCTAATCCTTATGCAGGAGATGGAACAGTACATCCTGATATGCACTTGATCTATGTGGATGAAATTTGTGGATTGTTTAAGCTTGCAGGTTGATGACCCACAAGTATAGGGGATCAATCGTAGTCCTTTTGATAAGTAAGAGTGTTGAACCTAACAAGGAGCAGAAGGAAATGACAAGCGGTTTTCAGCAAGGTGTTTTCTTCAAGCACTGAAATTATCGGTAACGAGTAGTTTGATAGCAAGATAATTTGTAACAAGTGACAAGTAGCAATAGTAACAAAGAGTGCAGCAAGGTGGCCCAATCCTTTTTATAGCAAAGGACAAGCCGGAACGATCTCTTATAGTAAGTAAAGCGTTCTCGAGGACACATGGGAATTTCATCTAGTCACTTTCATCATGTTTGTTTGATTCGCGTTCGCTACTTTGATAATTTGATATGTGGGTGGACCGGTGCTTGGGTGCTGTTCTTACTTGAACAAGCCTCCCACTTATGATTACCCCCTCTCGCAAGCATCCGCAACTATGAAAGAAGAATTAAGATTGCTCTAACCATAGCATTAAACATATGGATCCAAATCAGCCCCTTACGGAATAGCGCATAAACTAGGGTTTAAGCTTCTGTCACTCTAGCAACCCATCATCTAATTACTACTCCACAATGCATTCCCTTAGGCCCAAAGATGGTGAAGTGTCATGTAGTCGACGTTCACATGACACCACTAAGGGAATCAACAACATACATATCATCAAAATATCGAACGAATACCAAATTCACATGATTACTTATGACAAGACTTCTCCCATGTCCTCAAGAACAAAAGTAACTACTCACAAATCATGTTCATATCCAAGATCAGAGAGGTATTGAATAGCATAATAGATCTGAACATATAATCTTCCACCAAATAAACCAACTAGCATCAACTACAAGATGTAATCAACACTACTAGCAACCCACAGGTACCAATCTGAGGTTTTGAGACAAAGATTGAATACAAGAGATGAACTAGGGTTTGAGATGAGATGGTGCTGGTGAAGATGTTGATGAAGATTAGTCCTCCAACGATGAGAGGATCGCTGGTGATGTCGATGGCGACGATTTCCCCCTCCCGGAGGGAAGTATCCCCGGCAGAATCTCTCCGCCGGAGAGCAAAAGTGCTCCTGCCCAAGTTCCGCCTCGAGACGGTGGCGCACCGTCCCAAAAGTCTTCAATATATTTTTTCTAGGTCAAAATGACTTATATACCAGAAAATGGGGGCCAGTGGCTGGCCAGGGGCCCCACGAGGTACCAGGGCGCACCTGGGGGGGGGTGGCATGCCCTGGTACCTCGTGGGCACCTGGGTGGCCCCCTCTGGTACTTCTTGATTCCAGTATTTTTTTTATTCCAAAATAATTCTCCGTGAAATTTCAGCTCATTTGGAGATGTGCAGAATAGGTATCTCTGACATAGCTTTTTCAGGTCCAGAATTCCAGCTGACGACAATCTCCCTCTTTGTGTGAATCCTGCATATTAAGAGAGAAAAGGCATTAGAATTGCTCCACAAAGTGTTATATTGATCAAAAACACTATAAATAACAGTAGCAAAACATGATGCAAAATGGACGTATCAACTCCCCCAAGCTTAGACCTCGCTTGTCCTCAAGCGAAAGCCGATATCGATAATCATGCCCACATGTTTAGAGAGAGAGGTGTCGATAAAAACAAAATACAGACATAGTAGCATCATGATCATTATTATAACAACAATATTTATTATCATAAAACTTCTCATGAGCAAGTAACAATTCATCACATCAATGGAGTATAAGGCATAAACTTTCTTGAAAACTAACAAACTATGTTCTCAGTCAACAATGCAATTGCAATTCATCATATTTTCAGGAAGGGTCTCATGTAGGAGCTATTTAGCAAGTCCACATACTCAACCATCATTTAGTCTTCTATGATTGCTAACACTCACGACATATATATGGAGCAAAAAGTTTCAGCCAGACACATAGAAAGATAGGGGCTTGTGATTTCGCCTCCCAACTTATTCACCTCACGGGTGATGTCAACAATAATAACTCATGATCACTCATATCCAACTGGATATATATGCCTAGATCTTTCCCCACCACACGATGCTTGCAAAAGAGAAAAATAAAAAGAAAGTAGAGGAGAACACTATTGACTCTTGCATAAAAAGTAAATACATAAAAGTAAAGGATAGGCCCTTCGCAGAGGGAAGCAGAGGTTGTCATGCGCTTTTTGTTGTTGGATGTACAAGCTCTTAATGCAAAGGAACGTCACTTTATATTGCCCCTTATGATAGCAACCTTTATTATGCAGTCTGTCGCTTTTATTTCTTTGCCATCACAAGTTCGTACAAAGCTTATTTTCCCTTACAATAAAAGTTTCATACATATTTAGAGGCAATTTTTATTGCTTTTTGCACCGATGACAACTTACTTGAAGGATCTTATTCAATCCATAGGTAGATATAGTGGACTCTCATGACATGAAACTGGGTTTAAGGGTTTTGGATGCACAAGTAGTATCTCTACTTGGTGCGGATTTTTGGCCAGCAATGATATTGGGCAAGCACCACATGTTGGAGGATCTATAACAATATAACTTCTATGTGAATATGAACAAACATAATTCATTACGTTGTCTTCCTTGTCCAACGTCAACAATTTGACATAAAATACTTAATGGGGGCTCACAATCATAAAAGATGTCCAAGATAGTATATTTGCATGTGAATCTTCTCTTCCCTTATTAACTTTTTCATGAATTGCATCATTGACTAATGCTATGTTTGTTAACTTCCAATAAATTTTACCACTTATACCTTTCTTTATGTAATGTCATTACTTTCCATAAGATTAGCATATGATCTTTTTCATTATTTTCATTGCTAGAATTGGGACATGAAAGTAAAGAAGCAAAACTCAAACTACTCTTTATTATATAACTCTCAACTCGATTACATAGATAGATAGATCACGAAGCTAACACTCGAAAATAGATCATACTAAACTTTTATTCAACTAGATCACGAAATAACTAAGGATCGAACTAAAAATAGGTAATGATAATAAAAGTGATGGTGATACGATACCGGGGCACCTCCCCCAAGCTTGGCACAAGCCAAGGGGAGTGCCCATACCCATGTACTCAAGTCTCCTTCTTGGAAGATGATGGTGGTGATGAAGTGGTGGGCTTGTCCTCCGGCTTCCATGGCATAGGTTCCCCATCATAAAAAGATGAACGAATCTCCGGGGTCCTGAAACTTGCAGCTAAACTCATACCTTTGAATCTTGCCTCATACTCATAATTTTGGTTTTGAAGATCATAGATTTTGCCTTGGAGATAATCGATTCGTTCATTGAGTTTGAAGATGATGTCTCCCATCGATTGGCCATCCACCTTGTGATTACGGGTGAATTTCGTGATCATGGAGTGGTTGGCGCTGAGTCCACGTTCCACCATCCCTTGGCACTTGAAGATCTCCTGCTCCACCGCTTCGAGTCTGGACTCCACGCTCCCGGTCTTCTTGGGTCCTTGAACATCCCGGATGTGAAGCACCCCCTCACGCATCTCAATGGCTTGAGGGTGTTTCATCACCTCCGGTAGGTAGGGGTTGATGACCTTCTCGTAGAACTTGTCCTTGGAAGAGCTTGGTGGAGCCATAGCGATCTAGATCTGCCGGAAAAATAGCACGAAACAAGAACAGAGGAGATTTCTGCGATACGGTGGTCAAAACATATGGGAGTATATATAAAGATTTTTTATCTGGCAAAATAAGTAATCCAGAAGAAAAACGGAGTCGGGAAGGCTCACGTGGGGCCCACGAGGTACCAGGGCGCGCCTGGGGGGGGGGTGGCGTGCCCTGGTGCCTCGTGGGCACCAGGTGGGTCCCCCCGGCTGTTTCTTATTTTTGTATTTTTCTAATTATTCCAAAACTGACAGAAAATATTTTTATGGAATTTTTGGAGTTGGTTTACTTACCGTATCACATACCTCTTCCTTTTCAGGGTTCTGGAGTGTTCCGGAAGATCTCTCTTATGTACTCCTCCGGTGTAATTGTTTCAATAATATTAGTTTCAACATTAATAGGGGTACTTGAAATATAGTGCTTAATTCTTTGCCCATTCACCACTCTTGGATTAGTGCCTTCGGATTTGTTTATTTTGATAGCTCCGGAGCGATAAACTTCTTCGATGATATACGGTCCTTCCCATTTAGAGAGGAGTTTTCCTGTAAAAAATCTCAAACGAGAATTGTACAATAGAACTTGCTCACCTACTTTAAATTCCCGTTTTTGAATTCTTCTATCATGCCATCTTTTAACTTTTTCTTTAAACAATTTGGCATTTTCATAAGCTTGGGTTCTCCATTCATCTAATGAGCTAATATCAAATACCCTCTTTTCACCGGCATGTTTAAAATCATAATTCAGTTCTTTAATTACCCAATATGCTGTATGTTCTAACTCAAGAGGTAAATGACATGCTTTTCCATAAACCATTTTATAAGGAGACATACCCCTAGGATTTTTATAAGCAGTTCTATAAGCCCATAATGCATCATCAAGTTTCTTAGACCAATTCTTTCTAGATCTATTAATGGTTTTTTGCAAAATTAATTTTATTTCTCTATTGCTTAATTCAACTTGACCACTAGTTTGAGGTTGATATGGAGATGCAATTCTATGGTTGACATCATATTTAGCAAGCAATTTACGGAATGCACCATGAATAAAATGTGAACCACCATCAGTTATTAAATATCTAGGGACTCCGAACCTTGGGAAAATAACTTCTTTAAACATTTTAATAGAAGTGTTATGATCAGCACTACTAGTTGGAATAGCTTCTACCCACTTAGTAACGTAATCAACAGCAACTAAAATATGAGTATACCCATTGGATTTAGGAAAAGGTCCCATATAATCAAATCCCCAAACATCAAATGGTTCAACAACAAGTGAATAATTCATAGGCATTTCCTGACGTCTACCAACATTACCAACTCTTTCACATTCATCACAAGATAGGACAAACTTATGAGCAACTTTGAAAAGAGTAGGCCAATAAAAACCAGATTGTAATACCTTGTGTGCAGTTCTGTCTCCCGCAAGGTGTCCTCCGTAAGCTTCGGAATGACACTTCCGTAGGATTTGTTCCTGTTCATGCTCAGGTATACAACGTCTAATAATACCATCTACTCCTTCTTTATAAAGATGTGGGTCATCCCAGAAGTAATGTCTTAAATCAAAGAAGAACTTTTTCTTTTGTTGGTATGTGAAACTAGGTGGTATATATTTAGCAACAATGTAATTAGCATAGTCTGCATACCAAGGAGTATTACGAGAAGCATTTATGACAGCTAATTGTTCATCAGGAAAATCATCATTAATAGGTAGTGGGTCATCAAGAACATTTTCCATTCTAGACAAATTATCTGCTACGGGATTCTCAGCTCCCTTCTTATCAGTAATATGCAAGTCAAATTCTTGTAGCAATAAAACCCACCTAATGAGTCTAGGTTTAGCATCTTTCTTTTCCATAAGATATTTAATAGCAGCATGATCGGTGTGAACAGTTACTTTAGAATCAACTATGTAAGATCTGAATTTATCACATGCGAACACAACTACTAGAAATTCTTTTTCAGTGCTAGCATAATTTCTTTGGGCACTGTCTAGAGTTTTACTAGCATAATGGATAACATTTAATTTCTTATCAACTCTTTGTCCTAGAACATCACCAACAGCATAATCACTAGCATCACACATAATCTCAAAAGGCAAGTTCCAATCAGGTGGTTGGACAATAGGTGCAGTGGTTAAGGCTTTCTTAAGTGTTTCAAAGGCTTCTATACAATCATCATCAAAAACAAATGGAACATCTTTTTGCAAAAGATTGGTAAGAGGCCTAGAAATTATAGAGAAGTCTTTAATAAATCTCCTATAGAAACCAGCATGACCAAGGAAACTTCTTATACCTTTAATATCTTTAGGACATGGCATTTTCTCAATAGCATCAACCTTAGCTTTATCAACTTCAATACCTGTTTCAGAAATTTTATGCCCCAAGACAATGCCTTCATTCACCATAAAGTGGCACTTCTCCCAATTCAAAACAAGATTAGTTTCTTCACATCTCTGCAAAACTCGATCAAGGTTGCTTAAGCAATCATCAAAAGAAGTTCCGTAAACGGAAAAATCATCCATGAACACCTCAACAATCTTTTCACAAAAGTCAGAGAATATAGCAGTCATACATCTTTGAAAGGTAGCAGGTGCATTGCATAAACCAAAAGGCATACGTCTATAAGCATAAGTTCCAAAAGGACAAGTAAAGGTGGTTTTCTCTTGATCGGGTTGTGATACGGGTATTTGAGAAAAACCAGAATAACCATCTAGGAAACAAAAGTGTGTATGCTTAGATAATCTTTCTAACATTTGATCAATAAAAGGTAAGGGGTAATGATCTTTTCTAGTAGCTTTGTTTAATTTTCTAAAATCAATTACCATCCTATAACTAGTTACAATTCTTTGTGGAATGAGTTCATTTTTATCATTAGGAACAACGGTAATACCTCCTTTCTTAGGGACACAATGAACGGGACTTACCCATCTACTATCAGCTATGGGATAGATTATACCTGCTTCCAGAAGTTTTAATATTTCGGTTCTTACCACCTCTTTCATCTTAGGATTTAATCGTCGTTGGTGGTCGACAACTGGTTTAGCATCAGGCTCCATATTAATTTTGTGCCAACATAGAGTGGGACTAATGCCCTTAAGATCATCAAGAGTATATCCAATAGCAGCTCGGTGCTTCCTTAGGGTTTTTAATAATCTCTTTTCTTCATGCGCTGAAAGGTTAGCACTGATAATAACATGATATATCTTATTTTCATCAAGATAAGCATATTTCAATGTATCAGGCAATTGCTTCAATTCAAATACAGGATCACCTTTAGGTGGAGAAGGGCCTCCAAGAGTCTCAACAGGCAAATTATGTTTAAGGATAGGTGGTTGATCAAAGAACATCTTATCTATTTTATTTCTTTCATTCATATGCATATCGTTTTCATGGTCTAGCAAATATTGTTCTAACGGATCAGTAGGAGGTACGGCAATAGAAGCAAGACCAATAATTTCATATTTACTAGGCAATTCTTTATCATGAGGTTGTCTATGAAACTTGGAGAAATTAAACTCATTAGATATATCACCAAACTTAACTCGAACCTTCTCTTTAACGCAATCAATTTCAACATTAACGGTATTCAAGAAAGGTCTACCAAATATAATGGGACAAAAATTATCTTGTTGTGAGCCAAGTACTAAGAAACCAGTAGGGTATTTGATTTTGCCACACAAGACTTCAACATCTCTAACAATCCCAAGTGGTGTAATAGTATCTCTATTCGCAAGCTTAATAGTAACATCAATATCTTCAATCTCAACAGGTGCAATATCATGCATTACTTCTTGATATAAAGAGAATGGAATAGCACTCACACTAGCACCCATATCACACAAACCATGATAGCAATGATCTCCAATCTTAACAGAAACAACAGGCATACCAACTACGGGCTTGTTCTTATGTAACTTATCCTGTTCATTTCTAACAGGTTTAGCAATTCTAGAAGCCTCCTCACAAAAGTAAATAACATGCCCATCTATATTATCGACTAAGAGATCTTTAACCATAGCAACATCAGGTTTAACTTTAATTTGTTCAGAGGGTCTAGGTGCTCTAATATTACTTTTGTTAACCATAGTTGAAGCTTTAGCATGTTCCTTAATCCTAACAGGAAAAGGTGGTTTCTCAATATAAGCAGTAGGCACAACTGGATCAACATGATAAACAATTGTTTCTTCTTTAAGACTAACGAGTTCCTCAATTTTTTCTTTAATAGGGGGATGATATTTAAACCACTTCTCCTTAGGGAGATCAACATGAGTAGCAAATGATTCACAAAAGGAAGCTACTATCTCAGAGTCAAGTCCATATTTAGTGCTAAACTTATGAAAAGCATCGGTGGCCATAAAAGATTTAACACAATAGAACTCAAGTATTATACCTGACTCATTACCTTTGTTGAGTTCCCAATCTTCAGAGTTGCGTTTAATTCTTTCTAGAAGATCCCATCTGAATTCAATAGTTTTCATCATAAAGGAGCCGGTCGAAGAAGAATCGAGCGTAGTTCGATTATCATGAGAAAGCCGAGCATAAAAATTATGTAAGATAGTTTCTTTTGAGAGCTCATGATTGGGGCATGTGTACATCATGTACTTAAGCCTCCCCAAGCTTGAGCGATGCTTTCTCCTTCACGAGGCCAAATATTATATATATAATTCCGATCACGATGAACCAAATGCATAGGATAAAATTTCTGATGGAATTCTAGTTTCAATCGGTTCCAGTCCCATGTATCAGTATCATCACATAGCCTATACCACATTAATGCCTTTCCCTCCAAAGATAAAGGGAATAATTTCTTCTTAACTCCATCTCCGGATAAACCTGCAAGCTTAAATAATCCACAAATTTCATACACATAGATCAAGTGCATATCAGGACGTACCGTTCCATCTCCTGCATAAGGATTAGCTAGCAGTTTCTCTATCATACCTGGAGGGATCTCATAATAAATACTTTTAGTAGGTGCAGTAGGTTGAGGAGCAACTATTTGTGTTTCCGGTCGAGGTGAAGATACCCCGAACAAACCCATCAAAGGATTACTTTCCATAGTGACAAGTGACAGTAAATTTCAGCACGTAATATAAATGTTTCCTTACCAAATTCCACTCACCAAAGGCGCTTCACTCCCCGGCAACGGCGCCAGAAAAGATTCTTGATGACCCACAAGTATAGGGGATCAATCGTAGTTCTTTCGATAAGTAACAGTGTCGAAGCCAACGAGGAGCAGAAGGAAATGACAAGCGGTTTTCAGCAAGGTGTTTTCTGCAAGCACTGAAATTATCGGTAACGAGTAGTTTGATAGCAAGATAATTTGTAACAAGTGACAAGCAGCAATAGTAACAAAGAGTGCAGCAAGGTGGCCGAATCCTTTTTATAGCAAAGGACAAGCCGGAACGATCTCTTATAGTAAGTAAAGCATTCTCGAGGACACATGGGAATTTCATCTAGTCACTTTCATCATGTTTGTTTGATTCGCGTTCGCTACTTTGATAATTTGATATGTGGGTGGACCGGTGCTTGGGTGTTGTTCTTACTTGAACAAGCCTCCCACTTATGATTACCCCCTCTCGCAAGCATCCGCAACTACGAAAGAAGAATTAAGATTGCTCTAACCATAGCATTAAACATAGGATCCAAATCAGCCCCTTACGGAATAGCGCATAAACTAGGGTTTAAACTTCTGTCACTCTAGAAACCCATCATCTAATTACTACTCCACAATGCATTCCCTTAGGCCCAAAGATGGTGAAGTGTCATGTAGTCGATGTTCACATGACACCACTAAGGGAATCAACAACATACATATCATCAAAATATCGAACGAATACCAAATTCACATGATTACTTATGACAAGACTTCTCCCATGTCCTCAAGAACAAAAGTAACTACTCACAATCATGTTCATATCCAAGATCAAAGAGGTATTGAATAGCATAATAGATCTGAACATATAATCTTCCACCAAATAAACCAACTAGCATCAATTACAAGATGTAATCAACACTACTAGCCACCCATAGGTACCAATCTGAGGTTTTGAGACAAAGATTGAATACAAGAGATGAACTAGGGTTTGAGATGAGATGGTGCTGGTGAAGATGTTGATGAAGATTAGTCCTCCCACGATGAGAGGATCGCTGGTGATGTCGATGGGGACGATTTCCCCCTCCCGGAGGGAAGTATCCCCGGCAAAAACTCTCCGTCGGAGAGCAAAAGTGCTCCTGCCCAAGTTCCACCTCGAGACGGCAGCGCACCATCCCAAAAGTCTTCTCTATATTTTTTCTAGGGCAAAATGACTTATATACCAGAAAATGGGGGCCAGTGGCTGGCCAGGGGCCCCACGAGGTACCAGGGCGCGCCTGGGGGGGTGGCGCGCCCTGGTGCCTCGTGGGCACCTAGGTGGCCCCCTCTGGTACTTCTTGATTCCAGTATTTTTTATTTATTCCAAAATAATTCTCCGTGAAATTTCAGCTCATTTGGAGATGTGCAGAATAGGTATCTCTGACATAGCTTTTTCAGGTCCAGAATTCCAGCTGTCGGCAATCTCCCTCTTTGTGTGAATCTTGCATATTAAGAGAGAAAAGGCATTAGAATTGCTCTACAAAGTGTTATATTGATCAAAAACACTATAAATAACAGTAGCAAAACATGATGCAAAATGGACGTATCATAGGTTTATCCGGAGATAGAGTTAAGAAGAAAGTATTCCCTTTATCTTTGGAGGGAAAGGCATTGACCGGTATAGGCTATGTGATGATACTGAAACATGGGACTGGGACCGGTTGAAGCTGGAATTCCACCAGAAATTTTATCCTATGCATTTGGTTCATCGTGATCGGAATTATATATATATAATTTTTGGCCTCGTGAAGGAGAAAGTATCGCTCAAGCTTGGGGGAGGCTTAAGTATATGTTGCACAAATGCCCCAATCATGAGCTCTCAAGAGAAATAATTCTTCAAAACTTTTATGCTCAGTTTTCTCATAATGATCAATCCATGCTCGATACTTCTTCTGTTGGTTCCTTTATGAAGAGAACTATTGAATTCAGATGGGATCTTCTGGAAAGAATTAAACGTAACTCTGAAGATTGGGAAATCGACAAAGGTAACGAGTCAGGTATAAATCTTGAGTTTGATTGTGTTAAATCTTTTATGGAAACTGATGCTTTTCACAAGTTTAGTACTAAATATGGACTTGACTCTGAGATAGTAGCTACCTTTTGTGAATCTTTTGCTACTCATGTTGATCTCCCTAGAGAGAAATGGTTTAAATATCATCCACCTATTCAATTGAATGAAGAACCTGTTAGTGTTAAAGAAGAAACAATTGTTTACCATGTTGATCCAGTTGTGCCTACTGCTTATATTGAGAAACCTCCTTTCCCTATTAGGATTAAGGAACATGCTAAAGCTTCAACTATGGTTAATAAAAGTAATATTAGAGCACCTAAACCTTCTGAACAAATTAAAGTTGAACCTAATATTGCAATGGTTAAAGATATTTTGGTTGATAATATTGATGGACATGTCATATATTTCTGTGATGAAGCAACTAGAATTGCTAAGCCAGACACTAAAGATAAAAACAAACCTGTAATTGGCATGCCTGTTATTTATGTTAAAATTGGAGATCATTGCTATCATGGTTTATGTGATATTGGTGCTAGTGTGAGTGCTATTCCATTTACTCTCTATCAAGAAGTCATGAATGATATTGCACCTGTTGAGATTGAAGATATTGATGTTACTATTAAGCTTGCAAATAGAGATACTATTTCACCACTTGGGATTGTTAGAGATGTTGAAGTCTTGTGTGGTAAGATCAAATACCCTACTGATTTTCTTGTTCTTGGATCACCACAAGATGATTTTTGTCCCATTATATTTGGTAGACCTTTCTTGAATACAGTTAATGCCAAGATTGATTGCAATAAAGAAATTGTCAGTGTTAATTTTGATGATGTGTCTCATGACTTTAATTTCTCTAAGTTTCGTAGACAACCTCATGATAAAGAATTGCCTAATAAGGATGAAATTATTAGTCTTGCTTCTATTGCTGTGCCTCCTACTGATCCTTTAGAACAATGCTTGCTAGACCATGAGAATGATATGAATATGAATGAAAGAAATGAAAGAGATGAGCTATTCTTTAAACAAGCACCTATCCTTAAACATAATTTGCCGGTTGAAACCTTGGGAGGTCCACCTCCACCCAAGGGTGATCCTGTGTTTGAATTAAAACAATTACCTGATACACTTAAATATGCTTATCTTGATGAAAAGAAGATATATCCTGTTATTATTAGTGCTAACCTTTCAGAGCATGAAGAAAAGAGATTACTTAAAACTCTGAAGAAGCACCGGGCTGCTATTGGATATACTCTCGATGATCTTAAGGGCATTAGTCCCACTTTATGTCAGCATAAAATTCATATGGAGCCAGACGCTAAAGCCGTTGTTGATCATCAAAGAAGGCTGAATCCTAGAATGAAGGATGTGGTAAGAACTGAAATATTAAAGATTCTGGAGGCAGGTATAATTTATCCCATAGCTGATAGTAGATGGGTAAGTCCTATTCATTGTGTTCCTAAGAAAGGAAGTATTACCGTGTTCCTAATGATAAAAATGAACTTATTCCACAAAGAATTGTAACTGGTTATAGGATGGTAATTGATTTTAGGAAATTAAATAAAGGTACTAGGAAAGATCATTACCCCTTGCCATTTATTGATCAAATGTTAGAAAGATTATCTAAGCATACACACTTTTGCTTTCTAGATGGTTATTCTGGTTTCTCTCAAATACCTGTTTCACCTGAAGATCAAGAGAAAACCACCTTTACTTGTCCTTTTGGAACTTATTCTTATCGTCGTATGCCTTTTGGTTTATGTAATGCACCTGCTACCTTTCAAAGATGTATGACTGCTATATTCTCTGATTTTTGTGAAAAGATTGTTGAGGTTTTCATGGATGATTTCTCCGTTTACGGAACTTCTTTTGATGATTGCTTGAGCAACCTTGATCGAGTTTTGCAGAGATGTGAAGAAACTAATCTTGTCTTGAATTGGGAGAAGTGCCACTTTATGGTGAATGAAGGTATAGTCCTTGGGCATAAAATTTCTGAAAAAGGTATTGAAGTTGATAAAGCTAAAGTTGATGCAATTGAAAAAATGCCATGTCCTAAAGATATCAAAGGTATAAGAAGTTTCCTTGGTCGTGCTGGTTTCTATAGAAGGTTTATAAAAGACTTCTCTAAAATTTCTAGGCCTCTACTAATCTCTTGCAAAAAGATGTTCCATTCGTTTTTGATGATGATTGCGTAGAAGCCTTTGAAATACTTAAGAAAGCCTTAATTTCTGCACCTATTGTCCAACCACCTGACTGGAACCTACCCTTTGAAATTATGTGTGATGCTAGTGATTATGTTGTTGGTGCTATTCTAGGACAAAGAGTTGATAAGAAATTAAATGTTATCCATTATGCTAGTAAAACTCTAGACAGTGCTCAAAGAAACTATTCTACTACTGAGAAAAAAAAATTAGCAGTTGTGTTTGCATGTGATAAATTGAGATCTTACATTGTTGATTCCAAAGTTACTATTCACACTGATCATGCTGCTATTAAATATCTGATGAAAAAGAAAGATGCTAAATCTAGACTTATTAGGTGGGTTCTTTTGCTACAAGAATTTGATTTGCATATTGTTGATAGAAAGGGAGCTGAGAACCCCGTAGCTGATAACTTGTCTAGAATGAAAAATGTTCTTGATGACCCAGTTCCTATTAATGATGATTTTCCTGATGAACAATTAGTTGTGATAAATGCTTCTCGTAATACTCCTTGGTATGCACACTATGCTAATTACATTGTTGCTAAATATATACCACCTAGTTTCACATACCAACAAAAGAAAAAAGTTTTTCTTTGATTTAAGACATTACTTTTGGGATGACCCACACTTATATAAAGAAGGAGTAGATGGTATTATTAGACGTTGTGTACTTGAGCATGAACAGGAACAAATCCTACATAAGTATCACTCCGAGGCATATGGAGGACACCATGCGGGAGACAGAACTGCACACAAGGTATTACAATCTGGTTTTTATTGGCCTACTCTTTTCAAAGACGCACGTAAATTTGTCCTTTCTTGTGATGAATGTCCAAGAATTGGTAATGTTGGTAGACGTTAGGAAATGCCTATGAATTATTCACTTGTTATTGAACCATTTGATGTTTGGGGTTTTGATTATATAGGACCTTTTCCTAAATCCAATGGATATACTCATATTTTGGTTGCTGTTGATTACAGCACTAAGTGGTTAGAAGCTATTCCAACTAGTAGTGCTGATCATAACACTTCCATTAAAATGCTTAAAAAAGTTATATTCCCGAGGTTTGGAGTCCCTAGATATTTAATGACTGATGGTGGTTCACATTTTATTCATGGTGCTTTCCGCAAGCTGCTTAATAATATGATGTTAACCATAGAATTGCATCTGCTTATCATCCTCAGTCTAGTGGTCAAGTTGAATTAACTAATAGAGAAATAAAACTAATTTTGCAAAAGACCGTTAATAGATCCAGAAAGAATTGGTCTAAGAAACTTGATGATGCATTATGGGCTTATAGAACTGCTTATAAAAATCCTATGGGTATGTCTCCATATAAAATGGTTTATGGAAAAGCATGTCATTTACCTCTTGAGTTAGAACATAAAGCATATTGGGCAATTAAAGAACTTAACTATGATTTTAAACTTGCCGGTGAAAAGTGGTTATTTGATATTAGTTCTTTAGATGAATGGAGAACCCAAGCTTATGAAAATGCCAAGTTGTTTAAAGAAAAAGTTAAAAGATGGCATGATAAAAGAATTCAAAAACGGGAATTCAAAGTAGGTGATCATGTTCTATTATACAATTCTTGTTTAAGATTTTTTACAGAAAAACTTCTCTCTAAATGGGAAGGGCCATACATCATCGAAGAAGTTTATCGCTCCGGAGCCATCAAAATAAACAACTCCGAAGGCAATAATCCGAGAGTAGTTAATGGGCAAAGAATTAAACATTATATCTCAGGTACGCCCATTAGTGTTGAAACTAATATTATTCAAACAATGACAATGGAAGAGCACATCGAGGAAACCTTCCGGAACACTCCAGAATCCTGAAAAGGAGTAGGTATGTGGTACGGTAAGTAAACTGACTCCAAAACTTCCATAAAAGTACTTTCTGTCCGTTTTGGAATATATAAAAAAATTAGGAAAATAATAAACAGTCCGAAAAGTGCACGAGGAGGCGACAAGCTTGGGGGGCGCGCCTACTAGGCTTGTGGCGCCCTCGTGAACTTTCCCGACTCCGTTTTTCTTCCGTATTATTTGTTTTGCACGGTAAAAATTCATTATATATACTCACGAGTGTTTTGTCCACCGCATCGCAAGTTTCTCCTTTGTTCTTGTTTCGGGCTATTTTTCTGACAGATCTAAATCGCCATGGCGTCTCCAAGCTCATCCAAGGACAAGTTCTACGAGAAGGTATTCAACCCGTACCTACCGGAGGTGATGAAGCACCCTCAATCCATTGAGATGCGTGAGAGGGTGCTCCACATCCGGGACGTTCAAGGACCTAAGAAGACCGGGAGCGAGAAGGCCAGGCTGGAAGCGGTGGAACAGGAGATCTTCAAGTGCCAGGGGATGGTGGAGCGCGGACTTAGTGCTAACCACTCCATGATCACGGAATTCATCCGTGAGCACAAGGTGGACGGCAAGAATATTGGGGACGTCATCTTCAAGCTCAGCGACCGGATTGATTATCTTCAGGCCCAAATATATGATCTACAAAACCAAAATTTTGAATATGAGGCCAAGTTCAAAGGTATGAGTTTAGTTGCAAATTTCAGGACTCCGGAAACACGTTTGTCCTTCTATGATGGAGAACCTATGCCTTGGAAGACGGAGGACAAGCCTACCACTTCATCACCACCATCACCCAAGAAGGAGATTTGAGTACATGGGTATGGGCACCACCTTTTGCTTGTGCCAAGCTTGGGGGAGGTGCCCCAGTATCGTATCACCATCACTTTTTATCATCATTATCTATCTTAGTTCGATCCTTAGTTATTTCGTGATTTACAAGAATAAAGTTTTAGTATGATCTAGTTTCGAGTGCTTGCTTTGTGATCTATCTATCTATGTAATCGTGTGTGAAAGTTATATAATAAAGAGTAGTTTGAGTTGAGTGTTTTGCTTCTGATGATCAAATCTTAGAAATAAATAAAGAATAAAAAGTAAGATCATATGCTAATCCCATGGGGAGTGATGACTTCACATAAAAGGAGTATAATTGATAACACTTGTTGGAAGTTGACAAACATAGCATTGGTCATTGGTGCAATTCATGAAAAAGTAATAAAGGAAGAGAGGTCTCACATATAAATACATTATCTTGGACATCTTTTATGATTGTGAGCCCCCATTAAATATTCTATGTCCATTAGTCGACGTTGGACAAGGAAGACAACGTAATGAGTTATGTTTGCTTATATTCACATAGAAGTTATATTGTTTTGGATCCTCTAACATGTGGTGCTTGCCCCCTATCTTTTGCTTGCCAAAATTCCGCACTAAATAGAGATACTACTTGTGCATCCAAAAACCCTTAAACCCAGTTTCAAGCCATGAGAGTCCACTATATCTACCTATGGATTGAATAAGATCCTTCAAGTAAGTTGTCATCGGTGCAAAGCAATAAAAATTGCTCCTAAACATGTATGGACTTTTATTGTAAGGGGAAATAAGCTTTGTACGATCTTATGATGGTGGAGCAATAAAAGCGACAGACTGCATAATAAAGGTCGCTATCACAAGGGGCAATATAAAGTGGCGTTCCTTTACATTAAGAGCTTGCACATCCAAAAACAGAAAGCGCATGACAACCTCTGCTTCCCTCTGCGAAGGGCCTATCTTTCACTTTATGTATTTACTTTCATGCAAGAGTCAATAGTATTCTCCTCTATTCCTTTTTTATTTTCTCTTTTGGCAAGCATCATGTGGTGGGGATTGATCCAGACATATATATCCAGTTGGATGTAAGTGATCATGAGTTATTATTGTTGACATTACCCTTGAAGTAAATACGTTGGGAGGCGAAATTATAAGCCCCTATCTTTCTATGTGTTCGACCGAAACTGTTGCTCCATAAGTATGTCGTGAGTGTCAGCAATCATAGAAGACTAAATGATAGTTGAGTATGTGAACTTGTTAAACAAAGCTCTTACATAGACTCTTTCTGATAATATGATGAATTGCAATTGCTTCAGTGACTGAGATCATAGTTTGTTAGTTTTCAATTTGGTTTATGGTTCATACTTTAAACTTGTGATCGAATTGTCACTTTTTCATGAGAAGTTTTATGATGATATATTGTTGTTATAATAAAGATCATGATGCTCCCTGTCCGTATTTTATTTTTATCGACACCTCTCTCTCTAAAAATATGATCATGATTATCGATTTCGGCTATCGCTTGAGGACAAGCGAGGTCTAAGCTTGGGGGAGTTGATACGTCCAATTTGCATCATGATTTATGATGTCTACTACACAACTTATTCTTGTAGACTCATGTTGGGCCTCGAAGCGCAGAGTTTTGTAGGACAGTAGCAATTTTCCCTCAAGTGGATGACCTAAGGTTTATCAATCCGTGGGAGGCGTAGGATGAAGATGGTCTCTCTCAAACAACCCTGCAATCAAATACAAGAAATCTCTTGTGTCCCCAACACACCCAATACAATGGTAAATTGTATAGGTGCACTAGTTCGGCGAAGAGATGGTGATACAAGTGTAGTATGGATAGTAGATATAGGTTTTTGTAATCTGAAAATATAAAAACAGCAAGGTAGCAAGCGATAAAAGTGAGCACAAACGGTATTGCAATGCTTAAAAACAAGGCCTAGGGTTCATACTTTCGCTAGTGCAATCTCTCAACAATGCTAACATAATTGGATCATATGACAATCCCTCAACGTGCGATAAAGAATCACTCCAAAGTTCCTATTAGCGAAGAACATAAGATAGAAATTGTTGTAGGGTACGAAACCACCTCAAAGTTATCTTTTCCGATCAATCTATTGAGCCATCCCTATAAGTGTCACGAACAGCCCTAGAGTTCGTACTAAAATAACATCATATGATACGCATCAACCAACTCTAATGTCACCTAGATACTCCAATGTCACCACAAGTATCCGTGAGTCAATTATACGATACGCATCAAACAACTTCAGATTTATAATATTCAATCCAACACAAAGAACTTCAAAGAGTGCCCCAAGATTTCTACCGGAGAAAGTAGGATGAAAACGTGCATCAACCCCTATGCATAGATTACCCCAATGTCACCTCGGGAATCCGCGAGTTGAGTGCCAAAACATATATCAAGTGAATCAATATAATACCCCATTGTCACCACGGGTATTCATATGCAAGACATACATCAAGTGTTCTCAAATCCATAAAAGTATTCAATCCGATAATAGTGAAACCTCAAAGGTAAAAACTCAATTCATCACAACAAGATAGAGAGGGGAAACACCATATGATCCAACTATATTAACAAAGCTCGCGGTACATCAAGATCATGCCATATCAAGAACACGAGAGAGAGAGATCAAACACATAGCTACTAGTACATACCCCTAGCCTCGAGGGTGAACTACTCCCTCCTCGTCATGGAGACCGCCGGGATGATGAAAATGGCCTCCGGTGATGATCCCCCCCTCTGGCAGGGTGCCGGAACGGAGCTCCAGATGGGATCGCTTTGGAACAGAGGCTTGCGGCGGCGTAAAAACTCATCTAGGTTAACTTTTGGGGGTTTCTGAATATATATGATTTTTCAGCGTTGGAATCATGCAAAGAGGTGCCACAGGGGGCCCACGAGGCACCAGGGGGCGCATCGGGGGGTGGCGCGCCCTGGTGGCTTGTGGGGCCCTTGTGGGTCTTCTGCTGCTCCCCCGAAGCTTCCTGGGTCTGTTTCCTTCTAGAAAAAATCGTCAAAAAGTTTCGTTGCATTTGGACTTCATTTGATATGGATTTTCTGGAAAACCAAAAACAAGCAGAAAACCGCAACTGGCACTGGGCACTAGGTCAATATGTTAGTCCATAAAAATCATATAAAAGCCATATAAAAGTGCACCAAAATCATACAAAACTATAATAAACATGGCATGAATACTTCATAAATTATAGATACGTTGGAGACGTATCAGCATCCCCATGCTTAATTCCTGCTCGTCCTCGAGTAGGTAAATGATAAAAGAAATAATTTATGAAGTATGAATGCTAGCATAGTGCATAAGTTTGATCAATGATAATTTCAAACACTTTTCCTAGCATCATAACAACAACTCTTTCTCATAAAACTCATCATGATAAAGTAGTAATCAATTCACATGTTATGGTTCAAACAATGCATTCTCTTGAAACTTAACAACCTATGTTCTTAGTCACCAAACAATTGCAATTCAACTTAATTTCAACAAAGTCTAAGTAAGAGCTCCACATACTCAATTATCATATAGTCTTCTATGATTGCTAGTACTCAAAGCATATTTTTAGAACAAATAGCATCCATCGAACACAGAGAAAGACAGGGGCTTAATTTTCGCCTCCCAACTCATTTATCATAGAGATAATTGTCAACAATAATAATTCATGATCAAATATATTTGACTGGCCATATGTGCCTGGATCTTTCCCCACCACATGATGCTTGCCAACTAGAGAATAATTAAGGTTGAAATGAGAAGTAATACTATTGACTCTTGCATAAAAGTAAATACATAAAGTAAAAGATAGGCCCTTCGCAGAGGGAAGCAGAGGTTGTCATGCGCTTTTTATTTTTAGATGCACAAGCCCTTAATGCAAAGGAACGTCACGTTATATTGCCCCTTGTGATAGCAACCTTTATTATGCAGTCTGTCGCTTTTATTTCTTTACCATCACAAGTTCGTACAATGCTTATTTTCCCTTGCAATAAAAGATCATACATATTTTAGGAGCAATTTTTATTGCTTTTTGCATCGATGACAACTTACTTGAAGGACCTTATTCAATCCATAGGTAGATATGGTGGACACTCATGGCAAGAAACTGGGTTTAATGGTTTTTGGATGCACAAGTAGTATCTCTACTTAGTACGAATTTTTGGCTAGCAAAAGATCCTAAGCAAGCACCACATGTTGGAGGATCCATAACAATATAACTTCTATGCAAATATACCCAAACATAACTCATTATGTTGTCTTCCTTGTCCAACTTCAACTAATTTGCTCAAGTTTGAAAATAATTACTGGGTATTCACAATCATAAAATATGTCCAAGATAATATATTTATATGTGAAAGTTATCTTCCTTATACTAATCATTCATGAATTGCTTGTATGACCAATATTGTGATTGTCAAGCTTCAATAGATTTCACTTTCTAACCCAAATATGAAACTACTACTAGACATGATACAAGCATATGAAGCACACATAATTTCAACTTTATTATATTTAATTCATTCAACAATTTACTCATAGGATATAAGTGAAGAACAAGAGTAAATGACGAACTACTCCAAAAAGATATAAGTGAAGATCAATGAGTAGGCAAACAATTAAGTAGCTATGTGAAGACTCTCTCTCATTTAAAAATTTCAGATCTGGAGTATTTTATTCAAACAGCAAAGAAAACAAAATAAAATGACATTCCAAGAATAGCACATCTCATGTGAACAAGTAAAAACTTAGGCTAACCGATAAGTGTTGATGAAGAAAGGTGGGATGCCTAACGGGGCATCCCCAAGCTTAGTTGCTTGAGACTTCTTGAAATATTAACTTGGGATGCCTTGGGCATCCCCAAGCTTGAGCTCTTGTGTCTCCTTAATTCCTCTCATATCATGGCTTCTCCTAAATCTTAAAAACTTCATCCACACAAAACTCAACAAGAACTCGTGAGATAAGTTAGTATAAATCAACTCAAAACTTTAACATTCTATACTGTAGCAAGTCATTAAAATTATAATTAAACATTGCATACTAAATGCCTCTGCATATTTAATACTCCTATCCACAAATAGAAACATTAAACAAGCAAACATATGCAAACAATGCAACTATAACCGAAATCTGCCAAAACAGAACAGTCTGTAAAGGGGGATTTCAAATTCATACTTCCCTAACTCCAAAAATTCTGAAAAATTACCACGTGATAGAGAACTCATTCATGCTTACTGTGTAAAAATTTCAAATTTTTATCATGTTCTGACTATTCAGGAATATTCTGGACATAACAGAAAACTTTCTGTTGTAAAACAGCAACACATGATCTTGCAAACTGAGCATGGTAAAGGCTATACTTGGCATTTTATTGAACTAAAAGATACAAAACATGATTATTTATAATACCAAGCAAATATCAACAGAAGAAAATGACACTCCAAGCAAAACACATATCATGTGATGAATAAAAATATAGTTCTAAGTGAGGTTACCGATAGTGTTGAAGACGAAAGAGGGGATGCCTTCCGGGGCATCCCCAAGCTTAGACGCTTGAGTCTTCCTTGAGCATTACCTTGGGGTGCCTTGGACATACCCAAGCTTAGGGTCTTGCCGCCCCTTATTCTCCTCATATCGATATCTCACCCAAAACTTGAAAACTTCAATCACACAAAACTTAACGGAACTTGTGAGATATGTTAGTATGATAAAGATAAATCATCCACTTAGGTACTGTCAAGACAAGATTCATAATTGTTCTCACATAATTACTACTGTATTATATCATTTCCACAATTTATATCTCATTATATAAGCTATGGAAACACTAAAATAAGCAAACTATGCACCGAAAACAGAACAGCATGTAGTGAGCGATTTAATAACCATACTTATGTACCTCCAAAAATTCTGAAAAATTAGGAAAACGTAAATAATTTGTAACCCAATACTCTGTAAAAATTTCAGAATTTTCTCACGCTCCAGTACATAATAGAAATTCCAGCACTGGACGCAAAAGTTTCTGTTTTTGCACAGAATCAAATCAACAAGCATCCACACTATCCCAAAGGCTTTACTTGGCACATTATTGAAATAAAACATATAAAACATGATTAATAAAGTATCTTAATCATGTGGACACACAAAAACAGTAGGTAAAAATATTGGGTTGTCTCCCAACAAGCGCTTTTCTTTAATGCCTTTTACCTAGGCATGATGATTTCAATGATGTTCACGTAGAAGTAAAGAATTGAAACATAACGGGAGCATCATGAATCATAAGTTCCTCTCTAATAATAATTTTCAGTAGCATCATGAATGGATTCATCAATATATCCATCACACAAAGCATTCTTGTCATGATACATAAGCATAGAATTGTTATTACTCTCCACACAAGCAATTTTCTTCTCATTCATAATAGTGGGAGTATCGTATGAAACTCGAATACTATAAATTGTTTCCACATTAAAAGAGTGATGTTCAGTAAAAGGATTTTCATAATTATAACAAGTATTATAATAATAATCATCACTATTTTTCATAACATAAGTATCATCACAATAATCATCATAGATAGGAGGCATGTCATCATCATAATAAATTTGCTCATCAAAAGTAGGGGGAATAAAAAGATCATTTTCATTAAGCATAGCATCCCCAAGCTTAGGGCAAACATTATTTGCAGCAAATAAATTCTGAAACATATCATTCCAATCAAACATAGCATCCCCAAGCTTGTTGGTTTGCATATCATTAGCATTATCACTATTACCATCAATAGTATGAATAGCACCAATAGTATAACAATTATTATCATATTCCTCCAAGTTGGTGCCATAAAGATTTTCAAGATCATAAGAAGTATCATTATCTTCCCAATCATAATCATCACAACAAGCAATAGGCATAACAAAATCATCATCAAGTGTATCATCTTCCACAATTATTTTTGATTCATTCTCATGAGGTACAAAAATAATAAGAACAACATTATTTGGGAGAGATACCTCTTTACCTCTACTTTTCCTTCTTTTCTTTTTCTTTACCACATTAAGTGTAGGTTTATTTAATTCTTCCGAGCTTCTTATTGAAGAGATTGGTTGGATAGGAAGCTCCTCCTCGTTACCTATTTCATCATGAGAGAAAATAGGAGGGAAAGGGGGAATCTTTACCCTTCCATTAGTATTTCTTTTATATTCTATTTGTTTTCCCGTTTTTCTATAGTTGGCTATATAAGCATTCTCATTGCAATTTACCACACAAAATGTATAGATTTCCTTTAGATTAGTTTCAATGTCATCCGTGAGAATGAATACTTCAAACCAACTATTTTTATGTGTCAATTCTTCACACCCCAAAAATAAACAAAGTTCATTATAAAGTTTACGGGTGATCAAATTATTGCAATATTTGGACATGATTCGATCATGAAAAAGCATGCATTGGAAATTAAGGTGACCAACTTTATTGCAAAGCTCACAAGTAATAGGATAAAGAGAACATAAATTTGTAGCAAATTCATCTATCACTTTGAGCAAAAAATTGGTTCTATCATGTTTATGCTTCTTGCAAAATCTATCATCCCTATAAGGCATGTCTTCACAAACTTTATGCACTCCACAAAAATTGACATGCTTATAAGAAACATTTTTGTCATGACTAGTGCAATCATCTTTAGTATTTTGGATATTCATAGAATTCATACTAACAACATTGCAATCATGCTCATCATTCAAAGATTTTATTGAATTCTTCTTCTATCAATTGAGCACAATTTTCCGCTCCATCATTTTCAAGAAAAACATTATAAAGACGAATAATATGAGGCAACCTCAATTCCATTTTTTGTAGTTTTCTTTTATAAGCAAAACTAGTGATAAACAAGAAACTAAAAGATTCGATTGCAAGATCTAAAGATATACCTTCAAGCACTCACCTCCCCGGCAACGGCGCCAGAAAAGAGCTTGATGTCTACTACACAACTTATTCTTGTAGACTCGTGTTGGGCCTCCAAGCGTAGAGTTTTGTAGGACAGTAGCAATTTTCCCTCAAGTGGATGACCTAAGGTTTATCAATCCGTGGGAGGCGTAGGATGAAGATGGTCTCTCTCAAACAACCCTGCAATCAAATACAAGAAATCTCTTGTGTCCCCAACACACCCAATACAATGGTAAATTGTATAGGTGCACTAGTTCGGCGAAGAGATGGTGATACAAGTGTAGTATGGATAGTAGAAATATATTTTTATAATCTGAATAAATAAAAACAGCATGGTAGCAAACGATAAAAGTGAGCACAAATGGTATTGCAATGCTTAAAAACAAGGCCTAGGGTTCATACTTTCACTAGTGCAATCTCTCAACAATGCTAACATAATTGGATCATATAACAATCCCTCAACGTGCGACAAAGAATCACTCCAAAGTTCTTATCTAGCAGAGAACATGAGATAGAAATTGTTGTAGGTACGAAACCACCTCAAAGTTATTCTTTCCGATCAATCTATTGAGCTATTCCTATAAGTGTCACAAACAACCCTGGAGTTCGTACTAAAATAACACCATATGATACGCATCAACCAACTCTAATGTCACCTAGATACTCCAATGTCACCACAAGTATCCATGAGATGATTATACGATATGCATCAAACAACTTTAGATTCATAATATTCAATCCAACACAAAGAACATCAAAGAGTGCCCCAAGATTTCTACCGGAGAAAGTAGGACGAAAACGTGCATCAACCCCTATGCATAGATTACCCCAATGTCACCTCGGGAATCCGCGAGTTGAGTGCCAAAACATATATCAAGTGAATCAATATAATACCCCATTGTCACCACGGGTATTCATATGCAAGACATACATCAAGTGTTCTCAAATCCATAAAAGTATTCAATCCGATAATAGTTAAACCTCAAAGGTAGAAACTCAATTCATCACAACAAGATAGAGAGGGGAAAACACCATATGATCTAACTGTATTAACAAAGCTCGCGGTACATCAAGATCGTGCCATATCAAGAACACGAGAGAGAGAGAGAGAGATCAAACACATAGCTACTAGTACATACCCCTAGCCTCGAGGGTGAACTACTCCCTCCTCGTCATGGAGACCGCCGGGATGATGAAGATGGCCTCCGGTGATGATTCCCCCCTCCGGCAGGGTGCCGGAACGGAGCTCCAGATGGGATCGCTTTGGAACAGAGGCTTGCGGTGGCGTAAAAACTCATCTAGGTTAACTTTCGGGGGTTTCTGAATATATATGATTTTTCAGCGTTAGAATCACACAAAGAGGTTCCACAGGGGGCCACGAGGCACCAGGGCGTGCCTGGGGGGGTGGCGCGCCCTGGTGGCTTGTGGGGCCCCTGTGGGTCTTCTGCTGCTCCCTGAAGCTTCCTGGGTATTTTTCCTTCCAGAAAAAATCGTCAAAAAGTTTCGCTGCATTTGGACTTCATTTGATATGGATTTTCTGGAAAACCAAAAACAAGCAAAAAACAGCAACTGGCACTGGGCACTAGGTCAATATGTTAGTCCATAAAAATCATATAAAAGCCATATAAAAGTGCACCAAAATCATACAAAACTATAATAAACATGGCATGAATACTTCATAAATTATAGATACGTTGGAGACGTATCAATTTACTACTAATAATTATTATGTTTTTGAGCATTATTTCACTTTATGGTACAATTCTTATGCCTTTGCTCTTTTATTTAGCAAGATTTACATGAAGAGGGAGAATGCCAGCAGCTGGAATTCTGGACCTGAAAGGGGTGAAACAGAGATAGCTATTCTGCACAACTCCAAATGACCTGAAAATTTACGGAGAATTATTTTGGAATATATAAAAAATACCGGCGAAAGAATCAACAGGAGAGGACCCACCAGGCAGCCACAAGCCTAGGGGGCGCGCCCTACCCCCTGGGCGCACCCCCCGAGCTTGTGGGGCCCCTGGCAGGCCTCCGGGCCCCTCCTTCTGCTATATGAAGCCATTTGCCCTAGAAAAAAAATCAGAAGAAGATTTTCGGGACGAAGCGCCGCCATCTCGAGGCGGAACCTGGGCAGGAGCTATTTTGCTCTCCAGCGGAGCGATTCCGCCGGGGACACTTCCCTCCGGGAGGGGGAAATCGAAGCCATCGACATCACCAACGATCCTCTCATCGTGGGAGGACCAATCTTCATCAACATCTTCACCAGCACCATCTCATCTCAAACCCTAGTTCATCTCTTGTATTCAATCTTTGTCTCAAAACCTCAGATTGGTACCTGTGGGTTGCTAGTAGTGTTGATTACATCTTGTAGTTGATGCTAGTTGGTTTATTTGGTGGAAGATTGTATGTTCAAATCCTTGATGCTATTCAATACCCCTCTGATCTTCAACATGAATATGATTTGTGAGTAGTTACTTTTGTTCTTGAGGACATGGGAGAAGTCTTGTCATAAGTAATCATGTGAATTTGGTATTCGTTCGATATTTTGATGCTATGTATGTTGTGCTTCCTTTAGTGGTGTCGTGTGAACGTCGACTACATGACACTTCACCATCTTTGGGCCTAAGGGAAGGCATTGTGGAGTAGTAATTATATGATAGGTTGCTAGAGTGACAGAAGCTTAAACCCTAGTTTATGCGCTATTCCGTAAGTGGCTGATTTGGATCCATATGTTTCATGCTATGGTTAGAGTTATCTTAATTCTTCTTTCGTAGTTGCGGATGCTTGCGAGAGTGGGTAATCATAAGTGGGAGGCTCGTTCAAGTAAGAACAGCACCCAATCACCGGTCCACCCACATATAAAATTATCAAAGTAGCGAACGCGAATCAAACAAACATGATGAAAGTGACTAGATAAAATTCCCGTGTGTCCTCGAGAACGCTTTGCTTATTATAAGAGATCGTTCCGGCTTGTCCTTTGCTATAAAAAGGATTGGGCCACCTTGCTGCACTTTATTATACTTGTTACTTGTTAATTGT
The DNA here is from genome assembly GCA_039707655.1 of Elymus sibiricus. NCBI lineage: Eukaryota > Viridiplantae > Streptophyta > Magnoliopsida > Poales > Poaceae > Elymus > Elymus sibiricus. The sequence continues at coordinate 80,655,823 of CM077674.1, forward strand.
TACGAATTATCTTGCTATCAAAGCTACCTATTACCGCTACTTTCAGTACTTGCAGAGAATACCTTGCTGAAAACCGTTTGTCATTTCCTTCTGCTCCTCGTTGGGTTCGACACTCTTACTTATCGAAAGGACTACGATTGATCCCCTATACTTGTGGGTCATCAGTTGTCATTTGATATGGGATCACATCATTAGGAGAATGATGTGATGGACAGACCCAACCGTAAGTTTAGCATTAGATCGTATCACTTAGTTTAATTGCTACAACTTTCTTCATGTCAAGTATCTGTTCCTTAGACCACGAGATCATGCCACGCCCGAATACCGGAAGAATACTTTGTGGGTTATCAAACGTCATTTCATAACTGGGTGATCATAAAGGTGCTCTACAGGTATCACAGAAGGTGTTTGTTGGGTTGCATGGATCGAGACTGGGATTTGTCACTCCGTGTGACGGAGAGATATCTCTGGACCCTCTCGATAATACAACATCATGAATAGCTTGCAAGCATGTGACTAATGTGTTTAGTCACGAGTATCTTGTATTACGAAATGAGTAAAGAGACTTACCGGTAATGAGATTGAACTAGGTATGGCGATACCAATGATCGAATCTCGGGCAAGTAACATATCGCCGGACAAAGGGAATTGTATACGAAATTAACTGAATCCTCGACATCGTGGTTCAACCGATAAAGATGTTCGTTGAATGTGTGGGAGTCAATATGGGCATCCAGATCCCACTATTGATTATTGATCAGAGAGGGGTCTCGGTCATGTCTGCATGTTCTCGAACCCGTAGGGTCACACACTTAACGTTCGGTAACGCTAGGGTAGTATTGGGATATTCATATGGTGAATACCGAAAGTAGTTTGGAGTCCCGGATGGGATCCAGGACATCACGAGGAGCTCCAAAATGGTCTGGAGGTAAAGATTTATATATGGGAAGTGCTTTTCAAGGTTCCGGAAAAGTTCAGAAATTTTCGGTAGAGTACCGGGAAGGTTCTAGAAGGTTTCGGGGGTTCCACCGTGGGGCCCAACAACCTGGTAAGGGCACACATGGACTGAGGGGTGGGGCTACAACCCACATGGGCTGGCCACACCAAGCCTTAAGGCCCATGTAGTTTAAATCTAGAGATATGGTCTTATCTCTAAATTTAAAGGGTTAAATCTAGAGATAAGATGTTATCTCTAAATTTAAAGGGATTTCTCCCTTGTGGCCGGCCCTAGGAGGGTTTTGGCCATACCTCCCTGCCCCCTAGCATATATAAAGAAAGGGCAGGCGCATGGGGAGGGCTACCCTTCCACCCTTGGCCGTCGTCTCTCCCAACTCCTCCCATCTCCTCTGCGCAGACGCTTGGCGAAGCCCTGCTGCAGTTTTGCTGCCACCACCACCACCACGTCGTCGTGCTGGCATAGATCACATCTACCTCTCCACCCTCCCTTGCTATATCAAGAAGGCGAAGACATCACCGAGCCGTACGTGTGCACATCTCGGAGGTGTCGTCCGTTCGACGCTGGATCAGATTGGATCGTGAAGGAAGTACGACTACGCCAACCACGATCTAATCGTTAACGCTTTCGATCTACAAGGGTATGTAGACACCTCTCCCTCTCGTTGCTAGCATCTCCATAGAATAGATCTTGGGTGATTCGTAGGAATTTTTTTTGTTTTCCTTGCAACGTTCACCACCAGCTCCACCTTGGAGTCGGCTAGAAATCTATACTCAGTTTTTTGGTAGCAAGTTGTAAAGTAGGGTTTGTGCTTTTAGGGCTTATGTTGGGATGATGGGGGGGGGGGTTGCACACATCTTGTTATAATCCTCTTGAAGATCATATATTATATGTTGGAGAATAACATTGCATCTCATAAGTGAGACAATGATAGTCTGCAAGTGCACACAGTTTAGTTATAGCCTTTCCGAAGTAAGAATATCGATCCCACATGGAGCACAGGAATTGGACTTTGTCTCTTGTAGAGACTAATGAAATTGTGCCTGCAAGTTAGTTGTAGATTAAAAGAAAAATGGAGGCAGAAATTTTGTAATGTTTTGAGTGAAGTTCGATCAAAAGTAATTGTGCAAAAAGAAGTAAAAAAACAACACAGAGTAAATAAATCGATGAAACCGACAATATGATTAAGGCGTTCTCAGGGAGTCCAGATTCCCCACTAGTATGTGTCTAACCTAACATATGTGATTGCATAGTTCTAGGTTGGATAATTGAGCCACTCTTCATGTTTGTAATTGGGCGGAGCCGAGTATAGTATATGAGCTACTTGTGTAGTCTCCGTATCACGCACACCACCACCGTAGTTTCTCCACTCCGATTCTCACTACGGTGATTAAGGGTTTTCCCATGGACGTGGCCGCACTAAGGGTTCTCCATTTATCAATTGCAAAGGTGGGGAAGAGAGGATATTATTGTCACCTCTTTACCCCTATATCCCAACCTTTACAACGACAGTAATATGCTCCATGGCCATACAAGGAGGAAATGTTGAGTGGGCCCCCCTTAATAACATTCACAGAGGCTATTAAATCAAACATTCAATAGAGGATCTCATGTCTCTATAAGCATTCAACACCTATACATACTAGGGTTCATCCATATCCCCGAGAACTAAGGGGATTACTCAGACATGGAGATAGGAAGCATCATATGAATGGCAGTGAAAAACATGAATGATAGATCGGAGTAACACACATGGAATCCTCTATGGTTCGCTATTACAACGGGGTGGAGATGGGAGGGCGGTGAAGATGATGATGGAGATGGTTGATGCCGGCGTCTCCTTGTACAAGGTGTTGACGATTTCCTCCTTGCCGATTTCCCCTCCGAATCCCTTCCAGAGGCTAGGGTTCTTCGTTCTGGAGAGGTTTCTAGTGGCTCTGTGCATCTGATCCTCGATTTGATCGCGTAGGGTAGAAATACTAAACCAAGGGATTGCGACAACGACTGGTACGACCGACGTAACAAGCACATGTGGTTGTACCGGACGCCATCGTTCGCTCTGGATCCCTTGTGGCGACTGATTTCTTCTCCATTTTATAGTCGTCTTCTATCTTGAGATTTAACATGATTTCTACACCATAATCTTGGTATGTCCTCCTTATACCTCAAAGTACTCCGTGGGTGAAATCCTGGCGAAAATAGACAAAAGAGGTGCGCGGACGCGCTAAAATCTGACAAACGCTACAACTTAGGTGCAAGACAAAAGGTAAAAAATGACGCCAAATTTTGACTCATCAAACAACCGCTGCAAATTTGCAACGTCTTCCTCGATGCACATTGCTGAAGAACTATAACATCAAGCGGAGCCCAAAGTCCATTTAACGATAGTCAAGTGAGGACAATCTAAAAGAAGCAGTGGATAGATAAACACGTGCGAAATCCCTTCAGCAAAGCGTGGAACCTTTACCGAATTGAGCATGCCTTACTTACCGCCAGCGTAGCACATTTCCTACATTTATGATGACACAACTAACCCAGCCAAGGAAACGATGGATCCGGCCAATGAATTGAGCATGCCTTATTGTCTGGCTCGAAACGATCGTTGCACCTTTTCAATGAAAAGCGAGATCTTCATCGAATCAAGCTGGCCTTACTTGCAGCCAGCATAACATAACCCCCACATTTATGACAATGTCATCAACGTTCTCGTCCTTGATGCACCTTATTGAAGAACCATGTCATCAAGCTGACACATAATAAGTTAAGTGAGAACAATTGAAAGAAAAGGGTAGACAAACACACATTATACCTTTTCAACAAAAAAATGTGAAATCTTTATCGAATCAAGCGAGCATTACTTACGGCCAACATAGCACATCTCACACATTTATGATGTTATGATCAAGAATACAGTGGATTCTTACTGTCTGCCTCGTAGTAAGTTACAACCTTTTCAACCATACATGAGATTTCTGTCCAATCAAGCTGGCCTTACTTGAGGCAAGCATAGCACAACTCCTAAATTGATGATGATACAACCAATCCTACCAAGGATATACGATGGATTCTTACTGTCCGCCTCGGGAATCAGACTAGAAATCACACACAACCACTGTTTGTACCTAACCCGTAAAGAAGTTTTTTTTGCTCAGAAACATTTTTGTACGGAAATACTGAGTGGGGCCCCTTCACAACATTCACGCAGGCTATTAAATCAAACATTCAACAGGGGATCCCATATTTGTAAGCGTTCAACACCTATACATACCAGGGTTCATCTATATCCCTTAGAACTAAGGGAACAAACATGGAGATGGCAAGCATCATATGAATGGCGGTGACAAACATGAATGATAGATCTGAGTAATGCACATAGGTATTCTCTAGGGTTCAATATTACAATGGGATGGACATGTGATGGAGGTGAAGATGATGATGGAGATGGTTGATGCCGGTGTCTCCTTGTACGAGGTGTTGACGATGGCGATGTCCTCCTTGTCGATTTCCCCTCTGGATCCCTTCTAGAGGCTAGGCTTCTTTGTTCTGGAGAGGTGTCTAGTGGCTCTGTGCGTCTGATCCTCGATCCGATCGCAAGGTAGAAATACTGTACCAGGGGGTTGCGGTGGTGACTGGTGCGATCGGTGTAACAAGCACGCGTGATCGTACAGGACGCCGTCGTTCGCTCTGGATCCCTTGTGGCGACTGGTTTCTTCTCCACTTTATGGTAGTCTCTATCATGAGATTTAACATGATTTTTACACCATAATCTTGTATTTCATCCTTATACCTCAAAGTACCTTCGTGGGTGAAATCCTGGTGTAAACAGACAAAAGGAGGTGTGCGAATGCGGTAAAACCCAACAAACCGTACAACTAAGGTGCAAGACAAAAGGTAAAAATAACACAAAAGTTTGACTCACCAGACAACCGCTGCAAATTTGCAACGTCCTCCTCGATGCACATTGTTGAAGAACCATAACATCAAGCAGCAAAGGTCGTTTAACGACCGTCGAGCGAGGACAATCCAAACGAAACAGTGGATAGGTAAACGCATGTGACATCCGTTCGCCAAAGCGTGGAACCTTTACCGAACCGAGCATGCCTTACTTACCGCCAACGTAGCACATCTCGTACATTTATGACCACGCAACTAGCCCTGCCAAGGAAACGATGGATCCTTACTGCCTGGCTCGAAACAACCGTTCCATCTTTTTGATGAAAAGCGAGATCTTAATCGAATCAAGCTGGCCTTACTTGTGGTTAGCGTGCCACATCTCCTACAATTATAATGACACACCTAGCCCCGCCAATGAAATGATGGATCGTTATTGCCTGGCTCGAAACAACCGTTGCATCTTTTTGATGAAAAGCGAGTTCTTCATCGAATCAAGCTGACCTTACTTGCGGCCAGCATATCACATCTCCTACATTTATAACGACACAACTAGCCTTGCCAAGGAAACGATGGATCCTTATTGTCTGGCTCAAAACAACCGTTGCATCATTTCGATGAAAAATGAGCTCTTCATCGAATCAAGTTGGTCTTACTTGCGACCAACGTAGCATAACTCATACATTTATGACGGTGTCACCAAAGCCCCCCTCCTTGATGCACCTTACCGAAGAACCATATCATCAAGCTAACATAATCAAAAGAAAAAGAAAGACAAACACACGTTATACCTTTTTGACAAAAAAAAAAGAAATCTTTATCGAACCAAGCGAGCCTTACTTACGGCCAGCATAGCACAACCCATACATTTATGACGATACAACCAAGAATACGGTGAATTCTTACTGTCCGCCTCGTAGTAAGCATTACAGCCTTTTCGGCCATACGTGATATCTCTGTCCAATCAAGCTGGCCTTACTGGCGGCCAGCATATCACAACCCCTACATTTATGACGATACAGCTAGTCCTGCCAAGGATACACGATGCGATGGATTCCTACTGTCCGCCTCGGGAAACGGGCTAGAAATCTACTCGCAATCAAATGTTTGTACCTAGCCTGTAAAGTGTTTTTTTTTTGTTTTACTCACAAACATTTGTCCAAAACTCATGAATGAATAAGTTTGCACGCGGGATTAGCAAGGAAATTAATTATGGGCGGGCGTGATGATGGCTGCCGGGGCCGGGCAGGAGCGGGCGGTAATAAAGAAGGAAATGATGCGCGCGCACACCGTGTCCACCTCCACCCACCCCACCCACCGCTCCCTCTCTCTTCTTCTTCTCCCTCGGCGAGAGACCAGGCTAAGCGGAGGCACCCAGCGATTCGGCGCGGAGACCGCTTCCTCGGCCGCACCCCCGCATCCCTCTCCTCCCCCTCCCCCGCGCTCCCCTCCATTTGTCCCCGTCCCCGCGCCCCCCCCAATCTTAACCTCCACACCCCGCCCTGGGCCTCGCTCCTCTGGCCCCAAATCTTAACCAGCTCCCCCCCTCCGCCTTCTTCTTCTTCCTCCCCTGTCTCGCCCGCAGCTTCACCGGCAGCGAGGGAAAGAGGGAGGATGAGCGCGTCCAGGTTCATAAAGTGCGTCACCGTGGGGGACGGCGCCGTCGGCAAGACTTGCATGCTCATCTCCTACACCTCCAACACCTTCCCCACCGTACGCCCCTTTCCCTCTCTTTCTTTCCGTACTACTTGTGTTCTTGGGTAATGCCAGGTTGTTTCTTGTTCTTGTGGTGGTAGAGTGGTAGGCTAACCAATGTTCCTTGCGCCTTTTTTGCGGATTGATTGATTCTTTTTGTGTGTATTCCCAGTTTGAGGGTGGGGGGAAACGGAGGTTGGTTCTTGATCTAGATTTGGGCGGGCTTTCTGCGCTCGATTCGCCCCCCGGCGGCTCCTAATTTGGGCACAATGGGCTCGCCAATTTCGATCTTTTCTCGTCTAGGGTTGCCGGTCTTCCTCAGCGAAATGGGGATCTTTTCTCCTGATACTCCTAAATCAGCCCCAAATTAGGATTTATTCTGTACGGGAAAAATTTCGCTGTCGATTTCGTTACCATTCAGTAGTAGGAACGGCAACATTGCGGGGGAAAAAAGATAGTATAGGAGATTTCGTCGGCTCGTGATTTCGTACCAATTTGGCTCCACTCTCCAGCCGGCAATGTGGGGGCTGCGGATCCGTTTCAAACAGCCGGAGATCGCTTTCCAGCCTTTCCTTTTAGCCGAGTAGCGGTAGTACCCTACCTCGACCACTCACACCTTCCGTATGGTTGGTGGGTGCCATTCTTTGTTTCTTTCACGCAAATCCACACAACAATTGCAGCACCTACCTTTTCACGCATGCTTCGTTTTCAAACGAAAGATTTCTTTTTACTCTCTCTCGAGGAGAGAAAGAAACCTTCGAGACAAGACAAGATAATACCACCACCCATGATGGGGTTACTCTGCTTTGGGGGTAGATTAGCTTGGAGCCCTGAGTCATGGTGACCACGTAGTAGTGGTAGTAGCAGCAGCAGTAGAATATCCAATTGGACCACCCACCTACATGGGGTCTGGTGTTTGTGCCATCTTGGTATGCTTATCTTCAGGCATGGCTACATGAGTGGAAGAATTTAATTCACCTCGCTGTCGTCCGTCTGGCGGCCATGTGGCTGTTTCTAGAACTTGGAAGAAAGAATTTGGCTGCACTTGTTGTTTATCTTACTGCTACTACTATTGCTCTTGGCAGGACTATGTGCCAACGGTGTTTGACAACTTCAGTGCTAATGTTGTGGTTGATGGCAACACTGTCAACCTGGGGCTATGGGATACTGCAGGTAACTGGCTCTTCTTTCTGTCTTGGTTTGCTGATGGTTACACGTTTGTTCTGTCTGCTTGGTTTGTTTGTGGTACCGAGTTGTAGAAGCTCATTCTCTGGGACTGCAACAGGTCAGGAGGACTACAACAGACTGAGACCGCTGAGTTATCGTGGAGCTGATGTCTTCCTTCTGGCCTTCTCGCTTATCAGCAAGGCCAGCTATGAGAATGTTTCAAAGAAGGTAACAGTCTGATCCTTATTATCTCTTATTTGCAAATAAATTTGCTCTACACATTGCTGGTTCCAGAAGTTCATTTCACGATCATTTCTGTGACCACCTTCATGAGTTATCTGATCACATTATTATGTTTCTGGCATGTATGTCATGTTTGATGAGTGATTTTTTTTCTTCAGTGAGAAATTATTCCGTGCTAGAAATAGGCTTTAGTGCACTCTTGAATGGGTTTTCCAGTAGTCTCCTATCCATCAGAGATGATATAGTTTCCCCTAATTTCTGTTGGTCATTATCTTGACTTATGTTAATTTGTTCTCATTATTTTTATGGTTATACATATATGCTCAACCTATGCATTTCCTGAACCTGAATTCCGTTTATATTTCAGTGGATACCTGAACTGAAGCATTATGCACCAGGTGTGCCTATTATCCTCGTGGGAACAAAGCTTGGTAAGAACGTGACATGCCCACATTTTTCCTTCAGAAATCTGACATCCTGTTGTGTTTACGATGGAAGTGACGTTGGGTTTCTAGGTACATAGGTCTTTGTAGAGTTATTCAAAGTAATGTGCAATGACAGTCACACACTACAAAGCAGGGGATGCTATCCAGATGAAAATAAATGAGAAAAAAACTTAAATCTAAGCTTCTGTGAACCTCATAGTATTTCACCACTGCTTTCTGTGCTTGAAAATATTGGTATATACCTAGATGAATTGTTGGCTGTTTAGTTCTTGGTGCTGATGTTCTTTACCCTTGAACCTTTGATGGTTTAGACTGTCAGTTGTACTCCATTTTCACCTTGTACATTGCCCTGGCAGATCTTCGAGATGACAAGCAGTTCTTTGTGGACCATCCTGGTGCTGTTCCTATCACTACTGCTCAGGTATGGATGCATTGCATCACGACTTGATATTTTTTTCCTTGACTTTTTATCTTAATTTTCTTGCTCTTTCCCTTGAAGGAGGTGATGTTGTGTTACTAACTTTTGATGCCAAATTCTGTAGGGGGAGGAACTAAAAAAGTTAATAGGCGCACCCTACTACATCGAATGCAGCTCGAAGACCCAACTAGTACAGCTATCTTCTTACATGTTTGCTTAGTGCATAATGCCATGTGAGATGCTGACAGAGTTTTCTGGTCCTTGTCGATTTTCAGAATGTCAAGGGTGTATTTGATGCGGCAATAAAGGTGGTACTGCAGCCACCAAAGGCAAAGAAGAAGAAAAAGGCGCAGAGGGGGGCTTGCTCCATCTTGTGATCTAATCATCGGTAGACAAAGAACAAGGGCGAAGTTGCCGCCATGCTATATTACTGTTACGTCTTGCTTCAGCGGAGCTGCACTCTCATGGTCGTCGTCCCTCCCCCTACCCCACCCTAGGTTACCCACCGGCAGCTGCAGCAAGGTCTCTTTGTCGAGGCATCGGGCGATCCATTTGTTTGATTTCTCTTCTTCCTGCCTTGTGATTATCTCGTGTGACTGACAAGTCGTGGCAATTTAGGTAACTTGCTTAGTAGACGGTATTTCCCGTGTTTGAGACCCCGTAAAAAAAAAGTATCTCGTTGTTATCTCGGTTCCATAAGTAGAGACATGATGTAATCGCACTCAGTTTATTTTATTTTTGCTTGTTATTTTCACTTCAATGGAAAATTATGTTTCCTTTCTTGTTATGGTCTGTATGCCTGCATTTAGATGCATCATATCTTATGAATTGTGATTCGGTTTTGTTTCGCCGGCGTATGATTGCTGGCAAATGGAGCATGTGCAGTGCTTTGACCTGCCTGCTTTGATACTCACAGCTAGCACTTGTGGGTTGTGGCATATAATTGGAGATCATGGAGAGCATGTTGGCAGCAGGGTATGTTTGTATCATATTGGTATGGTATCTGCTGCAATTGAATATTGTCGATATGTATCTGGCTGGGAACAATATCTGCCAGTCAGACAGGCCATTACTCCCATTATTATTTAGAAGATTGAATACACATGCCATTGTGTGTCGATGGGGTACTAAATCTTTTGGGTGGATATGGTCTTGTTTGTTGGCTACCACTTGCCAGAAGCATTGGAACGTCGCCTGTCTGAATCAATTCAGAAGATGGCCAGGCAACTGAATTGGTCTGACGCTGTAATTCAAACAGAATTACTGCTTTAGAACGATTGATTATTCGTGGCTGTATTTCAATCAGTTGGATCTTTGATCGAGTTATTTTTCTCTTTATTATTGACCTCCAGACCAAGGAGGAGGGCGAACTAGAGTTATAATTTAATTTTGTTGGAAAACGTTCTATTTCAACCGATTGATTTTTCTATGCTGCATCAACCGCCTCGATTGCTTGACACGCGTTTGGTCCCATGCACCGCTTTCGCTTATCCCCGCCGAAGCTTCTTGTCCTCACATCGTCTTCCTCCACCATCTAATCCTCTCCGTACTCTCTTTCTCTCCACCGCCTCCTCCTCCATTCACCTCCTTCACCAAAGCAAGCAGGGCCTCGCGGGCCAGCGCCGCTAGCCATGAACCCTTCCGATCTGGCTCGTATGTGTTGCTGCCCACACAACTGCAACCCATGGGGAACCTCTGCCATGGCTGCAAACAGAGGAGAGCTGCACAACGCCAACCACCCCGCTGTCGCAAGCTAAAATGTCTGTCACCACTGCTGCAGGGGGGCACACACCGCTACTTCGAGGTGACGCTGCTGATAAGCGCTTGCCGCACCGCCGCTCGAGGACGTGGCACTGCAGCAAAGGAGAGGTCGCCGACGACTGGGGAAGACCACGGGGGCAACCGAGATGCTGCAAGCGAGGTGGCGCTGCAAACAGGCAGCCGACACTACGACCCCATGCATCTCGCCGATGGCCAGGGATGCTGCAATGTAACGCGTGGTATCACGTCCCCGTGGATCTTGTCGGCCGGCGGAGCCGCAGTGCAACACTCGTGGTCCAGTGACCCGCCTATCTCACCGATGACGGAAGTTGTAATGCAATACGCGTGGTGCTGCCCGCCGGTAGCGGAGCTGCAATGCTGCGGGATGTGGTGCCCCGACCTGCTGATCTCGTCGGCGAGGGAAGCTTCAGTGCAACAGACTGTTTTTGTTGCGGGGGCGATGACCCGCTGATCTCGCCGGTCGTCTGCTGCAAGGCGTCAATGCTACCTGGCTGGTGCGGCAGCACAAGACAGAGGGCGACGAGTGATGGAGTAGTGTTGTCCTGTGTTGCACACATGGTCCAGCTGTCAAATCAGACCGCTGCGTAACATCTCATCCAACGGCTCGCGAGGCAGTTTACAATTGGTGGCTCGCGTCAGCCGGGCGCATGCCTAGCAGTGGCCAATTATTTAGTACTCCCTCCGGCCGGAAATATTTGACAGAGAAATGAATAAAAATGGACGGAGGAAGTATCTTATACACTGGTTGGACATATAAGATAGATGAAATCACGCATAAAAAAAGTCAGCCATTTTGTATACGCGCTTCAGAGGTGGATCATTTCGTATAAAAAAGGAAAATAAAATAAAAAGGGAACGACGCCTGAGAGATTCGAACTCTCGCGGGGAAACCCCATGTACTTAGCAGGCACACGCCTTAACCACTCGGCCAAAGCGTCGCTTGTGTCTCTGTGCTGACTAGAGCCCATATGTCACTATATCAAGGCCTATCGTAAGGCCTGCATTGCCCATAGGCCATATAAGGGGACGTGACTAAGAGAGCAGCTTCGGCCTGCATTGCCCATAGGCCATAAAAGATGAGCACGGCCCGCTCATCTTTTTCTGCCTGTGATCTTCTAATTTTTTTTTTCTGCCTGTGCTTGGCACTGGTGCTGAGCTCGTCGTGCCTCGTCCAGCTGAAGGTCAGACAAGAAGACGGGGGCTGATGGACACCAACGGTGCATGGCCGCGCTTTTTAGTTCGAGGGAATGGAAATATAGGAGGGTTTGAGGGAAAATGCCCTTTGGTTCCCGGTTGTATATACACTTGATATGGAGAAAAGAATTAATACTTAAAAAAAGTCAAAAAAGTTTAGAAGTTTTTTAGAATAAACTTGACTTTCTTTTGCACTAGTATATAAATTTTCAAGAATAAAAAAACAGCATTGACTTCAGGGGAAAATAAAATAAAATTTATTGCTAATGTAGGTCACTATTCACACTATTTTGGCCGAAAATTTTGATTTTTTTTTAAAAGATGTCAACGGGGTTTTTCCTTTATGTGAAAATTTTGTTACAAGTACAATGGAACACTACTAGAAAAAAGGCTGTTAGTGGCGCACCAGTTTTTGCTATTAATGGCGCACTATAGGTGCTCCACTATTAACACGTCATTATTAACAAATAGTAATGGCGCACCTCTGGTGCGCCATTAGTAATCCAAATACTAGTGGCGCACCACCTAGTGCGCCATTACTAACACTTCAGGTACGCCACTGGTAATAGAGGACAGTGCGCCACTACTAACACCCATGATGCGCCATTGCGATTTTTTTTTTGCGATTTTTTTTTTGCGATTTTTTTTTAATTTCGTTCTGGTTTGCATCTTGGTACGTTCTTTGTGCCGGGAGGAGGAGGGACTGTGAGGAGGAAGTAGAGGAGGAAGGAGAGGAGGCAGAAGAGGAGGGAGGAGAGGAGGGAGGAGGGAGGAGAGAGGAGAGGAGGAGAGGAGGAGAGGAGGGAGGAGGAGGGACCGTGAGGAGGAGGGACTGTGAGGAGGAAGGAGGAGGGAGGAGGAGGTCACCGGAGAGGAGGAGGAGGAGGAGGAGGTCGCCGGAGAGGAGGAGCAGGAGGAGGAGTTCGCCGGAGAGGACCGTGAGGAGGAGGGAGGAGGAGGTCGCCGGAGAGGACCGTGAGGAGGAGGTCGCCGGAGAGGACTGTGAGGAGGAGGGAGGAGGAAGGAGGAAGGAGGAGAGGAGGAGGAGGATAGAAATGTGTGGAGGAGGAGGGAAGTGGATAAGGGTAGTGGGGGTAGGTGGGCGTTTTGAAACTGCCCAGACTTAGTAATGGCGCACCTAGGTGTGGTGCGCCATTACTATGTACCTTAGTAATGGCGCACCTAGGTGTGGTGCGCCATTACTATTTTTAAATTTTTTTGAATTTTGAAGGCGGGAAAATAGTAGTGACGCACTATGCACTGGTGCGCCATTGCTAACTTTTTTTAATTTTTTTATTTTTTTGCCTCCAGATCTTAAAATGGCTGTAACTTTTTTTCTGTTAGGTTTTTGAGGATTCTAAAAAATCGATAACGGGCGTAGCCGGTTGAATTCGGATGTAACTTTTCGAGTAGATGCTTTTTCATATAAAAAACTTTTTCATCGGAGGTCGTATGCAAAAGTTACGGCCATTTTACCGAAACACGGCGGCCTTTTGCAAAAAAATTCAAAATTCATGTTAATTTTCCTAACAACTAGAACACATAACACATGGGCATCTATTTTTTTGAATATTTTTGAATCTTTTATCATTTTCTTTTATTTATTTTTAAACTGAAAAGGCGATCGGGGTGGGTGTGTGCGTGCGTGCGTGCGTGCGTGCGTGCGTGCGTGTGTGTGTGTGTGTGTGTGTGGTGGGGTGTGTGTTTGTGTGTTTGTGTGTGTGGTGTGTGTTTGTGTGTGTGGTGTGTGTTTGTGTGTGTGTGGTGGGGTGTGTGTTTGTGTGTGTGAGACGTTAGTAATGGCGCACCCTCCCTGGTGCGCCATTTTTTTTGTCCATCCTTCCCCCCCCAGGGAGGGTGTGCCATTACTAACATCACACACACGCAGGCACACCCCCACCAGACATAGCAATGGCGCACCACACCTAGGTGCGCCACTACTATGTACCTTAGTAATGGCGCACCTAGGTGTGGTGCGCCATTGCTATGTCTGGTGGGGGGGGAGGAGGATGGACAAAAAAATATAGCAATGACGCACTGCTCAAGTGGTGCGCCATTAGTAAAAAAATAGCAATGGCGCACCTGATTCTGGTGCGCCACTGCTATATAGCAGTGGCGCACCACCATCATGGTGCGCCATTAATGTCCATATTAGCTATAGCCGTTTTTCTAGTAGTGGAAGGTCAAGTTTATTTCAAAAATATTTTCAGAATTTTTTGACTATTTATATAATTACTATTTTTTTTCCATATAGGGTGTATATACACCCATAAACCAAACGTTCCTGTCCAGGGTTTGAGGCGCTAGTTTGGAGTCTAAATTTCCACCATTTTATTAAAAGGGAAGACGTGAGAATTGTAAGATAACTGATGTAAATATCTTGAGATTTCATCATAACTTGTCTGCTAATCCTTGGTGAATTCCCGTTAACCAAACAAAGGAATACCCCTCCCTAAGATTCCCACAACTAAGGGCCTGTTCTGAAGTCCTCCTACTCCACGCTTCACAAACTCTTTGTGCGGAGCCGAGCTGAACGGAATAGCTGCAAGAAGCTAGCTTCAGGAAGCTGTGCTCGATTGTAGTGCAAAAACCTGGAGCGAGGAAGGCCCAGCTCCACCAAAATAGGAATATGGAGTTCACCCATATTACAGCTGAAGTGCCACCGCCAAACATAACGATTCATCCAGCCACGCGAAAGAAAACAATTCATCCTCTCGACAGCCAAGTATCGCTACGAACTGGTACCACATCTCCCCTCGGCAGCCGTTCTGGGATGGTTCCAGCCGGCCCAGTATGGTGCTAAACAGCCTAGCAACCATTGCCAGCCCAAGATGACAATGTAGAAGCTGATTTAGCTACAGAACAGAAGGAAATCACTGCGTGAAGCGAGAAGCTGGATTCGTGGAATTTTGTGAAGTTGGAGGACTTCAGAACAGGCCATAATACTCACTCGACACCAAACAACGACCACGAAGTCAATAGGAAGTTGTCTGCACTACACTGCTCCCTCACTTCCGGTTTAGAGGGTCTATCTTAAAAATTAGAAATTTCTTATTTATAAGGCTCATTGTCTTGGTAATATGCAAATATAGCTGTGCCCACATTAAATTCTGTCAAATTGTACTTCTCAATGTAGAATCAACCAATGCATGAAGGAGTGAGAGCATCATGCACGTAACATTAATATGTTGTCTTACACTTAAGTAGGTCCTCGTTGGTTGATGTGATTTGCAAGATGAGCCCAATAAACCGGGAGGGGGGGGGGGTATCCATGTTGCATGCATGCTATGACATAAGTTAACTTTATGCATGTTAGGTTTGGAGCGCTGAGCGAGGCAACAAGTTACAATTTTGTATGTTTTTGTGTATTCTTTTGTTTCACCAATTGTTAATTTTGGTGTCACACCCTTATCTTGCTTTCCTTGTTCCACTTTGAGCAAGGAGATTAATTGGGTTCTCTTAGACCATGTACAACACAAAGTTCTTAGAAATGTGCTCGTATCTTAAGCACCAATGATCGTTTCTATAGCAGAGATGTCGGCGGAAGCAATGCGAAAATATTTGCAAAGTTATGTCTTGTCGTCAGAACAAATTTGATACAGTGATGGCAAAGATCATGTTAAAGGGAAGGTGGCCGCCGATTCTCGGGGTGGAAGGACAAAGATACCGTACACGAATCAGACAAAGGAGCATCAATCATGGCCTCCACCTCCTGAGGGATGGCTGTGAGTGTCAATTGATGGCTCCTTCAGCTTCTAGGATAATGACACAGGTACATCTATGTAACATCCCCAGATCTCAACCTTGTCATTAAGCTAATTAATTAGCCATATCATCATGATCATCCTAAATAAATTGCATTTAGAAAATAATCCAACTTCAAGTTCAAATTCCAAATTCAAATGAAAGTCAAATAATTACATTTTCAAATATGCAAACAAAATAGTTCATAATGTTGCAAATAATCCCAAAGCAATTATAAAAATAAAATCAACATTATTGGAATTCCCAATTTGACCCTAGCAACCAAAACAGTACCCAAAACAGCTCCATTAATCCATTTTTATTTATACAAAATTCAAATGAAATCATCTTACCTCCAAACTTATTGTGGCAGTGCAGAATATTGCAGAATATTTGTTAAGACTAGTCCCACATTTTACAAAATACATTTACTATCTAAAAGAAAATGCAAACAGAAGAGAATAAAAGAAAACAGAAAAAGAAATAAATAAAAAGAAAAGGGACACTGTTGGCTGGGCCTTAGTGCACAGGGTGCAGGCCCAGCCCAACAGAGCCGACGTCCTCTCCCTCCTCCCCGTGTCACCGCGCGCGCGCACCCGAGCCGGTTCGCCGTCGTCACCGCACCCACTCGCCGTCCGGCGTCGCCACAGCCGCCGAGGAGAGGATAAGAACGTCGCCGTGGCCCTCGGGGACAACCCCAGATCTCTCCCCCCCCCTCTGCCCCTCTCGCTCTCCTCCTCCTCCTCGGTCCCGAACGCCGCCGACGCCATGGCCACGCCCTAGCGCGGCCACCGTGCTCCCCGCGCCGCGAGCGGCTGTCTAGGAGCTTCGCCTGCCTTCCCTACGTCGCCTGCGCGCCACCGCCCGAGCTCTGCGCCACTACAGCGACCGGATCGAGCTCGTCAGCAACCACACTGCCGCCGGCGATCTTCTTCCACTCCGGTCGGCCTGCTGCTCCTAATCTCTCGCAGAGCCACCGTGTGCTCCCTAGGTGAGCTTTTCGCGTTTTCCCTCCTTAGTTGCGGCCCCTTTCGCCCTCTAGTCGTCGCTCCCGACGCAGCCGAGCTCAACGCCGCCAAGCTCGTCGCCGACAACGTTCCGGTGACCAAACGCCCGCGCGTCGATGTCCACCGAGTTCGCACGCATGCGCAGATCATCCCGGGCTCTTTGCTTTGCCCAAAACCGCACCGCGTCGCCGTTTCCGTCGTAGGCCGTAGCGTCGCCGCCGCTGGCCTCGTCGTCGGCGCCGTTTCCGGCAGCCCCAGCTCTGGCCAGTGCCACCGTTCGATGCGGCGTCGTCTACCCGTTCGAACACGCCCAGCCGCGGTTCAAATGGGGCACCACAGGCGAATTCCGCCGCTAGCCGTGCCCTCCGCCGCGCTCTGCGTCAACCCTGTCGAAACTCGCCGATGGCTCGCGCCATGGCAACCGAGCCGACGGTGGGCACGGGCTCCACCGGAACGTCCCCAGGTTAATATGCCAGCCCGATGGCAGGCGCTCATCCGTCACCATGATGCCGTAGCGGGCGACAAGCTCGGCTTCTTCTCTATGAGGCTGCACGATATCCCTGGTAATGCCACTGCGCGGCATTACCACTAATGTACTAATCATAACTTTTTATGTTCCGCCGCTAGTAAGGACAAGCAATGTGATATACCGATATGTGATGTTGTGGGATCAAAACATTGAGATTTGTTTTTTGGTAGCAATTTTAAATATAATGTTGGAACATGGGCCCCGCATGTCAATGGGGAACTAACCATAAAAGTCAACAAACTCAAATGCACGAACGCCATCGAAGAAAAGTCAAGTATAATTCACATCAGCAACGAACCATTTAGGGCTCCTTTGATTCAAAGGCTTTTCATTGGAATTTTGAAGGATTAGAATCCTTAGAAACTTATCCTATTTTGGTTGTTTGATTCATAAGATTGAATCCTACAGGTAGTTTTCTTAAGGAATTTTTTGTATTACTTCCATAGAATGCAGTCAAACAACCCAAAATCCTGCAGATTGAGATGAGCATTCCAATCCTATATTTTTCTTATTCCCTCGTTTTTTGAATCCTGCGAATCAAAGAGTCCCTAGTCACTTTCCCGGAAAAGAAAAGAGTCCCTTAGTCACGGAGAAGATTTACGGACTGATGTGGCTCATCTGGTTGGGTTAGTGAGGGACCCATAGAGAAATTCAAGGGGAGAGGTTAGTGGGATTGGTGGAGGATTAGCCCATAACCCTGTCTGTAACCACTTTGTCCCTTGGTTTAGAATATTGGTGCAGAAATAGTCACCACTTGGAATAAGCGGGTAGCTATCTCAAAAAACAATCAAAATTGGTGCAGAAAGTAGACTTGAGGCCATAGGATCTTAGGAAAGAAAAAAAGAAAAGTACTCCAACAACTCTAACTCTTTGCACAAATGACACTGCAAGACTGTTCTCATAAAGTGGATGAGCAACATTCATCTTATTGTATAGGCAATATACTACATAGTAGCACATTTTCTTCAACTGGCAAAAGTTTGGTGAAGTGCAAATGAGAAGATTGTGTTTTGTTGACTCTTGTGATCGATGAACAGACAGTTCAGTTCAGTGTGCCCTTCAAAGGCACATGTTTCTGAACATCACAAGAACTGGCAGCGAAATTGAACAAACCGAGCAAGGAATTCCGTCGTGCAAAGGATGACCGGTCGTCACCTGTGCTTCCATCGGTACCTAGCAGACGGGGAGTGGATCGCGCCGGTGCCGGTGCGGGTGCGACGACCCTGCTGCTTCTGCTTCTCGTGGCCGCCTGTCGCCGGCGCCTTACCATGGCCATGGCGGCGACCGGTGGTATTCTTGCCCCCGTCGTCCTCAGACATCATCTCTCCAAAGCAGGCAGCCGCATCCACCGGCAGCTCAAATGAATCGGATCGAAAAAGCCAATTCCATGAATCGAGGATAGGAAACCGCGGTGAGATGAGTATAGGAGTAGGACGAAGAAACCAATGTTCCCTCCGTCGCGTGGCCCGCACAAACATCTCCTTCCAGCTCGTGCTCGTCTCCGGCAGGTCTTCGTGGGAGTCGGTGTCGCCGTGGAGCAAGAGCAACCACCACCACAACGTGTTCCCCGGTAGCGCCTTGTACCTGGGCATCCAGAGCTGGCGGTCCCGGTCGGCCACGAAGCGCCTCAGCTCGGTGCAGGTGCTCTCCACCCTCAACAGGTCCTTCCCGTCGGCGAGCCTCTCCAGGATCGCCGTCATGGCGTCGCTCGGGAGAGACATGAAGGTGGGGGCTCGTCCCGGCACCACGCCGTGCTCACGGCATAGATCCGAGAAGATGCGCCGGCAGAACCCGTCGCTGACCGTCCTCCAGAGCGCGGCCGTACGGGAGCCGTCGTTCCCCAGCAGCCTGCGCGCCGTGCCATCCAGATCGCCCGACAGGAGCGGCGCGAGGGAGAGCGCGTCCAGGCACACCCAGTACGTGCTGATCCGGACAGAGCAGACCTGCAGGTAGAAGATGACGTGCCGCCCGTCGGTGCACAACCTCAGCTCGGTCTCGCCCATGTCGTGCCGGGGCAGCAGCTGCGGCGCGGTGTACTCCAGGGACAGGGTCGAGGCCGTCGCGCCCACCTCTTTCGGAAGCCGGCAGGTAGAAGACAGATCCCGATCCCGACGGTGGCGACGGGACACGACGAAGCCCGCCTCGACGAAGGCGGCGTGGACCACGATCACTAGACGGCCCAGGAGGCGCTCGGCGTTCCACCGGCGAGCGTCCACTACCCCGTGGAGGGGAGAGACCTTCGACCCCATGGCTGGCGACGAGCACGAGGTGAGGCCAGGTGATCCCCCTGATTGTTTAAAGAGGTGTCGTCTTGGTGACTTTTCAATGGCGGAGCGAGCTGTGGTTTGACGAAGCCCTAAATGATATTTTTTGTAGCTTGCTTTTTATGTACGGCAACTCCTTTCTCCTAGGTCCGTGTTGTCTTGTATGGTAGCATAGGTGGGTTTGTAAATGGATCATTCTTTGCCGTCTGTCATCGATTTCTAGCCGCCGTCCACACGAGGGGCCAACAGCGGCCGAAGATGTCAAACCCAAGGGGCTAAGCTAAGCAGCAAACAACACATTTTCATTAGCTATGTTATTATTCTACATACAATTGTTTAGTCCTAAATCCTTCATAGTGCGCGTGCACTTTTTGGTGAATTGGAGCGGCCGGGCTATGCGACAAAAAAAACACACACACACACACACCAACGGAGCGCAGGTGCCAGCTTGTCGGGTCACGTGAACGTCAATTTCAGACTTGCCCGTTTTGAGGGAATGGATCCAGCAGTTAATGCTTCACAGTTTTGCCTTTAATTTTGTTTCAAAGAAAATTCAAAAAGCTATAACTTTTAAACCGCTTGTCGGAATTTAGATCTGTTTTCACCGTTGGAATCCTTGCGACGTGTTCTTCGTAACAAGATCCCGCATGGGTATGTTTTGACGATTTTTTTCGATGCCAAGTTTGATGCTATATGGTGCAACTCTATTACTACGTACATGGTGCAACTTTAGTATTGCATGGTGCAACTTTTTTCAAAACAAATTTTTGCGCTAAATGTTCCAACTTCCTATGATGACACAACCTAGAAACCATGATAACCAACTTTTTGTGATGTGCAATTAGTCTGCTGTCCGGGCCAACTACCTAGTAGTTGATGTGCAATCCCCCTCCCTACTTGTGGATGTGTACAGTTTTAACTGCTGGCACACCTTGCCCCACCAACTCTACCAGCGATATGTGCAACTTAGTCTGTTGTTCCAGCTAATTGCTTTGTATTCAATGTGCAAATCCCTTTCCCTCCCTATTTGTGGATGTGTAGTTTCAATTGGCAGGGGCAACAGACGAAGTTGCACAAAGTATGATAGCAGTTGGCCAGGGCAATAGACGAAGTTGCACATCTCACTGACAGGGATTGTTTGGATGGTGAAAAACTTTACATCCATGAGGACAGAGAAAAGTTGCCTATAGGTAGGGCCCTAAATTTGCACATCTCACTAACAGGAGGTGGTTGAGACAGGGTGCTAGCAGTGAAAACTACACCATCACGGGGTACGAGAGAAAGTTGCACAACGACTGTGAGATAGTTGGCCGGGTAGCATCTGAAGTTGCACATCCACTACCCGGCAGTTGGCCGAGGCAGCAAACGGTTAAAACTGCACATCCAAGGGCAGGGAAAAGTTGCACATCCACTACTAGGTAGTTGTCCGGGGCAGCAGATAAAATTGCACATCTCACTGGTAGAGGGGTAGTTTGGGGTGGAGGTAACATCAGTGAAAACTACACGTCCACGGATAGGAGGGAAAGTTGCACATCGACTGTCAGGTAGTTGCACACCGGCTGCTAGACAGTTGCACCTAACGGTGACTAAATTGCACACACCAAAAATTGTCAAAACATACATATGCGGGCTCTTGTTTCGAAGAGCACGCCGCGAGAATTCCTACGGTGCAAGCGGATCTTAATCTCGATATTCGGTTCAAAAATTATGACTTTTTCTATAAAAATGAAAACCTAAATTAAATGCGTTTGCACCTCTTCGCATAAGTGAAAACTGCACGTTCACGAGTCGGGAGAAAGTTGCATATCGACTGTCAGCTAGTTGCACATCGACTTCTAGAGAGTTGCACCAAACGGTGCCTAAATTGCACACAAAAAAGTTTGTCGAAACATACCCATACGGGATCTAGTTTTGAAGAGCACGTCGCGAGGAATCCTACGGTGTAAGCAGATTTTAATTTCATTGTTCGGTTCAAAAGTTATGGCATTTTAAAAGAAGTTGAACTCCGAATTAAATACGTTCACACCTCTCTATCCAATGGATGTTTTTCCTAGCCAATAGGACAGAATCTTTCCTAATTTGTTCCAGGGGACAGGAACTTACTAAAAGAGGAAGGCTGCTTTGGAGCGCTAGCGAGCAGCCGGTCGCTCGCTAGACGCGTCCTTGTTTAGTTATCTAGGGATACCAATTCATCACTGAATTTTAACGAACAAAGAATGGAAATGTATTGAGAATAGATTTGAGAAGAAGCTTTTTTTTAGAAAGCGACAGGAGCGTACATGGTGGCATGTTTTAAAGGGGACATGGCGGAAACCCCGCGATCCCAAGGATCACACCGAAAACTGCATGCTAACTACTCATGAATTTGGATCACTCTTGGCCGAAAGGCCAAATCGGGCTACATAATCTCCTCGAAGGTGAGGTGGGCCACCTCGATGTCAGTCAATCTTGTGCGTTCGAAGATTCGTCGGTTCCTCTCCTTCCATGCATTCCACATTATATAAATGAGGAAGCCGATGCGTCGCCTTCTCAGGTTGTTGTTGGTATTCTTGTGTCCATCATCCCACCAGGCGTCAGTTGAGGGGAAGCGGCAGTCAGACTGTCGGAGCGAATGCCAACGGCTCTCCGACCAAGTCAGAACAAGGTTGCGGACTGATGAAGTAAACGGACAGGTCTTGCATAGGTGTTCAGCGGTCTCAAGGGCGCGAAGACAAAGCTGGCAGACGGGGTCATGCGGCCAGCCACGTGTGGCCAGCCGATCGGTCGTGAGGATCCTGTTGTGGAGGACCAGCCAGCAGAAAAACTTGCAATTTGACTCCGCATGCGCCTTCTAGATATTTTCACTCGAGAACCTCTGGTAAGAGCCAAGGAATTGTGCCTGATAGGCTGAGCTGACCGAATATTCGCCGTTGGGGTTCCAGTTCCAAGAGATGGCGTCCTGAGTGTGAGGGTCCAGGGTGGTCGAGGTAACGGTAGAAGCCAACTCCATGAATTCCCGTAGCTTGTCCAGTGTGTTCATATGGGCCACAACATGGATCCAGGTCTCATTTCGGAGCTCATCATGAACAGATCTGTTCTTTCTAGTTGCGATGGCAAACAACCCAGGGCACCGCTGCCATAGTGCCCCCTTTCCCGACCAGTTGTCATGCCAGAAAGAGGCCTTATGCCCGTCCCCAATGGTGATTGTCGTCGAAGCTCTAAACAGATCTAAGTGCACTTCCTTGTTGAAGCCTGCTTGGCCACTCTGGTGCATTGGCAATTCCAAGGGTTTTTTGGGAATCTGCTAGAGATGCTCTTAACCTGCTGTTGTTGTTGCTGCATGCTGCTACTACCTCCATCATTGTTGTTCCATTTGAGAAGAAGCTTAGTTGTTGGAAAGGCAAGCTTATGTCCTATGGGTAGGCTGATACTTATAAACTCGGTGCTTACGAGTCTGCCTATGTCCATGCTTTCTTTCTTCGAAATACCCGTAGGGGTGCGGAAAAGATCCGACTTTTATATATCGTGGTTTTTTTGGCAGAGTGATGAGAACAAAACAAAATATAGACTGGCTAAGTAGGATATTTTGTGTAGGCCAAAGGACCAATGGGGTTTGGGTATTGAGAACTTGGAGATTAAAAACAAGTGTTTGCTTAGTAAATGGCTTTATCAATTATCCTCTGAGAAGGAGGGAGTATGGATACAGTTATTGTGTAACAAGTACCTACATTATAAGACCTTATCTCGAGTAACGGCTCAGTCGAAAAGATTCACCCTTTTGTAAGGGTCTGATGAGGACTAAGGTTTCTTTCTTTAATAGGGGGGAGTTTATTATTGGTGATGAGCGTACCAGTCAGTTTTGGGAGGATATTTGGCTAGGAGATACGCCTCTAGTCTTACAATATCCAACACTTTATAATATTGTACAACGTAAGGAGGCAAATATCAAGGTCGGTTCCCCTAAACATCCAGTTCGGACGGGCCCTAGTTGGGGAAAGATAGGAAGCGGGCTGCATTTAGTTCGAAGACTGATGGAGGTCACCTTATCTAATGAGCCTGACTCAATTCGATTGGCACTATCTGTTTCAGGCGTGTTTTCCATGAAATTAATATACGTGGAACTGATTAGTGTGGGACCAGTTCTCGGGTCACTTCATATCTTGAAAACCAAAGTTTCATTAAAGATTAATATTTTCATGTGGTTTGTGCATAAGGGTGTGATCCTCACTAAGGACATTTTGGCAAAATGTATGTGGGAAGGTAGTAAACAGTGTTATTTCTGTGGCCACGAGGAAACGATTCAGCACTTATTTCTTCAATGCCCACTTGCCAAGCTTCTCTTGCAAACAATACATGTGTTGTTTAATGTATCTCCACATACTAGCATATCAAATTTGTTTCGTAACTGGTTAGGCGGGATGGAGCCCAATAGGGCGGCACGAATCCGTGTGGGAGTTTGTGTATTACTTTACATATTTGAAGTAGTCGGAATGATTGTATGTTTAACAGAACAAAGATTAACAAAATGTAGGTAGCGTTTGGATGGATCCGTACGTGACCATTACTACATTATACGAAAGCGAGGGAGCTTATGGCCTATGAGTGCAACCATTGGGGAGACGCTAGCATGGGCTACGCACAGCTGATATGGATGGCGGTCCAATAATAGGATAAGTGTGTAGGCATATTGTCCTATGTTTGCTGTTTGTGACATTTTGTCCTATAATTCTTACTTTTTCTTTTACTGGAGCTTTTACTCTGACCGCCTTAATAAATGGTTGTATGCATCATTCGATGTGGAGGTCGGGGGTACTCCTCCTTTTCGAAAAAACAAACTAGCTATGTTATTGCATAAAATGGTGCTAACGTCACTAAATGATTATTCTAAGCACGATGACCTCAATAAGGAAATAAAAAAACCATATTGTGTAGGTGTGTACAATCAGTAAGGTGTTACACGGGAGACTTTTTTAACAAAAGGCAAAACATGAACGTCCCTAAGGCCATATACAATGAAAACTGTTTACGGAGGTTGTGTCTGGACAAAGAGTTAATTTGCAGAAATCTTCCATCTTCTTTGGGAAAGGGAGTCCAGCAGAGAGGAAAAGTGTTTTGAAGCAAATTATTGGTATTGATTCGGAGTCGCTTTTGGAGAAATATCTTGGTCTCCCAACTGTAGTTGGTAGATCGAATGACGGGAGTTTCAAATATATTATAGTTTATTTGGCGTCAAAGGTGGGTGGTTGGAAAGGTCAGGGCTTATCAAAAGCCGCTCGGGAAGTACTTGTCAAGTAGGTGTTGGAGGCAAGACCCACGTATTGCTTCAAGCTCTCCAAGAAAAGGAAAAAGTCCAAAACAAACCTTGAAATTGTAGATGAAAGCTAAATCAAACCCTGAACTTCAAATCCCGGAAATTGGCACTCTGAACTTGCAATCCCGGTCTATTTTAGACCCTAGACCTGTTTGGCACGCTGGGAATACAAAAATCCCGACCGGGATAACCTGCTACTCTCACGGACAAGAATATGGGCCGGTCCACTATACCGCAACAAGAATTCGTGAAGTTTCAAAAATATTCGCGCATTTCTAAAATTGTTTAGAAGTTAAAAAATGTACCTATTCTATTTTTAGCACAAATTCGATTTCCTAATTTCTTTTTGTAAAAAATTTCCGAATTTAAAAGATGTCCCTGTTTTCCATTTTTCTAAAATTATTCTTCTAATAATATTATTACAATTTCATAAATTATTGTTGTTTTGGAAGACACCGAAGTGTCGAGCTTCAGGAACATTTTTTCGGGGCAAACAAATATTGAAAATGTAAACAATTTTGAAAATGTACGCATATTTTATAAAGTGTGAGCACTTTTTGAAAATTCTGAGTACTTTACGAAACAACTGTTTTTGAAAAACTGTCTATTTTGAAAAGGTGAACAGTTTTTAAACATATTTTCTTAAACCGGAAAAAATAAAATAAAATGCGAACATGTTTTGAAAATTGTAAAAATGAGAAAAAAAATTAGAAACCTGAATAAATGTGTAAAAATATGTTTTTGACATGTAAAAAATATCACCAGTTTAGAAAAACATACGTGGCATTTCAGAAAAAATGTATGTAAAATGTATATAATATTCGTGTGATTCAAACAAATGTTTCGTCCATTCAAAAAAGTGTAACATTCCAAGAATGTTCACGAGTTTCAAAAAATGTGCTTGTGATATTTCCAGAAAGAAGTGCGTACAATGTAAAAAAGTTTACTTGATGTAAAAAAATGTGTCATACCTTTAAAATAATATATGTGACATGTGTTTGAAAAAAATATATAAAATTTAAAAAATGTGTAACAACATAAAAATGTTCATGTAGTTTTCTAAAAAAACAGTGACATTACAAATGTAAACGTGTATTTGAAAATATATTACCGTGTGAAAGGAAAACAATATGAAAAAAAAAAAAGCGAGAGACTGCGCTAATGGGCCGGCCCAATTCAGCGAATACCGGTTAAATCCTCTGAAGGTTTAAAATAGACTGGGATCACGGAGTTTGGTGTGCTGATTTCAGGGATTGGGAGTTCAGGGTTTGATTTAGCTTTGGCCTACAAATTCAAGGTTTGTTTTGGACTTTTTCCCCAAGAAAATGTGCAGAAACTTGATATCTGTCTCTTCAAACTTCTGGTGGAGAGCATCCAACGGTGAAAAAAAGTCCATTGGGTGGCTTGGGATAAGATGTGTACAAGAAAAAGGGAGGGTGGACTAGGCTTTTGGGACTTTGCGGCCTTTAATCAAGCCCTACTGTCTAAACAGGTATGGAGGCTGCTAACGAACCCAGAATCTCTATGTGCTCGTGTACTCGGGGCAAGATACTATAAAGAGATGGTCATCATGGCGGCGACATGTCTGAACGGGTTCTCTTACACATGGCGTAGCATTATGCACGGGCGGGATCTGCTGAAACTTGGGCTCATTTGGAGCATTGGTGATGGAGCATCGATCAACATTTACCATGACAGTTGGATCCCACGGGATGGTTGCTCGACACCACTGGGTGCAGTGGCGGAGCCAGAAAATTAGGACAAAGGGGGCCAAGTATAGTTAAACCTTGTTAGGGAGGGCCAATCCATCAAAAACCACCATTTTAGCATAAAAAAATCACTATTACTATTCATTCTAGGCTTAAATCACTGATGTTAGGGGGGGCCAGGGCCCTGGCTGGCACCCCCCTGTCTCCGCCACTGACTGGGTGCGACGTTCGACGCCCAAATCACCAGAGTAGCAGACCTGATAAACGAACAAGGTACAGGTTGGGATGATGGTGAACTTTCACAGGTGCTTACTGATAGTGATGCATATGATGTGAAGCAGATTGTTATTGGAGGCGTTGGCAAGACGACTATAGGGCGTGGAACTACACGAGGAACGGGTAACTTGCTGTCAGCTTTGCGTATCATCTGATGATGTCGCTCAAGTCCTCGACTTCGAATAGGGCGGGGAGCTTGAATGGGGTGCCCAGACACAGGAGTTGGATGGGTTTATGGAGTATTGATGTCCCAAACAAAATAAAGATTCATATGTGGCGGATTCTTCGGAACGGGTTGGCAGTAGGGCACGAACTAGTACAGGAAAATCAAACTGGGTGTGATGTGCATTGCATCCGGCCGAGACGAGACGCTTGGTGTGCACCGTCTCTGGAATTTTCCACACTCCATGCTCTTTTGTAAAAAGATGAGGGAGGCTATGAGTCCACCCTTGATCCGCCTACCACCATTGATAGATGAGTTTGAGCCCATGAGAGTGTGGCTGCTGGAATGGCCATTCAAGACGAGCGACGAGGACAAGTGCGCCATCTTGAGGTCTTGCTATGAGTTGTGGCTGGCCAGAAATAATGCAAGAGAAGCTGAACGGGTGGAGGATCCCTCAGCTATCAGTGACAGAGTATTACGGATGATGGAGGAGTGGAGACTGATCCACGAATCTGTAAGGTAAGGAAGACGCCAGTGTGCATGCAATGACGAACCCTAAAGAGGGGTGGTTTAAAGTGAACGCCGACAAAGCACTGTCGAATACCCCAGAGCGCAGTGGTGGAGGTGCCGTCTTAGGGATCATCATGGTGCGTTCCTTGCCGAAACAAGCCATTTTTCCCCCTCTATGACGGATCCTGAGCAGGCGGAACTACTGGTGTGCATACGAGCTTTGCGGCTAGCTACAGAGTTTTGGCGTTCACAAACTGGTTCTCGAGACGGATTCACAAACAGCGGTGCGCAAGATCACGACGGAGACAGGGACCTCTCCGCAAATGGGCCAATAGTTCATGGGGCGAAAGAACTTCTGACTGCCTTTCAGGGGTTCAGGGTTAGCTGGGTGCGATGGGCGGCGAATAAGGTCCCCCGGGTTTTTACTATGGAAGGCTGCTCGAATAATTTGTGTAAAACTTGGTTCCAGGTGCCACCTGAGTTTTGTAGCTCGGTTGTAGCCTCGGAGTGTGTTGTGGACTAGTTAATAAAGGCAACCATTCCAACTCAACAAAAACTGTTTACACAGGTACTTGTGAAAACAAACCAGTTTTTGTTTCTTAAACACAGAGAACCGGTCCGGTATTAATCAAGGAACACACTTATGGATTTAATATGTCCTTTATGCACATGGAGAACACGGAGAACCGGTCCGGACTTGTGAATGCTTATTTGCATATTACAGACATGCTTTTTTCTTAATCAAGGAATATGATTACAATCAGTAGTCCAAAGGCATAGCAGAGCACTTTGAGAATTCTGCAACCACAAATCGGTTTGATGCTTCGCTCTAGAAATGAAAAATAGATGATTTGCATCCCTACTGTGTGTTCGACTCATATGGCATAGTACAAGCTCCCTCTCTCCTAACTTCTCTTTCACCTCTTCAACTAGATGGCCTAGGTATAATTTGTTTGCTTCTTTCTCCTACAAGACCTTCACCGTCGATGCGCAGTCCGACTGGATCACTAGGGGTTGGGTAGTATGATCCATGTCCGCCTGTAGTCCGTCTCGCATCGCTGTGAGTTCAGCTTCAAAAGCATACACGCATCTTGGGATATACCAGCACGCAACAGAACATAGTACTCTCCTCTCTCTCGTATCACCATAGAATGTGACGCCCCCGGCCCGACCGTGCACTAATCATACATGCAAATGCACACGATCAAGCCTAAGGACTCACTTGAAGATATCACAACACAACTCTAAACACAAATAAAAGTCATACAAGCTTTATATTACAAGGCAGGGGCCTCGAGGGCTCGAATACATAAGCTCGAGAACAAGCGTTAGCGGAAGCAACAATATCTGAGTACAGACATAAAAGTTAACAAGGATGCCTTAAGAAGGCGAAAACAAACAACGGCTCTGATCGAAAGAGGCAAGGCCTCCTGTCTGGGAGCCTCCTATCTACTCCTAGTCGTCGGTCTCCACGTAGTAGTAGGCTCCACCGAAGGGGTAGTAGTAGTCGTCGACTGGGGCAGCTGGCTCCGGGGCTCCGTCATCTGGTCGCAGCAATCGGGGATGGGAAAAAAGAGGTAGCAAAGCAACCGTGAGTACTCATCCAAAGTACTCGTAAGACTTACATCAGATCTATGCTAAGTATGCATCGGTATCAATGAAGGGTCTGTATCTGTGGACTAGAATGCAGAAATGCCAGAATAGAGAGAAAGGCCTAGCCTAACGAAGACTAGCATATTCAGTGTCTTGCAGCATTAGAAGAGTGCAGATTAGTAGCAGATCTTAAAGTAACAAGCATGTAGTAGCAAAGCCTAGAGATCCTTCCTCGACTCCCTGCGAGAAAGCGATCCCGGAGTTTACAATTAATTAACATGTATCCAGTTCAAGTTGTAGTAGATCGGGATACACCACTGAGCGTCCTGTTACCGTGGACACGGCTATTCGAATAGATAACTTCCCTGCAGGGGTGCACTACTGTTACCCAACACGCTCGATTAACTCTGGCCGGACACACTTTTCTAGATCATGCCCGGCCTCGGCTGATCGACACGACGTAGTCCCACCTAGGCTCAGCAGAGAGGTCCCCGCCGGTCTACATCCTAAGTGCTCAGGGGTCTTGGGCCCATCGCGCTTTGCACTCCGGGTCGTTGTGTGTAGGGTGAATACCAGCGCCACCCCTCTCCTGGATGGCACGATCCGACCGTGCCACAATGCTGAATTGGACATCTGACAGAGCTTTCGGCTGATACATACGGCGCCGAGGGCCCCATTAAACCATTATCCCGCGTGGTGGTAGTGCGTATAGGCCAGTGGCCAACTCAGATCAATACCCAAATCCGTTAGTGTATTATTAATTTTAGTGACGGCTGTCGGGACAAGTCCGGAGCTACCACCACAACCTGGGTGGTACCGCTAAACAGCCAGCCGCCACGGTAACTCTCGCGGGTGCTCTCCGGGCCCGCCCGACTTTCTATTGTATCTCTCGCGGGTACCCCTCGGGGTCGACCCGACTTCAACAAAGGACTGATGTAAAGGTCAAAGTACCCGTGTGTCCGTAACATCAAGGGGAATCCGAGGAATCACCCTCATTGGATTCCACTTGATGTAACCGTCAAGGTGAACCAGGAGGAATCACCCTCGATGGGTCCACACTTGAGGGGTTGCACGACAGAGGAATCATCGGAGGTGGTGAAAGAGGAATCACCCTCGGTAACCCACAACCGACTAGCTAGGCTACAGAGATATCATCAGAAGTGATGTATGAGGTATCACCCTCGGCACTCGATAGTAGCTCTGTAGAGTCGTACAACTTAGGGGGTGTGCGGTGATGTGCTGGTCTCAGTCCATCGATCACATAGATCGGGACACCGGAAATAAAGCGGGGCAACAAGGACAAGGATGAGGGGTCACTGATGGATTACTAACCAACCTATACTAAGCATTTAGGATAGCAGGTAAGGTATCAACAGCAGTTACAAAATCAGGCTATGCATCCGAATAGGAGCAATCAAATACAGTAGCAAATTCTAATGCAAGCACGGGGGAGAAGGAATAGGTGATATAGGAATGATCAAGGGGGTTTGCTTGCCTGGAAGCTTTGCGGAAAAAGAGGGGTCGTCGGTGGAGTAGCAGTCCTCGAGGGCAACGTCGGTCTCGGGTCTACCGGAGAGAAGAGGGGGAGGAAACAGATAAATACAAGCATTCAAATGCAATTACTATGTATGACATGCCTAAATGATATGCAGGGGTGATACACTGCGTCTCTCAATATTTAAGATGTTTTAGGAATTTATTTGAAATTATTTATCTGAGGTCAAGCACTATTCATCTATCGGAAACGGGAAAAAAATTCCATGTTCATCTACTTAGATGGTTCTAACATGAGTGCAGATGACATATTCGGATTCGTTGGATTTTTCTGATCATCTTTCATATATAAATTATTTTCATCCGAGTTAGGGATTATTTTATATGATTTTTCAAAGTTTTAATCATTTTCTGGAATTTCTGGAATTTAATTTAAATTTGAAATTAAAATAGAAAAATGCTATGGGTACACAGAAGTGTACCCAGAAATGTGCTTATTAGACTGACAGGTGGGTCCCAGTTGACTGCCCAGTCAGCAATCAACAGTCAACTGTTGACTGGTCAAACTGAGCTGGGGGGCCCACCTGTCATAGACAGAGTAGTTCACATTTAATTAACAGATTAATTTAATTAGTAATTTAGTTAAATAATTAGGTGGGGCCTACCAGTCAGTGACTGGACCCTGTCCAGTCAGCACTGAGACGAAGGTGGATCTGGGCTACACGACAAACAACCCTCATTGGCCGCAGTCCTCGCCCAGGATAACGCCGCCCGGATCCGGCAGTTCGACGACCCCTACAAGCGGTCGCGCAATAAGACTGATGGGCGGTATGACTTTTGTGATGGGCGCAGCTTCCAAGACGTGATAGACGCATATCGCGTGCAGGTCAGCGAGGGTTCTGCATCACGCTCCGCTCCGCGAGGCAGCGCCCGCACCAATCGAGAGATGAGCTCCATGGTGCACGACGGCCTCCGCGTCCCTAAGGAGCCGGAGCCGCCCTGGTGGTGGAGTACAAACATTCGGTGGCCACCGAGGCCAGCGACCCTGAAGACTCGCCAAGGATTATCCTGGCGATGCGCGAGTCAACCAAAGGGCCGCAGCGCCACCCCGACGACCCGGCTGACATGCCGGAGCTCCACACCATGCTCATGGCTTCGGTGGCCTCCGCCACCGTCTACCTCGTGAGCGATGACTCCCTCAACATCAACAGCGGGTCCGACGCCGACGAGTAGATTAGGACTAGCAGCTAGGGTTAGTAATGTTAGTAGTTATGTTTAGGGGTTGACTCAAATTTCATTTGGATCTCTGTAAAATCCTAAAGTTTAAATGAAATTTGAGCTAATTGCATGTTATTTCAATGAATTTGATTTGTTTGAATTCTATTCGGCACGGCAGAGCCGCACAACCTATCTGGTCTGTCCCTCTCTCTCATGAATGTTTAGGGATTGACTAAAATTTATGTTACTTCTATCGGTTGCCAAAAATGAGTTTTTGGTTAGTTAATTTGAATAGATTTAAATCCAAAAACTTACAAATTCTTCCAAAACTTCAACCCTTTTTAAAATTTCACCCAAAGTAGGCCACATTGGATGCCAAAGGAGGGGTATTACCATTGAAACAATATTGCCAAAGGAGGTTTAATTATTTTGTTATAAAATAATTTGTTTTCATTTAACAAGTGCCAAAGTGATTTTCTTGTGAAAGAAGTGCCACAAATAAGATTAAAATTTATACCTTTGCAATTATCACCCACAGTAGACGACATTGGATGCGAACTGCAAAATATTAATGGATTTCAATTTTTTTTGCTATATTTCATTGATTTAATGAATTTCTAGAGATTTACCTAAAGTAATTCAAATTTGAACTACAAGTGTTCTTTAGTTTGGTTGTAAAATTGGCAAAAATCATTTCAAGTTTGCATATTATGAGTGTAGGCACTAGCCACAAATGAAGGTGAAATTCTCAACCATTTGCTCTGAATAGACATCCTTGCAAGTTTGGCCCCATTTTTTTTTAAAAAAAATAAAGAAAAATAAAAAGTCTCAAAAATTGAATTCCTTTTTCATGGAGCCCTTTTATGTAATCTAGTTTGTGGGGAACTGATAAAAACTGAAATCCTTCTATGTTGGACTACTTTTAGTGGGGTTGGCATTGGGTACTACAGATATTTTTGATTGTTTTGCAAACATGCTACTATCCTACTATGTTGGACTATTTTTGCTGGGTTTTGGCATGGACTACTACTGTTGAAAAGAATAATTGTGCAAAGAGACCAATAATCTTCAGAACATTGGACAAATAATCCAGTCCAAATTATTTTCAGAACATAGATAACAGAATGTGCTATGCATGTCAACCTATGAATGTGCTATGCACCACTCGACTCGCATGAGCACAATAGAGACAATCCTCCGACGAGCTTCCGCCACTTTGTTTGACACCGACAACGCTCCACCATTTCCAAGTCATCGAATCTTGGGTCCATCCTTCGCGTCCATCAGGACAAAATGACACAGGTCCGTCACAGAACACATGGCACACATACTAGCTCAGATGGCCAGTCCGATGCAGTTTCAGCGACCGGGCTCGAGTTTGAGTCCCTTGCACGGCATTATTAAGCCACCTTTTATGGACAATTAGCTAGCCACTGAAAAATGGGCCTTGGGGCCACCTAATTAGCCAATCACTGATAGATGGGCATTGGGGCCACCTATTACCGCGCAGCCATTGATAGGTGGGCACTGGGGCCACCTATGACTGCACAACCACTGACAGATGGGCCGTCAGGGGTTGTCCCACACGTCAGTAACTGAGCTAAGTAACGGTCAACTACTTTGACTTGACGACAAGCCTCCGTTTGGGCATCTGTGAGGGTGGGTTGAGGGGTGAAGCGGAAATATGAGAAATGTTAGATGGCTTGGGCAAAACTGATTAGAACTAAAAAAAGACGGGCACGAAAATAGACCCCCCGCCCCCAAAAAAACACAACAGAACCCTGAAATGAATTGCGGTAAAAAGCAAGCTCCAAAAAGTAACATTACGGAGGCGTTTGTGGTGACTTCATCAATTTCAGGACGATATGCCGGCTCAGTCTCTCGAAAGTGCTCATAGAGGTAGGATATGCATGCGTACGTTCATAGAGGTGTGTATTTTAGTATGTATCAGCGTCCACGTCTATACTGTGTGTTAGAAAAAAAAGTTGGGTAGGAACCTGTGGTGAAATTTCCAAGATGTCGGATGGGGACTTGTTGTGTCTCATTGTAATGGGCGTCGCCAAACCAGCTTAGCTATTGCCACTGAAAAGTCACCAGACGACACCTCTTAAACAATCAAGGGATCACCTGACCTCACCTCGTTCTCGTCGCCAGCCATGTGGTCGAAGGTCTCTCCCCTCCACGGGGTAGTGGACGCCAGCCAGTGGGACGCCGAGCGCCCCCTGGGTCGTCTAGTGATCGTGGTCCACGCCGCCTTCCTCGAGTCGGGCTTCATCGTGGCCCGCCGCAACAGCGGGGATCCGTCGTCTACCTGCCGGCTTCCGACAGAGGTGGGCGCGACGGCCTCGACCCTGTCCCTGGAGTACACCGGCCCGCAGCTGCTGCCCCGGCACGACATGGACGGCGCCGCGCTGAGGGTGTGCACCGACGGACGGCACATCATCTTCTACCTGCAGCCGCAGGTCTGCTCTGTCCGGATCCACACGTACTGGGTGTGCCTGGACGCGCTCTCCGTCGCGCCGCTCCTGTCCGGCGGTCTGGACGACACGGGGCGCAAGCTGCTGGGGAGCGACGGCTCCCGGACGGCCACGCTCTGGAGGTCGGTCACCGACGGGTTCTGCCGTCGCATCCTATCAGATATATGCCGTGAGCACGGCGTGGTGCCGGGGGGAGCGCCGCGAGCCCCCACCCTCATGTCCCTCCCAGGCGACGCCATGGTGGCGATCCTGGAGAGGCTCGCCGACGGGAAGGACCTGGTGAGCGTGGAGAGCACCTGCACCGAGCTGAGGCGATTCGTGGCCGACCGGGACCGCCAGCTCTGGCTGCCCAGGTACAAGGCGCTACCGGGGAACACGTTGTGGTGGTCGCTCCTCTGCGACATCGATTCCGACGACGACTTGCCGGCGGCGAGCTGGAAGGAGATGTTTGTGTGGGCCACGCGACAGAGGGAACATAGGCTTGTTCTGCCTACTCCTAGTCCCATCCACACTTCACCGTGGTATTCTTTCTTCAATGGACGGGTGGATGATGACGGAGAAGCCGCCGATTCATTTGAGCTGCCGGTGGATGCCGCTGCCTGCTTTGGAGAGATGATGACAGACACGGAGGACGACGGGGGTAAGAAAACCACCGGTCGCCGCCATGGCCATGGCAAGGCGCCGGCGACAGGCGGCCACGAGAAGCAGAAGCAGCAGAGTCGTCGCACCCGCACCGGCACCGGCGCTATCCACTCCCCGTCTTCTAGGTACCGATGGAAGCACAGGTGACCGGCCGGTCATCCTTTGCACGGAATTCCTTGCTCGATTTGTTCACTTTCGCTGCCAGTTCTTCTGAATTTCAGAAACATCCGCCTTTGAAGGGCACACTGAACTGAACTGTCTGTTCATCGATCACAAGAGTTGACGAAAGGCAATCTTCTCATTTGCACTCCATGACATTAGTCGCGAGTAACTTACATGGTTTCAGAGTGAGTTGCCACCCTAGCAATTGTGAGCGAATGGATTATGCGTGATGTTGCAATCAATGCATATCTCTTTTTTATCATTGACACCAAGTTCATAAACATATTTTATCATGCATAGTCAATCACATATTTATCTTTATTTCTCCATGGATGTGTTGCCTTTCTGATAGGTTGACGTATGAAAAATTCTGAAAAACTTGCATAAAACTGCAGCCTGCTCCGTCAAAGAAATGAAGTGGGCCCTACCTCGTCACTACTATGATAATTTCTGCACCTAAGGCCAACTCCAACGCACGGCCCCAAACGGACGTCCGTTTTGTCCGGATTCTGTCCGTTTGGATCGGGCAAAGAGACGGCATGTTCAATTGATATATAGCATGTTGTGCCTTCAATTGACTTGCCTTCTTCTGCGCACCTTGCCCCTCCCAAAGGCACGCGGCCGTCTCCACGGTGGTCATTGGTCGCCCACGGTCCCCGGCCTTCACGAGGTCGAGGTTTGCGCGGACCCAGGCCGACGCCTCGTAGGACTTGGCGAACACCAAGCAGCGCGCCGCGTTGTGCCGGCAACCTGGCTGCCCTCTCATCCGCCATGACGATGCTCCGCGACGATGTGGAGTCGTTGCCGCCGCGGCCACCGAGGTAGTGATCGCCGGCGGCACCACCTCCGTTGGGGGTCTAGCTAGGAATGTTCGCACGTTATTAGTGTCGGATAAAAATGTTGTAGCCACTAGCCCATTAGTACAAAAAAAGTTGCGCTGTTGAATGCTGGCCTAAATGACATGAAAAGTCGCCCAAAAAGGAGCTTGCCTCAAACTTCATTTAAACGTCATAGCACAGGGTAGGGATTAAAACGAATCGGGCTCAGCATAAAACCAGCACCATCCTTTCGCTCCCGAGAAAACCGGTCAGCTAATTTATTTTTCCTCCCCAAATAGAAAACAGTTAAAAAATCAATAACTCCTTGCTTTGGAAAAAAAATCATTTTTACACGGAGTTAGAAAATGTTCATGAATTCAAATAAAAGTTCAACATTTTTTAAAAATATTCGTGGATTTATAAAAATTGTTGTCAATTTAATAACATATTCATAAATTTTTAGAAATGTTCATGAGATAAAAAATCAATAAAGTATATTTCATGAATTATTATTATTAAATATGCTCATTAATTTAGGAAATAGAGAACAAAAAGGAAATTAGAGAAAACCCGAAAAAAGGAACAGAAAACACAAAAGAAAAATGCAGACTCATGAGGGCGACTGTCTTGTTGGGCTGTCTACAAAGTCGCCTCTGTATGAAAAAAAACTTCTTGAAATGGGCTGGCCCTTGTTGCGGAGGCTGTGCTCTTTGCATGCTTGGCCCACATTCATTCCTAGTGAGTGAAGACTAGGAATTTCCCTATTTTTCGGCCTGAACTAATCGAAGGCCAACATTGGAAATCGCAACTCCCGTACAACGGCGAGGATCCGATTCCCACTGCAGGTTCGGGGATCCCAACTCCTATTTGGCGTCTTAAGCGCCGGTTAAAGTGCATTCTGCAAACCGGTGGACACTCCCTCCACATCACTGGTATCTAAATGGGCCGGCTCATGTAGGTTTTTTTTACAGATTCCTCATTTTGTTTTCTTTTCCTTTCTTCTTTTTTCTTTCTTTTCTCATTTATCACTTTTTTCACATTCATGAACTTTTACCAAATTCGCTAACATTATTTCAAATTTGAAAACTTTTTCAATTTTTTCTAAACATTTTATCAATACTTTTGTGAATATTTTTTCATATTCGTGAATTGTTTTCATTTTTGCAAGCTTTTTCAAGACTTGAACTGACATTCGTGAACTTTTCTAAAATTTGCAAGATTGTTTCCAGATTTCAGAAAAGTTTTTTAAAAAAATTGAATTTTTTTAAAAAGATATGTGAGCCTTTTCCTGCTTTGAAAAATTCAACCATCAACTCTTCGTCGTCATCGTCAACTGTCAACGGTTGCTGCTGGACCGGCCAGCGGTCAACGATCGCAGGTCCACTAGTTAAATATTGATTTTAAGACTCAACTGGCCTGGGCCATATACTATATGTGTGAGCGGCAGTTAACCTAGACGCCAATTAGGACCTCTTTATGGTGAAAGCGAAGAAACGAGCAGCCCTGCCCACGTTGTTTTTTGTTTTCTTGTTTTTCTCTTGCTTTTTTCTTTTCACTTTTCAAATCTGTGAGATTTTTTACAAATTCGTCAATTTTTTTTAAATTTGTAAATTCTTTTCAAAATTGAGAATAATTTCAAATTTATGTTTTGTTACAAAATCTTATTTTTTATGAAATTAATGAAGTATTTCCAAAATAGTGAACATATTTTGAAATTCACGAACATTATTTGAATTCCCAAACAATTTCTAAAATCCTTGCCTTTTTCGAACTTGTTGAATTTTTTTAAATTTATGGACTTGTTTCTAATAGGGAACTATTTTGAGTCAACGAACATTTTATTGGAATTAGAAAAATATTGTTTGAATATGTGAACATTTTTTAATTGGTGAAAAAGAATTTAAATTCATGAATAATTTTTGAATTTGCAAACAATTTTTGAATTGGAGCATGTTTTTTGAATATGGTACATTTTTTGTATCCATGAACTACTTTTGAATTCATGAACCTTTCTCAAATTGATGAACATTTTTTGAATTTGGCACAATTTTCAAATCCGTGAATTTTCTTTGAATCCAAGAACATTTTTCAAATTCACATTTTTTATACTCAGATTAATTTTTTAATGTGGGAGGAACTTTTCATTTTTTGAATATTTGTTGAAATGTTGGGGAAAATCAAAACCATGAACATTTTTTAGGTTCAAATTTTTTTGAAATCCCAAATATTTTTAAAGAGGGAAAGAAAATTTTAAAAACAAAATAAAAAAGAAAGGGCGCGCCCGCCCCGCACATGTGCTGGCCCAGAGGCACGCGAGAAGGCGGGGGTTGCGCGTTTGCGGGTCACCGAGCGCCATGTGCGCTAAATTGGAGGTCCTGTACAGGGGCAGCGCTATGTCGAGAGCAACTAGTCAAGGGGCACCACATGAGAGAGCCATGCAAGGGTCACTTTGGTGGGCTGAGAGCGCACCAAGTGGTGCGTCCACCCGCCGCCACGTCGGGATTTTTTTCTTTTTTCGATACGCGCTTTCAGGTTTAAGATTTTTTTTCATGTATTTTCGGCTTTTCAGTTTTTGCCCGGTTTTCTCTAGGTTTTGGAGGAAAAAATTAATAATTTTTTGCGCGTGTTTTTTTTTGCTTTCACGTGAAGCACATATGTTCTTCTCGGAAAGTAAAAAATAATCGCATGTTTATTTGCTTCCACGAGAAAAGCAGAATTGCTTCTCGTGGAGGCACGGATTTGCGTCCACGAGAAGCACATATGTGCGTCTCGGAAAGTAAAAAAATGTATTTTTTTCTTCCACGATAAGCACGGATTTGCTTCCGCTAGAAGCACAACTGTGCCTCTCAGAAAGAAAGAAAAAATTGTCTACGAGAAGCACAGATTTGTTTCTTGTGGAGGCACATATTTTCTTTCGCGAGAAGCATAGTTGTGCCTCTCGGAAAGGGAAAAAAATCGCGCTTTTTTGCTTTCATGAAAAACACATATTTGCTTCTCGTGGAGGCACGGATTTGTTTCTGCGAGGAGCACAACTGTGTCTCTCGGAAAGGAGGAAAAGTGAAAAACAAGCGTGTTCTGGCTCCCGTTTTTTACTTCTAGTTTTTTCATGAAAAAAAATGTTTGTCAAAACATATTAACATGAAATCTAGTTCCAGAGATCTTGACGCGGGAAATCCAACGGTAAAAATAGTTCGCGATTTGGACACACAGTTCAGCTGATAAATCGTTTTGAATAAACGGATCTACAAAAAAATAAAAAACTCACCGGTTGGTACAAACTAGGCCACTCGTCAGCATGCAAGAAGGTGTGAGTAACCTTTGCAAGGGGCCTCGCTTAACTAGTGATTTCGTGCTATGTCTCGCTTGTAGCGAGACCTAGCGTGATCTTGCATTAGTACGCGCTGAAGCATTGGAGCAAAGGACTCTCTCGGCTCTCTGTCATGATAGAAAACTCCAACAGAGCTATTCTGGAGCTTGATGGGATTGAGGAGAAGAGAAACCTAACTGTGCCTGAAGCAAACTTCCGCATCATTCTCAAAAAACATCTGCCCACTCTCCTGAATTATAAGAAGCTATACTGGAAGAAAAGATGCACAATTAGGTATTTCAAATTCGGCGAAGGTAATACCAGATTTTTTTCATCGAGTCGCCACTGAGCGATTCCGCCGAAACTCTATTGCCTCTCTCCGCCTCCCGGATGACTCGGTTGTTCGGGATCATGTTGGAAAGGAGGCGATTCTCTTTCAGTCGTATAAAGAGCGCCTGGGCCAATCAGACCCGACTAACATCTGTTTTGATCTTCCTAACATCATCAAGAGGGTGGAAAGGCTGGATGATCTCACAGTGCCCTTCACCCGTGAGGAGATGGCACATAATCAAAGAGGATGTGTACAGATTCTGTTTTGATTTTCATGAAGGCTCTTTGGATATCGATGAGTTTGAACACAGGCTTTATCACTTTGATCCCGAAAATTCGGTCGCCTGAAAAGGCCAGTGATTATAGACCGATTACTTTGTTGAACTGCTGCCTCAAGCTGTTGACCTAAATACCCTTTTGTGGGCTGTACCGAATTGCACACTTTGTTTGAATTTTAATAAGATGGCCGCATGCATCGTTCTGATGCAGAGGCCGGGGGCAATCCTCCTTTAAAAAAAAAACTCGCTAGCCGACTGCAAAAGCTCATCCTCCGCATCATCCATGGCAACCAGTATGGGTTCCTTAAAGGCCGCTCGATACAAGATTGCTTGGCGTGGGTGTTCGAGTTCATACATCAATGCCAAGCTTCGGGTCCAGAGATCATAGTGCTCAAACTTGACTTCACGAAAGCATTTGACACGATTGAACACAAGCCAATGAGAGAAATTATGAAATGCATGGGGTTCAATGAAAAGTGGCTCGGATGGATTGATTGTTTATTCTCATCTGCTAAATCCTCTGTCCTCAACGGAACCCCCGGCAGGCAATTCTTCTGTAAACGTGGCGTTCGCCAGGGGGACCCCCTGTCGCCACTGATCTTCGTCCTTGCGGCCGACCTATTACAAGCAGCGATAAAATGATGCTTATACAAAGGGACATATACAGCTACCGATCACAATGCCGGACAATGACTACCCAGTCATTCAGTACGCCGACGACACGATCGTCATCATGCCTGCTGATTCGAGTCAAGCTGTACATATGAAAAAGATTCTGCAGGAGTATGCCATGTTAGTGGGGCTGCGGATTAATTTCCAGAAGTCAACTTTGATCGCGGTTAACACATCTTCTGAACTCACCTCTCTGCTGGCTGGAACCTTTGGGTGCTCGATAGGAGATATGCCATTCACGTATTTGGGTCTGCCTATGGGCACGACCAGACCGTCAGTGATGGATCTGATGCCTCTTGTTGCATCCTGTTGAACGCAGGCTCTCCACTGCTGCTTCCCTGCTAGATTATGGCTCAAAACTCACCCTAGTAAATTCGGTGATAACCTCCCTAGTGATTTACGACGCTATGTGCTCTATAAAAATCCCACCTAAAATTTTGGAACACTTGGACAAGCTGCGGAGATACTGTCTTTGGTCTAAAAAGACAGACGATGGCATGAAAAGCTTGCTCGTTGGCTGCGTGGAGCCTGGTCTGCCGCCCAAAATCCAAAGGTGGTTTGGGCATCATTGATCTGCGTGTACAGAACCAGGGTTTGCTTATGAAACAATTGCATAAATTCTACAACCGTTGTGATGTGCCATGGGTGAAGCTCATCTGGTCAGTTCACTATCCCGGAGTGGTGCCACATGCGTCTGAACCTGTGGCTCATTCTGGTCGATCTACAGGGGGACCACCAAAGTCCAAGTTGGTGATGGAGACACAGTGTTATTCTGGAAGGATATGTGGCAGCCAGAGATTCTGACCGATACCCACCCGAGACTGTTCTCGGTCGCGAGATTTGAGGACACCTCGGTTCAGAAACTACTGACGTCTCAAACTTTGGTGCAGAATTTTCACCTACCACTGTCGATTCCAGCAAGAGATGAACTGATCGATCTGCAACACTTGACATCGTCGACAGACCTGACTGCGGGTGTGGCTGACCGCTGAATATGCATATGGGGGGCAAATGATTTCATTGCAAGTAAGTTCTACCTGCACTGTTTTCGTGAAATGCAATCAGACGCAGCCTTTGATTTGATCTGGAAGGTGTTTGCGTGGCTATTGCTGACAGATAGGCTAACCACACGAAATATGCTTAGAAGGAGAAATTTTGTTATTCGTGACAATAACTACTCATGCCTACTGTGTGACAA
This sequence comes from Elymus sibiricus, assembly GCA_039707655.1. Classification (NCBI taxonomy): domain Eukaryota; kingdom Viridiplantae; phylum Streptophyta; class Magnoliopsida; order Poales; family Poaceae; genus Elymus; species Elymus sibiricus. Next base: position 80,697,295 of record CM077674.1, read on the forward strand.
CCCCCCGGAAGAGACCCTGGAACACCTCTTTTTCAGATGCCCATTTAGTGTTGCGTGCTGGGAGATACTTGGTTTGCAATGGCCTGAATTGGGTGACAGACTACAGCTTCTCCATGAGGCAAAGCAGAATTGGAGGAACCCCATGTTCATGGAGGTCTTTGTGTTTGCCTCTTGGGGCCAGAGAAGTCCGTCGATTTCAGAGGGACAGTGCAGTCCGTCGATTCTTGGCTGCCAAGATTCAAAACAGACTTTGAACTTCTAAGATATAGGACTAGAAGGAGCCTAGAGCCCTTCATATTGAGCTTGGTTTCTTCCACCTAGTTCTCCCCTCTAAACCAACTCTCTTGTATCTCTTTCTAACTCGACTCTCACTCCTCTACCCGCCATGTAAATACTCCCTACATTCCATAATGCAGTGCACCCGCGCTTTTCGAGATTTAAGTTTGATCATAAATTTAACCAACGTGGGCGACTGCGGCGGGAGCAAAAATTATACCATTGAATTTTAATCAAACTTAAATCTCGAAAAGTGCGGGCGTACTACATTATAAAATAGAGGGAGTATTTTGTAACTACTCTGGTCCACCTTTATTAATTTAAAAGTCAGTGGGGGTTCCCTCACTGTCCTTCAAGCAGGCCTGGCGGGCCCCCTGGACCAAGGGGCCCCCATCCGAAGTTCGTGCGAGCATCCCATCCTGATCTGTCTGAGCCGCCCGCCATTGAGCACTACAAGCTCTTCTGTATAATTCGTTCAGTTCGTTGTCTCCGGGAAGAAGAAAGGCACGACTCTCTTTTTAGTGACTGGGCCTTGGGCCTTTTATTCTATAGCATCAAACGTGGATGGTTAAAGTTCAAAAAATAAATAAAATAACGTGGATGGTTAAGTGATGGTGGGCCATTGTCTAAAAAAAAGCATGAAAATAAGCAATGCTTGCATGTAATTAAGGTCCCCTAAGAAAAAGCATGGAATTAAGGATCTCAAAAAAGAAAGATGCTTGTATATTAGCAAGGTGTTTACTGAAAGGAAGATGTAATTAAGGATTGATTGATGGATACTTGCATGCTTGCCGCAAGGGACACAACTTAGCAAACTAATATCTAATAGAAAAGTATGATGGCAGAGGATCAATGCCATCATACATGGCCAAGGGTAGGCCGACGAGACCTATACATACGACGGCGATAGCAAAGCAGGAAGACCCGACGAGACGTAAACATACGACGGCGATAGCAAAGCAGGAAGACACGGCCGGCATGGGCTGATTAAACATTGATGCCATAAAAAAATATTTTTACGAAGTTGGTTTCACCCTACTAAACATATAGTTTAACCTCCGCCAGCCACACGCAATTCGACATGATCTCCCGTGTGATCGTTTCGTACCTGATTGCCACGGTAGCTCTTGTGCATCCTAACCAAAGACACCCCATCTGTAGGAGATATGCCCTAGAGGCAATAATAAATGTTATTATTTATTCACATGTTCCTAATTAAGTTTATATTTCGTGCTATAACTGCTATGGTTCTCGAGTCTACAATAATCATGAGGCTCGGAGAAAAACTCATATGCACGTGTGGAATGATAAACGGTAAAAAGTATTCCTAGTCAAGCCTCTATGACTGGCTCAAGTATTGCATGATGATCATGTTTTCCTGATCATGTGCATGTCTATGCCGGCAACTTTTGAGGGCACAATGTTAGGAGAACACTTGTGTTGAATCGACCTGATTGATGTTACGCTATGAGATATCTTCGTGACAAGTTAATGGTAAATAACACAGAGAAAATTAATGTTTGCATAATTCCTTAGACCATGAGAGTATCGAGTTCCTTCGCACTTGCTTCATGAACTTTGGGGTTTGTTAAACATCATCCGTAAATGGGTGGCTATTACGGCGGCTTACGGGTTCATGGAAAAGTATGACAAGTAACTTGATAGCTCAAGATTGGGATTTGCTCCTCCAACAATGGAGAGATATTCTCTGGGCCCTCTCGGTGTCACGGTATCCATCATCGTCTGGCCAGACACAGCGTGATTTGATCACGGGGATGCCGGAACACGGGAACGAGAAAAGAGTACAAAACCGGTAACGAGGCAACTGGCATAGTGGACAAAGTTGTTGATCCACGGGGATGCCGATAAATCTCACCTCGGGTATTTGTAACATATCGCGAAGCAACAGGAATAGCACACGGCAACTGGAGGTTCACTCGAATATTTATTCGTGTGGGTATAGGGGTCAATATGGGTGTCCACGGCTCCGATGTTGATCATTGATCGGAAAGTGTTCCGCTCATGTCTATACTTCACCGAACCTATAGGGTCACATGCTTAAGGGTCATCTATCTGCTGAATACTAGACAGGGAGTCTGAGAGAAAGTCACCGGAAAAGTTTCGGAGACAACGGAAAAGTTCCGGAGAGAAAATCGGAAGTGTTTCGGAGTTAACGAAAATGTTTCGAAATAAAACCATCATACCGGAAATGTTTCGGAGCGCATCCAGAATATTTTAGAGGGTGCCAGAAATGTTCTGGGACCTTCGGGAATTTTTCCGGAAAATACACGCGGAAAAACATCTTGTCCCAACGAGGAGGGACAAGATCCCACGAATCGTGGGGGCTGTTTTGGGCTGTTTTTGAGGGTGTCCCCTTTAGGGGGCAGCCCCCTTGTTGGTGTACAAGGTGTTGGGGGGGCCCCCCATGGTGTGGGGCAGCCCCCACATATAGTGGGATGTGTTAGGAGGAGGTGGTGCCCCATGGGGCTGCCACATATGGCCGGCCATGGGTGGAAGGGCCCCCCCCAAGGGGCAACCTCCCACCAAAGGTGGGTGCATGTTTTGGAGGGGGGGGCCCTTTGTGGGCTGAAATTTCAGCCCCATCCACCCCTTCCACCACTATATAAGGAGGAGGAGAGGTGCTCTCCAACTCCACTCCAACTCTCTCACAAATGCCATGCATGATCTGGCTTTCTTCTCTCCCTCCCACGAAATAGTTTCGTAGAGCCGAAAGGCTGTCTGGGTTCCGGTGGGAACCAGTTTTGGACGGCGAAGCCCTGCCGGATTGGTGACACCGTATGTGTGCAACCCCGTAGAGAGGTCGTAGGTTCGATCTTTTGCCCGAGGGGCTGTTCGAGTGTCCTCCCGAAGGGCTGTCCGAGTGACCGTCCGAGTTTCGAGGGTCCTCCCGAAGGGCTGTCCGTGACACTGTTCGAGCGACTGTCCGACCGCCTCCCAGAGGGCTGTCCAAGGAGCAGACGAGGGAGAACATCCTCGTGGTTGGGAGGTTGTAAATCCTAGCTGCGGGGATCTGCACCGACGATCTACATCAATTCTACTTCCGCTGCGCTACGAGTCGGTAACGATCGGATCAAAACCATGTATGCAATCTTCATAGTGGTCCTGGGCTGGTGCGTAGGTCGGAATTTTTTTGTTTTCTGCTGCGTTCCCCTACAGTGGCATCATGAGCCGTGCTATGCGTAGATGCAGGTTACGATCTAGAATATATAGAAATGTATGGGTGTTGCACAATATAATTTGTAGTAGATGAGTTCTATTACTGAAAATTATTTGTGCAGGTAGTAGATGAAATCTATTACCCGATGTTCTTGTTGCTTCCCTTGAATTTGCGTAGTCCTGATCTTGACGGCATTGTGGAATCTTACAAAGTTTTGGCAATCCGCGATCCTTCCATGCTGCTCCTGAGTATGCTGGTTGACAGATCAACGAAGTGTTAACAGTTCTTTGGGTTCCACTTTAGTTAAAGAAAGATGGATGTTTCGCAGACTAAAGGGCAATGCAGATATGATCTGCACGGGGTTCTTGCGTATGACGAAGTTCAGTATGGGGCTCGAGATTTTATTATCTCGTGTTTCATACGCCCCGCAAAGTTAATCTAGCGACTTGAATAATCATACTTGATGATAAACGTTGGTAGCTTCGGTTTGTTTCGAAACCGTAGAAGCCACGTAAAATAAAATTTTGCATGAACCGATTAGAGCCGTCTAACTTGGTTTTGCAGGATGACATGAGATGTGCATGTGATGTGGTATAGTCTTTGTCATATTTAATTTGATTATGTATGAGATGACTATATGATGTAAATTAATTAACATGACCTGCGTGTCATGATTCGGCATGATGGCTGTCGGGGCCGGATTTCCGGGACATGATATCCCAAAAATTAACCCCTCGTGTCGTCACCAGCCCCAGGATTACTGTTGCTGGTGGACACGTCCTTGTTACAGATTACCAAGCAATTACAAGAATTGGATACAAGACCATAAAGGTCTGATGATACAACAATGATTTCTAGTGAGGATGACGGAAGCGACTCGTGGTTCTCCAACGTCGATGGGGCTCCATTCCCACGGGAACAGCTGACCCGGTAATTCCTATCCCACGTGGCTGCTATCCTAGGCTCCACATGGACGTCGTTGTGGTACTCCTCGTAGATATCCTGACCTGGCCAATTAAATAGCCAGGGACAAGCCTGTGAGTACGTTTGAATATACTCGCAAACATAATGAACAAAAGATATACGGAATGCTTATGCTTATGATGGATTAAATTTTTATGCATATGATGAACGTAAATAAAGCATGGCATGATGAATATTAATACGGTGCTGAAAAATAAATATGAAATGTTAGTGATAAACAAAGAAAGTTAAATGTGGACAATCGGGCGAGACTGAACCGCCCGAGAATCCAAAAGAAATGCCAAACGAGTGTCTAAAAGAGAATCGGGCGAGACAGACCGCCCGAGAACTCAAGCGACGCCACGAGAGGTCTTGAAAAGAAATACCAGTCGGGTGTCTAAAAGTGACGCCACGGTAGGTCTTGAAAAGAAATGCCAAACGGGTGTCTAAAAGAGAATCGGGCGAGATAGGACCGCCCGAGAACTCAAGCGACGCCACGAGAGGTCTTGAAAATAAATGAGTGCCCGGGTAGTCTAGCCAGCCCATGAGACACTCAGAAAATAAAATAAGAGAAACGATTAGTCCATAATAATAACAATAATATTCATGACAACAATAATATTCGTATCATCAAAAATTCATGATAATATCAGTAGTGGCAATACTCATTCTGCAAAGTAATTCATGCTCAATTTAATTATTTTCCTCCGGAGACCGACACTAAGACCGACACTTGACCAACCCAGACTGTAGTCCTTAACCGCGGACACGGCTATTCGAATAGATATAACTCTGCAGAGGGTGTACTCTTTACCCACAAGGATTTCTTTAGCCAGCACCGAGACGCTGACTAATTCCCATTACGGTCTTTGGGTTGAAAACACACCTAACCAGCACACACCAGTTCAACTTTCCGGATGCCAGGAATCACCCAAAGCATCGTTCAAGAAAAACTCTAAGTCGGGGAGACTACAATCTCGAATAGCATGGGATCACTATTCATACGCGCGGATTACAAGGGGTGCCCCCCTCTCGGCCCATCCGGATACACCCATGCCCCCTGACCCGATGACTGGCATTACAACTGGTACCTGGAAACCTTCATCGTGGCCTCTCTGTACGGTGTGTGCATGGAAAGGGGTTAACAACTTACTGAACCGTACCCCACCTGTGGCAGGGACAAGTGGCAGCACGAAACAAGTATGGGGGTTACCGGAACAAGACTCGATCTACGGTCGACTCAGGAGGTTAAAGTTTTCCTGCAGTGGTTAGCACAATATATTTTCTTGGTAATACCCAACCGGGTCACCATCTGGTATGTCCCAACATACCCTCACTGATCATTCTCGTCACAACGAGTTTTCAGTCTCACGGTCACTTTTCTCGTGACTGATTCCTTCCTGCAGATTAGCCCGGACCAACATATGCATAGGTGATATGTGCAAACGACCATATTCACTCATACTTAAATGAAGATCAAATATTATCAGGGAATCATGCATGCATAGCTAGCAATATGCAAACTTTATTCGAATTCAACCTATTCATGAATCCATCATTCTTGCAACAATTAACCATGCATTCACCATATCAAGTGTTCAAGATGCTTGCCTTGATCATGCGGAAATATTGGGTGCACTCCAAAAGTTTTGAAATTTTTATCTCCCCTCCATTTCCTATTTTCAAAAATATTGAAATTACCACATAAAGCAAAAAACAGTACTAAAAAGTTGTTTGGAAAATTTTACAATAAATCCTAAAATAAACTAGATGAAATATAAGGAATATCAGAAAAAGAATCAAATTATTTGGAGTTCATATGATTTTCCTAGAGAGTTTCTAAGCTGAAATAAATTACTAAATGGACTATTTAGTAATTCTAGTAGAGACAAAGCTCAGGAAAAATGTTCACCATAGCTATAATAATAGATCATGATTTTAGGAATATGTAGAAATTTGAATAATCAAATTTGGATTTGGAATGGCTACTGTGGAAATATTTGTAAACTACTGGAAAAGAAAAAGAAGATGAGCAGAAGTGCGTCTGAGCGCGATTTAATCGTCCGGCGCTACTGGGCCGAGTCCAGTCGGTCAGCCGCGTGGAAGACTTGCTGGCGTCGAAGACGTATTTAAGGAATACGTTTCCCCCACGCGAAGACAATTTCAACGGAAACCCGCCTCCACTAATCCACGCGACGTGGGTCACTGACAGTGGGCCCGCCTGGCCCACTGGTCAGGTTTGACCAGGTCGCCTCGCACGCGCCTCTCTCTCCGACAGAACAAAGGAGGACTCCGGCGGCCCTCGCCGGCGAACGGCGGCGCCCCACGGTGAGATGAGGCCACCCGCGTGTCCAGGGGATCCTGGCGATCACGACGAGGTACGGCATGGTCGCCGGGGAGCCCTGTCTCGCCGGTGGCGAGGACTCCCGAGAAACGCCGGCGGAAGCGATTTTGGGGCTTTTGCCTACGGGCCACCTCCGGAGAAATTGACGACGGGGATGGATTCGTAGGAGCTAGAGGAATCTGTAGGTGAAGATAATGGAGAGGGAGGGGCTCTAGGGACGACGGATTTGACAGAAGGGTGGCGGCGGGTGTCTTGACCGGAAACGGAGAAGACGACCGCCCCCGTCTCATCTGGCTGCTCGGGAGAGTATATGGAGGAGGTAGCAGAGGTTGCCGTGCAAGGAGAAGAGCTCAAGGTGGCTTTTTATAGGCGGAAGACGTCGGTTCTGCAGGTTCCAGAGAGCGGCCTCGGTGGCAGAGGCCATTGATGACAAACCGTGGACGGTGGCGAGGTAGTTGAGGGCGGTGGAGGTCGGTGAGGAGGTCGGCGAGCTGCGGATGAACCCGAGCGGTTGGCAATAAGGGCGAGGCGCGCCGGCGGCCTCGGATTTAGCCAGGTGGTTGGGCGGCGCCATGACAGCGACAGCGACGGCTCTGGTCGGTGCTGACCGGCGATGGGCGGCGCTAGGAGACGAGGGGAGGTGTCGGTGAGGACTAGGGGTGACTTGGTGATCCAGAAGAAGATCAGGACGAGCGAGGAGAGCAGCAGGAGCAGCAGCAGCTTGATGCTAAAGCCTGCACAACGAGCGCTCTGCACGCGTTCTGGACGTGCACAAAATGTGCTCGATGAATTGCCAGGGTGGTCTAGAGGGTTCCGATGCAATTGATAATTGACAGGGTCATGCACCTGGGTATGAGAGAGCTGGTAGACATGTTGGTTTGGCCAAACAACCAAGTGCTCAATGTAGTTTAGTAAGAGGCAAAATTTCTGTCATGCACGCAGTGTGCTTGATGAAATGCTAAGGCTAGCTAGGAAACATTGTTGGGTGTGTAAACTGGCAGGGTGATGTCTCCTTAGACGTGAGTGATGATGGTGGAGTCTGTTTGGTCAAATGAAAAACTTTGTAGTGCAAGTTTGGAAGAATTTCAGTTCTGGACCCAAACTACAGGGAGTAATTTGGTGAACTAAAATGAGTCAATTGGATCTGATCTTCGGTACTTAAGGGTTTCTTAGTAAGGACTAGAGGTGGGAATAATTTCAGAATTTTTGGAGCAAGGAAAAATAGGGTTGTAGTTCAAAGCTGAATCTGGACCAGAAAAGAAAAGAGGATGTTTCACTCAAAATTTCCAAAATACCAAGTTGGGTTTTTGCATAAAAGTGATCTAAAGGCATCACATGTCCTGTCATAATTTTTGTGGAATTTTTAAAGAATTATTTAAAATAGTTGTAGTGCAATAGAAGCATTTTAAAGTCTGAAAATGCTATTAAAAGAATTATTCTTGGGCAAATTTTATTATGAAAATAATCCCTATTGTTAATTAAAATATAAATGAAATGATTTAAGACAATCACCAAATCCCACAATATTTTTCAAAAAATTTTAAATGGAGGGAAGGATTTTGAAAACAGAAAATAGAAAATATTCTAAAATAATAAAACACCTAATAAAATTCCAAAATTTTATTTCTGGCCAAATTTTACTTAATAAAAACATGGTTAAATTTTTGGGGTGTTACAAACTCTACCCCCCTTAAGAAAATCTCGTCCTCGAGATTTGTTAAGGGCGGACGAATTAAATGCATACCTCAATAAACAATATTATGCAGAATGCAAACATAGCAATGCACTTATGACATACGCCCTAAATTACATTGCAAAAATTGCGTTACGAAAATAAGTGCTGGATGCAGCAGCAACCACGCTCATAACCATCTACGCTTCGAAGGTAAGATCTACGGGGTCTTGCAGAAGGGTTCCGGGTGCTGGAACACATTCTTTTTCTTCCGGAGGGAGTGGAGGAAGTGGAGGAAGCAGACGAAGAACGCGTCCCTCCTGAGTTGGCAGAGGGGGTCCGCCAATGGCGATCCGGGGATTCAGAACAGCAAGATAGTGGAGATACTCCAGTAATTGCTGGGTGAAACGCTCCTGGGCCATCACATACTGAATGAGATAGACCAGGGCTGGATCGCTCTCCAAACGTTCACAGCGGAACGTAGCTTCTGCTCCAAAAGCTGTGTGGCTCGGGAAATAGCAGTATTCCCTTCCGCTGGCACAGGGTACCACGAATCGAAGACGGGTAATTGCTTCGCAAGCAGCAGACTCAATGGCCATGTCTGAGGTTGGCATGGATCTCCCGATGAAGATAACATATGGAGGGCCTTGGTTTAAATCTGCTGGTGGGATGTGCACAGCTGCCCAGTATTTCGAGAGACCAGGTGTGATCCTCGATTTGAACAGCTCATATTGGGGCGGATGGGTGGAGCCAAGAGTATTGCGGGTAAAATCCCACAATATCTTAACAAAACTACCAGGGCTTGCATCGGGGGTTCTCAGGTAAGCTCCGGGGTGAGACATGGATAGGTGGATGGGGAAAAGCAGTGCTCGAGGTGATGATGGCTGGTGTGGTTTGCGGATATGGCCTCTTATAGAGTGCCTGGGTGAGGAAATATGAAGCGGTGCCAGTACGACTTGTGCACCGGTTCCGGCGCAGGGCTGTCTGGTCAAAAACTCATGCCTCGATCCCAACAAGGAATGTGACGTATTACTGTGCGTGTCGGTTAGGTGGTTTGGCAGTCATGTCCAGAATTTACTCAGTCACCACATGCCCACAATTTATGACAGGGCACGCATACTACCATTGGCACACAAATGGTTTACAAACTTACTACATCATACAACCGCTACTACGAAAATACAGGGTAACAGGGCCACTAAGGCTCTACAACAATACTGGTGGACTCAGTCCACCTCATCGACATCTAGCCGGGCGCGTCTTGTAGATGTCGAGGCCTCTCCGCGAGCTTCAGCGTCGGAGTTGACCGGGGTCGGATGGGGAGCTACTGGGCTGGGGTAGCAGTGGTGCCCTTCGCGGGGTGTCGAGGTCACTGTCCCGTTGGAGTGGGTCTCCAAGAGACGACGAAGTTCCTCGGGGGAGGCGAAGGCACTACCCGGGTAGATAACAGGGGCGGAACTTGGGGGCTCAACAGGCCTCCCAAGCAGCACTATCGGGGTGTCGGTGGCGGGTGCAGCTTCACTTCTCACTGGGGTCAGGAGAGCGAGCGTCCCGCGGGTCGCAATCAGATCAAGGGTGACCTGATCGAATAGTGCCTCTTGCGCTCTCAGGTAGCGCACCAGATGCACTAGGGCAGGATCCGACTCATGGTCTCCGTTGGCAACCTGGGTCGGGCTACCATAGCCTTCTCGGCTAGGGTAGTAGTAGAAGGGGTGGATGTTAACCCTCGGCGACAGATGCCGGAGTTGAACTACAGCCTCACGGGCTGCAAGTTGGATGGCTTGGGGCTCGTCGGAAGTCGTCCTCCCGGTGAACCGGTAGGGGCGTTCCAATGCGGTGCCCCTCCCGTAGATGTGCACCGTGGCCCAGAAGTGGTGGATGGCATCGCTCGTGTGCTCCTGGTACACAACATACTCAGGCAGCTCTTCGATGCCGAAAGCACGACGGGTGAGATTGGCGAGGATGACCACAAAGTCACCAAGCTCGACTACGGTGGTCTCGTTGTGAACGATGGGGCCAGGCATCTTGGTGGTTGGATATTGAACTGAGAGTGAGGCTGTGATGTGCTGAGTTGGGGCAAGGCTTCCTTTATAGGCCAGCAGAGTCTTCCATCGCATGCTTGTGGATGGTACAACTCAGGTGTCGGCCACAGGCACACGGCCTATGGGCAGGACTGATAGGTTGGGCACCGACTGTCAAAAGGTGTCGGCTGGTCACTGTGTAGGCTTATTGAATGAGATGGGCTTAGCTACGGACAGGAAAGATTTGGACGGTGTGGAAACCTAAGGATAATGACCAGGCTAAGATAGGATTAGCCAATGGTCAGCCTGGCTCTGATACCAAGGCTGTCGGGGCCGGATTTCCGGGACATGATATCCCAAAAATTAACCCCTCGTGTCGTCACCAGCCCCAGGATTACTGTTGCTGGTGGACACGTCCTTGTTACAGATTACCAAGCAATTACAAGAATTGGATACAAGACCATAAAGGTCTGATGATACAACAATGATTTCTAGTGAGGATGACGGAAGTGACTCGTGGTTCTCCAACGTCGATGGGGCTCCATTCCCACAGGAACAGCTGACCCGGTAATTCCTATCCCGCGTGGCTGCTATCCTAGGCTCCACATGGACGTCGTTGTGGTATTCTCCCACTAATGCTATGGATGATGTGACTCTCGTCCTTCGATCCAAAAGCTAGAATTCCGTTACAGTCAAGTGCAATATGTTTGCTTCCATGAGACCCGAACTTCAAAAGTTTGGGATAGCTATGTGATATTCATGGAACTGAAAATTAGTTTCAGATACAAACAAAGGCTAAAAGATATGAAATATCCAAATCAATGTTTGTTTTGGAAATTATTAGTAAAGCGTTTACTATGCATTAGACTGATAAGAGAGGGATCCAGCAGAACACCTGTCATATAAAGAAGGTGAATAAAACAACAACTTAAAGAGAAAGGAAATGTCCAAAGGGTGTTAGTGTGACTTACAAGCCTAGGATGTCCGGGGCTAACGCCACTCTTAAAGTTGGGTGCTTCTTCTGAGAGTAGGAGAAATACTGAAAGTTAAACTGTTAGAAGTATAAAGGCAAAAAGAAAGAAGACTGGAATGTCCAGCTCATGTATGAAAGTCATACAAGTTATTGATGTATGGAAGGCTGGTCTAAGATACAATTCTTGGGAATTATGATTAAACATGTTAATCACTGATTCTTGGGTATTGTGATTTGATCACAGGAATACCCGTTCGATTGCATTCTCTTGCAACTCGATACAAGAACTACCCTGGACTAAAAGACTAGCTGAAAATGAGGTTTAGATACGCACTGGGAACATAGTAAATGTTACTATACCTTCCATCGGTGTATTACCGTCTGTATTTATTTTCATAATTCATTTAGAGTTTTATACACTCTAGCCCATTGCATAAAGTATGTTGCAAGAAGGTTATTCATAAGAGAACTTTTGATGTTCAGTGTTATGAATAACATAAGGGCCATACTTTCATTATGAATGAGATATATGTTATGAATATTGATAATAATATATTACCTCTGTGTTTACTTTCATAATTCATTTTCGAGTTTTATACACTCTAGCCCATTGCATAATGTTTGTTGCAAGAGGGTTGTTCATAAAAGAACAATTGTTGTTCAGTATCATGAATAACATAAGGGCCATGCTTCCATCATGGATGGGATGTATGTTATGAATATTGACTGTAATATGATACATCCATAACACTGACGCTAAATGTCGCAAGACTAAAAGAATACCACATATGTGTGGCACTGCATTTGGTCACATTGGAGAAACCCGCATGGAGAAATTCCATTATGATGGATTTTGAAGTCATTTGATTATGAATCATCTGACACTTGCAACTTTCATCCGAAAAGTGAAGTGACTGAAATACCGTTCACAGGCCATAAGGAACGAGCAACAAACTTATTGGTGATCATACATTTTGATGTGTGTAGTCCGATAAATGTTGTTGCTAGTAGTGGATTTATCTATCTTCAGAAATGACTCAAGTAGATATATGGATATTTACTTGATGAGACGTAAGTTTGGGTCTTTTGAAACCGTTCCAAAGGTTTTTCAAAATGAAGTAGAAATTATTGTAATAAGAAAAAATTATGTTTCTGCAAACTAGATTGCAGAAAGGAATATTTGAGTTACAAGTTTAGCGAATGTCTGATGAGTTGTGAAAAGAGTTTCATAACTTACACCTCTCGGAACACCACTGTGATTGGAATGTCCGTGAAGATGTAATCAACCCATTTATGACATGGTAAGATCAAAGTGTAGGGGAACGCAGCAGAAAACAAAAATTTTCCGACCTACGCACCAGCTCAGGACCACTATGGAGACTGCATACAAGGTTTGATCTTTTTCGTTACCGACTCGTAGCGCAGCGGAAGTAGAGTCGATGACGATCGGCGGTGCAGATCCCCGCAGCTAGGATTTACAACCTCCCAACCGCGAGGATGTACTCCCTCATCTGCCCCTCGGACAGCCCTCCAGGAGGCGGTCGGACAGTCCCTCGGACGGTGTCACGGACAGCCCTTCGGGAGGACCCTCGAAACTCAGACGGTCACTCGGACAGCCCTTCGGGAGTACCCTCGAAACTCGGACAGTCTCCCGGACAGCCCTTCGGGAGGCACTCTCGAACTAAGACCGAAACTACGATCTCTCTACAGAGTTGCACACATACGGTGTCATCTATCCGTCAGGGCTTCGCCGTCCAGAACTAGTTCCTACCGGAACCCAGACAGCCTTTCGGCTCTACGAAACTATTTTCGTGGGAGGGAGAGAGAGAGAGAGCCAGACGAGCATGGCATGTGTATGAGAGCAAGGGATGAGTGTGGAGAGCACCTCTCCACCTCTATTTATAGGAAAGCCAAGGGGTAGGGTGGTTTTACAATAAAACCCAAAATGCACATAAAGGAAGTCCTTCACAAGGGCATAAAGGTGAAGCCATGGGACAAGTGGGGCTCCATGAAGGAGCACCACATGTGGCCGGCCACCCCTTAGTGGGACCCCCCATGAGGGGCTTCCTTGGCTCCCAAGTCCTCTAGAAGCCTTTTGGGAAATATCCCAAAAGGTGACTTTCCATAAAGTAATCCAAAAAGCACTTTCACTATTCACGAAGACATTTTTCTGCGTCCGTTAAATCCCAAATTATTTCTGTGTGCCTAGAAAAATTCCAGTACCCACCAAAACAATTTTGAACGCATTCCGAAACAATTCCGGAACAATGTTTTTCTTCAGCGAAAAGCTACCATAGCGGTTCCGGCTGCTCCGGAACATTTCCGGTTTTTCCTCCAGAAAAATCCCAGAAGTTTCCAGAACGATTCTGGCACCCTCCAAGAATTTCCAGACATGTGCCGAAACCAATTTGACTTAATGGAATACCCTGAAACAACTTTTCAGTTTTACCGGAACTATTCCGATGTCCTCTACGGAACGTTTCCGTTTCGTCCGAAACTTTTTCGGTGATTTTCTCTCAGACTCCTTGTCTAGTATTCAGCAGATAGATGACCCTTAAGCGTGTGACCCTATAGGTTCGGTGAAGTATAGACATGACCGGAACTCTTTTCGATCAATGATCAACATCGGAGCCGTGGACACCCATATTGACCCCTATACCCACACGAATGAATATTCGAGTGAACCTCCAGTTGCCGTGTGTTATTCCTGTTGCTTCGCGATATGTTACAAATACCCGAGGTGAGAATTATCGGCATCCCCATGGATCAACAACTTGTCCACTATGCCAGTTACCTCGTTGCCGGTTTTGTTCTCTTTTCTCGTTTCCGTGTTCCGGCATCCCTGTGATCAAATCACAATGTGTCTGGCCAGATGATGGTGGATACCGTAACACCGAGAGGGCCCAGAGATATCTCTCCATCGTCGGAGGAGCAAATCCCAATCTTGAGCTATCAAGTCCCTTGACACACTTTTCCATGAACCCGTAAGCCGCCGTAATAGCCACCCATTTACGGATGACGTTTAACAAACCCCAAAGTTCATGAAGCAAGCATGAAGAAACTCAACACTCTCATGGTCTAAGGAATTATGCAAACATTAACTTTCTCTGTGTTATTAACCATTAACTTGTGACGAATGAATCTCATAGCATAACATCAATCGGGTCGATTCAACACAAGTGTTCTCCTAACATTGTGCCGTCAAAGTTGCCGGCATAGACATGCCCATGATCAGGAAAACAGGACCATCATGCAACACTTGAGCTAGTCTTAGAGGCATGACTAGGAATACATTTTACCGTTTATTATTCCACACGTGCATATGAGTCTTCCTCCGAGCCTCGTGGTTATTGCAGACTCGAGAACCATAGCAGTTATAGCATGGAACATAAACATAATTATGATCATGGAGATAAACAATAACACTTACTATTGCCTCTAGGGCATATCTCCTACACAAAGATGACATAAATCAATTTGCCATTATCCCTTTTAAAGTAATGCTTTAGAGACTGCGGCTTTTACATTGAAAAGAGCGCCATCGGATCTGTTGAAATGACGCCATGGTATGGTACGCCCAACCATGTTATGTCTTTTCTTAACATTTGGAATATGGGGCTTGTGTAAAATATTTACAAACCTATTCCAAATCAGACAAGTGCTATTTTGTTGGTTATCCCAAGTTATTGGGTATTCCTCCATCACTATACCGAGGCAAAAAGTTTGCCACTAAGAGCGGTATGATTTTGAAGAAAATGGTTCTTGCAAAAAGGTGAGTGGGAGGACAGTGCAACTCGACGAGATAATAGTACCTTCGTCATCAGGTCAAAGGAAAGAGACCTTGGAAGTGATTCCAGAGTTTCCTACTACGACTGATACGGAAGCCTCTACATGAGATGTATGCACTTCGGTCGAACTTGCAGCTGAACCACGTAGGCAAAACTCGTGCAAACCTCTCAGGTGCGCAAACGAGATATTGTTGTTAGACAACAATATACCTACGATACACAAGGAAGCGTTGATGGGCCCTGACTCCAGAATTGGCTAAATGCCAATATAATCCAAGATAGTTTCCATATAAATGATTCAAGATTATATCTTGATGAACCCTTCGAAAGACTTAGAGTCTAATGAATATTAATGGAACTATAAACTGATACGGATAAAAATGTTTTATCCATAAAGCTCGACTTGTTGCTTATAACAAATTCAAGGAATTGACTACGGCGAGATTGTCTCTCCGTAGCGATGCTTAAAGTCGGTTCGGGTTAAACTAGCAATTAAATACATATTTCAATCATGAGATATGATACATGGATGCCAAAAGAATTTCCATGTGATGGAAATGCTACCTAGGAGTTGCATGTGATACAGTCCAAGGTATTTTGTCAATCCAGAGGATGCTAGTGAGTATGCAAACTTCAGAGTTCTAGCGATGGACAGAAGAGAGCAAAATGGAGTTGGAATCTTTGTTTTTGATGAAATAGTCAAAAGAGTTTGATTTCATCAATGGATAACGAAGATGCTTGTGGTTACAAGAAAGTAAGTGGGAGCATAATAATATTTCTAAAAAACCTTGTGTGCTTGACACATTATTGATTGGAAATAATATAAATTTCTTGACACGAATTAGGACTTCATTGAAAATAGGTTTTCGATGAAGTGCTTAGGCTAGGTAGCCTTGTCATTAGGCATAATTATCTATGGAGATAAAATTGCCTAATAGGCTAAGCCAAAAATACATATTGACAAGATGCAAAAACAGTTTAGCATAAGAACGCCAAGGAGTGATTCTTGCCGAAGTCACATGGAAAGAGTTTTGCAAGACTCGGTGTCCTAAAACACTGATGAGCAAAATACATGATGGAGATTCCACACACTTTTGTGTTTGGATTAATCATGTATTCCATGGTATGTAAAACAACCAGATATGTCCGGTACTCCCAAGCAGTTGCGAGTATAGATACCAAAGTAATCAAAGTACTGATCATGGGACAACAGTGAAAAATGTCATTGTGTACTAGAGTAGCACTGATGACATGTTTCCTCGCAAGCAGAGATTATGAAGTGCTCATTGTAAGTAATTACATCGATACAGTCTTCATCAATGCTCCATGAGATTTTCGATTTAAGTTAAGGGTTTTGTGTAATACACGATATGGTGACACAGTAAGTTGGAATTGTTCCAAACAAGTTACTGTGGCGAATTCTATAACAAAGGCTAAGTATGTTGACGCTTTAGAAGCGACAAAGAAGATGTAGAATCATATAGTTCATTCATGAACTTAGTATGGTTCCAAGATGGCTTTGGTCAATGGGACACTATTATAGATAGTTGCTCCATAGCTCAGTCTGAGGAATCTAGGTTCGACCAGTGATTCACATATATACAAAGCCAAGTCCACACAAAATATGTATTTTGTGAAAGCGTGAAAACGCGAGGATGTGCAAAGATACACACGGCCCTGAAGTTGTCAGGTCCGTTAGACGTAGACTATACCACAAGCGAAGCATATTTTACACCGGTATGTCATAGGTGTAAAGTGCATTAGCATTGACTAGATTATTGACTCTTGTGCAAGTGGGAGTCTGTAGGAGATATGCCCTAGAGGCAATAATAAATGTTATTATTTATCCCCATGTTCCTAATTAAGTTTATATTCCGTCTATAACTGCTATGGTTCTCGAGTCTACAATAACCACGAGGCTCGGAGGAAAACTCATATGCACGTGTGGAATGATAAACGGTAAAAAGTATTCCTAGTCAAGCCTCTATGATTGGCTCAAGTATTGCATGATGATCATGTTTTCCTAATCATGGGCATGTCTATGCTGGCAACTTTTGAGAGCACAATGTTAGGAGAACACTTGTGTTGAATCGACCCGATTGATGTTATGCTATGAGATATCTTCGTCACAAGTTAATGATAAATAACACATAGAAAATTAATGTTTGCATAATTCCTTAGACCATGAGAGTATCGAGTTCCCTCGCACTTGCTTCATGAACTTTGGGGTTTGTTAAACATCATCCGTAAATGGGTGGCTATTACGGCGGCTTACGGGTTCATGGAAAAGTATGACAAGTAACTTGATAGCTCAAGATTGGGATTTGCCCCTCCAACGATGGAGAGATATTCTCTGGGCCCTCTCGGTGTCACGGTATCCCTCATCATCTGGCCACACACAGCGTGATTTGATCACGGGGATGCCGGAACACGGGAACGAGAAAAGAGTACAAAACCGGTAACGAGGCAACTGGCATAGTGGACAAAGTTGTTGATCCACGGGGATGCCGATAAATCTCACCTCGGGTATTTGTAACATATCGCGAAGCAACAGGAATAGCACACGGCAACTGGAGGTTCACTCGAATATTTATTCGTGTGGGTATAGGGGTCAATATGGGTGTCCACGGCTCCGATGTTGATCATTGATCGGAAAGTGTTCCGCTCATGTCTATACTTCACCGAACCTATAGGGTCACATGCTTAAGGGTCATCTATCTGCTGAATACTAGACAGGGAGTCTGAGAGAAAGTCACCGGAAAAGTTTCGGAGACAACGGAAAAGTTCCGGAGAGAAAATCGGAAGTGTTTCGGAGTTAACGAAAATGTTTCGAAATAAAACCATCATACCGGAAATGTTTCGGAGCGCATCCAGAATATTTTAGAGGGTGCCAGAAATGTTCTGGGACCTTCGGGAATTTTTCCGGAAAATACACGCGGAAAAACATCTTGTCCCAACGAGGAGGGACAAGATCCCACGAATCGTGGGGGCTGTTTTGGGCTGTTTTTGAGGGTGTCCCCTTTAGGGGGCAGCCCCCTTGTTGGTGTACAAGGTGTTGGGGGGGCCCCCCATGGTGTGGGGCAGCCCCCACATATAGTGGGATGTGTTAGGAGGAGGTGGTGCCCCATGGGGCTGCCACATATGGCCGGCCATGGGTGGAAGGGCCCCCCCCAAGGGGCAACCTCCCACCAAAGGTGGGTGCATGTTTTGGAGGGGGGGGGCCCTTTGTGGGCTGAAATTTCAGCCCCATCCACCCCTTCCACCACTATATAAGGAGGAGGAGAGGTGCTCTCCAACTCCACTCCAACTCTCTCACAAATGCCATGCATGATCTGGCTTTCTTCTCTCCCTCCCACGAAATAGTTTCGTAGAGCCGAAAGGCTGTCTGGGTTCCGGTGGGAACCAGTTTTGGACGGCGAAGCCCTGCCGGATTGGTGACACCGTATGTGTGCAACCCCGTAGAGAGGTCGTAGGTTCGATCTTTTGCCCGAGGGGCTGTTCGAGTGTCCTCCCGAAGGGCTGTCCGAGTGACCGTCCGAGTTTCGAGGGTCCTCCCGAAGGGCTGTCCGTGACACTGTTCGAGCGACTGTCCGACCGCCTCCCAGAGGGCTGTCCAAGGAGCAGACGAGGGAGAACATCCTCGTGGTTGGGAGGTTGTAAATCCTAGCTGCGGGGATCTGCACCGACGATCTACATCAATTCTACTTCCGCTGCGCTACGAGTCGGTAACGATCGGATCAAAACCATGTATGCAATCTTCATAGTGGTCCTGGGCTGGTGCGTAGGTCGGAATTTTTTTGTTTTCTGCTGCGTTCCCCTACACCATCATTGCCCCCCATGCGGGCACACCAATAAGAAAACCGTACAACACCCATTGGCCAATGTGATGACACCATCTCAGAGAAGATGTGTCTCTAATTCTCCTTCTATTGATACCATCGACAATGACTTAGTATCGAAAAAATCTTTGTTTTTATAAGGGCCCCTGTATTCTCATCTCGCCCCGGCCCCCTGAAATCTCAGGACCGGGCCTGCCTTCAAGCTTCAAAAAAAAAAGGGCCGACCCAGGCACGCGGGAGGCCATGACCTCATTTTTTTTTCACGTTTTTTGATTTCATTTATACTTCCAAATATTCTATATAAATATATGACAACAAACACTTTATGTGAAAACATTTGAAAAAAATGATAATCAAGCATTTGGAAAATGTGAAATGTGTATAAAGAAAATGTTTCTCACGTATATAAAAAATATACAATGTGTGTGAAAAATTATGATCATGTATTTAAAAAATGTTAATCAAGTATTTGCAAAATGTTAATGAAACATTTGAAAAATGTAGGCCATCTACTAAAAAAATGTATTTGCAAAATATTAATCAGGCATTTGAAAACTGTTAAATGTGTATAAAAAAATCTTGACCATGTATTAAAAAAATGTAATCCTATATTGTATTTAAAATATGTTAAACATGTATTTGCAAAATATTAATCAAACATTTGAAAAAATTTAAATTTATATAAAAAATGTTGGCCACGTATTAAAAAATAGTTAATCTTGCATTTGAATAATGTTAAATGTGTATAGAAATTTTTTGACCATGGATTAGAAAAATATTAATCCTGTATTTGAAAAACGATAATTAAGCATTTGAAAATGTGTATAGAAAAAATATTGACCATGTATTAAAAAAATGTTAATGTTGTATTCATAAAATATTAATTATACATTAAAAAAATTATAGTAAAAATATTGACCATGTATTCGAAAACTGAGAAAAAAATGAAGAAAAAGAAGAAACCGGATGAAAACAAGAAAGAAACAAAAAATAACAACGAAAGAAATCTGAAAAATAAAAAAAAAATCTGAAAACTGAGAAAGAAACAAAGGAAAGAAAAGAAAAAACAGTGAAAGAAATAAAGAAAACGGGTGAAAAATCAAAGGAAAACATAAGCCAGGAGAAAACCGGTGAAGAAAAAAAACCAAAAGAAAAAAATAAAAAATAAAAAAGAGAAAAAAAGGGAAGAAACCAGGAGATCAAGCACCACGAGGGATCTTCCCGATCAGAAACACGAAAGGAAAAAACCAGACAAAATTCGGGCCGGTCTAGAACTGTAGCGGGGGCGAAAATGCATTACGCGGGTACCTGTACTCCTTTTTTACCATCCGAATAGAGTGTTTTCTTTCTTTTCTGCCCTTTGCCTTTTCTTTTTCTTTCGCTTTATGGTTTCCTTTTTATTTTTTATTGTTCATTTTTATACTTTATGTTCTACTATATTTTACCCTTTTTGTTCAGATTTTCCTTTATATTTCTGGTTTTCCCTGTGTATATAATATATTGGAGTTATTTCAAAAACAGGTTTATATAATAACTTGTTCATGGAATATAATCAATTTTTCAGAATTTTTATTTGACAGAAAAAACAAATTTAATACAAGGGAGTATATCATGCTAATGAGTTATGTTAACATTTCCAAACTACATCAAACGTACTTCTCGCAAGGTAGAAAATAATTTTAAAATTGTTCACAACAATTTTACCGCCAAAGCAATTTTTAACAATTTTAAAAAGATGCATGAAAATTTTAAGCACATGAGCACTTCACATAGTTTGTTTTAAATAGATGAGGAGCATATTTAAAGTATGTATGAAATACTATTATTTGTGAAAAACAATTATAAGAAATTGGATCAACATTTTCTTAATCACCCGTGAACCAACCCATGAACATTCAAATTGGTATTCACGAGGAGTTTTCATGATCGGTGAAACATGTCTTTTATCTGTTTACATTTTTTTAGTATAAACAAAATGAAATATACATTTTTGCTGGTGAAAAAAGAATTTTATTACTCAATCATCTAGGTGTCGTCCATACAAAGCTGGGGAAAAAAATTAATTGTTGCCACATGCAATTGCATGTCCTCGATCACGCACAATTAATTGTTGTTCAAGTGCAACTTACTTTTATCTCTACTAGCAGAAGAGCCCGCGCGTTGGAACGGGAGATTTTTTTTTCATAATCTCCAATGGCTATGACCACATTTTGTTCACATCTCATCGCATGATTTGAAAAATTATGTTCCCTTTATAAAAAAAAATCACAAATTGAAGCAATGTTCACATTTTCAAAAAAAATATCGTGGTTGTCAAAAAACTTGGTAATTCAAAGAATTATTCTAAATTTCAAGAAATATTAAAAAAAAAACATACTATAATATTCTGATCTACCCCGTCACTTAATTCTTCAAAATTCAGGCGGGTATATAGTCACGAAACCTCAGAAGCATTACTGTTTAACTACATACCTTCGATCATTCGTGAACATTTTTACAAATTTGGGGACATTTTTAAAAATCGTAAACATTTTTTTTACTATTTGTAAACATTTTGCAAAAATTGTGAATATTTTTATTATATTGTGAACATTTTTAAGCATTTTTTTGAATCGGCGAACAATTCTAGAATAGGCGAACATTTTTTTCGAAATTGCTGGATTGTTTTTGAAATTCACGAACATTTTTTCAATCAGCAAACATTTTATGAATCAATACTGTTTTGTAATTTACGAACTGTTTTTAATTTTTTAGGACATTTTTAAAAATTCATGAACATGTTTTGAATTAGGAAACATTTTGTTCAATTTCATTAACAATTTTTAATATACAGACTTTTTTCAAAATCATAGACTTTTTTTGATTTTATGAACATTTTTTTCAAAATTGCGAATATAATTTGAATATGCCAACATTTTTAGAAAAATCCTGAGCATATTTTTGAATTCACAAACATTTTATGTTTTCTTGAACATTTTTTTTCAAAACTCTCACTTTTTTAATGTCAGAAGTTTTTGAAGTCCCAAATTATTTAAAATAGAAAAAAATAAAAACGAAAAATAAAAAATAAAAATAAAAGAACGAAATTTTAAAAAATAGGCCGCCCGCACATTGTCCGGCCCAAACAGGCGCGCTGCGTCTACTCCCGCGGACATAGCGCAGTATAGGAGTTCCCTACTGCGTGGGCCGGCCCAGGCTGGGATTCCCTACAAAAGTTTTTTTTATCTCTTATATAGGTGGCATTGGTGGGTAATATTTTGGAACTTTGGAAGCAATTTTAATGATGTACCGCTAGACGCAATAGCCCATTTATTATTAGGTATAGATTACACGATTGAACACTTGTCAGTCGCACACAGTTGCATATCCATCAACCACACTTCATTTTGTTTTCTTTTTATTTCTTTGTTACATTAAAGATTACCTTTTGTTTCTTAAAAATGCAAAGTGATTTTTTGGAAGAAAGGATGAAAGGACAACAAGAGAAAGCGAGATGAAGAGAAGGAACGGACCATCAGCGACGTTAGTTTTTTTTTAGACAATCTCGCGAAGCTTTATTCAACCCATCAAAATGTTTATAGGGATGAAAGGAATACCATCGGTCTGGCCAAACCACACATGGCGACCAAGCCCTAATGTCAACGCATGCTTCGCTAAATTGTGAGCCTCAACATTTGAGCTCCTAAACTCATGGACTATATTACATGAAATAAAAGACGATAGATTCAATTTGATCTCCTGGATGATCGCCCCATAAGCTGCAGCACTTCCTCGCTGGACAGCACGAACCACTCCTTCACAGTCCAACGCTAGATGAATTTGGTGCAGGTCCAAATCAGCCGCAAGAGCTAGCCCTTCCCTCACCGCTAGAGCCTCCAGTGTAGATGGGTCATCAAATTTTTTAAAGACTATCGTAGAAGTTCCAAGGAAGGCCCCGTCATGATCCCTGCAAACTGCACCAACAGTTCCGCATCTTCCTGTTCTGACAGCCGCATCAACATTCAGTTTTACATAAAGTTCAGGAGGTGGAAGCCATCCTGTTTGCCGCTGATTAGCACTGCGACTCGTAGCATTTTTCTATGATAACATATTAAGCTCCATCAGCTCGGGCCTTGGTGGTGGCCCTGTGCCCTCAAGCGCCCACAGCCACCCCAAATTGCTAGATCTGGTGGCTGTTGGTTGGGGGGTCGCTGGTTCCGTCCCGATCTGGCTGGCGTGGCCCTCACGAGGTCGGCGTGGCCCTTCTGTGTGACCAAGTGGCTTCGACGTGTGTCCTCTTGTAACATCCCCATGTATTAAGCTACAGTGATCACCCTTCTGATAATGCCAAGTCACCATGCTTAACAGTGTTTGATCATCATTTGCATCATATCTCATTTCAGATTCCAACTCAAATTGAAATTCAAATATGAAGTGGAAATAAAAGTTGTTCAATTTTGAAAACTAAAATGTTCATAATATTGCAAATATTCCCAAAGCAATTATAAAAATAAAATCAACATTAATTAAATTATTTAAATGACTCTAACATCCTAAAAAAGTACCAAAACAACAATTTAAATTGCCAATTCATTTAATAAAAATTCAAATGAAATCTTTTTCTCTCCAAACCTTTTTCTGGCAGTGATAAATATTGCCTAGTATTTATTGAGCCAAGTCACATATTTTACCAAAGTCAAATTGTGGCTAAACATTTTGCAAAACAGTAAAGAAATAAAGAAACAGAAAAGTAAAAAGAAAAGAGTAAAAACTTACCGTGCTGGTGGGCTGTGAGTGCACAGTGCACAACCCAGCCCACCAGGAGGTCGTCTCCCTCCTCCCGCCTCCGTGTCAGCGCGTGCGCGTGCCAGAGCGCCGATGGGCAGCTGTCGGCCATCCGCCGGCGCCGCTGCCGCCGTGGGATCCGGCGGGGACCTCTCTGCTGAGCCTAGGTAGGACTACGTCGTGTCGATCATCCAAGGCCGGGTATGACCCAGAAAAGTGTGTCCGGCCAGAGTTAATCGAGCGTGTTGGGTAACAGTAGTGCACCCCTGCAGGGAAGTGATCTATTCGAATAGCCGTGTCCACGGTAACAGGACGCTCGGAGTTGTATCCTGATCTACTACAACTATGAATGGATACCGTTACAATGATAAACTGATACTACTGCTCTCGGGATCACTTTCTCGCAGGGTAATCGAGGAAGGATCTCAGGGCATTACTAAAATATAATTGCTATTATGTGTTGCTATACCCTACTCTCTTCTGATGCTGCAAGATTGCTTCAAGATGCTAGTCTTCGATAGGCTAGGCCTTTCCCCCTCTGATCTGACATTTCTGCAGTTTAATCCAAAGATATAGCCCCATTCCTTTGATACCGATGCATACTTAGTATAGTTCTGATGTAAGTCTTGCGAGTACTTTGGATGAGTACTCACGGTTGCTTTGCTATCTCTTTTCCCCATACCCGGTTGCTGCAATCAGACGACGGAGCCCAGGAGCAGGAGATCTCCGGAGGCACCTACTACTACGTTGAGTCCGCCGACCAGGAGTAGTTCGGAGGCCCTAGGCAGGAAGCCTTCGCCTTTTCGATCAGTGTCGCTGTTTGTGCTAGCCTTCTTAAGGTAAACTTGTTTAACTTTGTGTCTGTACTCAGATACTTTTGCTTCCGTTGATGCTTGTATGACTCGAGCTTATGTATTTGAGCCCTCGAAGCCCCTGGCTTGTAATATTAAGCTTGTATATTTTTCATTTGTGTTTAGAGTTGTGTTGCGATATCCTCCCGTGAGTCTCTGACCTCGATCGTGTGCATTTGCGT
The DNA here is from genome assembly GCA_039707655.1 of Elymus sibiricus. Lineage (NCBI taxonomy): Eukaryota > Viridiplantae > Streptophyta > Magnoliopsida > Poales > Poaceae > Elymus > Elymus sibiricus. The sequence goes on from CM077674.1 coordinate 80,722,146, forward strand.
GTATGATTAGTGCACGGTCGAGCAGGGGCGTCACAAGTTGGTATCAGAGCCGACTGCCTGTAGGAAGCCCCCTTCCGATTCCTTGGTCGAAGTTGAGTCTACTCTTTGGAAAAACTATTTTACTAACATTGTTGTGTGGCTTACGGGCCCACATCGCAAACGGGTGGGATTAGGTTTTTTTATTCCTCTTCCTTACTCTGGGACTCTGATCTCTCTTCTATTCGGGTTAAAGATTTTGCTAACACTAACATTAGGTTCTCGTGATCACATCCACCCGGAGATTTCAATCAACCTTCTTTGAATTGTGGGCCAGGTTCTGCTTCGCAGTTTTCACGGACCGCAGGATCCTTTTATCGAGGGCACCCTGCGTCGTCCCCTGCAGATTCCTCGCTCCAGCAGTTTTCTCCGACGTTGATGTAGCCTTTGCTATGTCCCATTGTTGTATTCCTCACCGCGTGCCTACGCGCCGCCTAGTTTGTCTAGCCGTGTGTGTTTCCGAACTCGCGTTATCCGTTGGTATCCAACTCCGTGCATGGATCTGTGTGTCTTTAACGACTACTAATATGTATCTAATGCACTTCTTGTTCATTGCTCATGTTACATTATGAATGACTCCATACACATGCGGTTGTTCTTGCTAAACTGCCCCTGTTGTTGTAGCAGGATGGCTGATGATCCTCCACCTCCGCCATATATTGCCGCAATGATGCAGCAGTTTGAGCTGAATCGTCAGTTTATGACTGGGGTAATGGCCCAATTTCCAACTCAGAATGCTCAGCAACAGTCTGCCCCAATAACACTGCAAGAATTCATGCGCCTCAAGCCGTCCATTTTCCGCAACTCCACCAATCCTATGGATGCTGATGATTGGCTTCATGACATCCTGTTTGAGATGGAGTCAGCTAATGTTCCCCCTGCCAGTTACGTCACCTTTGCGGCATTTCACCTGAAGGGTCCAGCTGCTCAATGGTGGGAAAGCCACAGGCGTATGCTGCCTGCTGGGACAGCCACCATATGGATAGGATTTCAGTCAGCCTTCCGTGCATGACACATTCCTCAAGGTCTGATGGACCAGAAGAAGAAGGAATTCCGCAAACTCACACAGGGCAAAATGACTGTGGATGAATATCAGAGGAAATTTCTCGATTTATCCCGCTATGCTGAGGATGACGTCTGTACTGACGCTCGCAAGCAGGAGAAATTCCGTGAAGGATTGCGTCCTGATATAAAGCTGGCACTTGTTGCCCATGATTGTGCAGACTTTGCGACGCTTGTCAGCCAAGCTTTCCGAACTGAAACTGGTCTGGCTGAGTACCAGGAATCGCTCAAGCGCACTCGTGATGTTGGTTCACCCTCAGTACAGCCTGCTCAGAAATGTCGAGTCTGGATTCCTCACAATGTCTATCACCGACCTGCTCCAGCACCAAGACCGTCTTATGTCGCACCTCGTCTGCCTCCACCGCCGAGACAGCTAACGGTTCAGGGTGGATAGTCCAATGCTATGGCTCCTCCCCATAACGATGGTTTATGCCGCAAATGTGGACAGCCAGGGCACCTTGCTCTCAATTGTCGTCAGGGTCAACTGCAGAATGCATCACGTTCTCCTGTTGGCCGTAAAAGGGGTTGTCGAAACCGTCGATCCAGAAACTGTACTATCAGATCGGCTGCTGTTGTACTTGGCCATGCCAACCATGTCGATGCTGACAAGGCTCAGAAGGAACCGACTGTCGTGATGGGAACCCTCCCTGTTAACTCAGTATCAGCTTCTGTTCTTTTTGATTCAGGAGCGTCACATTCCTTCATGTCTGAGGTGTTTGCACGTAAGCAAGACTTATCATTCGAAAATATGTACCCTCCGCTGGTGGTTAGCTCTCTAGGATCCAGGTGGGATACCTCGATGATAGCCCACAACAACCACATTGCAATTGGAGGATTAGTGTTTATTGCTTCACTCATGGCCCTTAAGGTTTCTACCATAGATGTCATTCTCGGTATGGATTGGCTGAAAGCCCATAATGCTTTCGTCGACTGTGCCGCTAAGAAAGTCCAACTTACACATCCTTCTGGCCAGACGATACGTTACTCTGCCCGAACAGCTCAGAATGCCGAGAGCCAGATATATGCTCTGAATGCATTGAATGCTTCACCTCTTGAGGGGATAAGAACGTTCCAGTCGTTCGGGATTTTCAAGATGTCTTTCCAGAAGAACTCCCAGGTGTACCACCTGCTAGGGCTGTCGAATTTGTTATCGACCTGAAACCAGGCACCAATCCTATTGCCAAGCGCCCATACAAGATGCCGCCGCATGAACTCCTTGAACTTAAGGAGGAAATCGACAAGTCACTTCAAAAGGGTTTCATCCGCCCCAGTTCTTCTGCTTGGGGAGCACCTTCGCTCTTTGTTAAGAAGAAGGATGGAACAAACCGGCTGGTCCAAGATTACCGACCTATCAACCAAGCAACAATTCAGAACAAGTATCCGCTTCCCAGAATCAAAGATCTGTATGATCAACTTGCTGGTTCCTCTGTATTCTCTAAACTTGATTTGAGATTGGGATACCACCAGATCCGAGTTCGTAAAGAGGATATTCCAAAGACAGCCTTTGTTACTCGCTATGGTTCTTACGAGTACACTGTCATGTCCTTTGGCTTAACCAATGCTCCAGCAACCTTCTCCCGACTGATGAACTACATCTTCATGGATTACCTCGACAAATTCGTCGTGGTTTATCTGGATGATATCCTTATATATTCAAAGATCGGCTTGTACTGGAGAAGCTGCGTGAACATCAACTGTATGCCAAGTATTCCAAGTGCGAGTTCTGGTTATCTGAAGTGACATATCTCGGCCACATAATTTCAAAGATGGCATTGCTGTTAACCCAGAGCGAGTTCAGGCTATTCTTGAATGGACACCCCCGAAGAATGTCAAACAAGTCAGAAGTTTCCTCGGACTTGCTAGTTATTGCCGCCGTTTTGTCGAGAACTTCTCTAAGATTGCCAAGCCTCTGACTGATCTGCTTCACAAAGGCGTTAAGTTTGAGTGGACAGACAAATGTCAAGAAAGTTTTCAGACACTCAAAGACAAGCTGACATCTGCACCAGTGCTTGCTCCTCCAGTTTCTCGCAAGGACTTCGTGATTTATTGTGACGCATCCCGTCAAGGATTAGGCTGTGTCCTAATGCAAGAGCGGAAGGTAATTGCTTATGGCTCTCGACAGTTGCGTCCTCATGAAGAGAACTACCCAACGCATGATCTCGAACTGGCAGCAGTTATTTATGCATTGAAGTTATGGTGACATTACCTACTTGGTAATCGTTGCGAGATCTACACAGACCATCAAAGTTTGAAGTACTTGTTCACTCAACCATCTCTGAACCTCCGTCAGCAAAGATGGATGGAGGCCATTACAGACTATGATTTGGGTATTTCTTACACCCCTGGCAAGGCTAATGTAATGGCTGATGCTTTGAGCCGTAAATCCTACTGTTGTGAACTTGAGGTTCAACTACAGCAACCACTTCTGTATGAAGAGCTTCGAAAGCTGAACATCGAGATAGTTCCTCAAGGATATCTAAATACCTTGGTTGTTGAACCAGACCTCGAGCGCAACATCAAGACAAGGCAGAAATATGACTCTGAAGTCGAGAAGATTAAGAACTACCTCTCCAAGGGAAATTCTTCGTTCTACCATGTTGATGATGATGGTGCCTTGTTCTTCAAAGGCCGCCTAGTGGTTCCTAGAAAGCATAATCTGGACTCGCGTTTGGATGTCATGAAAGAAGCTCATGATACACCTCTTTCAATTCACCCTGGTAGTACCAAGATGTACCAAGACATTCGTCAACGGTACTGGTGGCCTGATATGAAGCGAGACATTGCTCGTTATGTTGCTGAGTGTGACGTTTGCCGTCGCATCAAAGCAGAACATCAAAGACCTGCTGGAACTTTGCAACCACTTGCTGTTCCTGAATGGAAATGGGACAAAGTCGAAATGGACTTCATCACTGGGTTTCCCAGATCGTAGAAGGGTCATGATGCTATCTTTGTCGTCATTGACCGATTCTCAAAGGTTGCTCACTTTCTGTCAGTCAAGGAGACAATCACTGCTAGTCAGTTAGCAGACTTGTATGTTTCCAGAATTGTGTCACTCCACGGTATTCCGCTGGAGATCAGTTCAGATCGTGGCAGCCTCTTTACCTCAAGATTTTGGAACAATTTTCAAGAAGCTATGGGAACTCATCTGTCCTTCAGCACCGCTTTTCACCCCCAGTCCCAGGGTCAAGTTGAACGAGTCAATCAAGTGCTTGAAGATATGCTTCGAGCTTGTGTCATCTCATTCGGTAAGAAATGGGAAGAATCTCTCCCGTATGCCGAATTCTCTTACAACAATAGCTATCAAGCTAGTCTGAAGATGGCACCCTTTGAAGTTCTCTATGGACGTAAGTGCCGAACCCCTCTGAATTGGTCAAAAACTGGGGAACGGTCACTCTTCGGTCCGGATATTATCCAGCAAGCTGAAGAACAAGTCCGCATTGTCCGTGAACATTTGAAAACTGCTCAGTCTCGTCAGAAGAGCAATTATAACCGCAAACACCAGGTAATGGTTTATCAACCTGGCGAACAAGCTTACCTTCGCGTCACTCCGTTGAAGGGCATTCATCGATTTGGAATCAAGGGCAAGTTAGCTCCTCGCTACATTGGCCCATTCCGTATTCTCGCCAGACGTGGAGAAGTGGCATATCAGTTGGAACTACCGTCGAACCTTTCTCAGGTTCATGATGTTTTCCATGTGTCGCAACTCCGCCACTGCTTCAAAGATCCGATCCGAGCAGTGGATCATGAAGTGCTTGAATTGCAGGATGACTTGTTTTATAAGGAGCATCCGATCCGCATTCTTGATCAAGCTGAACGTCGAACCCGTCAGAAGGCAATCAAGTTCCTTAAAGTTCAGTGGTCGAATCATTCTGAAGATGAAGCCACTTGGGAACGTGAGGATCGTCTTCGTGAAGAATACCCCGACCTTTTCCCTTCTACCTCTGGAATTCTCGGGTCGAGAATTTCTTTTAGAGGAGGAGAATTGTAACATCCCCATGTATTAAGCTACAGTGATCACCCTTCTGATAATGCTAAGTCACCATGCTTAACAGTGTTTGATCATCATTTGCATCATATCTCATTTCAGATTCCAACTCAAATTGAAATTCAAATATGAAGTGGAAATAAAAGTTGTTCAAATTTGAAAACTAAAATGTTCATAATATTGCAAATATTCCCAAAGCAATTATAAAAATAAAATCAACATTAATTGAATTATTTAAATGACTCTAACATCCTAAAACAGTACCAAAACAACAATTTAAATTGCCAATTCATTTAATAAAAATTCAAATGAAATCTTTTTCTCTCCAAACCTTTTTCTGTCAATGATAAATATTGCCTAGTATTTATTGAGCCAAGTCACATATTTTACCAAAGTCAAATTGTGGCTAAACATTTTGCAAAACAGTAAAGAAATAAAGAAACAGAAAAATAAAAAGAAAAGAGTAAAAACTTACTGTGCTGGTGGGCTGTGAGTGCACAGTGCACAGCCCAGCCCACCAGGAGGCCGTCTCCCTCCTCCCGCCTCCGTGTCAGTGCGTGTGCGCGCCCGAGCGCCGATGGGCAACTGTTGGCCATCCGCCGGCACCGCTGCCGCCGTGGGATGGGTAAGAGCATCTCCCGCGACCCCCTGGCGAAAACCCTAGCCCACTTTCCCTTCTCCCTCTCGCTCGCTTGTCCTCTCTCTCTCGCGCCCGAGAGCTCCCTACGCCGTCGCCGTCGATCCCGTGTCCTCTGTCGTCCCCGCGCAGCGCCGTCATGTCGTAGCTCACCGCCGTCGTCCGCTACGCCGTTCGGTGCAAGCCGTTGGAGCCGGGAGCCATCACAGCGAGCGCCACGAGCTCTTCTTCCTCCTCGGGCACCGCCGTCTCCGTCGCCGATTCGCCACCGTCGAGCTTCCCCGAGCCCACTTGAGCACATCTGCAGGAGCCTGGTGAGCACCCGCACCGGATCTCCCTCTCCTCTGCCTTTTATCGAGCCCGTAGCCGCCGCATTTGACATGGCCGAACGCATCGCCGCGCGAGCTCGTCGCCGGCATGACTCCGGTGACCTTTTGGTCATGGGACTGTGCCCGTTGTCATCGCCGCGTTGCGTAGCGTCCCGCTAGCCGTTTCGCTCGCTTGTTTGCGCCCCGCCTCGCCGATCTCGCCACTGCCCGAACTCCGGCCACCGCCGAAGAGCTCGCCGTCGTCGATATAGGGCCTCTCCGGCGACGGTACCATCACCATTCGACGCGGCTCGACGCCCTCGTTCGAACAAGCCCAACCATGGGTCCGGAGACCCACCGTAGTCGAAACCCGACCACCTCCCGTGCGCCTCCACCGCCAAAACACGCTCGCCGGCGTTTAAACGCCGGCCGGCCGACGTGGCGCTGACGTGGGTGCCTCTGGGCCCCACCCTGAGCCACTGACCGCTGGGCCCCACTGGCCCGTTGACTGGGTTGACCCAGTCAACGTGCTGACTGGGCTGCCCAGGGTCACTGACGTGCGGGCCCCGCGAGTAATTAAGTTAATTCAAATTTAAAAGTTAATATGATAATTAGGTTAGTCACTGACTAATGGGGCCCACATGTTAATTAATCCTTTTTAGTTAAATTAACTCACTAGATTAACTACTGTGTATGACAAGTGGGACCCACTGGTCAGATTGACCAGTCCACCGACTCAGTTGACTGCCGACGTCGTTCTGACGTCATGCTGACATCACAGAACACTGTTTTGGATAATTCGAATTAAATAATTTCAGAAATTCCAGAAAATGATTAAAACTTTGAAAAATCATATAAAATAAACCGTAACTCGGATGAAAATAATTTATGTATGAAAAATGATCAGAAAAATATGAAGAATCCGAATATGTGATCAAAATGCTTGACCATCACTCCTAACTAGATGAACATGGAACTTTTTGCCCGAATTTGATAAATGAATAGTGCATGACCTTGGTAAAATAAATCCAAATAAATTCCTAAATCATCTAAAATATTTAGAGAGGCAATATATCACACCTGCATATCATTTAGGCATGTCATGCATAGTGATTGCATTTGTTGCCGTGTATTTATTGTTTCTTCCCCCTCATTCTCTCCCGATAGACCCCGAGACAGCCGACGACACTGCAGAGTACGACTACGTCGCCGACGACCAGACCCCTTCAGCAGAGCTTCCAGGCAAGCAAACCCCCTTGATCATCCAGATATCGCCCATTCTTTCTCTCTTATGCTTGCATTAGAATTGCTTCTGTTGTTGCTCCGATAGCTCATATTCTGATGCATAGCCTGTTTTCGTCGCCTACTATTGATACCTTACCTACTATCCTATGATGCTTAGTTAGGTATGCTATGTTCATCAGTTGTCCCTTCACCGTTGTCCATTTGCCATGCTTACTATCGGGCCGTGATCACTCTGGGTGATGATCACGAAAATGTTACATTACTGCAATACTTTTAAACTGATAAAGTCGGGCCGGCTCCAAGAGTGTCTGCGAGAGAATAACATTAAAGACGGGTCGGCTCCAAGAGCACCCGCGAGTGATATTATGGCGGAACGACAGGGCAGGCGGAGACCACCTAGGAGAGAGGTGGGTCTGGTCCTTGCTCGTGGTCCGTGTGTTATCAAGTCGGAGCGACAGGGATCCTGTTCGTCTTCGCGAGTACTAAACACGCCTAACGGATTTGGGTATTTGATCTGAGTTGGCCGCTGGCCTATACGCACTACCACTACGTGGGATAATGGTTATGGGACCCTCGGCGCTGTATGTATCAGCCGAAAGCTCTGTCAGACGTCCAGTTCAGCACTGTGGCCGGGTCGGATCGGCGCCCCAGAGGTGGTGCCTGGATCCACCTTGCGCACAACAACCCGGAGTGCACAGGGCGATGGCCCAAGACCCCTGAGCGCTTAGGATGTAGATCGGCGGGGACCTCTCTGCTGAGCCTAGGTAGGACTACGTCGTGTCGATCATCCGAGGCCGGGTATGACCCAGAAAAGTGTGTCCGGCCAGAGTTAATCGAGCATGTTGGGTAACAGTAGTGCACCCCTACAGGGAAGTGATCTATTCGAATAGCCGTGTCCACGGTAACAGGACGCTCGGAGTTGTATCCTGATCTGCTACAACTATGAATGGATACCGTTACAATGATAAACTGATACTACTGCTCTCGGGATCACTTTCTCGCAGGGTAGTCGAGGAAGGATCTCAGGGCATTACTAAAATATAATTGCTATTATGTGTTGCTATACCCTACTCTCTTCTGATGCTGCAAGATTGCTTCATGATGCTAGTCTTCGATAGGCTAGGCCTTTTCCCCTCTGACCTGGCATTTCTGCAGTTTAGTCCAAAGATATAGCCCCATTCCTTTGATACCGATTCATACTTAGTATAGTTCTGATGTAAGTCTTGCGAGTACTTTGGATGAGTGCTCACGGTTGCTTTACTATCTCTTTTCCCCATACCCGATTGCTGCGATCAGACGACGGAGCCCAGGAGCAGGAGATCCCCGGAGGCACCTACTACTATGTTGAGTCCGCCGACCAGGAGTAGTTCGGAGGCCCTAGGCAGGAGGTCTTCGCCTTTTCGATCAGTGTCGCTGTTTGTGCTAGCCTTCTTAAGGCAAACTTATTTAACTTTGTGTCTGTACTCAGATACTTTTGCTTCCGCTGATGCTTGTATGACTCGAGCTTATGTATTCGAGACCTCGAGGCCCCTGGCTTGTAATATTAAGCTTGTATGTTTTTCATTTGTGTTTAGAGTTGTGTTGTGATATCCTCCCATGAGTCTCTGACCTCGATCGTGTGCATTTGCGTGTATGATTAGTGCACGGTCGAGCAGGGGCGTCACACCTCTGCTTCCAGCCGGGATGTGCGAGGTGGGCGGAAGCCGAGGCGGTGGCCCCGGATCCGGCGGACGACGTCATCTCTGCGGCGAGTGATGGCCGTGGGTGCTGTTCCGTGACTTCGGCTGTGTGGGCAGCGAGGTCGCGGCGAACGTGTTCTACGGCAGGTTGTGGTGCCCCGTCACCCGTTTAGCCTGCTTCGACGAAGACCGCAGCCTTCACATGTGGTTTGCCCTCACCAGTCCATCTCGTCCGTCGGTGGCTCCGTCTCGCTGGTTTGTGCTCTTGGGCTGGGTGGTTGGTGGTGGAGAGCGGGACCGGGGAAATCCTTTGGTCTGCGGTGGAGGCCACGGCGATGTCGGCGTCAATCGGCGTCGGATCCCCACTCGGAGGCATTGCTGAGGTTCCCTCCCACCTCCCACCTCCCCCCTCCTTACTCGTGTCGGCGGCGGGTCGTAGAAGGCCTGCGGGTGTGGTTTGGCGTTCTGGTTCCTTCTTCCTGGGTAGCTTTGGCAACAGTGTTCATGCGGATTCTAGGAGCATTCTGCCTTGCGACGGATCGGCTTCCTTCGAGCCAGGGCGAGAGGATAGTGGTCCTCTTCGGAGGCAGAACCGGATGACTTGTCTGCCCTTGTCTTGGCCTTCAGGAGCAGGCGAGGATCTGCTAGCTACCGAAGATGGTGTCTTTTGCTGATTTTCTCCCCCTTCATTGGTGTGGCTGCATCTCTGGACATGTGACCTTAGAATTTCAGGCTGGGTTTCTCCTCTTCTAGCGGTTGTCTGTATCTCTGTTAGGTCTCTAGCTATTCCAGCACTATGTATCTTTGCCGTTTCTTGTTGTTTTGTAAGTTGGTCCAGTTGTAATCCTTGCCGGTTGATGGCTTTGTTAATTCAAAGTCGGGCAAGGCTCGAGCCCCATCTTGGGCTCGGCCGAGCCTTTTCTCTAAAAAAAAAGATGTAATACACCCATGAATTGCCTGTGGACTCTTGAAGATATCCTCGTGGATGGCCTTTCTACGGGCGCTCCAGATGGCCCATAGGGTACCACTAGCCCGACAAATTCTTCTGAGGATAGTGCTGCGTTCATGGCAAAAATCCAGCTCTTTGCGCTCTCCTCCCGGTGTGTACTCATTTGGTCCAGAATCACATCCGAGGATAATGCCCAAGTACAGAGTGACATAGGGCAGTCTAGCAATGCGTGCCTCCACGTATCATGCACACCACAAAGATTGCACGAAGAACTTGTTGCCATGTTCCGGTGATGGAGAACCTCACCTGACGGAATTGAATGCTTTGCCAGACGCCATAGGAAAACTCTAAGTTTCGACGGAACCTGCACTTTCCAAAGCGACTTCCATTCTTTACTTTCTGTCTCAATATGTGAAGATCCCTCACGATTCTCCAGCCAGCTCTCTCTGTTGTACTTGGTCCGGACAAGCATACGATATGCAGATCGAACGGAAAAATTGCCTCGCCGCTCCTCAAACCATGCCCAAAAATCACCAATCCTTGTGCATAATGGGATTTTGAGGATTGCTTCAGCATCAAATGGTGTGAAAACAGTTCGGACCATCAGCGACGCTAGTGAAAAACTAATCAAAAACAAGATATGATGGATAAGCCCAGCCTAAAATGTCTAGCCCACACAGTGAAAAGGCAGACAAACAGTCAATGCATACAGCTAAAGCCCACAATGACAAATGTAACCCAACTACAAGGAGAGTCAAAATAGGCCGAAACACATGACGTCAGCCTGTTAAGTCTCAGTCGACTGAGTGCCAAAAAACAGGCTCAGTCGTCTGAGTCTTAGCTAGACCCATTGACAAAACCCTCGCCGCAATAGACGGCGGGAACCCATGCCGGTCCATGCCAACAAAATGGCTACTCGCGCCGGCAGCTAGACCACTCGGACTCTAACGACAAACATTTTAGAAAGAAAAAAAATTACCCGCAACCGACCATCCATCTCATGTCATCATCACCCCAAAGGTTTCTTCACGTGAGATCGGACTCCACGACGATGCAACAAGGCACAGTAAGGGTTGGCATATCTGGTGAAATCGTTCGCCACAAGAGATGACATTTGTGAACGCTCGTATGGCAGTTTCAGTGTATTTGGGAAACCCGAGTGGCTTTATTTGCAAAACTGCCATAGCATTTCTTTAATTTTGAGTGTAAAAAAAGTAACCAATCTGTACCGTAGGATTGAGATCGTGCGGCAGTTTAGGCGTTCGTTGGCATTTGCTCCCTGACGAACGTTCGCCAGTTACTATTTCCGCACAGTAAACCTCTTGGACACGCTGGAAAGAATCGTTACCGTCATCGTTGCCGAACAAGATGCCACACCAACGGATCCTGGGCCACCTCCAATATCAAGCAACCACCCGGCCATATCGACAAACAAATCCGACTCGGAAACGATGCCTTCTAGAAGGGTCGTGACGTAAGGTGCGGCGCCACCGTCCATTCAAAGGAGATGAAGCAAGCGTTTCCCCCGGAGTTCGGAAGGGGAGGACAGAGGTAAGCTGACAAGGACGTCCCCAAGATGGCTAGCTAGTGGCGACAAGGGCATCGCCATTGCCGGCTCCGACCGAACCAAAGCAAAATTTTCACCGCAAGGTTCCAAAACATGTACGCCGCAGCATCACCTGCAGCCCAGCTTGCCGTTGATTATTATCGGTGCTTGCCGAACTACAATCACCAAGCCGGCCGTGCATTATGCATGTACTGTCAGAACGCGCACAGACAGACCCAGTCCAAGACGGCTGTGTCCCTCCACAACCACATACATGCAGAACAAGATAGAAGAACCCGGAGCAAGCAAGTGTCCCTCGCACAGTCAAACTTGGAAACTAAAGCCTCAAATGTTGAAGCTTCGCGCTGTCATAGATCCCCGATCCGTGCAGGTTCCCATGCATCTCTACGTGCTATAAATACTGACCATCTCCTCCTTCCAGTCCAGAAACCACAAGCAGTAGTACCAGCAAGCAAACCACACCACAGCTTCCAGCTTCTTGGCAGCAGATTTGCAGTTTCAGGCCTCGGATCTCCGCGGAGATGGGTGACGCCAAGTCGTCGTGGCCGGAGGTGCTGGGGGCGCCGTCCGAGGTGGCGAAGCAGAAGATCCTCAGCGACCGCCCGGACGTGCGCGTGTTCGTGGCTCCCGTCGGCTCCACCGTCACCACCGACTTCGACGACAAGCGCGTCCGCGTCTTTGTCAACACCCGCGGCGACGTCGCCAGGGTGCCCAGCATCGGCTAGGCCGGTCACGCTCCATTACGCATAGTGCTAGGGTTCCCCGGCATGCATCCATCGTCCTGGTTCATGCTGCCGGGTGTGCTACCCAAGCCCAAGATTATTATGTATTGTACGCGTACGCACCTATGTATTCATCATTATGTTGTATGTCCATTGCAATAAAGCTCACTGATTGTGGCCAGACTTGGTTCATTTTGTGTGCGTCCACGGAAGCTATTCTCGGTCGTCACCAAGGCGGACACATGCTAGGGTACACAAGAACGTAGCTGTTAGTTTCTTTGAGAAGACAGGGAGACATTACAGTTGGGTGCAGTTCAAAACAAATGGGACAATCACTTAATTTACGCTTAATTAATGTACATTTGTGCCATATTAGTTTAAAACAGATAACCAATTTTACGCTTAATCAACATATAAACATCAAACTCATCATTCAGGAGGCGTCACAGACATTAATTCTCGGGAATATGTAGCCCAAACAAAGCGGATTGTAAAGTTTCTCATAAGCTATCCGTGATATCAACCTCTTTTCTTTTTGCATGGTAATACATGTCTCATTCATAGCATAAAGATCAAGACACGAACCACGTAGACACCAAATATCAACCAGATATCACTAAAAAATGTCTAAAAGAACTGTAATATATATACTACAAATATCAGTAACTCGCTAACTCTCTACATGCACTCACAAAAAAATGGCTTTCAGAGAGGGGGGGGGGGGGGGGGGGGGGCATTAGGTGCACTGGCGCATTGAGGTGCACTAATGCAGTAGACCCTTAGTTTAATAACATTGGAAATATTTTTATGAATTTCGATAAAAAAAATCAGCAACACTCTATAAACTATGCTACAGAGTTGTAGTCTCAAATTTAATATATAACTCTAGAACAAAAAAGACAAATTGTGATGAGAATAGTACCGAAATGACACCATTGACTTAACCTTTTCTCTCTTTTTTGTGTATATAAAGTTGTAAATCAAGTTCAGACGTGATATTCTGTAGCATTTTTCATAGTTCGTTTTTCTAGAGTTTTCTCATAACTTTTAAATAGCCATTCATATACCCATGAACTCTTTCTTGAACGTCATGGGCACCGGCAACCTGTTTGCACTAGTAGAAAACAGGGCTTTGGTCCAGGCCAGATAAGAGCATTAGTCCCGATTCTGCTACGAACCGGGATCAATGGGTGCATCAGTCCCGGTTCGTGAGGCCAGGACGCCGGCCGGGCCTCGGCAGGACCCCTTTGGTCCCGGTTCCAGACACGAACCGGGACTAAAGGGCCTCGCTCCTGGCGCAACCCCTTTAGTCCCGGTTGGTGGCTGGAACCGGGACTAAAGGTTGGCCTTTAGTCCCGGTTTTAGACACAAACCGGGGCTAAAGTTTTGCCTATATATATCCACCCCCCCCCCCCCCCGCCCCATCTCCTCTGTTTTTTGGCCATGGAAGGGTGGGAGGTTTGTGCTACTCTGTTCTCACCTCCTATGCACATGAGGTGTTTGATGAAATGCCCGAGCCACACTTAAGCTTTCTCCTCTCCAAGCTCGACCTCCAAGCTACATTTTCCCCAAGATCTGTCTAGGTTTGGCGGTGCACCAACTACACAAGTGTTCTAAAATGTTAGCAACTTCATCGTTTTATCTCTCACTGCTAGTTTAGCTCATTTCAAATGCTGTAGAAGTAGAGTGGTTTGTGGGTTTTAGTGGAGGAGTGTATGTGGGAGTTCTTTTGATTTAGATGCACAATTTGAGCTGAAATTAACTTCTTAGAGTCTGCACATGTGTAGGGTGCCGTCCCCGTCCCCGTCCTCACCGCCGTCGATCGCCCGCGCCGATCTCGTCGCCGGCACCACCGTGGTGAGCCTCTTGTTCTTATCTTCTTTTTAAAAGAAAAAAAATTCTTACTTGTATGATTTAGATAGATACTTGTATAATTTTCTTACTTTTATTATTGTTTGTTATTATATAGTGCCATGACTTTGGTATCCGCCCCCGTCGGCCCTCGTCCTGTCTATGATTCGGATGTGGTATATTATCTTTTATTACTATTTGTTTCATTTAGTGTTTATGACAATTATGCCGACCAACGTGACATAGATGTTTTTATCTAGGAGGTATGTGAACCGGAAATTCCAACCGACCCTCTTGTCGAGAGGTTAAATTTAGTTGAAAAAGAAAACAATTACTTGAAGAAAAAATTGAAAAGAATTGAGGAGGAGAAGATGGAATTGGAGTTGCATGTTGCCGATGTCATCGATGATCACAAGATCAAGATGGATGCAATGCGCTTGAAGATTAGAAAGATTAGAAAATATGCCATTCATAATGAGGCTTGGTATCATTATGCCGTTGGATCAATTGTTACCTTAGTTACGATTATGATCGCATTTGTTGTTGCATTTAAATGTTTTTCATAGTTTCAATGTATGTTTTAATTAGATGCTCTAGAGAGCTATATGTTGTTCTATGAGAACTATATATGTATGAACTTTATGTATTTATTTTTTCAGTAATAACATTTGATCACTACTGTACTTTGGTTTTAATGTGATGATGAACTTGTATTAATTTGGTCACTTCTCTATTCATGATGTTCTGTAATGGTTTTTGATACACTTAATTATATAATGCACGCAGATGAACCGGCAATGGATGTACGGTGACTGACGCACCTCCGAGTACATTGATGGCATGCATAATTTTCTCGAAGTGGCTGAGGCAAACAAGCAGAATGGTTTTATGTATTGTCCATGTACTGTCTGTGGGAATACGAAGTCTCACTCTGACTCGAGAACCCTTCACATCCACCTGATTGAGAAGGGTTTCATGCCACACTATAATGTTTGGACCAAGCACGGAGAAAGAGGGGTTATGATGGAAGACAACGAAGAAGAAGAGGATGATGACAACTATCCCCCTGAATACGGTGATACTGCAACGGGGGAAGCTAAAGATCAAGAGGCACCAGACGATGTGCCCGATGATGATCTTCATCGGGTCATTGTTGATGCACAGAGAGGATGCGAAAGTGAAAGGGAGAAGTTGAAGTTCGAGCGCATGTTAGAGGATCATAAAAAAGGGTTGTACCCAAATTGCGAAGATGACAACACAAAGCTCGGTACCACACTGGAATTGCTGCAATGGAAGGCAGACAATGATGTATCTGACAAGGGATTTGGAACGCTACTGAAAATAATGAAGAAGAAGCTTCCAAAGGATAACGAATTGCCCGACAGTACGTACGAAGCAAAGAAGGTTCTCTGCCTTCTAGGATTGGAGGCGCAGAAGATACATGCATGCCCTAATGACTGCATCCTCTACCGCGGTGAGTACGAGGATTTGAACGCATGCCCGGTATGCGATGCATTGCGGTATAAGATCAGACGAGATGACCCTGGTGATGTTGAGGGTGAGCGCCCCAGGAAGAGGGTTCCTGCCAAGGTGATGTGGTATGCTCCTATAATACCACGGCTGAAACGTCTGTTCAGAAACAAAGAGCATGCCAAGTTGATGCGATGGCACAAGGAAGACCGTAAGAAAGACGGGAAGTTGAGAGCACCCGCTGACGGGTCGCAGTGGAGAAAAATCGAGAGAAGGTGGGGGGACTTTGCAGGTGACGCAAGGAACGTATGGTTTGGTTTAAGTGCAGATGGCATTAATCCTTTTGGGGAGCAGAGCAGCAATCATAGCACCTGGCCCGTGACTCTATGTATCTATAACCTTCCTCCTTGGTTGTGCATGAAGCGGAAGTTCATTATGATGCCAGTGCTCATCCAAGGCCCTAAGCAACCCGGCAACGACATTGATGTGTACCTAAGGCCATTAGTTGAAGAACTTTTACAGCTATGGAATGGAAAAGGTGTACGTGTGTGGGATGAGCACAAACAGGAGGAATTTGACCTACATGCGTTGCTGTTTGTAACCATCAATGATTGGCCTGCTCTTAGTAACCTTTCAGGACAGACAAACAAGGGATACCACGCATGCACGCACTGTTTAGATGATACCGAAAGTATATATTTGGACAAATGCAGGAAGAATGTGTACCTGGGACATCGTCGATTTCTTTCGACCAACCATCTCTTAAGAAAGAAAGGCAAGCATTTCAAAGGTGAGGCAGATCACCGGAAGAAGCCCGCCCTCCGTACTGGTGATGCCATACTTGATATGGTCAAGGATTTACAAGTAATCTATGGAAAGGGTCCTGGCGGACAATCTGTTCCGAATGACGCTGAGGGACGCGCACCCATGTGGAAGAAGAAATCTATATTTTGGGACCTACCCTATTGGAAAGACCTAGAGGTCTGCTCTGCAATCGACGTGATGCACGTGACGAAGAATCTTTGCGTGAACCTGCTAGGCTTCTTGGGCGTGTATGGGAAGACAAAATATACACCGGAGGCACGGGAGGACCAGCAACGTGTGCACAAAAAAGACGGCATGCATCCAAAGCAGTATGAAGGTCCTGCCAGCTACGCTCTTACCAAAGAAGAGAAGGAAATCTTCTTTGAATGCCTGCTCAGTATGAAGGTCCCGTCTGGCTTCTCGTCGAATATAAAGGGAATAATAAATATGACAGAGAAAAAGTTCCAGAACCTAAAGTCTCATGGCTGCCACGTGATTATGACGCAACTGCTTCCGGTTGCATTGAGGGGGCTTCTACCGGAAAACGTTCGATTAGCCATTGTGAAGCTATGTGCATTCCTCAATGCAATCTCTCAGAAGGTAATCGATCCAGAAATCCTTCCAAGGTTAAAGAATGATTTGGTGCAATGTCTTGTCAGTTTTGAGCTGGTGTTCCCACCATCCTTCTTCAATATCATGACGCACGTCCTAGTTCATCTAGTCGACGAGATTGCCATTCTGGGTCCTGTATTTCTACACAATATGTTTCCCTTTGAGAGGTTCATGGGAGTCTTAAAGAAATATGTTCGTAACCGTGCTAGGCCAGAAGGAAGCATCTCCATGGGCCGGCAAACAGAGGAGGTCATTGGGTTTTGTGTTGACTTCATTCCTGACCTTAAGCCGATTGGTCTTCCTCAATCGCGGTATGAGGGGAGACTGACTAGAAAAGGCACGCTAGGAGCGGATTCAATAATATGTAGGGACGGGCATTCTTGGGCTCAAGCACACTACACAGTTCTACAGAATTCTACCTTGGTGACCCCGTATGTCAATGAACACAAGAATATTCTGCGCTCCAAACACCCAGAGCAGTGTGACGACTGGATTACATGTGAGCACATCAGGACTTTCGGCAGTTGGTTGCAAACACATCTCATGGGTGACAACATTGTTGGAGATGAGCTGTACTCGTTGGCCAGGACACCATCTTCGACTGTATTGACTTACCAAGGGTACGAGATAAATGGGAATACATTTTACACGATCGCCCAAGATCAAAAGAGCACCAACCGAAACAGTGGTGTCCGCTTTGATGCAGCAACCAACAGGGGAAAGGACACATATTATGGTTACATAGTGGACATATGGGAACTTGACTATGGACATGATTTTAAGGTCCCTTTGTTTCGGTGCAAATGGGTCAATCGGTCAGGAGGCGGGGTACAGGTAGACCCATAGTACGGAATGACAACAGTGGATCTGAACAATCTTGGGTACACAGACGAACCATTCGTCCTAGCCAATGATGTGGCGCAGGTTTTCTATGTGAAGGACATGTCTACCAAACCGAGAAAAAGAAAAGATAAGGAAGCGAATACATCATACGATGAGCCAAAGCGCAACATAGTTCTTTCAGGGAAAAGAAACATCGTGGGAGTGGAGGACAAGACAGACATGTCTGCAGATTATGAAAAGTTTCATGAAATTCCTCCCTTCAAAGTGAAGGCTGACCCAAGCATCCTGTTAAACAATGAAGATTATCCATGGTTACGGCGCAATAAGCAAGGGACACACGCGAAGAAAAAGTGAAGACTTTCTCTCCACACCTATTCTGATGATGGCTTTGATCTAGAATATCACTTCAGTTACATGTCAACAAATGAAATCCCTTTTGTAATAGATGAGTTTTCATTCGAAACGCTGATACTTCGAAAGAGATTGTCCAGTTTGTACACGAAGTGCATCCAGTTTTTGCCGTAACCCTCTCAACTTTTTAGCACTTGCTATGTGGGTGAAATTATGATACCATGCCAAGTTTCAACCTTTTCAGACTTCATTTGTAGTGCTTTTCAATTTCAGGGTCATTTAGCTCAATAGACATCATTAAATGCATGAAAAATAGCAAATTGAATATAATGATAAAACACACTAATATTAATTAGCAGGAAAAAGAATCACTCAAAAATCTATTTTTAAAGTAAAGTAATTCACAAACTAGTGATTCACACAAATTTCAAATAATTCAAATTTAAACTATTGAAATTTGAAAACTACTGGCACTAACAGAAAGTTTAGAATTTTTGTGACCTAAAGCAAAAAAGATTCACTCAAAAACTCTAATAAAGCAAAAAACAACTCAGAAACAAAAGAAAATAAATAAAGCAGAAAACAAAAAAAAAGGAAAATAAATAAATTAAATGTCCAGTTTGTACACGAAGTGCATCCAATTTTTGCCGTAACCCTCTCAACTTTTTAGCACTTGCTATGTTGGTGAAATTATGATACCATGCCAAGTTTCAACCTTTTTAGACTTCATTTGTAGTGCTTTTCAATTTCAGGGTCATTTAGCTCAAAAGGCATCATTAAATGCATGAAAATTAGCAAATTGAATATAATGATAAAACACACTAATATTAAACAGCAGGAAAAAGAATCACTCAAAAATCTATTTTTAAAGTAAAGTAATTCACAAACTAGTGATTCACACAAATTTCAAATAATTCAAATTTAAACTATTGAAATTTGAAAACTACTGGCACTAACAGAAAGTTTAGAATTTTTGTGACCTAAAGCAAAAAAGATTCACTCAAAAACTCTAATAAAGCAAAAAAAAAAAACTCAGAAACAAAAGAAAATAAATAAAGCAGAAAAAAAATGGAAAATAAAGAAATTAAAAAAAGCCCCCCTACTGGGCCGACACGGCCTGCATACGACTAGAAACCAAACAACTAGTTGGGCCAGGATGCAGGCCCGCACGGTCCAGTAGGGACCACAGGGCAGGACAGGTTTGATAGGCCCAATAGGCCTGCTAAAGAGAGGAGCTCGAAGCAGTTGCCGCGGCGGGGCTTATAAACTGGTGTTCGCACCTCTCGCCAAGCGAGGTGGGACTAAACTTGTCCTGCACCGCGCCACTAGACATTTAGTCCCGGTTGGTGGCTCCAACCGGGACTAAAGTCCCCCCTTTAGTCCCGGTTGGATCCACCAACCGGGACTAAAGCTCCTTTTCTGTAGCCGAAAGGGCTGGAAGCAAAGGGCTTTAGTCCCGGTTGGTGGCTCCAACCGGGACTAAAGGGTGGCCTTTAGTCCCGGTTGGTGGCACCAACCGGGACTAAAGGGGCTAGTATATAAGCACGACTTAGAAAATTTTCTTCTTCCTCCCCAATCTTCTTTCTCTCTCGCTCCTCTGCCCCGACGCCGAACCACCGCACGCCGCCGCCAGGCTGCCGCGACGCCCTGGCCCGAGCCGTCCCCTAGCCCGCTGACCGTCGCCGGACCTCCTCGCCGTCCTCCCCGAGCATCGCCGCCCCCGAGCCCGCTCCTCGTCGCCGCGCGCCCCCGATCGAGCCCTCCTCGTCGTCGCCGCCCCACGGTAGCACCCCCCCTCCTCCCCCTCTTCTCCAAATGGATGGATGGATGGATTCATGGATGGATGGATGGATTCATGGCAGGAACCCTAGTTCATCACTTTGTTTGAAATTTTGTATGGATGAATAAATTGTGTGGATATGTGTTGATGAATGTATGGCAGAAATTAATAGAGGTGTGTTGATGAATGTATGGATAGATTGTATGGATATGTTGTAGTTAGACAGGGGCCAAATCATCTAAATCTTGCTAATTTTGTTTGAGAAATGGAGGATTAGGAGCACATATTGTTGATAAGTGTAGTATGGTTAATATGGTTCATTTTTTGAGTTGTGTATTCATCTTATGTATAAATCTTGTATTTTGCTAAGTGTAGTATGGTTAAATGAAAATTGCATGAAGAAGCACGTTAATTTTGCTAAGTGAAGTTTAGATGAATTTAGTAGAAATAAATTAAAAAAAAATTTGTTTGGCTTTGCCCCGACGATCGCCAGACGAGTCCCCGACGATCGCCGGACGAGTCTCCATCACTGCAAGGACCCTCTTCTGGCTAGGAACAGGATTCAGAATCACAACTGATTCTCTTAGTCCTTTAAGGGATTTATCAAGAATATGCCCCCATTATGGATGTGCACAAGTTGATCCAATTTTTTTTCTGATCTCATCTACCCTTCTATATGTCACGTTGTCTAGTGTCAAAGGGTTGAAGAAATACATGGCTTCATCATTAGCCGGAAGTAACAGGCGCATGATGGTACGAAGCTCTTCAAAGTTGTTTTGGAACGGAGTCCCGGATAGGATAATTAGCTTTTTGGTACGAAGTTCAGCAAAGGCCTTCCGAAGTTGCCGAACTTCGTACCAAAAAGCTAATTATCCTATCCGGGACTCCATTCCAAAACAACTTTGAAGAGCTTCGTACCATCATGCGCCTGTTACTTCCGGCTAATGATGAAGCCATGTATTTCTTGAATCCTTTGACACTAGACAATGTGACATATAAAATGGTAGATCAGGAAAAAAATGGACCATTTTCTGCACATCTAGAATGGCGCCATTTTGTTAAATCCTTTAAAGGTTAAGAGAATCTATTATGATTCTGAATCCTGTTACTAGCCAGAAGAGGATCCTTCCAGTGATGGAGAAACATAGGGCAACAATTTAGATTCAGAATACAAGATATCTCTTATGTATATAACTTTGCTAAGTGTAGATGCTAATTTTGCTAAGTGTAGAGATGGATAGATGCTAAGTGTATACGCTAATTTTGCTAAGTGTTTATTAAATTTGTTTTCATAATTAAGCATTTGTTCTCGACGTCGACGATGCCTGGCATGCATCCTAGTCGTCGACTCGGCGAAGGAGGCCTGCTTGATCAGAGGGGCCATGTCCGGGATTGGGCTCCGCCGGGCTGGGACTGGGAGGTGCTACCTTCCGGGGCGCACAGCTTGGTGAGGAGGCAGCCCGTCGTCGACCCGGAGCTTCTTTGGTGGCGGTCGCGTGGGCCAGTGATGGTGCGGAGGCTTGAGTCCCCCGCGGAGGTGGTACGTCACCGTGTTAGGGAGGAGGACGAGCACATCCGTCGCTACATGGTTGCGTTGGAGGCCAGGTCCGACAATACCTGGCAGGTTCTTCAGGGATCTCACTGGAGCTATGATCTTGTGATGGTTCCTTCTCTTTGGGTGTCCACCGCCCGCGCCGATACCCGTCGTTCGCTAGGGTTCTAGCTGTATTAGTGATGTTATATATATGATACTATTCGAGATGTATTAGTGATAATATTCGACGATGTACGGACGCAAGAGATATCTTGTATTCTTAATCTAAATTTTTGCCCCTATATATATATATATAACTTGTGAACTTTGCATGATGTTTGCCACTAATCCATTGCTCATATGCATATGATTCCTTTTTCTGGTTAGGTCTATGTTTGCCACTATCCATCTCTCATGGTTTGTATTTTGCCATGTTGTAATATTTGCAGAAACTATGGATCACAGAGACTTAGAAAAAGAAGAGGCGTTGGAGAATATAATCGGCGCCGGAGAAAATCCAATGGAGTAGGACACCTTGTCGTTTCTCAACGACAACGATGGTGGAATGGAGGAGGAAGGAGATCATCACGGCTCCGATGATGGAAGAATGGAGGAGGAACAAGATCATGACGGCTCCGGTGATATGGAGAAGGGAGCCTTAACTAATGCAGAGTCCGGTGAGGTATATATATATATATATATATTAATTAAGCCTCTGCTGACTAGATGCATTAATTGTTTTGTATGTACATATATTAACACTTCTTTCTTCTTTTAGCCTTCCGGAACGAGCCAAACTTCGTCAACAAGGAGACGAGGCGCGAAGAAAAGGTTGGACAAGGAGGAAAGGTACAAGATCGACGTAATCTCTCCAACTGGCCAACCGATTCTTCCCAAGCGGACCAAACACGCCTTTATATATCAGTGCGGAGTACTGGTTAGGGATAGCATCCCGATCACCATCGAGCAATGGAATAAGAAGAAGGACAACCCTTCAGTTACTTTTGTCCAGGATAGACAAAAAGAAGATCTTTGGAGCTTGCTGCTGACAAATTTCATCCTACCGCCAGAGGAGGATCCGACAACCCCACCAGTTATAGAGCCAAAGGTCAAGGCGTACGCTCTAAAGAAGATGGCAGAACTGTTCAAGAACTGGAAGAAGAATTTGAACACACAGTTTGTCGAGAAAAATAAGACTCCAGATTTCACCGGTATATATGAGAAGATAAGAGATCAGTGGCCCGCATTTGTGGCCTACAAGAAATCCGAGAAGGCGCGGAAAACGTCACAGCAAAATAAGCTGAATGTTGTAAAGAAGCAGTATCACCATGTTACGGGGTCAGGTGGCTACAGCCAAGCCGAGCCTAAGTGGGAAAAAATGGAGAATGACCTACTTGCTAAAGGGGTCGAACCAGTGTCACGGAACTGGCCAGATCGGGTAAGGACTTGGGTATTCGGGAATGGGGGAGCTTTGGACCCAGAAACAGGGGAGGTTGTTTACGCGGATCCTAAACTTGCAATACCCATGAAAAAGATTGAGGAAGCAATCAAGGAAGTGGAGGAAGGGAGGTTCCATCCCGACAGAGAGAAGGACGTGCTGACAAAGGCCCTCGGGAATCCTGAACACCCTGGACGAACACGAGGCACACCAGGCTCCGTTCCGTGGGTGCATGGGTTTCGCGACAGCAGAGACACTTATAGAAGCCGAGGGCGAAAGAAGAAAGAGGAAGCAAGCAAACTACAACAGATGGAACAAAGATTAGCGGCACTAGAGGCGGCATCAGTTAGCCAGCGAGCCCTCGGCCCACCATCTCAGCAGCACGATTCTTCATTGGAAGCTACTCCACCATCTCAGCGGAGAAGCAGCGTGGCTTCCACGGAGCACGTTCAGCCTGATATCATGGCTCGCCGCTACCCCGTGGATGGTATCACGGAGAATGAACATTGTGTGCTGTTGGCGGATTGCGGAAACCTGAGCTTGGAGGTGGCGAAAGGCTCTGTCCACCATCCTCGACCTGATGCAACTTTCCATTGCGCTCCGATTCCAGATGGCTATGCTGTTGTCATGGTGGATGAAATAACGCCCGGATTTGGGAGCCTACAGCTTGATCATCCTACAGGTGAAGGCGAGGTTTATTCTCTGGAAAATGCCTTAAGGACTACCTGTCTATGGAGAAAGTCACACATCAAGCTTCCTTACTTCACGCCGCCTCAGCATACTCATGAGCCGGAGGAGGCCCCTCATCAGCAGACTCAGCCGTCTCCGGCACGTCTGCCGTCTCCGCCATCTCCGGGGCGTCAGCCGTCTCTGCTGCCTCAGTCGTCTCCGGCGCGTCAGCGGACTGCGCCTCCTCCGACGCGTCAGCGGACTCCACCTCCTCCGCCGCGTCAGCCGTCTCCGCCGCTTCAGCAACAGCGGTGGAAGAGAGCTGCCGCCGCGCCGGCGGCTAGCAGTACAACAACAGGAGGGAAGAGGTTTCAATATGGTCCAAGCCTCAAGCCTCTTCCACAGAGACCATATGATAGGTCTGAAGAGGAAAGCAAGGCAATCTCAATGGCCGAAGTGAAGGCCCATTTTGCACCGAAACGTCCACCTCCAAAGGAGAGAATTGATCCGGAAATAGCGAGGTGTACGCTGAAAAACCTTGAAAAACCACCGCCTAAGTTGCTATCAGACTATGACCGTGAGATTGTAAAGTCATTTGCAGATCCACAGAAGCGGTCGGGAAGCAGCGGTCGTAATGCATATCAAGGGAAAAAAACAATTCCCCAACTGGGTGAGCAGGAGAACCAATCGTGCCCCCCACTCATGGTGTCTAGCGATATCCCTAATGTTCCGGAGGGGGTACCGCCCGGTACTAATCCTGGTGATTACTTACCCGATCATATACCGTTACCCGAAATGGCTGATGTAGTAGCCTTTAGATTCAAGCACGGGAAGCCTCTCGTCAGACCTGAGGAGCTCCCGAATCTACCAACGAGGATGCGAGCATTGCATAAATGGTACTTGGAAGCCTGCGAGCGAGGGGAGAACTACATCACTGCAGGAGTTAAAGATGAGCATTTCTTCAATGGAAACGAGTCGGTTTACATTGAATTTTCAGAATTATTCCAGTTATACAATCTAAAAGAGATCGACAAAACTATCATCACTTGCTATTGTTTGTAAGTATCATTTCTGTAATTAAGTCTCTAGCTCAGCTCGTTCATTATTGCATGTATATAATTATCCTCACCATATGTATATTATGCAGAAAGAAGATCCTCGAATGCAACAAAGGACCAATCCAAATCTATGACATTGGGTTCGTTAGCCCAAATATTGTTCATGAAGTTACTGTCCAACACAACAAAAAGGATGTAGAGGATTACTTGCTAAGGGCGTTTATCAAACAACAAACCAAAAGAGAAATACTACTTCCTTACAACTTCGAGTGAGTGTTATATACTGTCTTGTACATACACATCATTTTGTTTCGCTTACTCGATGTTAAGTGTAATTGATGAGCTACATGTGTGCAGCTTCCACTTTATTCTGCTCATCATACAGTTTGACCAAAGTCGAATACAAGTCATGGACTCGTTACGTAAAGACCTTTCGAAGTGGGCGCCCCTGCAAAAAATTCTCCAGAAGTAATTTCAATCATTATCGCACTATATCGGCAACTATCGTTCATTTCCTGATATCAAGTAATTAATAACTCTTTAATTCATTTTGTTTGCCGGGAAGGGTTTGGACAAGGTTCACCGAGGCGGTTAGGGGTCCCTGGAAAAAGGAGCTGCGATATGAATTGCTCCCTGTAAGTAGTACTAGCTAGGCCCGCGCATCTCTTTGATTCTAGTTTCAATACCACTATCATGCTTGATTATTATTTTGATTGAACTCTATTCTCATAAAGTGCCCTCATCAGGGATCCGGGAATAACTTCTGTGGATACTACCTCTGCGAGTTCATGCGCCAGACGACCTGTGACAAGGGCATAATATTAGAAAAACTTGATGTACGTAAACAATATTCACAAATTTATTTTATTACCATCAACTGTGTTGAGTTTCATTTATATATATATATATATATATATATTGACCCCCTTCTTTAAATTAGATCGAACGGAAGAGGGATGGACTCCTACCAGAGTATCGCCTACGAGCAATTCAAGAGGAATTGGCGGGATTCCTCCTTGATCACGTCATAGCTAAAAATGGAGAATACCATGAAGAAATTAGGATGAATGTTGGTAATTAGATATTAGAGATCGTAAGAGATGTTATTCATTGTATATATACATGAACGTGCACTAGACATAGTACGTAGCGTCGAATAGATATACGAAAACATGTTGTTCGACCAAGCACGGAGAAAGAGAGGTCACTTCTCTCTATATTAATTCATGATGATTTGTGTAATGGTTTCTTCATTGCTTTATGTAGTAGCAAACGTCGAGTTGAATCGTCTACACAAAAAAGAAAAGGGGGAAACACAATATGAAACCCCTAAACCCCTCCTTTCAAAAAAAAAAACAAAAACCCCAGCGCCTCGAGCTGCTGACGCGTGGCAGTCTTTTAGTCCCGGTTGGTGTTACCAACCGGGACTAAAGTTCCTCCTGCCTGGGCGCCTCAAGCTGCTGACGCGTGGCAGTCTTTTAGTCCCGGTTGGTGTTACCAACCGGGACTAAAGTTCCTCCTGCCTGGGCGCCCCACAGCGGCCACATGGAGGCACTTTAGTCCCGGTTCGTAACAGAACCGGGACTAAAAGTGAGGACCTTTAGTCCCGGATGCTTAGTCCCGGTTCCAGAACCGGGACTAAAGGCCCTCTGGAACCGGGACTGATTCCCTGTTTTCTACTAGTGTTGGTAAACACTTGGGCAGGGGAATGGGAGTTTGCACAAGGGTGTTTATGAAGAGATTAGTCATGAGAAGTAGATTTTTACTCTCATTCCCTTGTTTGGTATATGATGGAAATTAGCGTGGGATAAAACTCTGCTCACGAATTAACAGGGTACCCCCTGCGAAGAAATAGGTGGGAATTGGCTTCCTCAACTCCCATTCCCCTTCTCACTTAAACTCCCATCCCCTCTAATCAAACAGTGGACTTTTAATCTCCTCACCCCTCAACTCCCATTGCCCATCTCTAATTCTCTAGAACCAAACACGCTGCGGGTGTATCTGACGATCTCTGGTGTGGGAAGCCTTGAGAACCTCTTGAACGCCTTCTCAAAGATATAATTAGACTTGTTTTTACTTATTTCTGCATTTATAGAGCAAACTAGTACAAAGAACTGTTTAAGATAATCCTGGGATACGAGAGCCTCTAGCCCTCTAACCTATCAATGGATAGGGAGAGAACAAAATCTGAATAAATACCAATTCCTATTACTGATAAAAGATACTCCCTCCGTCCCGTAATATAAGATCTTATTACATCTAATTGTTGGGGAACGTTGCATGGAAAACAAAAAATTTTCTACGCACACGCAAGATCTATCCATGGAGATGCATAGCTACGAGAGGGGGAGTGTGTCTACGTACCCTCGTAGACCGTAAGCGGAAGCGTTAGAACAACGCGGTTGATGTCGTCGAACAACTTCACGATCCAACCGACCGAGCACCGAACGTACGACACCTCCGCGTTCAGCACATGTTCAGCTCGGTGACGTCCTCGACTTATTGATCCAGCAAGACGGCGAGGTAGTGGATGAGTTCCGGTAGCACGACGACGTGGTGACGGTGATGGTGATGCTATCTCCGCAGGGCTTCGCCCAAGCACTGCGAAAATATGACCGAGGGACGAAACTGTGGAGGGGGGCGCCGCACACGGCTAAGACAACGTTGTGTATCCTTTGGGGCGCCCCCTCTTCTCTATTTATATATGTGTAGGGGCTTGGAGTAGAAGGAATAGTGCCACGTGAACAGTACCGTGAATAGTAAACACGTGGACTTGGACTCCAAAGTCCAATCCTATTCCTACTAGGACTCTCCCTTTTTCCTTCCCTAGCTGCGTGGGCTTTTGAGGACTTGGTGCGCCTGGCCCAATAAGGCCAGTGCGCCTCCCCTTAGCCCATGCCAGCCCTTTGAGACGTGGTGGACCCACTTGCGGACTCCTCCAGAACCTTCTGGAAGCTTCCCGGTACAATACCGAAAAAACTGCACCTTTTTCCGGAACCCAAAATATGACTTCCCATATATAAATCTTTACCTCTAGACCATTCCGAGACTCCTCGTGACGTCCGGGATCTCATCCGGGACTCCGAACAACATTCGGTTACCAATTCACATAACTCATATAACACTATATCGTCAACGAACGTTAAGCGTGCGGACCCTACGGGTTCGGGAATGATGTAGACATGACTGAGACGCCTCTCCGGTCAATAACCAATAGCGGAACCTGGATGCTCATATTGGTTCCTACATATTCCACGAAGATCTTATCGGTCGATCCGCAATGACAACATACGTAATTCCCTTTGTCCATCGGTATGTTACTTGCCCGAGATTCGATCGTCGGTATCTCCATACCTAGTTCAATCTCGTTACCGGCAAGTCTCTTTACACGTTCCGTAATACATCATCCTGTAACTAACTCCTTAGTCACTTTGCTTGCAAGCTTCTTATGATGTGCATTACCGAGAGGGCCTAGAGATACCTCTCCGAAACACGGAGTGACAAATCCCAGTCTCGATCCATGCCAACTCAACGGACACCTTCGGAGATACCTGTAGAGCATCTTTATGATCACCCAGTTACGTTGTGACATTTGATAGCACACAAGGTATTCCTCCGGTATCCGGGAGTTGCATGATCTCATGGTCTAAGGAACATGTATTTGACATTCAAGAAAGCAGTAGCAATAAACAGAACGATCATATGCTAAGCTAACGGATGGGTCTTGTCCATCACATCATTCTCCTAATGATGTGATCCCGTTATCAAATGACAACTCATGTCTATGGTTAGGAAACCTTAACCATCTTTGATCAACGAGCTAGTCTAGTAGAGGCTCACTAGGGACACGGTATTTGTTTATGTATTCACACATGTATTTAAGTTTCCGGTCAATACAATTCTAGCATGAATAATAAACCTTTATCATGAACAAGGAAATATAAAATAATAACAACTTTATTATTGCCTCTAGGGCATATTTCCATCAGTCTCCCACTTGCACTAGAGTCAATAATCTAGATTACATAGTAATGAATCTAACACCCATGGAGTCTTGGTGCTGATCATGTTTTGCTCGTGGAAGAGGCTTAGTCAACGGGTCTGCCACATTCAGATCCATGTGTACTTTGCAAATTTCTATGTCTCCATCCTTGACATATTCATGAATGGAGTTGAAGCGTCTCTTGATGTGTTTGGTCTTCTTGTGAAACCTGGGCTCCTTGGCTATGGCAATTGCTCCAGTGTTGTCACAAAAGATTGTCATTGGACCCGATGCACTAGGTATTACACCTAGATCGGATATGAACTCCTTCATCCAGACTCCTTCATGTGCTGCTTCCGAAGCAGCTATGTATTCTGCTTCACACGTAGATCCCGCCACGACGCTCTGTTTGGAACTGCACCAACTGACAGCTCCACCATTTAATATAAATACGTATCCGGTTTGTGACTTAAAGTCATCTGGATCAGTGTCGAAGCTTGCATCGACGTAACCCTTTACGACGAGCTCTTCGTCACCTCCATAAACGAGAAACATGTCCTTGGTCCATTTCAGGTACTTCAGGATATTCTTGACCGCTGTCCAATGATCCACTCCTGGATTACTCTGGTACCTCCCTGCCAAACTTATGGCAAGGCACACATTAGGTCTGGTACACAACATGGCATACATAATAGAACCTATGGCTGAGGCATAGGGAATGACTTTCATTTTCTCTATATCTTCTGCCGTGGTCGGGCATTGAGTCTGACTCAATTTCACACCTTGCAAGACAGGCAAGAACCCTTTCTTTGACTGATCCATTTTGAACTTCTTCAAAACTTTGTCAAGGTATGTGCTTTGTGAAAGTCCTATCAAGCGTCTTGATCTATCCCTATAGATCTTGATGCCCAATATATAAGCAGCTTCACCGAGGTCTTTCATTGAAAAATTCTTATTCAAGTATCCCTTTATGCCATCCAGAAATTCTATATCATTTCCAATCAACAATATGTCATCCACATATAATATTAGAAATGCTACAGAGCTCCCACTCACTTTCTTGTAAATACAGGCTTCACCGTAAGTCTGTACAAAACCATATGCTTTGATCACCTCATCAAAGCGTATATTCCAACTCCGAGATGCTTGCACCAGTCCATAAATGGATCGCTGGAGCTTGCACACTTTGTTAGCACCCTTAGGATCGACAAAACCTTCTGGTTGCATCATATACAACTCTTCTTTGAGAAAACCATTAAGGAATGCAGTTTTGACATCCATTTGCCAGATTTCATAATCATAAAATGCGGCAATTGCTAACATGATTCGGACAGACTTAAGCATCGCTACGGGTGAGAAAGTCTCATCGTAGTCAACCCCTTGAACTTGTCGAAAACCTTTCGCGACAAGTCGAGCTTTGTAGACAGTGATATTACCATCAGCATCTGTCTTCCTCTTAAAAATCCATTTATTCTCAATGGCTTACCGATCATCGGGCAAGTCCACCAAAGTCCACACTTTGTTCTCATACATGGATCCTATCTCAGATTTCATGGCCTCAAGCCATTTGTCGGAATCCGGGCTTATCATAACTTCTTCATAGTTCGTAGGTTCGCCGTTGTCTAACAACATAACTTCCAGAGCAGGATTACCGTACCACTCTGGTGCGGAACGTACTCTGGTCGACCTATGAAGTTCAGTAGTAACTTGATCTGAAGTTTCATGATCTTTATCATTATCTTCCTCTCTTATTGGTGTAGGCATCACGGGAACGGTTTTCTCTGATGAGCTACTTTCCAATTCGAGAGAAGGTACAATTACCTAATCAAGTTCTACTTTCCTCCCACTCACTTCTTTCGAGAGAAACTCCTTCTCTAGAAAGGACCCATTCTTGGCAACAAAGACCTTGCCTTCGGATCTGTGGTAGAAGGTGTACCCACTTGTTTCTTTAGGGTACCCTATGAAGACGCACTTCTCCGCTTTGGGTTCGAGCTTATCAGGTTGAAGCTTTTTCACATAAGCATCGCATCCCCAAACTTTAAGAACGACAGCTTAGCTTTCTTGCCAAACCATAGTTCATATGGTGTCGTCTCAACGGATTTAGACGGTGCCCTATTTAACGTGAATGCAGCTGTCTCTAATGCATAACCCCCAAACGATAGTGGCAAATCGGTAAGAGACATCATAGAACGCACCATATCCAATAAAGTACGGTTACGACGTTCGGACACACCATTACGCTGTGGTGTTCCAGGTGGCGTGAGTTGTGAAACAATTCCACATTTTCTTAAATGAAGGCCAAACTCGTAACTCAAATATTCGCCTCCGCGGTCAGATCGTAGAAACTTTATTTTCTTGTTACGATGATTCTCTACTTCACTCTGAAATTCTTTGAACTTTTCAAATGTTTCAGACTTGTGTTTCATCAAGTAGATATACCCATATCTACTCAAATCATCTGTGAAGGTTAGAAAATAACAATACCCGCCGCGTGCTTCAACATTCATCGGACCGCATACATCGGTATGTATTATTTCCAACAAATCAGTAGCTCGCTCCATTGTTCCGGAGAACGGAGTTTTAGTCATCTTGCCCATGAGGCATGGTTCGCAAGTATCAAATGATTCATAATAAAGAGATTCCAAAAGTCCATCCGCATGGAGTTTCTTCATGCGCTTTACACCAATATGACCTAAACGGCAGTGCCACAAGTATGTTGCACTATCATTATCAACTTTGCATCTTTTGGCATCAATATTATGAATATGTGTATCACTACGATCGAGATTCAACAAGAATAGACCATTCACAAAAGGTGCGTGACCATAAAAGATGTTACTCATATAAATAGAACAACCATTATTCTCTGACTTAAATGAATAACCGTCTCGCAATAAACAAGATCCAGATATAATGTTCATGCTCAACGCTGGCACCAAATAACAATTATTGAGGTCTAAAACTAATCCCGAAGGTAGATGTAGAGGTAGCGTGCCGACGGCGATCACATCAACCTTGGAACCATTCCCGACGCGCATCGTCACCTCGTCCTTAGCCAATCTTCGCTTATTCCGTAGCTCCTGTTTCGAGTTACAAATATGAGCAACCGAACCAGTATCAAATACCCAGGCGCTACTGCGAGCATTAGCGAGGAACACATCAATAACATGTATATCAAATATACCTTTGCTCACTTTGCCATCCTACTTATCCGCCAAATACTTGGGGCAGTTCCGCTTCTAGTGACCAGTCCCTTTGCAGTAGAAGCACTCTGTTTCAGGCCTGGGTCCAGCTTTGGGTTTCTTCGTGGGAGCGGCAACTTGCTTGCCGTTCTTCTTGAAGTTCCCCTTCTTTCCCTTGCCCTTTTTCTTGAAACTAGTGGTTTTGTTAACCATCAACACTTGATGCTCCTTCTTGATTTCTACCTCTGCTGATTTCAGCATCGCGAAGAGCTCGGGAATTGTCTTCTCCATCCCTTGCATATTATAGTTCATCACGAAGCCTTTATAGCTTGGTGGCAGTGACTGAAGAACTCTGTCAATAACACTCTCAACCGGAAGATCAATTCCCAGCTGAGTCAAGTGGTTGTGGTACCCAGACATTCTGAGTATGTGTTCACTGACAGAACTGTTCTCCTCCATCTTACAGCTAAAGAACTTGTTGGAGACTTCATATCTCTCAACCCGGGCATTAGCTTGAAATATCAATTTCAGCTCTTGGAACATCTCATATGCTCCGTGGCGTTCAAAACGCTTTTGCAGTCCCGGTTCTAAGCCGTAGAGCATGGCACACTGAACTATCGAGTAGTCATCAGATCGAGCCTGCCAGACGTTTACAACGTCTGCAGCAGCTCCTGCAGCAGGTCCATCACCTAGCGCTGCATCAAGGACATAATTCTTCTGTGCAGCAATGAGGATAATCCTCAAGTTACGGACCCAGTCCGTGTAGTTGCTACCATCATCTTTCAACTTAGCTTTCTCTAGGAACGCATTAAAATTCAACGGAACAGTAGCACGGGCCATTTATCTACAACATAGATATGCAAAGATACTATCAAGACTAAGTTCATGATAAATTAAGTTCAATTAATCAAATTACTAATGAACTCCCACTTAAAATAACATCCCTTAAGTTAACTAAGTGATACATGATCCAAATCAACTAGCCCATGTCCGATCATCATGTGAGATGGGATAGTCATCAATGGTGAACATCTCCATGTTGATCATATCTACTATATGACTCATGTTCGACCTTTTGGTCTCCAGTGTTCCGAGACCATGTCTGTACATGCTAGGCTCGTCAAGTTTAACCCAAGTATTCTGCTTGTGTAAAACTGGCTTACACCCGTTGTATGTGAACGTAGAATCTATCACACCCGATCATCACGAGGTGCTTCGAAACGATGAACTTTAGCAACGGTGCATACTCGGGGAGAACACTTTTATCTTGAAATTTAGTGAAGGGATCATCTTATAATGCTACCGCCGTTCTAAGCAAAATAAGATCCATAAAGGATAAACATCACATGCAATCAAAATATGTGACATGATATGGCCATCATCTTGTGCTTTTGATCTCCATCTCCAAAGCATCGTCATGATCTCCATCGTCACCGGCTCGACACCTTGATCTCCATCGTTGCGTCGTGGTCGTCTCGCCAACTATTGCTTCTACAACTATTGCTAACGCATAGCGATAAAGTAAAGCAATTACATGGCGCTTGCATTTCATACAATAAAGAGACAACCATAAGGCTCCTGCCGGTTGCCGATAAATTACAAAACATGATCATCTCATACAATAACGTATATCACATCATGTCTTGACCATATCACATCACAGCATACCCTGCAAAAACAAGTTAGACGTCCTCTACTTTGTTGTTGCAAGTTTTATGTGGCTGCTACGGGCTTCTAGCAAGAACCGTTCTTACCTACGGCACAAAACCACAACGGTGATTTATCAAGTTTGCTGTTTTAACCTTCAACAAGGACCGGCCGCAGTCAAATTCGATTCAACTAAAGTAGGAGAAACAGACACCCGCCAGCCACCTTTATGCAAAACAAGTTGCATGTCTGTCGGTGGAACCGGTCTCATGTACGTGGACATGTAAGGTTGGTCCGGGCCGCTTCATCTTACAATACCGCCGAATCAAAATAAGACGTTGGTGGTAAGCAGTATGACGATCACCGATCACAACTCTTTGTGTTCTACTCGTGCATATCATCTACGCATAGACCTGGCTCATGATGCCACTGTTGGGGAACGTTGCATGGAAAACAAAAAATTTTCTACGCACACGCAAGATCTATCCATGGAGATGTATAGCTACGAGAGGGGGAGTGTGTCAACGTACCCTCGTAGACCGTAAGCGGAAGCGTTAGAACAACGCGGTTGATGTCGTCGAACAACTTCATGATCCAACCGACCGAGCACCGAACGTACGGCACCTCCGCGTTCAGCACACGTTCAGCTCGGTGACGTCCTCGACTTCTTGATCTAGCAAGACCGCGAGGTAGTGGATGATTTCCGGCAGCACGACGGCGTGGTGACGGTGATGGTGATGCTATCTCCGCAGGGCTTCGCCCAAGCACTGCGAAAATATGACCGAGGGACGGAACTATGGAGGGGGGCGCCGCACACGGCTAAGACAATGTTGTGTATCCTTTGGGGCGCCCCCTCTCCTCTATTTATATATGTGTAGGGGCTTGGAGTAGAAGGAATAGTGCCACGTGAACAGTAACCATGAATAGTAAATACGTGGACTTGGACTCCAAAGTCCAATCCTATTCCTACTAGGACTCTCCCTTTTTCCTTCCCTAGCTGCGTGGGCTTTTGAGGACTTGGTGCGCCTGGCCCAATAAGGCCAGGGCACCTCCCCTTAGCCCATGCCAGCCCTTTGGGACGTGGTGGACCCACTTGCAGACTTCCGGACTCCTCCGGAACCTTCTGGAAGCTTCCCGATACAATACCGAAAAAACTGCACCTTTTTCCGGAACCCAAAATATGACTTCCCATATATAAATCTTTACCTCTCGACCATTCCGAGACTCCTCGTGACGTCCGGGATCTCATCCGGGACTCCGAACAACATTCGGTTACCAATTCACATAACTCATATAACACTATATCGTCAACGAACGTTAAGCGTGCGGACCCTACGGGTTCGGGAATGATGTAGACATGACTGAGACGCCTCTCCGGTCAATAACCAATAGCGGAACCTAGATGCTCATATTGGTTCCTACATATTCCACGAAGATCTTATCGGTCGAACCGCAATGACAACATACGTAATTCCCTTTGTCCATCGGTATGTTACTTGCCCGAGATTCGATCGTCGGTATCTCCATACCTAGTTCAATCTCGTTACCGGCAAGTCTCTTTACACGTTCCGTAATACATCATCCTGTAACTAACTCCTTAGTCACTTTGCTTGCTAGCTTCTTATGATGTGCATTACCGAGAGGGCCCAGAGATACCTCTCCGAAACACGGAGTGACAAATCCCAGTCTCGATCCATGCCAACTCAACGGACACCTTCGGAGATACCTGTAGAGCATCTTTATGATCACCCAGTTACGTTGTGACGTTTGATAGCACACAAGGTATTCCTCCGGTATCCGGGATTTGCATGATCTCATGGTCTGAGGAACATGTATTTGACATTCAAGAAAGCAGTAGCAATAAACAGAACGATCATATGCTAAGCTAACGGATGGGTCTTGTCCATCACATCATTCTCCTAATGATGTGATCCCGTTATCAAATGACAACTCATGTCTATGGTTAGGAAACCTTAACCATCTTTGATCAACGAGCTAGTCTAGTAGAGGCTCACTAGGGACCCGGTATTTGTTTATGTATTCACACATGTATTTAAGTTTCCGATCAATACAATTCTAGTATGAATAATAAACCTTTATCATGAACAAGGAAATATAAAATAATAACAACTTTATTATTGCCTCTAGGGCATATTTCCATCACCAATATGTTAGTATATTGGATGTAATAAGCTTGCCGATGATTTGAACATGTCTTGAAGTGTGCGCCAAGTCTTCAGATGATTCCATCTTGAGTACGCCGGGAGCGCGCCATGGTAGGCATGGTCCATTCTTTGGTTGTCTGTGGGTCCTCGGCCCGGCCCATGACTGGCAGGCCGATGTGGCTAGTACCACCCCTTAGTCCAGGACACCGTCAGGGACGGCGGTCCTGTGGTGCTCGCGGTTGTGGCCGATGTGGCCGTGCGGGCGGCACGACTGCTGGCGGTGGTGGTGGGAGGCTCATCCCTGCCAGTGGTATTGGCGTGTCGATGCGTCCTGGAGGCCCCTTTGCAGCGATTCTCTGGCTTGGTGCCGTGGCGGTGTCGACTGGTGCTTCGGCTGGTGCGGGCTGTGGATCAGGCAGCTTTGTCCGGTGGATGTGGTGGGGTGGCGGCTACCCCTCACTGCTTAGAGTTCTTCCGAGGCTGTGCAACGGCATATCTAGACGGTTTCGGCTCGTCAGTGGCTCCCGTGTGTCGGCAACGCGGCTGTTGTGTGGGAGGTGAGCGGGTCAGCGGATTGCGACGCATGGGGGTGGAGTCCGAGATGCTCCAGGTAAAGGCCTGCCCGATAGCTGCCGGTTGGCGGTGACGGCGGCCGCGGGCATTGTTCCCTTCCTTGGAGACGCCGCCGTGGAGATCTCCGACCTCTCCTACCCTCGGTTCAAGCTTTTCGGGTGAAAGCCTAAGGCCCTGCATCGGGTTGGGTGATGGCATCGTCCTCGTCGCATCCCCCTTTGGGGTGTCGCCTTAAAGAGCTTTGATCATGTTCATGCATTCCATAGGCTGAACGCTCACGGCATTGCGGTTGGCAGGTGTCTGTCCGGCAATGTGGACTGTTGGCGTTATGACTCGTGTGGCGACGACGATGGTGGCGAGCGGAGCTGGGTCGCGGCTTGTTCTTCTAGTGTCGACGGTGCGCCAATGGATGCACCTATGCTGGTTTTGTGCTGCTGAAGTGTATATGTGGATTGCCTAGCCCTTTCCATCAGTTCGAACTTTTGGTTGCGTAACATGTGCTGTGACAAAAAAGAGTCAGAGCTGCGATTTTTAGCCTGTCCAAAGTGAACCACAGATGCAAAGAGACAAAAACAGCAGAGTCTACCAAACAGGCGCATGGTGACCAAACCGCACCTATTGCACAGTTGCAGGCACTGGCGGAGGGCTCCGGTGGGCAGGGTATGGCAGCCGCCATACCTTGATTTTTGGCAAAAAAAAAAATTATACATATGCATCGATCGATCGGCACAACTCTGGGCGGCATCGCTGTCTCGTTCGACCGCTGTCAGCGTTGGCCACTTGGCCTGATGGGCCGATGCATCCAGATGTTGGGCTGGGCCAGTAACCCGATCGACCACGTAGGCAGGCATGATCGAGCGCCCATGCACACGACGCACACGCACGCACGCACACGACCAACTCCACCTGGACGCGACACAACCCTAACTCCCTAAGCAGCCAGCGCGGCGGCGGCGGCCGGCCATGTCGCGAGGACCAGGCGGGCGACCGACGACGGGGCAGCCGACGGCGGCGGCAGGCTGGGGGCTTAGAGGGCTGCAACAGCAAGCTCCAGCGGCGGCTCCAGCGAAGGCAGCAAGCGGCGGCTTCAGCGGCGGCAGCAAACTCCAGCGGGCGACGGCAGTTGGGATTTTCCTGGTAATTCCCCAGAGTCCGAACCAGAGGACTAATTGCAGCCACTTTGTTGTGTATTGGCGATATTTCTTCTGTCAATTCTCCACGATCTGAACCAACTGCAGTAATTCTGAATATAACAGATGAAAATTTATGTAGTGACCTTGTACAATAGGGTGGAAAGTTTGTTTATATTTTTCATTCATGCTAGTGTACTGTGTGCACAAGTTTTTGTTTTAGATGATTATACATACAAGCTAATAAGATGCCCAACCGGCGCATTAGAGATGATGTTAGATTTGCTTATATACGAATGGGTGCAACTCAACCAACTGGTTGCACTTTGCCCCCCAAATAGAGATGGAAGATGCTTCCGGTCACAATGGTATAAGGACTTTGATTGGTTAGAATATAGTGTAACAAAGCATAAGGCTTATTGCTTCTGTTGTTATCTTTTTAAGCATGACCGAATGGATGATAAATTTGGGCATGATGTCTTCTCCAAAGTGGGTTTTGACTGTTGGAAAAATGCGGTTGCAGCATTTCGTAAACATGTTGGTGGGCCATGTAGCATCCACAATATTTCAAAAACAACATGTGATGATTTTAAAAATCAAGGGGCAAGTGTGAAAAGTAAGGTTACAACTTACAGCCAAGATTCACTAGTAAAGTATGAAACTCGTGTGGATACATCTTTGGGCATTGTAAGTTATCTAGCATTGCAAGGTGAACCATTTCGTGGACACGATGAATCCAGTTCTTCTTTGAACAAGGGGAATTTTTTAGAGTTGCTTGATTGGGTCAAAGAAAGAATTCCAGAAGTGAAGATTGCATTTGATGAGCCATTGTCTGGGTCTTCTAAACGCCATTGAAAGCTTCATTATCGGTATGTTTTATGTTGTTTTCCTATTGAAACATGCCTATATTTTCATTGTATTAGGTTTTTCGTTTGTAATGTGTATTGACTCTTTCGATTTGCATCAAAAGAATTCTTTCCTTAAGACTTCGCCACACCTTAAATTTTTTTCGTCCTCCGCCTCTGGTTGCAGGTGCAGCACTACATGCGGACAAGTATCCGCAGGCGTACAAATCGTTGATTATATCGGTGCCTGTCGAACTACAAGGGCCAAGCCGGCCGTACATTATGTATGCACGTCAGAACGCGCACAGAAATACCCGGTCCAAGACTGCTGTGTCCCTCCACAACCACGCGAAGAAGCAGAAGAACCCCGGAGCAAGCAAGCGTCCCTCTCTCTCGCACAGTCGAAGTTGGAAAATTAAAGCCTGAAATGTTGAAGCTTCGCGCTGCCAAAGATGCCCGATCCGTGCAGGTTCCCATGCATCTCTACGTGCTATAAATACAGACCATCCCCTCCTTCCAGTCCAGAAACCAGAAGCAGTACCCAGCAAGCAGACCACACCACAGGCTCCTGCTTCAGATACATACAGGTGAGCACTAGCTTGCAGCAAACGCATGTCCTATACATGGTATGTGTTCTTCTATCTCCATGTAACTTCTCATTTATACTTCCATCGATTTCCAGGTCTTCGATTTTTCCGCGGAGATGGGTGACGCCAAGTCGTCGCGGCCGGAGCTGCTGGGGGCGCCGTCCGAGGTGGCGAAGCAGAAGATCCTCAGTGACCGCCCGGACGTGCGCGTGTTCGTGGTGCCCGTCGGCAACAGCGTCACCGGCGACTTCAACGACAAGCGCGTCCGCGTCTTCGTCAACACCCGCGGCGACGTCGCCTGGGTCCCCAGCATCGGCTAGGCCGGTCACGCTCCATCATGCATGTAATATATGCTACTGTGCTCGGCATGCATGCATGCATCGTCATGCATGGTTCATGCTAGCCAAGATTATTATGTATTGTACGCGTGCGCACCTATATATATTCATCATTATGTATGTTGTATCTCCATTGCAATAAAGTTCACCGATTGTGGCCAGGCATGATTCGTTTTCTGTGCGCACACAGAAACTATTCTCGATCACCACTAAGACAGACACATCAAGGTACACAAGAACGTATAGCTGTTAATATTTTTCTTAGAAGACACGGAGACATTACAGCAACAGCAGTTCAAAACTATCTGTGATATCAACCTAACAAGGCCGTGGTGGTTTGATCAACCATATGTACGAGCAGGGGCGGACCCATGTATAGCCAGCCGGTGTCACAGGACACCGGGTGCAAATTCCTCGTACGTTATATGTAGCCTAGATATTGGGCTTGGACACCGGCAAATTTCTGAGCTGGACACCGGCAGGCGCGGCCCATCTATCTACTCAATTTCTGAGCTGAACAACGGCAGGCGCGGCCCATCTGCCTAGTCATCTAGCAGTAGCCCATCCGGCGGCTTTGGATTGATTGGATCATTAGAGCGTGCAGCCTAGCTATTCCTGTGTGATGCCCTGAATGTACGTGCGCCTGTTCGGCTGCTTGAGTTCACAACGACACGGTGCGAGGGCGTCCGCCGTCGCAAGCTCAGCAGCCAGTAGCCAATCGCCGATCGCCAGCCGCTCTCCCTGCCCTTACCCAGCGTTAAATAATCAAACGAATTAGGCACGGCCACCAATCTCGCTCAAGCACGTGCATTTATCTTAATTTTACCTAATTATTGTTGTCTAAATTGTATAGCTAGGGTTTTTTAATTTAAGGGTATTAGATTTGAGAATAGGTTGCTGCGATTAAACAATTTCTCCTAGTGACTCACATCTATTTGGATTATTTATAGACCAAGCTCGACAGCAGTAAGAACGAATGGCAAGCAAGTGCACAATATGTGTTACATGGTTTTGTATCTTTTGTATGTAATCGAGATCTACCGTTGTATGTTGCCGTTGTTGTTTTTATTGGTTAGAGTTCTTATGCTTTATTGTTCAACTTTACAAAATCAACTACTCCCTTTGATTAATATTATTTGCCGCTCAAACGGATTTATCTAGCTGCTAGATACATCCGTTTGAGCGACAAGTAATATGAAATGCAGGAAGTAGTATTTCAAGTGGAACACTTCATTTTGGTAAGATTTTTTACTGCTAGACATTTTATTAAGTTGTTGAGTGTGTTAATGTTTTGTATATTATTGCTTTGTATCCACCGTGTAGTGTGTACACGTGGACACCGGGACATTTTTGTTCTGGGTCCGCCCCTGTGTACGAGATGATGTACACGAGAACACAACTTATTTGCGTTTTTCGTCTTAACTCAAATAGCAATGAAATATTTTCACAAATTTACATGTATGTGCTACCTCTATCTAATTCTCCTCCAATGAAGGTTCTCGACCCCCTCCCCCCCCCACGCCCTAGCGCCGTCTCCCCGGGAGGCGGCCGGGGCGGCGCGCAGCTCCCTCCCTCCGTCCCCCCTCCTCCCTCCTCCCCCCCCCGCCGTCGCCGGTAGGCGCCCCCGGATCTGGCCCGGGTGGTGTTGGCTGCGTCGGGACCTCCTTTACCCGCACGCGGCTCTTCTTCCCGGGGCAGGGGGCGGCAGCGGTGCGGCTCGGTTGGCTGCGGCCCGGCGACCTGGTGGCGCTGGCCGGCGGCCGGCGTGGTGGTGGCGCCTCCCTTGGCGGCGGGGCGGCCTGGTGGCGCGGGGTGGCCGGCGACGCGCCCCCGGCCCAGATCTGGGCCCTTAGGGCCCCATCTGGGTCCTAGCGGGCCGGCTCCGGTGCGGCCTCGATGCCTACTGCGCAGTGCTGAGGAGGAGTGGCTCGGACATGGGGCGGCGACGTTGACGGCGTGCCTTCTGTAGCGCGACGGCGGGAGCTTTACGGGCATTTCTGGGCCCGGCCGGGCCTGTGGGCCCGCGGTCCTGGTATGCTCCTGCTGTTGCATCCGGTCGGTTACCGTCGTTGACGGTGGAGGTTGGGCCCTCCCGCATGCCGACGGTGCTGCTGCCCCTAGTCCCGGCTCCTCTTCTTCGTTGTGCAGGCCCCACTTCGCGGTGCCGTGGTGAGACAGCGTGAGAGGTTTCAAGACCGTGTTGCGCAGGGTGGTGGACGGTATGGTGGCGTGCTCCGGAGCGCCCGAGGAGAAGGTTGGGATCGGGAGAAATCCATGTTGGCCTGGCTGACACCGATGCGGTGGCGCCTGAGCGTGCCGCCGGACCTTCCTGGAGGGCGTCGGGTGCTACCCTTCCTTTCTCCTCGTGGCGTACCGAGGGAAACGCTTGGCAACAGTGTCGTCATCGTCGCGTCCTGATACGTCTCCAACGTATCTATAATTTTTGATTGTTCCATGCTGTTATATTATCAATCTTGAATGTTTTTATATGCATTTATAGCAATTATATATCATTTTTGGAGACTAACCTATTAACTTAGTGCCCAGTGCCAGTTGCTGTTTTCTGCCCTGTTTTTGTTTTACAGAATATCAATACCAAACGAAGTCCAAATGCCACGAAACTTTTTGGAGATTTTTTTCTGGACAATACCAACAATAGAAGCTTCGGGAGGAGGCCAGAAACCCCAGGGGGTGCCCACGAGGCACCAGGGCAGGGCACCAGGGCATGCCTGGGGGGGGGGGGGCAGGCGCGCCCTGGTACCTCGTGGGGCCCACAGAGCTCCGTTTGACCTAATTCCACCAATATAAATTCCCAAAAAATCAGAAACCCTCAGGAGAGTTCACGAAATATTTTTTCCGCTGCCGCAAGTTTCTGTTCCCGAGAGATCCCATCTGCAGGCCTTCTCCGGTACTCCGTCGGAGGGGGAATCGATCACGGAGGGGCTCTACATCAACCTTGCTGCCCTTTCGATGATGCGTGAGTAGTTTACCACAGACCTTCGGGTCCATAGGCAGTAGCTAGATGGCTTCTTCTCTCTTTTTGATCTTCAATACAATGTTATCCTCGATGTTCTTGGAGTTCTATCCGATGTAATCACTTTTTGCGGTGTGTTTGTTGGGATCCGATGAATTGTGAGTTTATGATCAGATTATCCATGAATATTATTTGAGTCTTCTCTGATCTATTTTATGCATGATTATTATAGCTTCATATTTCTTCTCCGATCTATTGATTTGGTTTGTCCAACTAGATTGATTTATCTTGCCATGGGATGAGGTGCTTTGTAATGGGTTCGATGTTGCAGTACTCAATCCCAGTGACAGAAAGGGACATGACACGTATGTATCATTGCTATTAAGGGTAAAAAGATGGGGTTTATTCATGCGTGAGTTTACTTTGTCTACATCATGTCATCATTCTTAAGGCGTTACTCCGTTCTTTATGGACTTAATACACTAGATGCATGCTGGATAGCGGTCGATGCGTGGAGTAATAGTACTAGATGCAGGCAGGAGTCGGTCTACTTGTCTCGGACATGATGCCTATATACATGATCATTGCCTTGGATATCGTCATGATTATTTTCTTTTCTATCAATTGCCTAACAGTAATTTGTCTATCCACCGTATGTTATTTTCTTGAGAGAAGCCTCTAGTGAAAACTATGGCCCCCGGGTCTACTTTATCATTTACTAAAACCCTAAAAATACTTGCTGCAATTTTATCTTATTTATTTTATTTTGTATTTTTGTTTCAATCTATCTATCTATCACATACAATTTAATCTTGCAATTTACCGCCGAGGGATTGACAACCCCTCGTTTGCGTTGGGTGCAAGGATTTGTTGTTTGTGTGCAGGTGCTGCTAACGAGGTGTTGCGTGATTCTCCTACTGGTTCGATAACCTTGGTTTCATAACTGAGTGAAATACTTATCTCTACTGTGCTGCATCATCCCTTCCTCTTCGAGGAAAATACCAACGCAAGCTACAAGTAGCAGGAAGAATTTCTGGCGCCGTTGTCGGGGAGACATCATCAACATCTATCAAGTACCTTCGCATAAACTCTCATCTCCTTGCATTTATTTTATTTGCCTCTCGTTTTCATCTCCCCCACTTCTAAAAAGTTTTTACAAAAATACAAAAATATTTTCCGTTTGCCTTTTTCTTGTTTGCTTGTTTGTTTGCTTGTTATCTTGTTTGCGTAGCCGCGATGTCTCAAGAAAATACAAAATTGTGTGATTTTTCTAATACAAATAATAATGATTTTATTAGTACTCCAATTGCTCCTCCCGCCGCTAGTGCGGAGACTTGTGATTTTAATGCCGCTTTGCTAAATCTTGTTATGAAAGAACAATTTTCTGGTAGTCCTAATGAAGATGCTGCAACCCATCTTAACACTTTCGTAGAATTGTGTGATATGCAAAAGAAAAAAGATGTGGATAATGATATTGTGAAATTAAAATTATTTCCGTTCTCATTGCGGGATCGTGCAAAAATTTGGTTTTCATCTTTACCACGAAATAGTATCGATTCTTGGGATAGGTGTAAAGATGTTTTTATTACCAAGTATTTTCCTCCCGCGAATATTATTTCTCTTAGAAATCAAATTATGAATTTTAAGCAACTTGATCATGAACATGTTGCCCAATCTTGGGAAAGGATGAAATTAATAATAAGAAATTGCCCTACTCATGGTTTAAATTTATGGATGATCATACAAATTTTTTATGCGGGATTAAATTTTGTTTCTAGAAATCTTTTAGATTCCGCCGCGGGTGGTACTTTTATGGAAATTACTTTGGGAGAAGCTACTAAATTGCTTGATAATATTATGGCAAATTATTCTCAATGGCATACTGAAAGAGTTCCTACTAGTAAAAAAGTGAATTCTGTTGAAGAAATTAATACTTTGAGTGATAAAGTTGATGCGCTTATGAAATTGGTTGCTAGCAAAAATGCTCCTATTGATCCTAATGATGTGCCTTTGTCCACTTTGATTGATCAAAATAATAATTCCGTAGATGTGAATTTTGTCTCGCGAAACAATTTTAATAATAATGCTTATAGATGCAATTTCAATGCTAGACCGTTTCCTGGAAATTCCTCTAATAATTATGGTAATCCCTATGGTAATTCTTATAATAATAATAATAGGATGACCTCTGATCTTGAAAGTAATATTAAAGAATTTATTAATGCTCAAAAAGTTTTCAACACTACGATAGAAGAAAAATTGAGTAAACTTGATGATATGTCTAGGAGCATTGATAGAATTATTCATGATGTGGAAAATCTCAAGACTAAAATTTTGCCACCCGAATTGATATTAATGAATCAATTAAAGCTTTATATGTTTCCATGGATGAGAGTAAGAAAAGAACCGCCATGCTAAAAGCTAAACGAGAATTTTTAGAAAAAGCGATTCCTCCCGATTTTTATCGTAGTAATGATGAGGATATTAAAATGATTGGAGTTTCATCTATTGATTCTTTGTTTAGAAATATAAAACTTGATGAAAATGGGACTGAAGAAGAGTCAACTTTAGCTAGTAGGCGTTCCCATAATTCGGAGGGTGAAAATCTTGATAAGAAAATTGATAAAAGTGGGTTTGGAGAGGTAAAAACTTTAAATAGCGATGTGCCCACTCTCTTAGATTACAAAGATTTTAATTATGATAATTGTTCTTTGATTGAGTGCATTTCTTTGTTACAATACATGTTAAATTCACCCAACGCTTATGAGCAAAACAAGGCTTTTACTAAACACATCGTAGAAGCAATGCTGAAAGCGTTAGAAGAAAAGCTAGAACTAGAGATTTCAATTCCTAGAAAATTATATGATGAATGGGAACCCACCATTGAAGTTAAAATTAAAAATTATGAGTGCAATGCTTTATGTGATTTGG
Source organism: Elymus sibiricus (assembly GCA_039707655.1). Classification (NCBI taxonomy): domain Eukaryota; kingdom Viridiplantae; phylum Streptophyta; class Magnoliopsida; order Poales; family Poaceae; genus Elymus; species Elymus sibiricus. The sequence goes on from CM077674.1 coordinate 80,767,100, forward strand.
GTGCTAGCGTTTCCACAATTCCAAAATCTCTATGTGATGTGCTAGGTTTCACCAATATAGATGAATGTTCTCTTAATTTGCATCTTGCGGATTCTACTATTAAAAAGCCATTGGGTAGAATCAATGATGTTCTTATTCTTGCAAATAGAAATTATGTGCCCGTTGATTTCATAGTACTTGACATTGAATGTAATCCTTCTTGCCCAATAATACTTGGTAGACCGTTCTTACGAACCATAGGTGCCGTTATTGACATGAAAGAAGGGAATATAAATCTTCAATTTCCATTAAAAAAGGGTATGGAACATTTCCCTAGGAAGAAAATTAAAGCACCATATGAATCCATCATGAGGGCCACTTATGGAATCAACTTGAAAGATGACAATACTTGAAACTATACATTATGCCTAGGTAGGGACATAAAAACAATAGCGCTTGTTGGGAGGGAACCCAATGAATAAAATAAATTTTTACTTTTTGTTTCTGTTATGGTGTGTTTTCATGTTTATGCTACTTATATGATTGAGTTTTTTATGTTTTAATTAGTGTTTGTGCCAAGTAAAGCCTTTAGGATGATTTGGAAGATAGTATAATTGATGCTGTTTGGAAAACAGAAAGTTTTTCGTCCAGTGCTGGAATTTTGGTTCTGTACTAGAATGTCAAAAAAAATTGAAACTATGGATTTCCCACAGTATTGGTATATAAATTTCCCACGTTTTCCTGTACAGAAAGTTTTTGGAGTTACAGAAGTATGAATTTTGGTTCTGTACAAAAAGTTTTACACAGTATTGGTATATAAATTTCCCACGTTTTCCTAATTTTTCATAATTTTTGGAGTTACAGAAGTATGGATTTTAAATAGATTTCTACAGACTGTTCTGTTTTTGACAGATTCTGTTTTTGATGTGTTGCTTGCTTGTTTTGATGAAACTATGGATTGTATCGGGGGGTATAAGCCTTGGAGAAGTTAGAATACAGTAGGTATAATGCAAAAATAAAATATGAATGGGTTTGCAACAGTACTTAAAGTAGTGATTTATTTTGTTATACTAACATATCTCACGAAGGTTTTGTTGAGTTTTGTGTGATTGAAGTTTTCAAGTTTTGGGTGAGATCACGATGGATGAAGGAATAAGGAGTAGGAAGAGCCTAAGCTTGGGGATGCCCGAGGCACCCCAAGGTAATATTCTAGGAAGACTCAAGCGTCTAAGCTTGGGGATGCCCCGGAAGGCATCCTCTCTTTCTTCTACCAACCATCGGTAATTTTACTTGGAGCTATATTTTTATTCGTCACATGATATGTGTTGTGCTTGGAGCATCTTGTATTATATGAGTCTTTGCTTTGTTTGATTTTTAGTTTGTCACAATCATCCTTGCTGACCACACCTATTTTGAGAGAGCCACACGTTATCATAATTTGTTAGAATACTCTATGTGCTTCACTTAATTTTTTTGAGCTAGGCAGTTGCTCTAGTGCTTCACTTAAATCTTTTTGAGCACGGCGGTGGCTATATTTTGAAGAAATTAACTCTCATGCTTCACTTATATTATTTTGAGAGTTGATAAGATTAAAATTTTGAAGAAATAAACTCTCATGCTTCACTTATATTATTTTGAGAGTTGATAAGATGAAAATTTTGAAGAAATATTTGCACTCTCATGCTTCACTTATATCTTTTTGAGAGTTGATAATAGCAATGGTAATTTGCACAAGATATGAATTTGGTCCCAAAGTGATGAATATTCAAGAGGGATATAATAAAAACTTTCATATAGATCATTGGATATGATAAGTGTGATTCCTTGCAATAGTTTTGCGATATGGAGATGATAATATGTGAGTCATGTTAGTGAGTAATTGTGATTTAGTAAGAATATTAGTGTTAAGGTTTGTGATTCCCTATGCATGCACATTAAGTCAATAGTTATGCAAAGAAATTATATCCTGCTTATGGTGCATTATTCGGTGTCAATTATGTTCAATGCATGTTTATGACCGTTTTCGCTTTTTGGTTGGTTGCTTCTCAATCTATTTGCTAGCCTTCATTTGTACTAAGAAGAAATACTGCTTGTGCATCCAAAATCCTTAAATCCAAGTTGTGCCAAATGAGTCCACTATATCTACCTATATGCGGTATTTCAATGCCGTTCCAAGTAAATTTGCGTGTGCCAACTCTAATTTTCAAAATAATTTTTCCGTTTTGTGTGCCCGTACCGCTCATGAAGCGGCAGGGGGTGGCCATTATTTTCCATGCTAGGTGTGTTATTCTCACGATGAGTGTTTATTCACTTGTCATTGCACGAGAGAGTGGCTGGTAATAGGTATGCCCAGTCCCACAATGAAATCAAAAATTAATAACAACAAAATTCCTTGGAAAGTGATGGTATGGAGGGCACCCGTGGATACGGCTAGCCATGGATTGTGAAAGAAAGGTTGAAAGGAAATAAACTTTACTTTCTGTTTGGGAACCGCCTATGATGTGTCCAGCATGGAAAATATTGGGAATTCTCGGTCGTTTTCGTTGACAGGAAAAGCATGCCTCTCAAAATATTTTTATCTCTCTAATTTAAGCTTTGAACTCTGGCACATTTGACAAATCTCTGCTTCCCTCTGCGAAGGGCCTATCTCTTTACTTTTATGCAATTTTTAATTTTACTTTGAGTCTCCATCTTCTCTTATAAAGCACCAACTAGAGAGCACTATTCTCATACTTGTGCATTGTGTGTAGCTAATATTTGAGTGTGTTTCATGAATGGATCAATGATTGAGCATAATGGGCTAGGGATAACTTTCTTTAGCGTTGATATTTTGAAAGACATGTTTGCTTGCTAGTATGCTTGAGTATTTATATCTTCATGTCAAATTATAGACTATTGCTTTGAATCATTCAAGTCCAATGTCCATGCTACAAAAGAAAAGAATATGTGATGAATATAATAGGCAACATTCCACATCAAAAATTCTGTTTTTATCATTTACCTACTCGAGGACGAGTAGGAATTAAGCTTGGGGATGCTGATACGTCTCCAACGTATCTATAATTTTTGATTGTTCCATGCTATTATATTATCAATCTTGGATGTTTTTATATGCATTTACAACAATTATATATCATTTTTGGAGACTAACCTATTAACTTAGTGCCCAGTGCCAGTTGTTGTTTTCTGCCCTGTTTTTGTTTTACAAAATATCAATACCAAACGAAGTCCAAATGCAACGAAACTTTTTGGAGATTTTTTTCTGAACAATACCAACACTAGAAGCTTTGGGAGGAGGCCAGAAGCCCCAGGGGGTGCCCACGAGGCACCAGGGCGCGCCTGGGGGGGGGGGGGGGGGCAGGCGTGCCCCGGTACCTCGTGGGGCCCACAAAACTCCGTTTGACCTAATTCCACCACTATAAATTCCCAAAAAATCAGAAACCCTCAGGAGAGTCCACGAAATACTTTTTCCGCCGTCGCAAGTTTCTGTTCTCGAGAGATTCCATCTGGAGGCCTTCTACGGTACTCCGCCGGAGGGGGAATCGATCACGGAGGGGCTCTACATCAACCTTGCTGCCCTTCCGATGATGCGTGAGTAGTTTACCACAGACCTTCGGGTCCATAGGCAGTAGCTAGATGGCTTCTTCTCTCTTTTTGATCTTCAATACAATGTTCTCCTCGATGTTCTTGGAGTTCTATCCGATGTAATCACTTTTTGCGGTGTGTTTGTTGGGATCCAATGAATTGTGAGTTTATGATCAGATTATCCATGAATATTATTTGAGTCTTCTCTGATCTCTTTTATGCATGATTATTATAGCTTTGTATTTCTTCTCCGAACTATTGATGTTGTTTGTAGGGGGGTGCTACTTGTAGCTTGCGTTGGTATTTTCCCCGAAGAGGAAGGGATGATGCAGCACAGTAGAGGTAAGTATTTCCCTCAGTTATGAAACCAAGGTAATCAATCCAGTAGGAGAATCACGCAACACCTCGTTAGCAGTACCTGCACACAAACAACAAATCCTTGCACCCAACGCAAACGAGGGGTTGTCAATCCCTCGGCGGTAAATCGCAAGATTAAATTGTATGGTGATAGATAGATAGATTAAATAGAAATACAAAATAACATAATTAAAGAAAAAGCGCAGCAAGTATTTTTAGGGTTTTAGTATATGATTTAGATAGACCCGGGGGCCATAGTTTTCACTAGAGGCTTCTCTCATAAAAATAGCATACGGTGGGTAAACAAATTACTGTTGGGCAATTGATAGAAAAGCAAATAATCATGATGATATCCAAGGCAGTGATCATGTAAATAGGCATCATGTCCGAGACAAGAAGACCGACTCCTGCCTGCATCTACTACTATTACTCCACACATCGACCACTATCCAGCATGCATCTAGTGTATTAAGTCCATAAAGAACGGAGTAATGCCTTGAGCAAGATGACATGATGTAGACAAAGTAAACTCACGCATGAATAAACCCCATCTTTTTACCTTTAATAGCAATGATACATACGTGTCATGTCCCTTTCTGTCACTGGGATTGAGCACCGCAAGATCGAACCCATTACAAAGCACCTCTTCCCATGGCAAGATAAATCAATCTAGTTGGCCAAACCAAATCAACAGATTGGAGAAGAAATACGAAGCTATAATAATCATGCATAAAAGAGATCAGAGAAGACTCAAATAATATTCATGGATAATCTGATCATAAACTCACAATTCATCGGATCCCAACAAACACACCGCAAAAAGTGATTACATCGGATAGAACTCCAAGAACAACGAGGAGAACATTGTATTGAAGATCAAAAAGAGAGAAGAAGCCATCTAGCTACTAACTATGGACCCGAAGGTCTGTGGTAAACTACTCATGCATCATCGGAAGGGCAGCAAGGTTGATGTAGAGCCCCTCCGTGATCGATTTCCCCTCTGCGGAGTACCGGAGAAGGCCCCCAGATGGGATCTCTCGAGAACAGAAGCTTGCGGCGGCGGAAAAAGTATTTCCTGGACTCCTCTGTTGGTTTCTCGATTTTTCGGAATTTTTAGTGGTGGAATTAGGTCAAAAGAGTCAGAGGTGGGCCCACGAGGCACCAGGGCATGCCTGCCCCCCCCAGGCGCGCCCTGGTGGCTTGTGGCCACCTCCTGGGTCTTCTGGCCCTCTCCCAAAGCTTCTAGTGTTGGTTATGTCCAGAAAAAAATCTCCAAAAAGTTTCGTGGTATTTGGAATTCGTTTGGTATTGATATTCTGTAAAACCAAAAATAGGCAGAAAACAACAACTCACACTGGGCACTAAGTTAATAGGTTAGTCCCAAAAAATGATATATAATTGCTGTAAATATATATAAAAACATCCAAGATTGATAATATAACAGCATGGAACAATAAAAAAATTATAGATATGTTGGAGACGTATCAGCATCCCCAAGCTTAATTCCTGCTCGTCCTCGAGTAGGTAAATGATAAAAACATAATTTTTGATGTGGAATGCTGCCTATCATATTTATCATATATTCTTTTCTTTTATAGCATGGACATTTGGACTTGAATGATTCAAAGCAATAGTCTATAATTTGACATGAAGATATAAATACTCAAGCATACTGACAAGCAACCATGGCTTTCAAAATATCAACGCTAAAGAAAGTTATCCTAGCCCATTATGCTCAATCATTGATCCATTCATGAAACACACTCAAATATTAGCTACACACGATGCACAACTATGACAATAGTGCTCGCTAGTTGGTGCTTTATAAGAGAAGATGGAGACTTAAGAAAAATAAAAATTGCATAAAAGTAAATAGATAGGCCCTTCGCAATGGGAAGCAGAGATTTGCTAATGTGCCAGAGATCAAAGATTCAATTAGAGAGATAAAATATTTTGAGAGGCATGCTTTTCCTGTCAACGAAAACGATCGAGAATTCCCAATATTTTCCATGCTAGACACATCATAGGCGGTTCCCAAACAGAAAGTAAAGTTTATTTCCTTTCCACCATTCTTTCACAATCCATGGCTAGCCGTATCCACGGGTGCCCTCCATACCAACACTTTCCAAGGAATTTTGTTAATATTTATTTTTGATTCTTTGTGGGACAGGGCATCCCTATTACCAGCCATTCTCTCGTGCAATGACAAGTGAATAAACACTCATCGTGAGAATAACACACCTACCATGGAAAATATTGGCCACCCCCTGCCGCTTCAGGAGCGGTACGGGCACACAAAACGGGAAAATTATTTTGAAAATTAGAGTTGGCACACGCAAATTTACTTGGAACGGCATTGAAATACCGCATATAGGTAGATATAGTGGACTCATTTGGCACAACTTGGGTTTAAGGAGTTTGGATGCACAAGCAGTATTTTCGCTTAGTACAAATGAAGGCTAGCAAATAGATTGAGAAGCAACCAACCAAAAAGCAAAAACGGTCATAAACATGCATTGAACATAACTAACACCGAATAATGCACCATAAGCAGGATATAATTTCTTTGCATAACTATTGACTTGATGTGCATGCATAGGGAATCACAAACCTTAACACTAATATTCTTACTAAACCACAATTACTCACTAACATGACTCACATATCATCATCTCCATATCGCAAAACTATTGCAAGGAATCACACTTATCATATCCAATGATCTATATGAAAGTTTTTATTATATCCCTCTTGAATATTCATCACTTTGGGACCAAATTCATATCTTGTGCAAATTACCATTACTATTATCAACTCTCAAAAAGATTTAAGTGAAGCATGAGAGTGCAAATATTTCTTCAAAATTTTAATCTTATCAACTCTCAAAATAATATAAGTGAAGCATGAGAGTTTATTTCTTCAAAATTTAGCCACCGCCGTGCTCAAAAAGATTTAAGTGAAGCACTAGAGCAACTGCCGAGCTCAAAAAATTTAAGTGAAGCACATAGAGTATTCTAACAAATTATGATAACGTGTGTCTCTCTCAAAATAGGTGTGTTCAGCAAGGATGATTGTGACAAACTAAAAAGCAAACAAAGCAAAGACTCATATAATACAAGACTCTCCAAGTAAAACACATATCATGTGATGAATAAAAATATAGCTCCAAGTAAAATTACTGATGGTTGGTAGAAGAAAGAGGGGATGCCTTCCGGGGCATCCCCAAGCTTAGACGCTTGAGTCTTCCTTGAATATTACCTCGGGGTGCCTCGGGCATCCCCAAGCTTAGGCTCTTGTTACTCCTTATTCCTTCATCCATCGTGATCTCACCCAAAACTTGAAAACTTCAATCACACAAAACTCAACAAAACCTTTGTGAGATCCGTTAGTATAACAAAATAAATCACTACTTTAAGTATTGTTGCAAACCCATTCATATTTTATTTTTGCATTATAACTACTGTATTCTAACTTCTCCATGGCTTATACCCCCCGATACAATCCATAGTTTCATCAAAACAAGCAAGTAGTGCATCAAAAACAGAATTTGTCAAAAACAGAACAGTCCTAAAGGCTTTACTATCTTCCAAATCATCCTAAAGGCTTTACTTGGCACAAACACTAATTTAAAACACAAAAACACAACCATAATAGTAGCATAAATGTGAAAACACACAATAACAGAAACAAAAAAAGAAAAATTTATTTTATTCATTGGGTTGCCTCCCAACAAGCGCTATTGTTTAATGCCCCTAGCTAGGCATAATGCATAGTTTTAAGTATTGTCATCTTTGGTTTTAGCCCTCGCAACTCCTATTTCACTTTCTTTGCCATTATCAATAATATGCACTAGATGATCAAGCTTAGTGCAAAGGGTTTTTATTTCTCTCAAAACACAAAGAGAGATCTTGTGATCTAAAACATCAACCCTCCTATTTTGTGACACCACATTGCTATTTATTTTTGAGGCAAGATTGAATATCCCTCAAAAGTTAGAATCCATACTAGCCTTGATTTCTTTTATTTGCTTAGTTTGACAAAAGCATTCTAGAGTAATAGATTCGATAGTTTCAAATTTTGGCTGTCAAAATATACTTTTCATCTTTTCGTAGGTTGCAAAGGCATCACCCCCAAGAAAATCGTTTTCAAATATAGAATCCAAGACACGTCTATGAGCAAGGGGTATACCAACATAAAAACCTTTAAGGAACAATTTAAGGTGAAACTGATGCCTAGCACTTACTTGTATTTTTAATAATCTATCCCATGCTTCTTTTAAAGATTCGTCACTCAAATATTTAAAGTTTAAAATTCCTGGATCGTCTCCTAAGTACGGAGGGAAAGGCATAACGGGAATCGAACTAGCCATAACGATAAAATGAGCAAACAAGAAAAAGGCAAACAAACAATATTTTTGTATTTTTGTAAAAACTTTTTAGAAGTGGGGGAGATGAAAACGAGAGGCAAATAAAATAAATGCAAGGAGATGAGAGTTTATGCAAAGGTACATGATAGATGTTGATGATGTCTCCCCGGCAACGGTGCCAGAAATTCTTCCTGCTACTTGTAGCTTGCGTTGGTATTTTAGCCGAAGAGGAAGGGATGATGCAGCACAGTAGAGGTAAGTATTTCCCTCAGTTATGAAACCAAGGTTATCAATCCAGTAGGAGAATCACGCAACACCTCGTTAGCAGTACCTGCACACAAACAACAAATCCTTGCACCCAACGCAAACGAGGGGTTGTCAATCCCTCGGCGGTAAATCACAAGATTAAATTGTATGGTGATAGATAGATAGATTAAACAAAAATACAAAATAAAAGAAATAAAGAAAAAGTGCAGCAAGTATTTTTAGGGTTTTAGTATATGATTTAGATAGACCCGGGGGCCATAGTTTTCACTAGAGGCTTCTCTCATAAAAATAGCATACGGTGGGTAAACAAATTACTGTTGGGCAATTGATAGAAAAGCAAATAATCATGACGATATCCAAGGCAATGATCATGTATATAGGCATCACGTCCGAGACAAGTAGACCGACTCCTGCCTGCATCTACTACTATTACTCCACACATCGACCGTTATCCAGCATGCATCTAGTGTATGAAGTCCATAAAGAACGGAGTAACGCCTTAAGCAAGATGACATGATGTAGACAAAGTAAACTCACGCATGAATAAACCCCATCTTTTTACCCTTAATAGCAATGATACATACGTGTCATGTCCCTTTCTGTCACTGGGATTGAGCACCGCAAGATCGAACCCATTACAAAGCACCTCTTCCCATGGCAAGATAAATCAATCTAGTTGGCCAAACCAAATCAATAGATCGGAGAAGAAATACGAAGCTATAATAATCATGCAGAAAAGATATTAGAGAAGACTCAAATAATATTCATGGATAATCTGATCATAAACTCACAATTCATCGGATCCCAACAAACACACTGCAAAAAGTGATTACATCGGATAGAACTCCAAGAACATCGAGGAGAAAATTGTATTGAAGATCAAATAGAGAGAAGAAGCCATCTAGCTACTAACTATGGACCCGAAGGTCTGTGGTAAACTACTCACGCATCATCGGAAGGGCAGCAAGGTTGATGTAGAGCCCCTCCGTGATCGATTTCCCCTCCGGCGGAGTACCGGAGAAGGCCCCCAGATGGGATCTCTCGAGAACAGAAGCTTGCGACGGCGGAAAAAGTATTTCGTGGACTCCTCTGTTGGTTTCCAGATTTTTGGGAATTTATAGTGGTGGAATTAGGTCAAAAGAGTCAGAGGTGGGCCCACAAGGCACCAGGGCGTGCCTGCCCCCCCAAGGCGCGCCCTGGTGGCTCGTGGCCACCTTCTGGGTCTTCTGGCCCTCTCCCAAAGCTTCTAGTGTTGGTTATGTCCAGAAAAAAATCTCCAAAAAGTTTCGTGGCATTTGGACTTCGTTTGGTATTGATATTCTGTAAAACCAAAAACAGGCAGAAAACAGCAACTGGCACTGGGCACTAAGTTAATAGGTTAGTCCCAAAAAATGATATATAATTGCTGTAAATGTATATAAAAACATCCAAGAGTGATAATATAACAGCATGGAACAATAAAAAATTGTAGATACGTTGGACATGGGAGAAGTCTTGTCATAAGTAATCATGTGAATTTGGTATTCGTTCGATATTTTGATGATATGTATGTTGTTGATTCTCTTAGTGGTGTCATGTGAACGTCGACTAAATGACACTTCATCATCTTTGGGCCTAAGGGAATGCATTGTGGAGTAGTAATTAGATGATGGGTTGCTAGAGTGATAGAATCTTAAACCCTAGTTTATGCGCTATTCCGTAAGGGGCTGATTTGGATCCATATGTTTAATGCTATGGTTAGACTTATCTTAATTCTTCTTTCGTAGTTGCGGATGCTTGCGAGAGGGGGTAATCATAAGTGGGAGGCATGCTCAAGTAAGAATAGCACCCAAGCACCGGTCCACCCACATACCAAATTATCAAAGTAGCGAACGCAAATCAAACAAACATGATGAAAGTGACTATATGAAATTCCCATGTGTCCTCAAGAACGCTTTGCTTATTATACGAGTTTATTCCGGCTTGTCCTTTGCTACAAAAAGGATTGGTCCACCTTGCTGCACTTTATTATATTTGTTACTTGTTACTTGTTACGAATTATCTTGCTACCAAAAATATCTGTTACCGCTACTTTCAGTATTTGCAGAGAATACCTTGCTGAAAACCGGTTGTCATTTCCTTCTGCTCCTCGTTGGGTTCGACACTCTTACTTATCGAAAGGACTACGATTGATCCCCTATACTTGTGGGTCATCAAGACTCTTTTCTGGCGCCGTTGCCGGGGAGTGAAGCGCCTTTGGTGAGTGGAATTTGGTAAGGAAACATTTATATTACATGCTAAAATTTATTGTCACTTGTCACTATTTAAAGTAATCCTTTGAGGGGCTTGTTAGGGGTATCTTCACCTCGACCGGAAGAAACAAGAGTTTCTCCTCCACCTATTGCACGTACTGAAAATATTTATTATGAAATTCCTTTGGGTATGATAGAGAAATTGCTAGCTAATTCTTATGCAGGAGATGGGACGGTACAATATACTGATATGCACATGATCTATATGGATGAAATTTGTGGATTGTTTAAGCTTGCAGGTTTATCCGGAGATGGAGTTAAGAAGAAAGTATTCCCTTTATCTTTGGAGGGAAAGGAATTGACATGGTATAGGCTATGTGATGATACTGATACATGGGACTGGAACCGGTTGAAGCTGGGATTCCACCGGAAATTTTATCCTATGCATTTGGTTCATCGTGATCGGAATTATATATATAATTTTTGGCCTCGTGAAGGAGAAAGTATCGCTCAAGCTTGGGGGAGGCTTAAGTATATGTTGCATACATGCCCCAATCATGAGCTCTCAAGAGAAATAATCCTTCAAAACTTTTATGCTCGACTTTCTCATAATGATCAATCCATGCTCGATACTTCTTCTGCTGGTTCCTTTATGAAGAAAACTATTGAATCCAGATGGGACCTTCTTGAAAGAATTAAACGCAATTATGAGGATTGGGAAATCGACAAAGGTAATGAGTCAGGTATAAATCTTGAGTTTGATTGTGTTAAATCTTTTATGGAAACTGATGCTTTTCATAAGTTTAGTACTAAATATGGACTTGACTCTGAGATAGTAGTTACCTTTTGTGAATCTTTTGCTGCTCATGTTGATCTCCCTAAGGAGAAATGGTTTAAATATCATCCACCTATTGAATTGAAAGAAGAACCTGTTAGTATTAAAGAAGAAACAATTGTTTACCATGTTGATCCAGTTGTGCCCACTGCTTATATTGAGAAACCTCCTTTCCCTGTTAGGATTAAGGAACATGCCAAAGCTTCAACTGTAGTCAATAAGAGTAAAATTAGAGCACCTAGACCTTCTAAGAAAATTAAAGTCGAACCTAGTGTTGCAATGGTTAAAGATCTTTTGATTGATAACATTGCTGGACATGTCATATATTTCTGTGATGAAGCAACTAGAATTGCTAAGCCAGACCCTAAAGATAAAAATAAACATGTAGTTGGCATGCCTGTTATTTCTGTGAAAATTGAAGATCATTGCTATCATGGTTTATGTGATATTGGTGCTAGTGTGAGTGCTATTTCGTTTACTCTCTATCAAGAAGTCATGAATGATATTGCACCCGTTGAGATTCAAGATATTGATGTTACTATTAAGCTTGCAAACAGAGATACTATTTCACCGCTTGGGATTGTTAGAGATGTTGAAGTCTTGTGTGGTAAGATCAAATACCCTACTGATTTTCTTGTTCTTGGATCGCCACAAGATGATTTTTGTCCCATTATATTTGGTAGACCCTGCTTGAATACTGTTAATGCTAAGATTGATTGCACTAAATAAATTGTTAGTGTTAAATTTGGTGAGATGTCTCATGAGTTTAATTTCTCTAAGTTCCATAGACAACCTCATGATAAAGAATTGCCTAGTAAGGATGAAATCATTGGTCTTGCTTCTATTGCTATGCCTCCTACTGATCCACTAGAACAATATTAGCTTGAGCATGAGAATGACATGCATATGAGTGAAAGAAATAAAATAGATGAATTATTCTTTAAACAAGCACCTATCCTTAAACATAATCTGCCTGTTGAAACCTTGGGAGGTCAACCTCCACCCAAGGGTGATCCTGTGTTTGAATTGAAGCAATTACCTGATACGCTTAAATATGCTTATCTTGATGAAAAGAAGATATATCCTGTTATTATTAGTGCTAACCTTTCAGAGCATGAAGAAAAGAGATTACTTAAAACTATGAGGAAGCACCGTGCTGCTATTGGATATACTCTTGATGATCTTATGGGCATTAGTCCCACTTTATGTCAGCATAAAATTCATATGGAGCCAGACGCTAAACCCGTTGTTGATCATCAAAGAAGGCTGAATCCTAAAATGAAGGATGTGGTAAGAACTGAAATATTAAAGCTTCTGGAAGCAGGTATAATTTATCCCATAGCTGATAGCAGATGGGTAAGTCCTGTTCATTGTGTTCCTAAAAAAGGAGTTATTATCGTTGTTCCTAAAGATAAAAATGAACTCATCCCACAAAGAATTGTAACTGGTTATAGGATGGTAATTGATTTCAGAAAATTAAATAAAGCTACTAGGAAAGATCATTACCCTTTGCCTTTTATTGATCAAATGTTAGAAATATTGTCTAAGCATACACACTTTTGTTTCCTAGATGGTTACTCTGGTTTCTCTCAAATACCTGTATCACCTGAAGATCAAGAGAAAACCACCTTTACTTGTCCTTTTGGAACTTATGCTTATCGTCGTATGCCTTTTGGTTTATGTAATGCACATGCTACCTTTCAAAGATGTATGAATGCTATATTCTCTGACTTTTGTGAAAAGATTGTTGAGGTTTTCATGGATGATTTCTCCGTTTATGAAACTTCTTTTGATGATTGCTTAAGCAACCTTGATCGAGTTTTGCAGAGATGCGAAGAAAGTAATCTTGTCTTGAATTGGGAGAAGTGCCACTTTATGGTTAATGAAGGTATAGTCCTTGGGCATAAAATTTCTGAAAGAGGTATTGAAGTTGATAAAGCTAAGGTTGATGCTATTGAGAAAATGCCATGTCCTAAAGATATCAAAGGTATAAGAAGTTTCCTTGGTCATGCTGGTTTCTATAGAAGGTTTCTAAAAGACTTCTCTAAAATTTCTAGACCTCTTACCAATCTCTTGCAAAAAGATGTTCTGTTTGTTTTTGATGATGATTGTGTAGAAGCCTTTGAAATACTAAAGGAAGCCTTAATTTCTGCACCTATTGTTCAACCACCTGATTGGAACATACCTTTTGAAATTATGTGTGATGCTAGTGATTATGCTGTTGGTGCTGTTGTAGGACAGAAAGTTGATAAGAAATTAAATGTTATCCATTATGCTAGTAAAACTCTAGACAGCGCTCAAAGGAATTATGCTACTACTGAGAAAGAATTTTTAGCAGTTGTGTTTGCATGTGATAAATTTAGATCTTATATTGTTGATTCCAAGGTTACTGTTCACACTGATCATGCTGCTATTAAATACCTTGTGGAAAAGAAAGATGCTAAACCTAGACTTATTAGATGGGTTCTTCTGCTACAAGAATTTGATTTGCATATTGTTGATAGGAAGGGAGCTGAGAATGCCGTAGCAGATAATTTGTCTAGAATGGAAAATGTTCTTGATGACCCACTTCCTATTAATGATGATTTTCCTGATGAACAATTAGCTGTGATAAATGCTTCTCGTAATACTCCTTGGTATGCAGACTATGCTAATTACATTGTTGCTAAATACATACCACCTAGCTTTACATATCAACAAAAGAAAACGTTTTTCTTTGATTTAAGACATTACTTTTGGGATGACCCACATCTATATAAGGAAGGAGTAGATGGTATTATTAGACGTTGTGCACCTGAGCATGAACAGGAACAAATCCTACGTAAGTGTCACTCCGAGGCCTATGGGGGACATCATGCGGGAGACCGAACTGCACACAAGGTATTACAATCTGGTTTTTATTGGCCCACTCTTTTCAAGGATGCACATAAGTTTGTCCTTTCTTGTGATGAATGTCAAAGAATCGGTAATGTTGGTAGACGTCAGGAAATGCCTATGAATTATTCACTTGTTATTGAACCATTTGATGTTTGGGGTTTTGATTATATGGGACCTTTTCCTAAATCCAATGGGTATACACATATTTTAGTTGTTGTTGATTACGTTACTAAGTGGGTAGAAGCTATTTAAACTAGTAGTGCTGATCATAACACTTCTATTAAAATGCTTAAGGAAGTCATTTTCCCGAGGTTCGGAGTCCCTAGATATTTAATGACTGATGGTGGTTCACATTTCATTCATGGTGCTTTCCGTAAGTTGCTTGCTAAATATGATGTTAACCATAGAATTGCATCCCCTTACCATCCTCGGTCTAGTGGTCAAGTTGAATTAACTAATAGGGAAATAAAATTGATTTTGCAAAAGACTGTTAATAGATCCAGAAAGAATTAGTCTAAGAAACTTGATGATGCATTATGGGCTTACAGAACTGCATATAAAAATCCTATGGGTATGTCTCCGTATAAAATGGTTTATGGAAAAGCATGTCATTTACCTCTTGAATTAGAACATAAAGCTTATTGGGCAATTAAAGAACTTAATTATGATTTTAAACTTGACGGTGAGAAGAGGTTATTTGATATTAGCTTCTTAGATGAATGGAGAACCCAAGCCTATGATAATGCTAAGTTGTTTAAAGAAAAAGTTAAAAGGTGGCATGACAAAAGAATTCAAAAACAGGAATTCAAAGTAGGTGATCATGTTCTATTATACAATTCTTGTTTGAGATTCTTTGCAGGAAAACTTCTCTCTAAATGGGAAGGACCGTATATCATCGAAGAAGTTTATCGCTCCGTAGCCATCAAAATAAACAACTCCGAAGGCACTAATCCAAGAGTGGTGAATGGGCAAATAATTAAGCACTATATTTCAGGTACTCCTATTAATGTTGAAACTAATATTATTGAAACAATTACACCGGAAGAGCACATCAAAGAGTCCTTCCGGAACGCTCCAGAATCCTGAAAAGGGGTAGGTATGTGATACGGTAAGTAAACCGACTCCAAAAATTTCATAAAAATTATTTCTGTCAGTTTTGGAATATTAGAAAAATTACAAAAATAAGAATCAGCCGAGGGGACCCACGTGCTGCCCACAAGGCAGTAGGGCGCGGCCACCCCCCTGGGCGCACCCTAGTGCCTTGTGGGCCCCACGTGTTCCTTCCCGACTCCGTTTTCTTCCTGTATTGCTTGTTTTGCAAGATAAAAATTCTTTATATATACTCCTGTATGTTTTGACCACCGCATCGCGAGTTTCTCCTTTGTTCTTGTTTCAGGCTATTTTTCTGACAGATCTAGGTCGCCATGACGTCTCCAAGCTCGTCCAAGGACAAGTTTTATGAGAAGGTCATCAACCCGTACCTACCAGAGGTGATGAAGCACCCTCAAACCATTGAGATGCGTGAGGGGGTGCTCCACATCCGGGATGTTCAAGGACCCAAGAAGACCGGGAGTGTGGAGGCCAGGCTCGAAGCGGTGGAGCAGGAGATTTTCAAGTGCCAAGGGATGGTAGAACGTGGACTCAGCACCAACCACTCCATGATCACGGAATTCACCCGCGATCGCAAGGTGGACGGCAAGAATATTGGGGACGTCATCTTCAAGCTCAATGATCGGATTGATTATCTTCAGGCCCAAATCTATGATCTTCAAAACCAAAATTTTGAGTATGAGGCAAGATTCAAAGGTATGAGTTTAGCTGCAAGTTTCAGGACCCCGGAGGCTCGTTCATCTTTTTATGATGGGGAACCTATGCCATGGAAGCCGGAGGATAAGCCCACCACTTCATCACCACCACCATCACCAAAGAAGGAGACTTGAGTACATGGGTATGGGCACTCCCCTTGGCTTGTGCGAAGCTTGGGGGAGGCTCCCCGGTATCGTATCACCATCACTTTCTCATCATCATTATCTATCTTAGTTCGATCCTTAGTTATTTCGTGATTTAGAGGAATAAAGTTTTAGTATGATTTAGTTTTGAGCGCTTGCTGTGTGATCTATCTATCTATGTAATCATGTGTGAAAGTTATATAATAAAGATTAGTTTGAGTTGAGTGTTTTGCTTTTGATGATCCAATCTTAGAAATAAAGAATAAAAAGTAAGATCATATGCTAATCTCATGGGGAGTGATGACTTCACATAAAAGAAGTATAATTGATAAAACTTGTTGGAAGTTGACAAACATAGCATTGGTCATTGTAGCAATTCATGAAAAAGTAATAAAGGAAGAGAGGTCTCACATATAAATATACTATCTTGGACATCTTTTATGATTGTGAGCCCCCATCAAATATTCTATGACAATTAGTTGACGTTGGACAAGGAAGACAACGTAATGGGTTATGTTTGCTTATATTCACATAGAAGTTATATTGTTTTGGATCCTCTAACATGTGGTGTTTGCCACCTATCTTTGCTAGCCAAAAAATCTGCACCAAGTAGAGATACTACTTGTGCATCCAAAAACCCTTAAACCCAGTTTCATGTCATGAGAGTCCACTATATCTACCTATGGATTGAATAAGATCCTTCAAGTAAGTTGTCATCGGTGCAAAGCAATAAAAATTGGTCCTAAATATGTATGAACTTTTATTGTAAGGGAAAATAAGCTTTGTACGATCTTGTGATGGTGGAGCAATAAAAGCGACAGACTGCATAACAAAGGTCGCTATCACAAGGGGCAATATAAAGTGACGTTCCTTTACATTAAGAGCTTGCACATCCAAAAACAAAAGCGCATGACAACCTCTGCTTCCCTCTGCGAAGGGCCTATCTTTTTCTTTATGTATTTACTTTCATGCAAGAGTCATTAGTATTCTTCTCTATTCCGTTTTTATTTTCTCTTTTGGCAAACATCATGTGGTGGGGATTGATCCATGCATATATATCCAGTTGAATGTAGGTGATCATGAGTTATTATTGTTGACATTACCCTTGAGGTAAATACGTTGGGAGGCGAAAATTATAAGCCCCTATCTTTCTATGTGTTCGACTGAAACTTTTGCTCCATAAGTAAGCCGTGAGTGTCAGCAATCATAGAAGACTAAATGATAGTTGAGTATGTGAACTTGCTAAACAAAGCTCTTACATAGACTCTTTCTGATAATATGATGAATTGCAATTGCTTCAGTGACTGAGATCATAGTTTGTTAGTTTTCAATTTGGTTTATGGTTCATACTTTAACTTGTGAATGAATTGTCACTTCTTCATGAGAAGTTTTATGATGACATATTGCTGTTATAATAAAGATCATGATGCTCCATGTCCATATTTTATTTTTATCGACGTCTCTCTCTCTAAACATGTGGTCATGATTATCGATTTCGACTTTTCGCTTGAGGGCAAGCGAGGTCTAAGCTTGGGGGAGTTGATACGTCCAATTTGCATCATGATTTTTTACTGTTATTTATTATGTTTTTGATCATTATTTCACTTTATGGTACAATTCTTATGCCTTTTCTCTCTTAATTTGCAAGATTTACATGAAGAGAGAGAATGCGGGCAGCTGAAATTCTGGACCTGAAATAGCCATATCAGAGATACCTATTCTACAGAGCTCCAATTGACCTGAAATTTCACTGTGATTTTTTATTAAATATAGAAAAAATACTGGAGAAAAGAGTTTACAGAGGGGACCCACCAGCTGCCCACAAGGCAGTAGGGCGCGGCCACCCCCCTGGGAGCGCCCTAGTGCATTGTGGGGCCCACAGCTGGCGTCTGGCCCCCTCCTTCTGCTATATGAAGCCATTTGCCCTAGAAAAAAAATCAAGAGAAGGCTTTTGGGACGAAGCGCCACCGTCTCGAGGCAGAACCTAGGCAGGAGCTATTTTGCTCTCCGGCGGAGCGATTCCGCCGGGGATACTTCCCTCCGGGAGGGGGAAATTGGAGCCATCGACATCACCAACGATCCTCTCATCGTGGGAGGACCAATCTTCATCAACATCTTCACCAGAACCATCTCATCTCAAACCCTAGTTTATCTCTTGTATTCAATCTTTGTCTCAAAACCTCAGATTGGTACATGTGGGCTGCTAGTAGTGTTGATTACATCTTGTAGTTGATGCTAGTTGGTTTATTTGGTGGACGATTATATGTTCAAATCTTTAATACTATTCAACACCCCTCCGATCTTGAACATGAATATGATTTGTGAGTAGTTACTTTTGTTCTTGAGGACATGGGAGAAGTCTTGTCATAAGTAATCATGTGAATTTGGTATTCGTTCGATATTTTGATGATATGTATCTTGTTGATTCTCTTAGTGGTGTCATGTGAACGTCGACTACATGACACTTCACCATCTTTGGGCCTAAGGGAATGCATTGTGGAGTAGTAATTAGATGATGGGTTGCTAGAGTGACAGAAGCTTAAACCCTAGTTTATGCGCTATTCCGTAAGGGGCTGATTTGGATCCATATGTTTAATGCTATGGTTAGATTTATCTTAATTCTTCTTTCGTAGTTGCGGATGCTTGCGAGAGGGGGTAATCATAAGTGGGAGGCTTGTTCAAGTAAGAACAGCACCCAAGCACCGGTCCACCCACATACCAAATTATCAAAGTAGCGAACACAAATCAAACAAACATGATGAAAGTGACTAGATGAAATTCCCATGTGTCCTCGAGAACGCTTTGCTTATTATACGAGTTCGTTCCGGCTTGTCCTTTGCTACAAAAAGGATTGGGCCACCTTGCTGCACTTTATTATATTTGTTACTTTTTACTTGTTACGAATTATCTTGCTATCAAAAATATCTGTTACCGCTACTTTCAGTACTTGCAGAGAATACCTTGCTGAAAACCGCTTGTCATTTCCCTTCTGCTCCTCGTTGGGTTCGACACTCTTACTTATCGAAAGGACTACGATTGATCCCCTATACTTGTGGGTCATCAAGACTCTTTTTTGGCGCCGTTGCCGGGGAGTGAAGCGCCTTTGGTTTGTGGAATTTGGTATGGAAACATTTATATTACGTGTCGAAATTTATTGTCACTTGTCACTATGGAAAGTAATCCTTTGAGGGGCTTGTTCGGGGTATCTTCACCTTGACCAGAAGAAACAAGAGTTGCTCCTCCACCTATTGAACGTACTGAAATATTTATTATGAAATTCCTTCGGGTATGATAGAGAAATTGCTAGCTAATCCTTATGCAGGAGATGGGAAGGTACATCCTGATATGCACTTGATCTATGTGGATGAAATTTGTGGATTGTTTAAGCTTGCAGGTTTATCCGGAGATGGAGTTAAGAAGAAAGGATTCCCTTTATCTTTGGAGGGAAAGGCATTGACATGGTATATGCTATGTGATGATACTGATACATGGGACTGGAACCGGTTGAAGCTGGAATTCCACCAGAAATTTTATCCTATGCATTTGGTTCATCGTGATCGGAATTATATATATAATTTTTGTCCTCATGAAGGAGAAAGTATCGCTCAAGCTTGGGGGAGGCTTAAGTATATGTTGCATACATGCCCCAATCTTGAGCTCTCAAGAGAAATAATCCTTCAAAACATTTATGCTCGGCTTTCTCATAATGATCAATCCATGCTCGATACTTCTTCTGCTGGTTCCTTTATGAAGAAAACTATTGAATCCAGATGGGACCTTCTTGAAAGAATTAAACGCAATTATGAGGATTGGGAAATCGACAAAGGTAATGAGTCCGATATAAATCTTGAGTTTGATTGTGTTAAATCTTTTATGGAAACTGATGCTTTTCATAAGTTTAGTACTAAATATGGACTTGACACTGAGATAGTATCTACCTTTTGTGAATCTTTTGCTGCTCATGTTGATCTCCCTAAGGAGAAATGATTTAAATATCATCCACCTATTGAATTGAAAGAAGAACCTGTTAGTATTAAAGAAGAAATAATTGTTTATCATGTTGATCCAGTTGTGCCCACTGCTTATATTGAGAAACCTCCATTCCCTATTAGGATTAAGGAATATGCCAAAGCTTTAACTGTAGTCAATAAGAGTAAAATTAGAGCACCTAGACCTTCTGAGCAAATTAAAGTTGAACCTAGTGTTGCATTGGTTAAAGATCTTTTGGTTGATAACATTGATGGACATGTCATATATTTCTGTGATGAAGCAACTAGAATTGCTAAGCCAGACCCTAAATATAAAAATAAACCTGTAGTTGGCTTGCCTGTTATTTCTGTTAAATTGGAGATCATTGCTATCATGGTTTATGTGATATTGGTGCTAGTGTGAGTGTTATTTCGTTTACTCTCTATCAAGAAGTCATGAATGATATTGCACCCGTTGAGATTGAAGATATTGATGTTACTATTAAGCTTGCAAACAGAGATACTATTTCACCGCTTGGGATTGTTAGAGATGTTGAAGTCTTGTGTGGTAAGATCAAATATCCTACTGATTTTCTTGTTCTTGGATTGCCACAAGATGATTTTTGTCCCATTATATTTGGTAGACCCTTCTTGAATACTGTTAATGCTAAGATTGATTGCACTAAAGAAATTGTTAGTGTTAAATTTGGTGAGATGTCTCATGAGTTTAATTTCTCTAAGTTCCGTAGACAACCTCATGATAAAGAATTGCCTAGTAAGGATGAAATCATTGGTCTTGCTTCTCTTGCTGTGCCTCCTACTGATCCACTAGTACAATATTTGCTTGAGCATGAGAATGACATGCATATGAGTGAAAGAAATGAAATAGATGAATTATTCTTTACACAATCTGCCTGTTGAAACCTTGGGAGGTCCACCTCCACCCAAGGGTGATCCTGTGTTCGAATTGAAACAATTACCTGATACGCTTAAATATGCTTATCTTGATGAAAAGAAGATATATCCTGTTATTATTAGTGCTAACCTTTCAGGGCATGAAGAAAAGAGATTACTTAAAACTCTGAGGAAGCACCGTGCCGCTATTGGATATACTCTTGATGATCTTAAGGGCATTAGTCCCACTTTATGTCAGCATAAAATTCATATGGAGCCAGACACTAAACCCGTTGTTGATCATCAAAGAAGGCTGAATCCTAAAATGAAGGATGTGGTAAGAACTGAAATATTAAAGCTTCTGGAAGCAGGTATAATTTATCCCATAGCTGATAGCAGATGGGTAAGTCATGTTCATTGTGTTCCTCAAAAAGGAGGTATTACCGTTGTTCCTAATGATAAAAATGAACTCATCCCACAAAGAATTGTAACTGGTTATAGGATGGTAATAGATTTCAGAAAATTAAATAAAGCTACTAGGAAAGATCATTACCCTTTGCCTTTTATTGATCAAATGCAAGAAAGATTGTCTAAGCATACACACTTTTGTTTCCTAGATGGTTACTCTGGTTTCTCTCAAATACCTGTATCACCTGAAGATCAAGAGAAAACCACCTTTACTTGTCCTTTTGGAACTTATGCTTATCGTCGTATGCCTTTTGGTTTATGTAATGCACCTGCTACCTTTCAAAGATGTATGACTGCTATATTCTCTGACTTTTGTGAAAAGATTGTTGAGGTTTTCATGGATGATTTCTCCATTTACGGAACTTCTTTTGATGATTGCTTAAGCAACCTTGATCGAGTTTTGCAGAGATGCGAAGAAACTAATCTTGTGTTGAATTGGGAGAAGTGCCACTTTATGGTTAATGAAGGTATAGTCCTTGGGCATAAAATTTCTGAAAGTGGTATTGAAGTTGATAAAGCTAAGGTTGATGCTATTGAGAAAATGCCATGTCCTAAAGATATCAAAGGTATAAGAAGTTTCCTTGGTCATGCTGGTTTCTATAGAAGGTTTATAAAAGACTTCTCTAAAATTTCTAGACCTCTTACCAATCTCTTGCAAAAAGATGTTCCGTTTGTTTTTGATGATGATTGTGTAGAAGCCTTTGAAATACTTAAGAAAGCCTTAATTTCTGCACCTATTGTTCTACCACCTGATTGGAACCTACCTTTTGAAATTATGTGTGATGCTAGTGATTATGTTGTTGGTGCTGTTCTAGGATAGAGAGTTAATAAGAAATTAAATGTTATCCATTATGCTAGTAAAACTCTAGACAGCGCTCAAAGGAATTATGCTACTACTGAGAAAGAATTTTTAGCAGTTGTGTTTGCATGTGATAAATTTGGATCTTATATTGTTGATTCCAAGGTTACTGTTCACACTGATCATGCTGCTATTAAATACCTTATGGAAAAGAATGATGCTAAGCCTTGACTTATTAGATGGGTACTTCTGCTACAAGAATTTGATTTGCATATTGTTGATAGGAAGGGAGTTGAGAATCCCGTAGAAGGTCACTGTAGCATGACACTGATGGGGAACGAAGCATGAAAATTAAAAAATTTCCTACGAACACCCAAGATCTATCTAGGAGAAGCATAGCAACGAGAGAGGAGAGTGTGTCTACGTACCCTCATAGACCGAAAGTGGAAGCGTATATAACGCGGTTGATGTAGTCGTACTCTTCGCGATCCGATCACGATCCAACCGATCTAGTGCCGAACGGACGGCACCTCCGAGTTTAGCACACGTGCGGCTCGATGACGTCTCCTCCTCCTTGATCCAGCAAGAGAAGGCGGAGAAGTAGATGGGATCACAACCAGCACGACGGCGTGGTGGTGATGGAGGTGGTGGAGCACCGACAGCGCTTCGCTAAGCGTCGTCGGGACGAGGCGGTGGTGTAACGGGAGAGAGAGGGGCGCCCAGGGGCTGGTGTGTTGTTTGGGGGCGCCCCCTCCTCTATATATATAGGTGGAGAGGCATGGGGAACAGCCCCTTGATACGTCTCCAATGTATCTATAATTTATGAAGTATTCATGCCATATTTATAACAATTCTATATGGTTTTGGTATGATTTGATTAGAACTAATCCGGACTGACGCTGTTTTCAGCAGAACTACCATGGTGTTGTTTTTTGTGCAGAAATGAAAGTTTTCCAAATGAGCTGAAACTTTTTGGAGATTTTTTATTGGACAAATAAAAAATATTGGCACCAAGACCCACTGGAGGGGGGCCACCCAGTGCCCACGAGGCACCAGGGCGCGCCACCCCCCCAGGCGCGCCCTGGTACCTCGTGGGGCCCACATGGCTCCGTTTCGCGTGATTCCAACGCTGAAAATTATATATATTCAGAAACCCTCGAAAGTTAACCTAGATGAGTTTTTACGCCGCCGCAAGCCTCTGTACCAGAGAGATCCCATCTACAACCCTTTTCCGGCACCTTGCCGGAGGGGGGAAGGCATCACCGGAGGCCATCTTCATCATCCCGGCGGTCTCCATGACGAGGAGGGAGTAGTTCACCCTCGGGGCTGAGGGTTTGTACCAGTAGCTATGTGTTTGATCTCTCTCTCTCGTGTTCTTGAGATGGCACGATCTTGATGTATCGCGAGCTTTGTTGATATAGATGAATCATATGGAGTTTTCCCCTCTCTATCTTCTTGTGATGAATTGAGTTTTCCCTTTGAAGTTTTCTTATCAGATTGAGTCTTTAAGGATTTGAGAACACTTGATGTATGTCTTGCATATGAATATCTGTGGTGACAATGGGATATTCACTTGAGTCACTTGATGTATGTTTTGGTGATCAACTTGCGGGTTCCGTGACCTTGGGGATTTATGCATAAGGGTTGGCACACGTTTTCGTCTTGACTTTCCGGTAGAAACTTTGGGGCACTCTTTGAAGTTCTTTGTGTTGGTTTGAATAGATGAATCTGAGATTGTGTGATCCATATTGTATAATCAAACCCGTGGGTACTCGTGGTGACATTGGAGTGCCTAGGTGACATTAGGGTTTTGGTTGATGTGTATCTTAAGGTGTTATTTTAGTACGATCTCTAGGGCTGTTTGTGACATTTAATTGGGATGGCTCATAAGATTGATCGGGAAGGATAACTTTGAGGTGGTTTCGTACCCTACAACAATTTCTTCGTTTGTTCTCCGCTATTTGTGACTTTGGAGTGAACTCTTTGTCGCACGTGAGGGATTTACATATGATTCAACTATGTCAACAATGCTGGGAGATCGCACTAGTGAAAGTATGAACCCTAGGCCTTGTTTCTAAGCATTGCAATACCGTTTTTATGCCCGTTTACTATTTGCTACCTTGCTGTTTTTATATTTTCAGATTACAAAAACCTATATCTACTATCCATACTACACTTTTATCACCATCTCTTCGCCGAACTAGTGCACCTATACAATTTACCATTGTATTGGGTGTGTTGGGGACACAAGAGATTTCTTGTATTTGGTTGCAGGGTTGTTTGAGAGATACCATCTTCAACCTACGCCTCCCACGAATTGATAAACCTTAGGTCATCCACTTGAGGGAAAATTGCTACTGTCCTACAAAACTCTGCGCTTGGAGGCCCAACACGACTCTACAAGAATAAGTTGTGTAGTAGACATCAAGCTCTTTTCTGGCGTCGTTGCCGGGGAGGTGAGTGCTTGAAGGTATATCTTTAGATCTTGCAATCGAATCTTTTAGTTTCTTGTTTTATCACTAGTTTGGTTTATTAAAGAAAACTACAAAAATGGAATTGAGGTTGCCTCATATTATTCGTCTTTATCATGTCTTTCTTGAAAATAAGGATTCCGATAATTGTGCTCAATTGATAGAAAAAGAATTCAATGAAATGTTTGGCATAAAATCTTTGAATGATGAGCATGATTGCAATGTTGTTAATATGAATTCCTTGAATACCCATGATGCTAATGATATGCAAAGCTAAAAGCTTGGGGATGCTATGTGTGATGAAGATGATATTTTTAGTCCCCCAAGTTTTGATGAGAAAATCTATTATGATGATAACATGCCTCCTATTCATGATGATTATTGTGATGACTTGTATGCTATAAAGAATAATGATAACCATGAAACTTGTCATCATGATTTTAATGTTCAAATTCATTATGCCAATCAAGTATCTCATGATAAATATTTTGTTGCGTTTGCTCCCACTATTATGAATGAGAAGAAAATTGCTTATGTGGAGAGTAGTAAGATTTCTATGCTTATGTATCATGACAAGAATGCTTTATGTGATAGCTATATTGTTGAATTTCTTCATGATGCTACTTAAAATTATTATGAGAGAGGATCATATGGTTCTACATATCTCAATAATATCAAGTTTCCTCTCTTTATGTTGAAAGTTTTGAAGTCTTGCCTATTTTGCCTTCCTATGCTAGTTGATTCTTGCTCACATAAATTATTTGCTCACAAAATCCCTATGCATAGGAAGTGGGTTAGGCTTAAATGTGTTTGATATATTTCTCATGATGCCCCCTTTACGTTTCAATTCTTTATTTCTATGTGAGCATCATTCAAAATTATCATGCCTAGCTAAAAGGCTTTAAAGAAAAGCGCTTGTTGGGAGACAACCCAATATTTATACCTACTTTTTTTGCATGTTCACATGATTAAGCTACTGTAGTAATCATGTTTTATATGTTTTCTTTCAATAAAGTGCCAAGTAAAACCTTTGGGATAGTGTGGATACTTGTTGATTCAATTCTGTGCAAAAACAGAAACTTTTGCCTCCAGTGTTTAATTTCCCAGATTTTACTGGAGCGTCAAAAAATTCGGAAATTTTTATACAGTATTTATATGCAAATTTTTGACGTTTTCCTAATTTTTCAGATTTTTTATAGTTCCAGATGTATGGTAGTTGCTCAGATCATTACAGACCGTTCTGTTTTTGACAGATCCTGTTTTCAATGCATAGTTTGCTTGTTTTAATGTTTCCATAGCTTATACTATGAGATATAAATTGTGGAAATGATAGAATACAGTAGGAATTATATGGGAACAATTGTGAATCTTGTCTTGGACAGTACCTAAGTGATGGTTTATTCTTTATCATACTAACCGTTCTCACAAAGTTCCGTTAAGTTTTGTGTGATTGAAGTTTTCAAGTTTTGGGTGAGATATCGATATGAGGAGAATAAGGAGAGGCAAGACCCTAAGCTTGGGGATGCCCAAGGCACCCCAAGGTAATATTCAAGGAATACCCAAGCAACTAAGCTTGGGGATGCCCCGGAAGGCATCCCCTCTTTCGTCTTCAACATTATCGGTAACCTCACTTGGAGCTATATTTTTATTCATCACATAATATGAGTTTTCCTTGGAGTGTCATTTTCTTCTGTTGATATTTGCTTGGTGCTATCAATAATCATGTTTTGTATCTTTTTGTTCAATAAAATGCCATTTATAGCCTTTACCATGCTCAGTTTGCAAGTTCATGTGTTGCTATTTGAAAACAGAAAGTTTTCTGTTATGTCCAGAATATTCCTGAATATTCAGAACATGATAAAAATATGAATTTTTTACACAGTAAGAATGAATGAGTTCTCTGTCACGTGGTAATTTTTCAGAATTTTTGGAGTTAGGGAAGTATGGATTCTTATTCACCCTTTACAGACTATCCTGTTTTGGCAGATTGCTGTTATAGTTGCATTGTTTGCATATGTTTGCCTGTTTAATGTTTCTATTTGAGGATAGGAGTATTAAATATGAAGAGGCATTTAGTGTGCAATGTTTAATTATAATTTTCGTGATTTGCTACAATAGAGAATGTTAAGGTATTGAGTTGATTTATATTAACTTATCTCACGAGTTCTTGTTGAGTTTTGTGTGGATGAAGTTTGTAAGATTTATAGAAACCGTGATATGAGAGGAATTAAGGAGACACAAGAGATCAAACTTGGGGATGCTAAGGCATCCCAAATTAATATTTCAAGGAGTCTCAAGCAGCTAAGCTTGGGGATGCCCCGGTAGGCATCCCACCTTTCTTCTTCAACAACTATCGGTCAGTTTTGGTTGAGCCTAAGTTTTTGCTTCTTCACATGATATGTGCTATCCTTGGAATGTCATTTTATTTTGTTTTATTTGTTGTTTGAATAAAATACTTAAGATCTAAAAATTTTAAATGAGAGAGGGCCCTCACATAGCTACTTAATTGTTTCACTACTCATTGACCTTTGCTTATATATTTTGGAGTAGTTTGTCATTAATTCTCATGCTTCACTTATATCTTTTTGAGAGTTAATAATAGTAATGGTAATTTGCACAAGATATGAATTTGGTCCGAAGATGAATATTCGAGAGGGATATAATAAAAACTTTCATATAGATCATTTGATATGATAAGTGTGATTCCTTGCAATGAAAATAATGAAAGAGATCATATGCTAATCTTATGGAAAGTAATGACATTACATAAAGAAAAGTATAAATGGTAAAATTTATTGGAGGTTAACTAGCTTAGCATTATTCAATATTGCAATTCATAAAAAATTTAATAAGGGAAGAGAAGTTTCACATGCAAATATACTATCTTGGACATCTTTTATGATTGTGAGCCCCCATTAAGTATTTTATGTCAAAGTGTTGACGTTGGACAAGGAAGACAACGTAATGAATTATTTTTGTTCATATTCACATAGAAGTTATATTGTTATAGATCCTCCAACATGTGGTGCTTGCCCAATATCTTTGCTAGCCAAAAATCCGCACCAAGTAGAGATACTACTTGTGCATCCAAAACCCTTAAACCCAGTTTCTTGCCATGAGAGTCCACTATATCTACCTATGGATTGAATAAGATCCTTCAAGTAAGTTGTCATCGGTGCAAAAAGCAATAAAAATTGCTCCTAAAATATGTATGATCTTTTATTGTAAGGGAAATAAGCGTTGTACGAACTTGTGATGGTAAAGAAATAAAAGCGACGGACTGCATAATAAAGGTTGCTATCACAAGGGGCAATATAACGTGACGTTCCTTTGAATTAAGGGCTTGTGCATCCAAAAATAAAAAGCGCATGACAACCTCTGCTTCCCTCTGCGAAGGGCCTATCTTTTACTTTTATGCATTTAGTTTTATGTATTTATTTTTTATGCAAGAGTCAATAGTGTTCTCCTCTACTTCCTTTTTATTTTTCTCTTTTGCAAGCATCATGTGGTGGGGAAAGATCTAGGCACATATATCCAGTTGGATATGAGTGATCATGAGTTATTATTGTTGACATCACCCTAGAGGTGAATAAGTTGGGAGGCGAAATCACAAGCCCCTATCTTTCTATGTGTCTGGTTGAAACTTTTGCTCCATATATATGTCGTGAGTGTTAGCAATCATAGAAGACTAAATGATGGTTGAGTATGTGGACTTGCTAAAAAGCTCCTACATGAGACCCTTCCTGAAAATATGATGAATTGCAATTGCATTGTTAACTAGAATAGTTTGTTAGTTTCCAAGAGAGTTTATGCCTTATACTTCATTGTTGTGATGAATTGTTACTTGCTCATGAGAAGTTTTATGATAATAAATATTGCTGTTATAATAATGATCTTGCTTTGAATCATTCAAAGTCCAATGTCCATGCTATAAAAGAAAATATTATATGATGATTATGATAGGTAGCATTCCACATCAAAATTTCTGTTTTTAATTGCTACTTTATCATGATGACTTTTACGAGAGAAAGTTGTTGTTATGATGCTAGGAAAAGTGATTGAAATTATCATTGATCAAACTTATGCACTATGCTAGCATTCACACTTCATAAATTATTTCTTTTATCATTTACCTACTCGAGGACGAGCAGGAATTAAGCTTGAGGATGCTGATACGTCTCCAACGTATCTATAATTTATGAAGTATTCATGCCATATTTATAACAATTCTATATGGTTTTGGTATGATTTGATTAGAACTAACCCGGACTGACGCCGTTTTCAGCAGAACTACCGTGGTGTTGTTTTTGTGCAGAAATGAAAGTTTTCCAAATGAGCTGAAACTTTTTGGAGATTTTTTATTGGACAAATAAAAAATATTGGCACCAAGACCCACTGGAGGGGGGCCACCCAGTGCCAACGAGGCACCAGGGAGCGCCACCCCCCCAGGCGCGCCCTGGTACCTCGTGGGGCCCACGTGGCTCCGTTTCGCGTGATTCCAACGCTGAAAATCATATATATTTAGAAACCCCCGAAAGTTAACCTAGATGAGTTTTTACGCCGCCGCAAGACTCTGTACCAGAGAGATCCCATCTAAAGCCCTTTTCCGGCACCCTACCGGAGGGGGGAAGGCATCACCGGAGGCCATCTTCATCATCCCGGCGGTCTCCATGACGAGGAGGGAGTAGTTCACCCTCGGGGCTGAGGGTTTGTACCAGTAGCTATCTGTTTGATCTCTCTCTCTCCCGTGTTCTTGAGATGGCACAATCTTGATGTATCGCGAGCTTTGTTGATATAGATGAATCATATGGAGTTTTCCCCTCTCTATCTTCTTGTGATGAATTGAGTTTTCCCTTTGAAGTTTTCTTATCAAATTGAGTCTTTAAGGATTTGAGAACACTTGATGTATGTCTTGCATATGAATATCTGTGGTGACAATGGGATATTCACTTGAGTCACTTGATGTATGTTTTGGTGATCAACTTGCGGGTTCCGTGACCTTGGGGATTTATGCATAAGGGTTGGCACACGTTTTCGTCTTGACTTTCCGGTGGAAACTTTGGGGCACTCTTTGAAGTTCTTTGTGTTGGTTTGAATAGATGAATCTGAGATTGTGTGATGCATATCGTATAGTCAAACCCGTGGGTACTCGTGGTGACATTGGAGTGCCTTGGTGACATTAGGGTTTTGGTTGATGTGTATCTTAAGTTGTTATTTTAGTACGATCTCTAGGGCTGTTCGTGACAATTAATGGGGATGGCTCATAAGATTGATCGGGAAGGATAACTTTGAGGTGGTTTCATACCCTACAACAATTTCTTCGTTTGTTCTCTTCTATTTGTGACTTTGGAGTGAACTCTTTATCGCACGTGAGGGATTTACATATGATTCAACTATGTCAACAATGTTGGGAGATCGCACTAGTGAAAGTATGAACCCTAGGCCTTGTTTCTAAGCATTGCAATACCGTTTTTATGCCCGTTTACTATTTGCTACCTTGCTGTTTTTATATTTTCAGATTACAAAAACCTATATCTACTATCCATACTACACTTTTATCACCATCTCTTCGCCGAACTAGTGCACCTATACAATTTACCATTGTATTGGGTGTGTTGGGGACACAAGAGATTTCTTGTATTTGGTTGCAGGGTTGTTTGAGAGATACCATCTTCAACCTACTCCTCCCACGGATTGATAAACCTTAGGTCATCCACTTGAGGGAAAATTGCTACTGTCCTACAAAACTCTGCGCTTGGAGGCCCAACACGAGTCTACAAGAATAAGTTGTGTAGTAGACATCACCCCTCCAAGCCCTAGGGCGCAGCCAAGGGGGGGAGGACTTGGACTCCAAGTCCAATCCTATTCTTACTAGGACTCGCCTTTTTTTCCCTTCCCTAGCCACATGGGCTTTTGAGGACTTGGTGCACCTAGCCAAATAAGGCCAGGGTGCCTCCCCTCAGCCCATGCCAGCCCTTGGGACGTGTTGGACCCAGTTGTGGACTTCCGGACCCCTCCGGAATCCTCCGGAACCTTCTGGAAGCTTCCCGGCACAATACCGAAAAAACTGCACCTTTTTCCGGAACCCAAAATATGACTTCCCATATATAAATCTTTACCTCTCGACCATTCCGAGACTCCTCGTGATGTCTGGGATCTCATCCGGGACTCCGAACAACATTCGGTTACCAATCATCAAATATCCCAATACTACTCTAGCGTCAACGAACGTTAAGCGTGCGACCCTGAGGGTTCGAGAATCATGTACTCATGACTGAGACACCTCTCCGTTCAATAACCAATAGCGGGACCTGGATGCCCATATTGATTCCTACATATTCTACGAAGATCTTTTATCGGTTGAACCATGATGTCAAGGATTCGGTTAATCCCGTATGCAATTCCCTTTGTCCGGCGATATGTTACTTGCCCGAGATTCGATCGTCGGTATCTCCATACCTAGTTCAATCTCGTTACCGGCAAGTCTCTTTACTCGTTCCGTAATACAAGATCCTGTGACTAACCCATTAGCCACATTGCTTGCAAGCTCTTTACGATGTTGTATTACCGAGAGGGCCCACAGATATCTCTCCGTCATACGGAGTGAGAAATCCCAGTCTCGATTCGTGCCAACCCAACAAACTCCTTTGGTGATACCTGTAGAGCACCTTTATGATCACCCAGTTACGAAGTGACGTTTGGATACACACTAAGTATTCCTCCGGTGTCAGGGAGTTGCACGATATCATGGTCTAAGGAATAGATACTTGACATGAAGAAAGCTGTAGCAAATAAACTAAACGATCTAGTGCTAAGCTTACGGTTGGGTCTTGTCCATCACATCATTCTCCTAATGATGTGATCCTGTTATCAAATGACAACTCATGTCTATGGTTAGGAAACCTTAACCATCTTTGATCAACGAGCTAGTCTAGTAGAGGCTCACTAGGGACACGGTGTTTGTTTTATGTATCCACACATGTATTTAAGTTTCCGGTCAATACAATTCTAGCATGAATAATAAACATTTATCATGAACAAGGAAATATGGTAATAACCAATTTATTATTGCCTCTAGGGCATATTTCCAACAGTCTCCCACTTGCACTAGAGTCAATAATCTAGTTTACATTGTAATGAATCTAACACCCATGGAGTCCTGGTGCTGATCATGTTTTGCCCGTGGAAGAGGTTTAGTCAACGGGTCTGCCACATTCAGATCCGTATGTACTTTGCAAATCTCTATGTCATTATGTAGATACTGCTACCACGCTCCACTTGGAGCTATTCCAAATGACTGCTCCACTATACGTATCCAGTTTGCGACTCAGAGTCATCCGGATCGGTGTCAAAGCTTGCATCGACGTAACCCTTTATGACGAACTCTTTATCACCTCCATAACCGAGAAACATTTCCTTAGTCCTTTTCAGGTACTTCAGGATATTCTTGACCGCTGTCTAGTGATCTACTCCTGGATCACTCTTGTACCCCCATGCTAGACTCATGGCAAGGCACCCATCAGGTATGGTACACAGCATGGCATACATTATAGAGCCTATGGCTGAAGCATAGGGAATGACTTTCATCCTTTCTCTTTCTTCTGCCGTGGTCGGGCTTTGATTCTTACTCAACTTCACACCTTGCAATACAGGCAAGAACCCTTTCTTTGACTGATCCATTTTGAACTTCTTCAAAACTTTGTCAAGGTAGGTGCTTTGTGAAAGTCCTATTAGGCGTCTTGATCTATCTCTATAGATTTTGATGCCCAATATATAAGCAGCTTCACCGAGGTCTTTTATTGAAAAACTCTTATTCAAATATCCTTTTATGCTTTCCAGAAATTCTATATCATTTCCAATCAACAATATGTCATCCACATATAATATTAGAAATGCTACAGAGCTCCCACTCACTTTCTTGTAAATACAAGCTTCTCCGTAAGTTTGTATAAAACCAAAAGCTTTGATCACCTCATCAAAGCGTATATTCCAACTCCGAGATGCTTGCACCAGTCCATAGATGGATCGTTGGAGCTTGCATACTTTGTTAGCATCCTTAGGATCGACAAAACCTTCTGGTTGCATCATATACAATTCTTCCTTAAGAAACCCGTTAAGGAATGCCGTTTTGACGTCCATTTGCCAGATCTCATAATCATAAAATGCGGCAATAGATAACATAATTCTAACAGACTTAAGCATCGCTACGGGTGAGAAAGTCTCATCGTAGTCAACCCCTTGAACTTGTCGGAAACCCTTTGCGACAAGTCGAGCTTTATAGACGGTGATATTACCATCAGCGTCTGTCTTCTTCTTAAAGATCCATTTATTCTCAATGGCTTGCTGATCATTGGGCAAGTCCACCAAAGTCCATACTTTGTTCTCATACATGGATCCTATCTCGGATTTCATGGCCTCAAGCCATTTGTCGGAATCCGGGCTCATCATAGCTTCTTCATAGTTCGTAGGTTCGCCCTTGTCCAACAACATGACTTCCAGGACTGGACTACCGTACTACTCTGGTGCGGAACGTACCCTGGTCGACCTACGAAGTTCAGTAGTAACTTGATCCGAAGTTTCATGATCATCATCATTAGCTTCTTCTCGGGTTGGTGTAGGCATCACGGGAACTGCTTTCTGTGATGCGCCACCTTCCAATTCGAGAGAAGGTATGATTACCTCATCAAGTTCTACTTTCCTACCACTCACTTCTTTCGAGAGAAACTCCTTCTCTAGAAAGGACCCATTCTTGGCAACAAAGATCTTGCCCTCGGATCTGTGGTAGAAGGTATACACAATGGTCTCTTTAGGGTATCCTATGAATACGCACTTCTCCACTTTGGGTGCGAGCTTATCAGGCTGAAGCCTCTTGACATAAGCGTCGCATCCCCAAACTTTAAGAAACGATATCTTAGGTTTCTTGCCAAACCATAACTCATACGGTGTCGTCTCAACGGATTTTGACGTTGCCCTTTAAAGTGAATGCGGCTGTCTCTAATGCATAACCCCAAAACGATAGTGGCAAATTGGTAAGAGACATCATAGAATGCACCATATCCAATAGAGTACGATTACGACGTTCGGACACACCATTACGCTGTGGTGTTCCAAGTGGCGTGAGCTGTGAAACAATTCCACATTGTCTTAAATGCATACCAAACTCGTAACTCAAATATTCACCTCCACGATCAGATCGTAGATACTTTATTTTCTTGTTACGATGATTTTCCACTTCACTCTGAAATTCTCCTTGAACTTTTCAAATGTTTCAGACTTGTGTTTCATTAAGTAAATATACCCATATCTACTCAAATCATCTGTGAAGGTAAGAAAATAACGATATCCACCGCGTGCTTCAACACTCATCGGACCGCATACATCAGTATGTATTATTTCCAATTAGTCACTAGCTCACTCCATTGTTCCGGAGAATGGAGTTTTAGTCATCTTGCCCATGAGGCATGGTTCACATGTCTCAAATGATTCATAATGAAGAGATTCCAAAAGTCCATCGGCAAGGAGTTTCTTCATGCGTTTTACACCAATATGACCTAAGCGGCAGTGCCACAAATATGTGGTACCGTCATTATTAACTTTGCATCTTTTGGCATTAATATTATGAACATGTGTATCACTACGATCGAGATTCAGTAAACCATTCACATTGGGTGCATGATCACAAAAGATATTACTCATATAAACAGAATAACCATTATTCTCTGACTTAAATGAATAACCGTCTTGCAATAAACAGTATCCAGATATAATGTTTTATGCTCAACGCAAGCACCAAATAACCATTATTTAGGTTTAATACTAATCCCGAAGGTATTACGAGCGTGCCGATGGTGATCATATCAATCTTGGAGACACTTCCAACACCCATCGTCACCTCGCCCTCAACTAGTTTCCGTTACTCCGTAGCTCCTGCTTCGAGTTACTAATATTAGCAACTGAATCGGTATCAAAATACCCAGACGCTACTACGAGCACTAGTGAGGTACACATCAATAACATGTATATCAAATATACCTACGTTGACGTTGCCATCCTTCTTATCTGCCAAGTACTTGGGGCAGTTCCACTTCCAGTGACCATTCCCCTTGCAGTAGAAGCACTCAGTCTCAGGTTTGGGTCCAGCCTTGGGTTTCTTCACGGGAGCGGCAACTGCTTTACCGTTCTTCTTGAAGTTCCCTTTCTTTCCCTTGCCTTTCTTGAAACTAGTGGTCTTTTTAACCATCAACACTTGATGCTCCTTCTTGATTTCTACCTCCGCGGCCTTAAGCATCGCGAAGAGCTCGGGAAGTGTTTTCTCCACCCCTTGCATATTATAGTTCATCACAAAGCCCTTATAGCTTGGTGGCAGTGATTGGAGAATTCTATCAATAACCGAGTCATCTGGAAGATTAACTCCAAACTGAGTCAAGCGGTTGTGCAACCCAGACATTCTGAGTATATGCTCACTAACAGAAGTGTTCTCCTCCATTTTACTGCTAAAGAACTTGTCGGAGATGTCATACCTCTCAACCCGGGCATGAGCTTGAAGTACCAATTTCAGCTCCTGGAACATCTCATATGCTCCGTGGTGCTCAAAATGTCTTTGGAGCCCCGGTTCTAAGCCGTAAAGCATGGCGCACTGAACTATCGAGTAGTCATCAGAATGTGCCTGCTAGATGTTCACAACATCCACAGACGACGCTAGAGGGGTTGTCACACCGAGCAGTGCATCAAGGACATAAGCCTTCTGTGCAGCAGTGAGGACAATCCTCAGACTACGGACCTAGTCCGCATAATTGCTTACAATATCTTTCAACTTAGTCTTTCTCTAGGAACGTATTAAAAACAGGGAGCTACAGCGCGAGCTATTGATCTACAACATAATTTTGCAAAGACAATTTAGACTATGTTCATGATAATTAGTTCAGTTAATCAAATTACTAATGAACTCCCACTTAAATCAACATCCCTCAAGTTGTCTAAATGACACATGATCCAAATTAACTAACCCATGTCCGATCATCACGTGAGATGGAGTAGTCATCAATGGTGAACATCTCCATGTTGATCATATCTACTATATGACTCATGTTCGACCTTTCGGTCTCCTGTGTTCCGAGGCCATGTCTGTACATGCTAGGCTCGTCAAGTTTAACCCAAGTATTCTGCATGTGTAAAACTGGCTTACACCCGTTGTATGCGAACGTAGAGTCTATCACACCCGATCATCACGTGGTGCTTCGAAACGACGAACTTTCGCAATGGTGCATACTTAGGGAGAACACTTTTATCTTGAAATTAAGTGAAGGGATCATCTTATAATGCTACCGTCGTCCTAAGCAAAATAAGATGCATAAAAAGATAAACATCACATGCAATCAATATGTGATATGATATGGCCATCATCATCTTGTGCTTTTGATCTCCATCTCCAAAGCACCGGCATGATGTCCATCGTCACCGGCATGACACCATGATCTCCATCATCATGATCTCCATCATCATGTCGTCACGTGGTTGTCTCACCAACTATTGCTTCTATAACTATTGCTAACGCATAGCGATAAAGTAAAGCAATTACATGGCATTTAATGATTGACATGCAGGTCATACAATAAATTAATGATAACCCTATGGCTCCTGCCGGTTGCCGTACTCATCGACATGCAAGTCGTGAACCTATTACAAAACATGATCATCTCATACATCAACATATATCACATCATATTTTCGCCATACCACATCACAACATGCCCTGCAAAAACAAGTTAGACGTCCTCTACTTTGTTGTTGCAAATTTTACGTGGCTGCTATGGGCAACTAGCAAGAACCGTTCTTACCTACGCAAAACCACAACGGTGATAATCAAGTTGCCTTTTAACCTTCTATAAGGACCACCTTCGTCAAATTAGATTCAACTAAAGTAGGAGAGACAGACACCCGCTAGCCACCTTATGCAAAACAAGTTGCATGTTAGTCGGTGGAACCGGTCACATGTGCGAGGACATGTAAGGTTGGTCCGAGCCGCTTCATCCCACAATACCGCCAAATCCAAATAAGACAAGAGAGGTAAGCCATTTGAGCATCAACGCCCACAACTTTTGTGTTCTACTCATGCATACACATCTACGCATAGACCTAGCTCATGATGCCACTGATGGGGAACGAAGCATGAAAATCAAAAAAATTCCTACGAACACCCAAGATCTATCTAGGAGAAGCATAGCAACGAGAGAGGATAGTGTGTCTACGTACCCTCATAGACCGAAAGCGGAAGCATATATAACGCGGTTGATGTTGTCATACTCTTCGCGATCCGATCACGATCCAACCGATCTAGTGCTGAACGGGCGGCACCTCCGAGTTTAGCACACGTGCGGCTCGATGACGTCTCCTCCTCCTTTATCCAGCAAGAGTAGGTGGAGAAGTAGATGGGATCACAACCAGCACGACGGCGTGGTGGTGATGGTGGTGGTGGAGCACCGACAGCGCTTCGCTAAGCGTCGTCGGGACGAGGCGGTGGTGTAACGAGAGAGAGAGGGGCACCCAGGGGCTGGTGTGTTGTTTGGGGCGCCCCCTCCTGTATATATATAGGTGGAGGGGCATGGGGGACAGCCCCTCCAAGCCCTAGGGCGCAGCCAAGGGGGGGGGGGACTTGGACTCCAAGTCCAATCCTATTCCTACTAGGACTCCCCTTTTTTCCCTTCCCTAGCCACGTGGGCTATTGAGGACTTGGTGCGCCTAGCCCAATAAGGCCAGGGCGCCGCCCCTCAGCCCATGCCAACCCTTGGGACCTGGTGGACCCACTTGTGGACTTCCGGACCCCTCCGGAATCCTCCGGAACCTTCTGGAAGCTTCCCGGTACAATACCGAAAAAACTGCACCTTTTTCCGGAACCCAAAATATGACTTCCCATATATAAATCTTTACCTCTCGACCATTCCGAGACTCCTCGTGACGTCCGGGATCTCATCCGGGACTCCGAACAAAATTCGGTTACCAATCATCAAATATCCCAATACTACTCTAGCGTCAACGAACGTTAAGCGTGCGACCCTGCAGGTTCGGGAATCATGTACTCATGACTGAGACACCTCTCGAGTCAATAACCAATAGCAGGACCTGGATGCCCATATTGATTCCTACATATTCCACAAAGATCTTTTATCGGTTGACCAACGATGTCAAGGATTCGGTTAATCCCGTATGCAATTCCCTTTGTCCGGCGATATGTTACTTGCCCGAGATTCGATCGTCGGTATCTCCATACCTAGTTCAATCTCGTTACCGGCAAGTCTCTTTACTCGTTCCGTAATACAAGATCCCGTGACTAACCCATTAGCCACATTGCTTGCAAGCTCTTTACGATGTTGTATTACCGAGAGGGCCCAGAGATATCTCTCTGTCATACGAAGTGACAAATTCCGGTCTCAATTCATGCCAGCCCAACAAACTCCTTTGGAGATATCTGTAGAGCACCTTTATGATCACCCAGTTACGAAGTGACGTTTGGATACACACTAAGTATTCCTCCGGTGTCAGGGAGTTGCACGATCTCATGGTCTTAGGAACAGATACTTGACATGAAGAAAGCTGTAGCAAATAAACTAAACGATCTGGTGCTAAGCTTACGGTTGGGTCTTGTCCATCACATCATTCTCCTAATGATGTGATCCCGTTATCAAATGACAACTCATGTCTATGGTTAGGAAACCTTAACCATCTTTGATCAATGAGCTAGTCTAGTAGAGGCTCACTATGGACACGGTGTTTGTTTTATGTATCCACACATGTATTTAAGTTTCCGGTCAATACAATTCTAGCATGAATAATAAACATTTATCATGAACAAGGAAATATGATAATAACTAATTTATTATTGCCTCTAGGGCATATTTTCAACAGACACTGGGGGTGTTACAATTCTCCTCCACTACAAGAAATCTCGTCCCGAGATTTAAGAGGTGGAGAAAAGGGAAAGGGATTGGTTACGAAATTGTAACGAGTCTTCTTGGATAGGTTTTGATCCTGTGGACTTGCAGTGAGTGTGGATTAAGAGTATGAAGGGTGGTGACATCTTGCGCGGTCATGACAACAAGACGTCTCAAAGAAAAGTCTGTCAACTATGTCGGCAACACGTCGGTACCATGGGCGGGGAACGAAGAGAACCATTTTCCTGCTCGTTAAAACGAGGTGGACCAATAGGCAAGGTTCTCGTCCATTGGGGGTTACCGGAATGTCATCAACAATATTAACAAGGTTTTATTTGGGGGTGTTGACTTAAGCAGGGAATTATCACTGCTCAGATAAAAGCTAGATTACAAGAAAGGTTAAACAGACCAATGGAAAGGAAAATGTGATGATCAGATTAAACAGACCAATGGAAAGGAGTAATTGCAGACAATCCAGCTCTCCGGGTGGATGTGAACACGTGAACCTAATGTTAGTGTTAGCAAAACTTTAGCCCAAATAGAGGAGAGATCAGAGTCCCAGAGTAAGGAAGAGGAATAAAAGATCCTAATCCCATCCATTGGCGACGTGGGCCCGTACGCCCCACAGCCATGTTAGTAAAACAGTTTTTCAAAGACTAGACTCAACTTCGGCCAAGGAGTTGGAAAGGGGCTACCTACAGGCAGTCGGCTCTGATACCAACTTGTGACGCCCCCGGCCCGACCGTGCACTAATCATACATGAAAATGCGCACGATCAAGCCCAGGGACTCACGGTAAGATATCACAACACAACTCTAGACACAAAATTAAATAATACAAGCTTTATATTACAAGCCAGGGGTCTCGAGGGCTCGAATACATAAGCTCGAGTTACACAAGAGTCAGCGCAAGCATCAGTATCTGAGTACAGACATAATTAGACAAGATTGCCTTAAGAAGGCTGAGCAAAACAATGACAACTAGATCGAAAAGGCGCAGGCCTCCTGCCTGGGAACCTCCTAAACTACTCCTACCGTCGGTCTCCATGTAGTAGTAGGCTCCATCGGGGATCTCCGGCTCCTGGGCTCCATCATCTGGTCGCAGCAATCGGGTATGGGGAAAAAGAGGTAGCAAAGCAACTGTGAGTACTCATCCAAAGTACTCACAAGACTTACATCAAAACTATGCTAAGTATGCATCGGTTTCAAAGGGAAGGGGCTGTATCTGTGGACTATACTGCAGAATTGCCAGAACAGAGGGGAAGGCCTAGCCTATCGAAGACTAGCATCTTGCAGCGTCTTGTAGCATTAGAAGAGTGCAGATTAGTATCATATAATAAAGCAATAAGTATGTAGTAGCAAAGCCCAGAGATCCTTCCTCGACC
This sequence comes from Elymus sibiricus, assembly GCA_039707655.1. NCBI lineage: Eukaryota > Viridiplantae > Streptophyta > Magnoliopsida > Poales > Poaceae > Elymus > Elymus sibiricus. The sequence continues at coordinate 80,807,458 of CM077674.1, forward strand.
CCTTGCGAGAAAGCGATCCCGGAGCTAACAAATTATTAAGTAACTCAAGTATCCAGTTCAAGTTGTAGTAGATCGAGATACAACACTGAGCGTCCTGTTACCGTGGACACGGCTATTCGAATAGATAACTTCCCTGCAGGGGTGCACTACTGTTACCCAACACGCTCGATTAACTCTGGCCGGACACACTTTTCCGGGTAATGCCCGGCCTCGGCTGATCGACACGACGTAGTCCTACCTAGGCTCCGCAGAGAGGTCCCCACCAGTCTACATCCTAAGCGCTCAGGGGTCTTGGGTCCATCGCCCTTTGCACTCCGGGTCGTTGCTAGCAGGGTGAATACCAGCGCCATCCCTCTCCTGGATGGCATGATCCGACCATGCCACAATGCTGAACTGGACATCTGACAGAGCTTTCGGCTGATACATACGGCGCCAAGGGCCCCATTAAACCATGATCCCGCGTGGTGGTAGTGCGTATAGGCCAGTGGCCAACTCAGATCAAATACCCAAATCCGTTAAGCGTGTTATTAGTAACTCGCGGACCTGAATAGGGCTCAAGGTTCACCTCCGACAGCCTGTCGCACCGACTTGGTAATCCGCGGGCCAACGACCAGGAACCAGGCCCACCTCTCTCCTAGGTGGTCTCCACCTGCCATGTCGTTCCGCCACAATAATCTCTCGCGGGTGCCCTCATGGCCAACCCGACTTCCCAAAGAACTGAGATGAAGGTCAAAGTACCCGTGTGTCCATAACATCGTGGGGAATCCGAGGAATCACCCTCGATGGATTTCCACTTGATGTAACCGTCAAGGTGAACTTGGAGGAATCAACCTCGATAAGTTCACACTTGAGGGGCTGCACGACAGAGACATCATCGAAGGCGGTGAAAGAGAATCACCCTCGATAACCCACATCTGACTAGCCATGCTATAGAGATATCATCAATAGTGAGGCAGGAGGTATCACCCTCGGCACTCGATAGTAGCCCTACAGAGTCGTACAACTAAGGGGGTGTGTGGTGCTGTGTCGATCTCTGAACATCGATCACACTGATCGAGTTACCGGTGGTAAAGCATGGCAACAAGGTCAAGGGTGTGGGGCCATTGATGGATCACTAACCAGACTATGCTAAGCATTTAGGACAACAGGTAAAGTATCAACAGCAGGTTACAAAATCAGGCTATGCATCAGAATAGGAGCAATCGAATACGGTAGCAAAATCTAATGCAAGCATGGGAGAGAAAGAATGGGCGATATAGGAATGATCAAGGGGGTTTTGCTTGCCTGGAAGCTCTGCTGAAAAGGAAGAAGGGTTGTCGGTGACGTAGTCGATCACAGGGGCATCGGCAACAGTCGTAGGCTCTACCGGAGAAGAAAGAGGAGGGAGAAACACATAAATAATGGGCAAACAAAAGCACACAGATGCATGACATGGCAATATGCTGTGCTAGGGTTGACCTAACGCAGTGCTAAGTGCTACAGACGGAGCGGGAAAATAACTGGCAATGTTTTCCCGGTTTTAGGCATCTGTCAGACAGATGAACAAGAGGGGAAGGTTCCATGTTTGCAGTGTTGGAGGCATGTGACAGGTAAGTGGATGGCATATTTGGATTCGTATTATTTTTCTGATCATTTTTCATATATAAATTATTTTCATCCGAGTTACGGATTATTTTATATGATTTTTCAAAGTTTTAATCAATTTCTGGAATTTTCTAGATTTATTTTATTTTGAAAATCATTTAAATGTTAAAATGTGTAACAGAGACTGACAGTGGGCCCCAGTTGACTGCCCAGTCAGTAGTCAACTGTGGACTTTGACTGGTCAAACTGACCAGTGGGTCCCACCTGTCATTGACTGATTCATTTAAACAGAGGTTTAATTTATCTAATTAAGTTAATTAGCTAGCGGGACCCACATGTTAGTGTCACATTTAGTTAGCAGAGTTAATTATTTTAAACTAATCCTAATTAGTGGCTGTGGGCCCACACGTCAGTGACTGTGCTAGCCCAGTCAGCACGTTGACCAAGTCAACGTGGTGAACTGGGCCCCTGAGACCCACTGGCAATGTCCCAGGGTGGGCCCCAGGTCGGCCACGTCAGCACGTTGACCAAGTCAACATGGTGAACTGGGCCCCTGGGACCCACTGGAAGTGTCCCAGGGTGGGCCCCACGTCATTTCGCGGCGGCGCGGCTCGGGTCTCGCCGGAAATCGGCCACAGGCCACGGCTGGATGCGGGGCTAGGCACGTTCGAACGAGGAGAGCACGCCGCATTGATCTGTGCCACCAGCGCGAGCCAGGTGGACGGTAGCGACGGCAACGGCGAGTGCGGGCGGCGGCCGGAACGGGAGGTGCCCGGGATCGAGCAACGAGGCTAGCCCGCGACCATATAGGGTGCCCACGCGCTGCCTGGGATACCCAGGAGCACGTTCATGCACTCGGCTCATCCAATGGACGACCGCAATGACGACGGCGAGCTCAGCGGCAGAGCAGAGCTCGACAATGGCGGAAACGGCGCGGGGAGCGAGCTACGGGTCGACAGCGCACTAACGGAGGGAGAGGAGAGGGTGCGGAGCTCACCGTGCAGCTCAAGGAGGCCGGCGAGAGGCTTAGTAGCGCAGGGGGTGGCCGGAGTTGATGGAGATCGATGGCGGGTCCCGCGGTGAACGACGACTCGATCCCGACGGTGTGGTACTCCCCGGCTCCCGATGCTTGGCGCAGGAGGCGTAGTCGAGCACGACGGAGCTACTTGACACGGTGGCGAGTCGCGGGGAGTGCGGTGTCTACGCGGGCGAGCAGCGAAAGGCGATGACAGGGGCGGCCATGGCGGGAGAGGAAGAGGGCAGCGCGAGGAGAGGGGGGGATAAGTTCTGGGGCTGTCCCCGAGGGCCACGGCGACGTTCTTATCCTCTCCCCCCTTGCTGTAGCGGCGCGGGGCGGTGAGGTGGTTCGGCGGCGACGGCGTCCGGCATCGGGCGCGGGCGCGCGTGCTGACACGGGGAGGAGGGAGACGATAAGGGGAGCTAGGCTGGGCCTGCACACTGTGCACTAAGACCCAGCCAACAGTGGCCCTTTTCCTTTTTCTCTTCATTTCTGTTTTCTGTTTTTCTTTATTCTTTTCTGTTGCATTTTCTTTTTGCCATCAAATGATTTTGTAAAAATGTGAAACTAGCCTTAATAAATATTCTGTAATATTCTGCACTGCCTCAATGAGTTTGGGATTTAGATGAATTCATTTGAATTTTTCAAAAGTAAAATGGATTTAATAATGTTGTTTTGGGTACTGTTTTCGGATGTTAGGGTCAATATGGGAGTTCAAATAATGTTGGTTTTATTTTTATAATTGCTTTGGGATTATTTGCAATATTATGAACTATTTTGTTTACCAGTTTGAAGTTTTTCTTATTTCACTTGTTATTTGGATTTTTGTAACACCCCGATTTTTGGCCCTTTCTTTTTCTTTTTGATTTCTTCGAATTTTTATTTGGAGTTCATTTTCCGTGGCTATGTGGTCTTAAAAACTGGGGAGATCATCTCTTCTTCCTCTCCCAAGTGGCTTGCCACTCTCAAATCTTTCCCAAGGCCATGTCATTTCCATCTTAGCCCAACCCTAATCTTTATTCCTTGGGAATATTCATTTTTCTATTAAAGGAATAACCCTGTTTGCTCTAGGTTGTGAAGCAACCTATATTTCTGTCATTCCCAAAATTCCCAAAAAATTCTCATAAATTCTTTGGATCATATCTTCCACTAATATGTCAAAACCCATCCTTGCCTAGTTCAAAAATAATTCAGAAATATTCATTTCCTATTCTGCCCAGTATGGCACTTTGTCAAGGAAGTGCCATTTATATTCTCTTGATTGCCTTCAAAAATTTTGGGCACTCTTTCACATCCAAATAATTGCAACATGCCAAAATTTAGCTTCATTTGCCTGGTAAATCTTCCTCAGCAAATTTCCAAAGTTTCTGTCCAGAGAGAAGCTTTGTGAAGGTACTACTAGCTAGGCTAATCCAAATGAGTTGAAATTTTGGTAGATCATTTATATGATCAAATCATTACTCTCCACCAAATTTGAGCCCCATCCAACTACCTACGTGAGCACACCATCCAATCTTTATTCCTGGCCATAATTTCAGTTTGTGAAGCAACTATATTTTATATTGCTTCAAAAATTCTGAAATTAATCCAGGACCTAAATATCACCATATCCATTGAGCATGCGAAAATTCACATCATTTTGCTAAGCCATTTTCTCCACAAAATTCCCCCAAGTTTCTGTCTAGAGGAAAGCATTGTGAAGGAAGTACCATTTTGGTGTATCCAAATGGTATGAAATTTTTGCAGTGCCTTCATATGCCCAAATGATCATACTCCACCAATTTTCAGCCCAATCCAATCATCCAAGTGAGTGCTACTTCATGATCTAGTTTCTAGACCAGATTTGGTAGTTGTAAAGCAACTATGTTAAATCCTGGTCCAACTCTTTTCAAAATCCACAGGATTGTAGTCCTTCTTACCCGAAACCCCTATGACATCCTGGTTAGCCCTTACCCCATCCCATTTGACCACAGTTTCATGCCCAAGTTTGCAACAGCAAACTGCAGTTGATCATTCCCATCAGCACACAGTTGTTTTCTTTGTTCTATCACATCAGAGAGGTCCTACTTTGGAAGGACTACGCTGTGGACACCTTTTGCCAGTCCTGCGTGCCCTCAGAGTGGCAAGCCACGCGGTGACCACGTGCCTGGCATGCCTTGGCCGCGCGCTCTGCGTCGTTTTGCTTTGGGCACCTCTCTCCCCGCCGCTTCCGCGCGTCCCAGCATGTCCCAGAGCACCGCCGTGCCCACGCGTTTGCTCCCCAGCCCTGGCCCCCTCCTCCTTCGCCCTCCTCGCACCACGATAGCCACGGCCGCGTGCACACAGTGCTCGAGTGGCCGACCGGACTTCGCCTCTACCGCGTCTGCCCTCCTCTGGCGCTCCACTAGCCACCTCTCGTCGCCATCAACCTCTCCGCGTGTGCGCACACGTACGCGGTCGCGCCAGGGCATCAACTTCGCGCTCCCGTCGGCATCCGGAGAGGGCATCACCGCCATGGCTATATAAGCCGTTCCCGAGCCTCTCCGAGCTATCCATCCTCTTCTCCACCCTCCAGTAGCCGCCCCGACCACTCATTTGAGCTCGAGCCGCCCTCCTCGCCTCAGTCGACCGCCATGGCCGTCGCCCTCCCGCGCTCAAATTCGAGCAATGTCGAGCTCCTCTCCTCCTCCTTTCTTCACCAGTGGATCTTCTCAGCCTTGTCGAAGCCCTCCCGAACCTTTCCTTCCTTTCCCCGCCACCGGAGCGCCATGCCCAACTCCAGCCGAAGCTGCCGTCCGCCGCGCCCGAAACTCCGGCTGTTTCCAAGCTCCCCCGCGACCGCACCACCCTGGGACGGGTCCGTCTCGTCGCCCTGAGCAGACCGGTGGTCGGAGCGCCATGTTTGGTGGCCCACAGCGCCGGCGGCCGTCGCCGGAGCCCGCCCCTGTCTCGGCCACGGGCGAGCGAGAGGAAGGCGACGACGACCTTGCCAGCTGGCCAAGCGGGCCCCGCCCGTAAGTGACCCAACAGCCCGGGCCCGCCACTTAAGTGGACGCGTATTCGGTGGAATACGTTTTCGCCTAAGGAAAACGTAATCTGGGCTTCTTCAGGCAAAAGTGCGTTTTCACTTCTCTGAAAGCGTATTCCCGTGAAGTGCGCTTTCTGTTTAACCCCGTCGGCCGAAACCTTTAATTTGCGGACGTTCGTCCGTTAGCAGCAGAAACGAACACTTTTTATTTGTTTTTCTGCCTAACGAACGAACGGCCGTAATTTTTCAACCGTGACTCCGATTCAGGTGATTCCAAAGCCCACGTTCTCTATTCGTCGAGCCCGTTCTGTTGGCATCATTTTCAACATGTTGTAACATTCTGAAAATGACCATTTTGCCCCTGCCCTTATTCAGCCCCCTCCGAGAGAGAAATGCTTCCGACAAATTTTTCCGCGAGTGTCTCGCACTTCTCCCCGGTGACTCCATCAACCCCAGGCAAGCCACAATAGCCACTTGCATGATGGCATTGCAGTAGCCTTGGTTTCCACTGGAATATTTAAATAATTTCTTGTTCATTTAATGATTTTGCTAATACTTTGAATATGCTTGTGAATCCATGTCCATGCTTATGCCATGTTCATTTTTTTTATTTAGTAAGTGATATGATTAATTGCTAATGTTATTATTACTATGTTTCATTCTGGTAATCATTTCAGATGCTAGTGATAATGATATGCTTATATGAATCATTATGGTTTAATATGAAAATACTTGTGATATTCGTGATCGTCATTAAGCCATGCTTATTTGCATCCCGTAGACTACATGATTTATCATTGTTGATGTAATGATGTTAAATGGTTATGTTGTCCATCCATGGTTACACTGATATCATACTCATATGCATTGTTATTTCATTATGTTATTATGACTCAGCTCATCACCATTCAAGTTGAACCTGACATTAATTGAACTTGAACAAAGCTGTTGGCTGCGTCATGGTGCCACCGAATCGAGCTAACCAGTGCAGCCACACTTGCCTTATGGGGGGCCCTAATGCGGTCTATTGCCATGCCTCTCGCCGGTGCCTCCTACTAGGGAAGGTTATGTGCGCGCGCTACCCTGATCAGGTAGGCGGCCATAAGCCTTGTGTGCCCGAGTTGTATGGTATACCGATGTCCCCGTTTGGGACGATGTTTTGTTTTGGCCACGACGGTGGCAACCACAAAGGTGGCGGATGTCACGAGTTGACATCGGGGCTACCCATGACATAGCCCAAAGGGGAGTTTGTCGGAGTGGCCGGGAGAGTGTCATGCAATAGATTGGTTTTGTCGGAATTTCGTTGGTCCACCCGAATGGGAGCACGAGGCCATGAGTTTCGTGGTGTGGGTACCGTGTACTAACCTCTGCAGAGTGTATAATCTATCGATAGTCGCGTCCTCGGTCATGGACACAGTTCATAGTAGGTCACACTATGGGTCAACAGTAATAATAATCTGAATAATAACAACCCCGGTTCGATGAGAAAAGAAGTTGGTTGATCTTTATGTGGTCACGAGATGATCACGATGGTATGCTTGATGATGGTTGATCATAAGGTGATCGTATGATGATCACGGCGGTAAGAAAGATTGATACCTATGGTGGTTACGAGATAACCTCCGAGCAGAGTAAGTTGGTCCATGAGACCTTAAATGTCGACCCCCCCCCTTGCATGCTAGTGCTACTATCGTCATGTTCATATCATGAATTATAGGTACATGCCATGCTCATGTTGTTCTAGTAGTATCGTGTTCATCATTGATGATTAACCTGTAAATGCCATGATGTTGTATGTCTTGATTGCTTTGGTTTTTTTTACTATGAACTGCAAGGCAAAAGCCTCACAGTGAGCTTTATTAAAATAACAAAAAAAAGACAGTACAACAAGAAAAAGAGAAAGAAAACTCTACTATCTACAAACTAGTAAAACTAAGAACAAACCACCTAGAGGTTAAGGCAGAGAAGATAACCAGGCCAAGTACATATCCTTGTATTTACACTTAATCCTATGAACAAGCAAAGTCATGTCATGAATAAAGTTGTGCCTCCATGTTCTGAATAAAGGCTGCTCATTCCTGAAAACCTTGCCATTCCTCAGAATCCAGATGTTCCATGCAGCAGTAAAAACCACCTCAGTAAAGAAAGGTTTTCCAAAATCCTGCCTTGCAGCTACAGCCATTTCGTAAGTGGTCATGTTCTGATTGGGAGACCAGTCAACCTGAAGGTAATTCCATACCCTCTGACTAAATGTGCAGGAGAAGAAAAGATGTACAATATCCTCATGAATATTGGAGGGACAAAGCACACATGTGTCATCATCAACATGCCAGTGTCTTCTCTGTAACATGTCCCTAGTATTCAATCTGTCCATCAACAACAACCAGCCAAACATCTTTAGTTTCAAAGTACAGGAACACTTCCATATCCAGTGGAAGATAGGATCGGCCACAATATTGGCATGCTCATGCATATAGAATGATTTTGGTCTGTAGTTACCCTTGTTGAAAGGCCAAATCCAGGCATCGTTGCCCTCAACCAGCTGACAGTTCTGCAACATCTGGCTCATAGCATTGAACTCAGCAAAAGCCTCAGAAGATAAAGGTAAGTGAATGCAGAGATCAAGTCCGAGGATAGTATATCAGCAACAGATGTCTGACTGTTAATCACATAAGAGAATAATCTTGGAAAGCATGATGCAAGTGAAAAGCTACCAGATGCTACAGCCCAAATGTCCTTCCAGAACAGTACATATTTTCCATCTGAAATCTGGGGTTTAGCAATCAAACAGTACTTCTCAGCCAATTTAAATATATCCCTCCACCAAAAAGACCCACAAAGAGCAGTTGCATGTGGAACAACCTCATGATAATATGTATCCCAGATAAGTTTTACCCAAGGAATGTCATGATGGTTATAGAATTTATGCAAATACTTAAGCAACAAGGCCTCATTTTGAACCCTGAGGTTAAGAACACCAAGGCCACCTTTCTTTTTAGGCAGACAGACTAGGTTCCATGCAGCCAGGGACTGTCTAGGTGTATCAGAGTTTCCTCTCCGTAAGCACTGTCTTTGAATTCTCTCAATTTGCTTCAAAATGCCAGGAGGTATAGATAGAGTACAGAGGTGAAAGATTGGCATTGATGTAAGCACAGATTGCAGCAGCTGTAACCTACTCCCTTGGTTCAGAAGACAGGAGGAAGCAGACAATCTTCTCTCAATCCTATGGACCAGAGGCATAAGATCTATGATTCTGGGCCTTGTGGTTCCCATGGGCAGACCTAGATAAGTGAAAGGCATGGAACCAACCTTACAACCAAGGACATTAGCCAATCTATTTGCTTCATCAGTGGAAATGTTCATGGGAACCATAGAGGATTTAGCAAAATTAACTGATAATCCAGTAGATTTTGCAAAAGTATCCAACATATCTTTTAAAGCCAGCAGTTGATGGTCAACAGCAGGTAATATAATTAAGGTATCATCTGCATATTGAATTATGGGATAGTCCTGACACTGGGTTGGTATTGGCAGGGTGAGAATTCCCTTGCTGGCCAAATCATTAACTGCAGACTGTAGCAAATAAGCAGCCAGAACAAATAGAAGGGGTGATAGAGGATCTCCCTGCCTAACCCCCTTCTTACACATGAAGTGACTGCCAGGAACCCCATTTAATAGGATGGAAGAAGATCCAGAGGAAAGCAGGCTCTGTACCCAGGAAATCCATTTCTGATCAAATCCTTTATGCCTAAGAATCTGAAGGATGGCAGCATGTTCAATGGTGTCAAATGCTTTAGTGAAATCCAACTTCAATAGCACAATGGGGTTCTTGGAAGCTTGACATTGATGGATATACTCAAAGCACCATCCAAGACAGTCTTGTATGGTTCTGGACTTTATAAACCCGTATTGATTTTGATGAACACATTGAAGAATAACTTTCTGCAACCTATTGGCCAATAACTTTGTGAGGAGTTTTAAGCAAGAGTTGGTTAGGGAGATTGGCCTATAATCATTAAGCATTTCAGGGCTCAACTTCTTGGGTATGAGAGTGATCAAAGAAGTATTGATACATTCCAGGTTCAGCTTACCATCATAGAACTCTTTGACCAAACACATAAAGTCATCCTTTAAAACAGACCAACATTTCTTGAGAAAGTGTCCAGTAAAACCATCAGGACCTGGAGCTCTATCAGGTGGCATGTGCCTAATAACCAGGTCAATCTCCTCATCAGTAAATGGTTTGGATAACTCCTCAAGGCCATCCACTTTTCTGGTAATTGCATGGAGATCAAAGCCCATATGAATACCATTTGAACTTCCCATTCTCTGCTTAAAATCCTGCAAGAATAATCCTGCCATAGCAGCATGGTCAGTAATAACCTCCCCACTTTCAGAAGTAATGCTAGAGATGGTATTATTCCTGAAACGTTCAGTGGCCATAGCATGGAAGAACTTAGAATTTTCCTCCCCCACTTGAATCCTTCTTATAGTACACCTCTGCTTCCAGTAAATAAACTGCATTCTCAGGATTTCCTCCAAGTGCAATTTGACAATTCTTCTAAAGTTAGACTCAGGAGTAGAGAGTGGCCTCAGCTCCTCCAAAGAATCCAAGCACAAAATAACCTTATTACAATCTGCGATTAGGGCTTTGATTTTGGAGAGACTGGTGTGCCAGGATTTGAGGGCATAACGGAGTGCTTTAAACTTAGCAGAGATGACAGCAACAGATGAATTCCTATGGACAGGTTTGCTCCAGCAGTCCTTCACACAATCCAGAAAACCAGGTAGATTAGTCCAATAATTTTCAAACCTAAAAATTCTTGCCTTTGGGATGGAAGTTGCCACTGTTACAACACAGGGTACATGGTCAGAAGCTGTCCTTGCCAGTGGCAAAACCATAGTATTGGGATAGCATGAGGTCCAATTTGGAGTAGTGAAGAACCAATCGATCTGCTCTAAAAGCGGGACAGATTGCATGTTTGGCCATGTGAACCTCCTGCCCTTAATAGGCAACTCAATAAACCCAAGGTGGCCAATAACTTCATTGAACAAAAACATATCATTTACATTACCACCTGGCAAGTTCCTATTATCCAAACATCTCAGGAAGTTGAAATCCCCAAGAAGCAACCAATTAGTGTCAACAGGTATACATAAATCATACAGCCATCTGACAAAATCATCTCTGGCAGTGCCTTGACAGGGACCATAGACTGTAACAAGTGTCCAGAAATCAGAATTATGCATTGATTTAAATTCAACTATAATGCCATAACTCTCTGACTGAATTAGTTTCCCAGAAAAAAAGGAAGAGTTCCAAGCAACAATCATCCCACCAGATGCCCCAACTGAGGGAACATAAACAAAGTTATCAAAGCGTCGTGGACAGAACTTGCGGATTAAACGCTGATCAAAATAATCACACTTAGTTTTTTGTAAACAAATGACAGAGCAGCCACTCTCATCAATTTTTTCATGGACTGAACGTTGGCGTGCATCAGAATTAAGACCACGAACATTCCAGCACAATATCTTCCAATCTCTAAAGCAGGTCTGATTCATTACAAACTGAAATAAAATAGCAGCAAAAGCCAGCCACACAATGGCAATAGCGATAGACATGAACGACAAGTTTCATAAAGATCGGACAAGGAAACCTAAGCATAAAGCAAAGATAAATGGTTTTAACAGGGGTTAACCATAAACCCAAGCAACTCATAGTGCTAGACATCATCAGAAGTTGAAGCAGAGCCTGATGAAGAGGAAGGATGAGCCATAAGCTTCTCCTTCGTGATCTTCTCTGAAGGAATGCCAAGATGAGCTCCAACACGCTGGATCACACGAATCGGAGTATGAGGAGGAACTGCATCACCTTCATCCCCATCCTGGTTATGAGCAGAAGGCTTTGGGGCTTCTGCAGAGTGCAACTTGCACTTCTTGGGGGGCTTTGCCGCCGGCTTACCCAGGGTTGATTACTTGCAGGGGCCTGACTTATATCCATCACGTAAAGCAGAGAGGCAAGCACTGCGCCAAACCTCAGACTCGACAATCACTGGCTTGGCCTTGGGCTTACGTGATCAGGTAGCATTGACAGTCGGAGCAACTGAGAAGCTAAAGGAACTGAGCTCCACTTGCGTTAGAGCTGTATCAGAGACAGTGGTAGAGTCATCCATGACAGCATCAAAACAGAGCGCCCGCGCCACTGGTGGTTTCTGAACTGCAACAAACTTGCGTGGCTCCGGGCTAGGACGATAAGAGAGCTTGTTTCCCATGATAGAGAATGAAAAGAAGATCTCCCAGGATCTCTTAGCAAGAATAACAGGCTTGGCTGGCTGCTGAAACAAAGTGAAGTGTGGGACCTCAGAAACCCACATGAGAGGCATCAAACGTTCAAAGCTTCTCCTCCATTGCATGACATGAGGAAGGGGAGGGCCAAAAACAATCAAAACCTGACCAATCTGAATAGGGGGCTGGATGACTGGTGGCTAATAAAGAGCAAGAACACCATTATGCTCCCCTTCACGATCGGAGCTGATAGCAGGTCCAGAGTTTTGCATGATCACAGACTCCTGAGAATCAACGTGCTGAGCGTCATCATCCTCAAAAACCTCCTCAATAACCACATTGTCATGATGATCTCCAGGAATATGACCATGGTGCCCCTGGTGGACATTGGGTGGCGGCTCATTCCAGCCAAGCTCAGGAAATTCAGGCATAACAACATTGACATTGTCAAAAAATAGATGACCAGGTAACGGATGAGGATTACCATTGAAAGGCATCTGATCCTCATCAGCCGGCAATATATCAGCAAATTCAGCAGACAAACATAAACAGGTGCAGTCCAAGATACCCTAGTTGGTCCAAAATCCGCATATTCCCTATAGACAATGTCAAGGGGAACTTGAGCAGGGCAAGAAAATGAAGCATAAACCAGCGTCCTGACCATCCTAGGATCCTCTTGGTGCCATAAGTGAAATCTCCCAAACGTACTAACAGCATCAGAGATGTACTCAGTTCTACGGTAATCCAGAGGAATGCCCAGAATCATTAACCAGCCTCTACGAAAACCTTGAGTAGCACGATGATTAATCCCTTGATCATGAGGAATAAAACGAACAAAGTGGCCATTGCCCAGATCGTACGGAGGGTGATCCATAATAGCATGACGAGAAGCAGGGCTACGGAACTAAAAAAAGGCCAACACCTTCAATCCAACACTACTAGAAAAACGGCTATAGATAATATGGACATTAATGGCGCACCAAGAATGTGGTGCGCCACTGCTATATAGCAATGGCGCACCAGAAGCAGGTGCGCCATTGTTATTTTTTTAGTAGTGGCGCACCACCTGAGCAGTGCGCCATTGCTATTTTTTTGTCCATCCCCCCACCCCACCAGACATAGCAATGGCGCACCACACCAAGGTGCGCCATTACTATGTAGCATAGTAATGGCGCACCTTGGTGTGGTGCGCCATTGCTATGTCTGGTGGGGGGTGTGTGCCTGCGTGTGTGAGACGTTAGTAATGGCGCACCCTCCCTGGTGCGCCATTGCTAAGGTTAGCAATGGCGCACCAGGGAGGGTGCGCCATTACTAACGTCTCACACACACACAAACACACACCCCCCACACACACACACCCCATCCCCCCCCCCCCCCCCGTGGATCGTCTTTTCAGTTTAAAACAAAATAAAAGAAAATGATAAAAGGTTCAAAAAAATTCAAAAAAATAGATGCCCATGTGTTATGTGTTCTAGTTGTTAGGAAAATTAATAAACACGAATTTTGAATTTTTTTGCAAAAGGCCGCCGTGTTTCGGTAAAATGGCCGTAACTTTTGCATACGACCTCCGATGAAAAAGTTTTTAATATGAAAAAGCATCTACTCGAAAAGTTACATACGAATTCAATTGGCTACGCCCGTTATCGATTTTTTAGAATCCTCAAAAACCCCACAGAAAAAAAGTTACGATGCTTTTAAGATCTGGAGGCAAAAAATAAAAAATTTAAAAAAGTTAGCAATGGCGCACCAGTGCATAGTGCGCCACTACTATTTTCCCGCCTTCAAAATTCAAAAAAATTTAAAAATAGTAATGGCGCACCACACCTAGGTGCGCCATTACTAATTGAAAAATCAAACTCAGTAATGGCGCACCTGCCCATGGTGCGCCATTACTATCTTCCCGCCTTCAAAATTCAAACTATATCAAAAAAATAAAAAAAGTTAGTAATGGCGCACCTGCCCAAGGTGCGCCATTATTATCTTCCCGCCTTCAAAATTCAAAATAAATCAAAAAAAAAAAAAACTTAGTAATGGCGCACCTGCCCAAGGTGCGCCATTACTACTTTAAAAATTAAACTCAGTAATGGCGCACCTGCCCAAGGTGCGCCATTACTATCTTCCCGCCTGCAAAATTCAAAATAAATAAATAAAAAAGTTAGTAATGGCGCACCTGCCCAAGGTGCGCCATTACTAATTTAAAAATCAAACTCAGTAATGGCGCACCTGCCCATGGTGCGCCATTACTATCTTCCCGCCTTCAAAATTCAAACTATATCAAAAAAATAAAAAATAAAGTTAGTAATGGCGCACCTGCCCACGGTGCGCCATTACTATGCCGTATATATGGCTGGGCGGGGTCCTCTCCTCCTTACCTCTTCATTTTTCTCCTCCACTCCACCTCTCCTCCACTCCATCTCCTCCACTCCATCTCCCCTCCTCTCCTCCACCATACTCCCCTCCTCCTCTCCGGCGACCTCCTCCTCCTCCTCTCCGGTGACCTCCTCCCACTCCTCTCCGGCGACCTCCTCCTCCTCTCCGGCGACCTCCTCCTCCTTCCTCTCCTCCCCTCCCCTCACGGTTTCTCCTCCCTCCTCTCCGGTGAGCTCCTCCTCCCTCCTCTCCGGTGATCTCCTCCTCCCTCCTCTCCGGTGAGCTCCTCCTCCCTCCTCTCCTCTCCTCCCCTCACGGTTTCTCCTCCCTCCTCTCCGGTGAACTCCTCTCCGGCGACCTCCTCCTCCTCTCCGGCGATGTAGGCGAGCTCCTCTCTGGTGACCTCCTCCTCCTCCTCCTCTCCGACGATGTAGGCGAGCTCCTCTCCGATGACCTCCTCCTCCTCCCTCCTCTCCTCCTCACGGTCTCTTCTCGGCCCTCCTCTCCGGCGAACTCCTCTCCGGCAAAAGAACGTACAAGATCCAAAAACGAGAACAAAATTTGAAAAAATATCGTGCAAAAAAACGAGCAAAAAAAACGAGCAAAAAAAAGGGCAAAAAAATCGCGATCCAGATCCAGATTCAAAATTCAAAATAGTAATGGTGCACCGTGGGGGTTAGAATGTGCGCCATTACTATTTTCCCGCTTCCAAATTCAAAAAAAAATCGACAAAAAATAATAAAAAAAGTTACCAGTGGCGCACCTGAAAAGGTAGTAATGGCGCACATGTGGTGCGCCATTACTACCTGAGATAGTAATGGCGCACTATGTGGTGTGCCACTGTTACCTGCAATACTAATGGCGCACCAGAGGTGCGCCATTAGTATTTGTTACTAATGGCGTGGTAATAGTGGCGCACCTATGGTGCGCCATTAATGGCAAAAATAGGTGCGCCACTAATAGTCCTTTTTCTAGTAGTGCAAGGCTGATCACTAAGAACATCACGGTGCAACTGAGTAATGACAAAATCACTAACCATCTGACGGAACTGTGGAACTGCACCTGGCGGCGGCGGCGGCTCAACAATGCCAATAGCATACTGTTCATGATGATGATCAGGAGCGACAGCAGGCGAGAAGAAGGTGCGAGGCAGACGAGTTGGACCTCCATCAATGATCTCAAAGCCAGGTGGAATGAACTCCATCGGATCCAGAGCAAAGTTTGCCATGGGTGGTGGTGAAGATGGATTGGGGGAGGGAGGTGGTGGAGGCGTGAAAAGACCTGACGAAGCAGGCAGCGAGTTGGGCGTCACCAAAACTGAGGCGTCGCGTGGGTTATTGGGAAGGGAAGCTGAAGCGTGAGATATTTCAGGATTATGTTGCGATTCCTTTACCCGCCAAACCAACCCATTATTTTTTGCCCAAGAATCACAGGATGGCCTAGAGTGACCACGGCGTGAACAAGCCAAACAGGTCGGGCAGCCCCCTGCCAGGTGGCCCCTAGCCCCACATATACTGCAAGTAACCACACGGGCCACCATGACATCGACCATGTGCTCAAATAGATCAGAAGCCTCCTGAGAAGATGGGATCCTGGGAACAGAATCAGAGTCGGAAGGCCCCGCAAGATGGGCCAATGGATCCGAGCCAGGCCCAACATGAGCTCCCGCAGAGTCCGGGAGATTTGCATGATTTGAAATCTCATCAGTTGTACCAGCCAGGCGAAGATCACGCCCGTGTTGTTGAGCTAAAGAAGGCAAGCTATCAACCGTACCGAAAATTATGGGTGCATTGGCCACAGTCCATTGTAGGTTCGCCGGCTGCGAGCTATGGATGACGACACGTTCATGAGGCGGTAAATCATAACCAGCGTCAATAGCAGTGTCAATACAATTCTGCGTAGCCGCATAACGATAACCTTTGCAAGCTTCATAATTCTGGAACGTAGCAAAAGAAAGCTTCTTTCTAGTAGAACTGGACGAACGGAAAGATGATTTTGCCAGCTGGCGATGCATGGCAAGCATACCAAGAGCAGCACGACGCTTGGAGGGACTAACTATGATCCATTCGGCATCACATTCCAACTTCCAACGATTAAATTCATGTTCCCAATTAGGGCCACCACGACCCCAAAGGTTGAAATGACATTTAAAATGTGGGCAAGCAAAGGAACGCAGATCCAAGA
Source organism: Elymus sibiricus (assembly GCA_039707655.1). Classification (NCBI taxonomy): domain Eukaryota; kingdom Viridiplantae; phylum Streptophyta; class Magnoliopsida; order Poales; family Poaceae; genus Elymus; species Elymus sibiricus. The sequence continues at coordinate 80,823,909 of CM077674.1, forward strand.
TGTAAAAACCAACTTGCTTAGAAGAGGCGTTGAAGGAAAAAACCTTATCACGGATGCATGAAACCATGAACTCAATAGCCGATCCACCAATAGCTGCTTCCAAAGTTGTTGCGACCGAATCTTCAGTAAGACGAAAATCATGGCGGCTGATAGACACAACCATCGTGAAATGGCCAGTGTCGTCCGTGGGGTGCACTGGAAGACCAGTAGATCTGAAAACGTCATCCGCAAAAGCCAACCCCTTGGAGAAATCCAGGCCAAGGGTGGATCCCGTAGAGGAACCCATGGAAGATGAATATCCTCTTGAGCAGAAGAGTACGCCGGAGAGGTTGATCGGAGAAAACCAGGAATTTAGTGGCTAGAGGTGGAGATCGCCGGAGGAGACGGTGGAGGGCGCCCCATCTCACCTCCCTTGCCTCGCCGTCATACGTCGACAGTCTTGATTGCTTTGGTTGCTGTGAGCTTGCGAGTACATTCAAAGTACTCACCTGGCGTGTCATGCCAGCTTGCAGGTCATGCCCTGATTGATTGCTTGTCGAGGATCCCGAGGTTGCGCTCTAGGATGCGTCCCAGCCAGAGTCCCTGCGGAGTGGAGTTCATCACCGTCGCCGTTGTTCCGCTGCTAGAATTTATTCCACTACGAGTTGTTCTGCTGCTAGCATAGAGCTATCTGAGTAGGCGTAGTATCGCCGTGCCTTTGTAACCTTTGTGCCTTCAGAACCCTTGTACCCCGATTATTTGTAATAAAGAGCTGATTTGTTCTATGCTAAGCAGTGTCGTATTCCAGAAGACTTGATCTCTGGGCTGGAATACGGGGTGTTCCGGTCTCTCTGAGCCGGGGTGCCACATCGCTTGGTATCAGAGCAGGTCTGGCTGTAGGACGCCCTAGTCCGCGCGAGCGTTAGAAACCGTTAGTATAGAGTCTAGTTGGTCTGCTGCGTTTGGTTGCTGCATTTGTTTGTCGCATAGCATGCATATAGACTCACTATCTTGTCGCTAACGATCTTATCTTGTGAGTGTAGGTGGCATCGGTTTCGATCCACTACCCTCCCGCTTTGCATACTCGTTCTTTGGTGGTTGGTGTCATCTCTGTCCCAGCGGAGTGATGCCGAGGTACCTAGTGGTGTCGATCATTTGCAGGATTGATGCACAGGTATCGCACCAATATTTTCTCTTCAGCCACACCTATTGTTTCGGTGGTAGACATGTTTCTACCCCGGATCTTGCCATCCAACCCACCATTTGGCAACCCTCACTGGTCTTTGTTACCAGGAAAGGGCAATGCCAGCAGGCCCTTCTTTCCACCGCTATCCTACCCTATCACCCATTTCCTGGACGAGTACGGTTCCCTTCCGTACGCTTGATGATGATGTGGCCATGACATCCGTGTCTCGCTACATGATCATCGAGTCCGTCCTCACCTCCAAGCCCGTCTAGATGCAACCGGTGTTGAGCCAGCACTTGGTGTAGCTCTGTTTACACCAACCTCTCCACACGTTGACACCGCCACAGCATGTTAGATCGTAGTACCGGAGTTTCCGCGAGATTTGTGTGCTTAAGTAGGCATGCATTTTGTTGTGGATAGCAGTAAAATGTGATGTTGCTTGTATGTGATCTTGATGCTTTGTGTGCTTTTGTTCAGTTGTTTCTTTTGCTTCTTTCTTTGGGCCTTCGGTGTTGCCTAACTTCCCCTTATGAAAGTTGCACATCAACCGACACCGGGCGGAAAGAAACAGTGAGGAGTTCAAATATTTAGAAGCTTAGCTAAGCATTATGGACTTCTCAGTCGACTGCATTATTTTGGGAATATCTGGTCTGACTGCAAATGACATCTTGGAATGATTACCAACATCAAGTTTACAACAGTGGTGCAATCTTCACATCAGTAATGATTAAATCAGCTGGAAGACAAGTGGTGTGCAAGACAACAGTACATTTCCAGTCAAAGGAATATCAAGGGTATATATATATGGCATTCAATCTGCATATCACAGAGAGAAGCCTCTGGTATAAGCAACCCAGCCTTCCTCTGCACGCCACTAGGGAAGCTTACGACGCAAGGTTCCGTAGTCTTCCTCGGTACGATATGTGGATAGCTTCCAGTATAAGATACTCAGTCTTCTTCGGTAAGCCACCGCAGGAAGCTTACAGCATAAGTCACCAAATCTTCCTCAGTAAGCAACCAGAGGAAAAGCTTCTGAAATACGATACCCAGTCTTCTTCAGCACGCTATCCTGGCAAAAGCTTCGAGTGCAAGATATCCAGTCTTCCTTAGCACGATACTCTCAGATAGCTTCCAACACAAGCTATCCAGTCTTCGTCAGTACGGCACCAGAAACAGTCATCGCCAGCAGTACAAGATACTACACAGTGAGTTGGCAGCATATGGCAGTGCATCTCAAGAATTAGATCAGCAACAGTTGGGTGATAAGCACGAGCTAGTCAGGACACAAGTGTCTGCCTCGGGAATCAAATGTTCAGCTACACATACTTCCATATTTATTGTGAGCAGGCTGCCAAGGTCATGCAAGTCATTCATACGATAATACAAGCATGGTGAGAATCTGACAACCACATGAGTTATGCAAGAGGAAGAAAAGCCAGTATACACCTCAGTGTGTTGCAAGGACTGACAAGCTATGAAGTAAGACAATTTGGAACAACAATCTGGACAGTGGATATCAAGGCCAGTTTCCTCACACCCAACAAAGTGATATCATTGACCTCTGTCACTGTGATGTATGATTGACCACAACAGTGAGCTCTATACAAGTAACTGTGAACCTGGTACATGATCCTGATGAACCCTTGCTTACCTCTTCCTGGTAACAGCACCACGCCTGTGTTCTGAGCTGGTTTCGGCCCTCCAGGGTGGATGCTGCCTTTATATTTCTCTTTTCAACAACTGGCCCGTGTTCTGAGCTGCTTTTCGGGGGTCTCGGGCAGCTGTTGAGTTTCTTTTTGTAGCAGTGACCCTATGCTCTGAGCTGTTCTTCGGCCGTCTTAGGGAACTGCTACATTCTTCTTATCAACACTGCCTCATGCTTTGAGCTGCTTTTCAGCCGTCTTGAGTCATGGTTGAGTTATGTCCCAGATCTGAGTTGTAAAGACCGTTCTGGTGGCTACTGATTTAGTTGTTGATTTCATGCAAAGGTTCGGATGATCATTGCCCTACAGTTAAAGCATGGGAGATGGTGACCTAATGCAGTGCTATATGTCGCAGACGAGGCGGGAAAATATCTGGGATATTTTCCCGGGCGTTTAGGCTGACTTCCGTATATTGACCCGGAGGGGACGGATCCATGTTTGCATGTTTGTGGGCATGTGACAGATAAACGGAGGGCGTATTCGGATTCGTCTCGTCGTTCTGAGCAACTTTCATGTAGAAAGTTTTTCGATCCGAGCTACGGTTAATTTTCTATGATTTTTCAAAGTTTTAAACTATTTCTGAAATTATTTAAATTAACAGATATTCCAGAAAAGGCATATGACATCATGCTGAGGTCATCATTGCGTCAGCCGTCGGCTGACCAGCTGACTGGTCAAATAGACAGGTGGGACCCACCTGTCAGCCTCAGAGGTTTTAATCAGTGGTTAATTTAAACTAACAGAGTTAATTAACGAGTGGGCCTAGTCTGTCAGTGTCTGATCTATTTACAGATTAAGTTTATTTTAAAAACTGGATTAATTAGTTTGATTAACCGAGAGGGCCCACACGTCAGTGGCTATAGCCGCCATGTCAGTGGGGTTGACCGCGGTCAACGCGGTCAACCGCGACCTGGGCCCACATGGCAGCGACTCTGGGTGTGGCCCGCGTCTGGCCAGCTCAGAGCTGGCGCCGGAATGAGCTCCGGCGAGCTCCCGCGGCGGCGTTTTCGCCGGAGTAGCTCAGGATTGAGCTACGGGCACCAAAATGCGTGATTCCAATTGCGTTCGAACGGCTATTCGATCGCGCGTCGGATGGCATGACTGGATGGACTCGGGGGTGTCCGTAGTGTCGCCGGCGACGACGTGTGGCGGCGGAGCTCTCGGGTGCGTCACGGGCGAGCGGCTGCGGTGGGCATTTGCGCACGCATTCGGCTGCAATCGAACGAGCGGAGCAGCGCGCATCGACTGGAGCTAACGCGCAGCTTCGAGGACGACCAAAAGTGGCCGGAAAGGCGAGGCAGGCGGCGAACAGAGTTCGGCCATGGCGGCGAGCTAGCTAGGCGAAGCACGCGGCGGCTTGGGGAGAAGGGAGAGGAAGGTGAGGCTCACCGTGCGGCTAAGAAAAGCCTTCGAGGGATTAGTAGCAGCAGCAGACGACGGAGGTCACCGGAGTAGCCGCGGCAGCCGGAGATGGGGACGAAGGGGGATTCGGCGTTGCGGGGCCTCCCAGCTCCAACTAGCGGTCGGGGAGGAAGAGGTGGAGGTCAGCGGGCCTTCTGGACTCAACGGAGAGGTAAATGGACGCCGGCAGCCGCGAGATCGACGGAGGGCGGCGGCGATGTGCTCGGGCAGAGGGGGAAGAGGGCGGCGAGCGAGTGCTGGGAGGAAGGAGAGAGGAGTGAGGGCGATGGCGGCCAGGGGGGATGGCTCGGGGAGGTCCTTATCCTCTTCGGCCACCCACTCCATCGCCGTGGCGGCCGGTGAACGGAGCGGCGCACTCCCAGCCACGGCGAGCGCGACAGAGAGGGGGAGCAGGTATGGGAAACAGGTATGGGCCGGCTGGGCCGCGCCAGGTAAGGCCTTTTCCCTTTTCCATTTTTCCAATTCCTATATTTTCTGTTTTTCTTTAATAAACAAAGAGAGATGGAAATAATTGGGCATCCAAATCATTTTAGAAAAATGTGGGATTAAGCCCAATAAATTCATTGCATTTTTGTGCACTGCCACAAATATTTTAGGAGGCAGATAATTCCATTTGCATTTTTCATAATTGAATTTGCAAATTAAATTGCTGGATTGGCACTGTTAAAAATGCTAATGCTCATCTCAGCAACTTGGTGATGTTGTTTTCCTGAACAACAATTTGTTTTGGAATTTATGCTAAATGATGAACATTTTTCCGGCAAGTTTTGAGCAACTTCATATTTTAATTGCATTTGAATTTGAATTCTGAGGCAGAATTTGAAATGAGATATTAATCCACATTGATTATCATTGTAAATCTCAGATGACTTGGCATTATTATAGTGGATCACTGTAGCTCATTACATAGGGGTGTTACAATTCTCCTCCTGTAAAAGAAATTCTCGTCCCGAGAATTCAGGAGGTAGAAGGAAACAAATCAGGGTATTCCTCCCGAAGACGATCCTCGCGTTCCCAAGTGGCTTCACCTTCAGTATGATTTGACCACTGCACTTTCAAGAACTTGATAGTCTTCTGGCGGGTCCAACGTTCAGCTTGATCGAGAATGCGGATCGGATGCTCCTTATAAGAGAGATCATCTTGCAAATCAAGCATTTCATGATCCACTGCTCGGTGCGGAGATTCCTTGAAGCAACGGGGAAGTTGCGACACATGGAAGACGTCGTGGATGTGAGAAAATTGCGGCGGCAACTCCAATTTATAAGCCACTTGTCCACGTCTGGCGAGAATGTGGAAGGGGCCGATGTAGCGAGGAGCTAACTTGCCCTTGATTCCAAAACGGTGAGTGCCCTTCATACGAGCGACACGCAGATAAGCTTGATCACCAGGTTGATAGGTCAATCCCCATCGTTTGCGATCATAGTTGCTCTTCTGGCGGTCCTGGGCCCCCTTGAGATTTTCGCGGACAACACGGACTTGCTCTTCAGCGTGTTGGATAATATCCGGACCAACGAGCGGTCGTTCCCCAGTTTCTGACCAATTCAGAGGGATTCGACACTTACGTCCATATAGAACCTCGAAGGGGGCTGTCGTGGTTTTGTCACGGCAGATGTCCGAAGACTTAGGTTCAGAGCCAACGCCATGGAAGTGGACTCAAAGGGGTTAAGCGGGACAAGGGACACGGTTTACCCAGGTTCGGCCCCTCACGGTGGAGGTAAAAGCCTACGTCCTGCTTATGCTGTATAACTGGTGTATCGATTACAAGGGGCGGCTTGCTTGCCCTAGTTCTCGACTGCTTGGTCTCTCTCGCCGTAAGGCTTGTCTGTCTGTCTTCACCTCTCTAACACGCCGCGGGGGCTCACCTTTATATACATAGGTTGAGGCCCTGGGCTTACACGAGTCCGGGTCGGGTTATACAATGTAACCGATCCTGGTTCCAACTCCTTTAGTCTTACAGAACAAGTCATCTTATGGCGGCTTATACCTTCTGGCCCATGAGTCGCCTCCTGCCTCTTGGGCCTTGGCCTCAGCCCATCTGGTAAGCCGCCATATGGCCTGGCCTTCATGTCTTGTCTTCCTCTTGGCCCACTTGGTAACCCGCCATGTGGTTTGGTCTCTGTCTTCTCGCCCACCTTATGGGTCTTGACTATGAACTGCCAAGCTGGTTTCCGGGTCTTCAGTGAATCGCCAAGTCCTGGCCGGGTTATACTCCGGCCGGGTTATATCGCGGGGTTATATCCCTGACATTAGCCCCCAGGTTATCTTGAATTTATTCATGCTAAGCTCCTGAAATAAGAATATGTTAAGTGACCGGCTCGCCCCATCAGCCGGCTTAATTCCTTTCAAAATCCGGGCTTCATGTGTACGAGCCGTCTTCTCAATCGTTTTGCTTGCCAGTGTCCTTCGAAGTAAAATTCTGGGAATACAACACCCATATGCCATTGAGTCGGCCTCCAATACTCTCGGCGGGTTATCACCGCCGGGTTATAATATTTGAATCGCCGGGTCATGTAATGTTGGTGACGCCGGGTCAGATAACCAGACTCCAGCTGACTTTGATAACTCTTTTCAACTTTTTTGATATATCCATATTACCTGTAGCCCCCAAGCTCCAAGTGTATCCATGATGACTTGGCGCTTTGCAATAATATCTTTGACTGTGCAGCCCCCAAGTACCAGGTTGTCTTGCCTGCAGCAGCCTGGGACTTGTACCTTATAAAGCTTCAGCTGGTGTAGCCCCCAAGAGCCGGCTCTTCAGTATGTGATGGGCCGGGTCTTCAATGGGAACCTTATATTCTGCTTTGAACAGCTGAATACTGTAGCCCCCAAGTGCCGGGTCGCATGCCAGCGGCGACTTGGGACTTCAGAGAATTTGATCTGGGCGGTGTAGCCCCCAAGTGCCGGGTCAGTAATATGTACTGGGCCGGGACTTAGAAGGGTCATAGAAAACCGGCTCATCTCCTTGCGATAACAGGGTCTTGTTGACAATGTACTGACTTGAAAACCGGCTTGCATTAGCCCCCAAGAGCCGGGTTGCCTGCCTGCGGCGACTCGGGACTTGCGTACTTGACATAAACCGGCCTTGAATAATGTAGCCCCCGAGCGCCGGGTTGCATGCCTGCGGCGACTCGGGGCTGTATAAGAATATTGTGATTCCTTGACCGTGGTTGTAACCCGGTATTAATAATGAAATCCCTGCTCGTGGTTGCGATGCAACCCGGCAAATATGTGCTTGAGAAATCCATGAGTGTTGTAGTATACTACAGGGCACTGTTTGAAGAAATCCAAGAGCCGGTTAATTAGATGACCCGGCATTATAATTAATAGGGCGACTCTTCAAGAATAGCCAGCCATGTCGGCTATTAGTGTGTTCATCATGCTTGCAGAGGTTACGGTGTAACCCGGTATGGTTAAACCCGGAGAGGTTAACTCTCACAAATTTGCTTAAAACTCAGGCTTTATCTTTTAAAGACTTAGGCATGATTGCCACTCATGTGCCGGCTCTCATATGGCACAGATTCGTCGTTTTTACCTTAACCAGCTCAGGGTCTTATTACGAGATTAACTGTCAAGAGACAAGTTCAGGGTCTCTAAAGATTGACTGTTCAAGAGTACAACAATTTATAAAACCGACTCTTTTGACAAGTTCAGTGTCTTATAGATTGACTGTCAAAGAGAGGTAAATCATAATCCGGCTCTTGACAGTTCAGGGTCATATAGATTGACTGTCAAAGAGACGTAAATCATAAGCCGGCTCTTGACAGTTCAGGGTCATATAGATTGACTGTCAAAGAGACGTAAATCATAAGCCGGCTCTTGACAGTTCAGGGTCATATAGATTGACTGTCAAAGAGACGTAAATCATAAGCCGGCTCTTGACAGTTCAGGGTCATATAGATTGACTATCAAAGAGACGTAAATCATAAGCCGGCTCTTGACAGTTCAGGGTCATATAGATTGACTGTCAAAGAGACGTAAATCATAAGCCGGCTCTTGACAGTTCAGGGTCATATAGATTGACTGTCAAAGAGACGTAAATCATAAGCCGGCTCTTGACAGTTCAGGGTCATATAGATTGACTGTCAAAGAGACATAAATCATAAGCCGGCTCTTGACAGTTCAGGGTCATATAGATTGACTGTCAAAGAGACGTAAATCATAAGCCGGCTCTTGACAGTTCAGGGTCATATAGATTGAATGTCAAAGAGACGTAAATCATAAGCCGGCTCTTGACAGTTCAGGGTCATATAGATTGACTGTCAAAGAGACGTAAATCATAAGCCGGCTCTTATAACGCCGGCTGTAGCTACGGCCGTTGATGAGGGTTGAATGCACACGACTCCGGCTGTAATTATATTTCCCCTGCTGGGCCATCGCCGTGCGCAGGTATCCGATGGCATTCCGCACCTCTTCTGCATAAGGTGCCTCATCGGGGATTGGGATTGTATCAAGCTTGGTTGCCGCTGCCACCATGTTCTCCGCCGGGTTAGCATAATGACCCGGCGGCGTTGGATAGAAAGGTGGCGGGTTTTCATTCCTTCGGGGCGGGTATAGCTGCTGACATTGAGCCGCCGCCCGGCTTCCAGGTATTTCCGCCGTCCGGGTTACGGTCAAAGGTACGTTCTGTCCCGTTCCCGGCGTGTTAAAAAGATTCCTAGCTTCATATTGCTCCGGCAAGCGGGATTGATGTCTCATGCGATAAACCGCCGCTGCTGACTGTTGTTCTAACTCAAAACGAAAAGCGTCTGCCTTAAGGCGTTCTGCCTCCGCATCCATCTGAGCCTTCAGCTCATTGATCTCCTGTTGGACTCCGGCCATCTGATTCTTCAACTTTGCGATTTCCGCGTTACGGGCCGCTTGGTTTTCAACAGTGACCTCAGTCTCCATTAGGGTTGTAAACTCGTTCATCAGATCCAGAAGAACCTGAGCCGGCGACCTGCCAGCCCCAGACCCGGTCACACCGGCGGCTGTACCGCTCGGAGCCGCCGCGGAACCCGTCATAAAGACGGCAGCGCGGTTTGGCAGCTCATCCTCCTCCGGCTCATGATACTCTGACTCGTGGTAAGGCTCATCGTAGCCCCCAAGTCCACCATTATGAAGCTGATAGATCGATTCCGTCTCTCCACTCGAGGATCTTTCCTCTGAGTAGATCAGAGTTTCCTCCTGTGACATAGAACCTTCAAGATCCATGCCTTGAGTAAAGCCAACGAAGACGTGCTCCCTGCCCGGGTCAACACAGGCGGGTCGCACGCTTTGGGCGGGTTGCTCGTGCCGGGCCGGCTTGACGATATCGGTGCAGATGTCCGGCCCGGGTTCAGATCCGCCAGTCTTGCCAAAGAAAACATTGATTCTGCCGAAGGGGACCCGGAAACCATGCTCGATTGAGTCGGCTTCAGGACCCCAGCCGGCGTCGTTGAGGTAGAGTCTCCATTGGAAACTCTTGGTCATCTCACCATTGACGTCCCCCTCGCTCCCAGAGAGAGAACCCTTTGAGAACTCAACACCACCGAGCGCTAGCCCCACGGTGGGCGCCAACTGTCGTGGTTTTGTCACGGCGGATGTCCGAAGACTTAGGTTCAGAGCCAACGCCATGGAAGTGGACTCAAAGGGGTTAAGCGGGACAAGGGACACGGTTTACCCAGGTTCGGCCCCTCACGGTGGAGGTAAAAGCCTACGTCCTGCTTATGCTGTATAACTGGTGTATCGATTACAAGGGGCGGCTTGCTTGCCCTAGTTCTCGACTGCTTGGTCTCTCTCGCCGTAAGGCTTGTCTGTCTGTCTTCACCTCTCTAACACGTCGCGGGGGCTCACCTTTATATACATAGGTTGAGGCCCTGGGCTTACACGAGTCCGGGTCGGGTTATACAACATAACCGATCCTGGTTCCAACTCCTTTAGTCTTACAGAACAAGTCATCTTATGGCGGCTTATACCTTCTGGCCCATGAATCGCCTCCTGCCTCTTGGGCCTTGGCCTCAGCCCATCTGGTAAGCCGCCATATGGCCTGGCCTTCATGTCTTGTCTTCCTCTTGGCCCACTTGGTAACCCGCCATGTGGTTTGGTCTCTGTCTTCTCGCCCACCTTATGGGTCTTGACTATGAACTGCCAAGCTGGTTTCCGGGTCTTCAGTGAATCGCCAAGTCCTGGCCGGGTTATACTCCGGCCGGGTTATATCGCGGGGTTATATCCATGACAGGGGCCATTTTCAAACTTGCTTGGTAGCTGTTGTTGTAAGAGAATTCGTCATACGGGAGAGATTCTTCCCACATCTTGCCAAATGAAATAACACAAGCACGCAGCATATCTTCAAGCACTTGATTCACTCGTTCGACTTGGCCTTGGGACTGGGGGTGATAAGCTGTACTCCAGGTAATATGAGTTCCCATAGCCCATTGGAAACTATTCCAGAAGTGTGAGGTGAAGAGGCTGCCACGGTCTGAACTGATCTCCTTCGGAATACCGTGGAGTGATACAATCCTGGAGATATATAACTCTGCTAACTGACTAGCAGTGATCGTCTCCTTGACTGGTAGAAAGTGTGCAACTTTGGAGAGTTGGTCGACGACGACAAGAATAGCATCGTGACCCTTCTGTGACTTGGGAAGGCCAGTAATGAGATCCATTTGAACCTTATCCCATTTCCATAAAGGAATAGGGAGCGGTTGCAGAATTCCAGCGGGCTTCTGATGTTCTGCTTTAACGCGACGACAAACGTCACATTCAGCAACATATCGAGCAATATCCTGCTTCATTCTAGACCACCAGTACCTTTGTCGGAGATCACGATACATCTTGGTGCTACCCGGATGAATAGACAGTGGTGTATCATGTGCCTCCTTCATGACCTTGTCAGTCATCAATTCGAACCGAGGTACCACAATGCGGTCTTTGAAATACAAGGTTCCATCTTCAGCAAGCGAGAAATTCCTGTACTTCTCAAGGTGAAGATCCCTTTTCATCAGATCAACTTCAGCATCTTTAGCTTGCGCACGCTTAACAGCATTCAGAAGATCTGGCTGTATTACAAGGGTATTAAGAGAACCCTGTGGAACAATGTGGAGGTTCAACTGGCGCAATTCTTCATACAGACGAGGTTGAGCTCGCTGAACTGTGAGGTTGTTACAATAGGACTTGCGGCTCAAGGCATCATCCATCACATTAGCCTTACCAGGGGTATAAGAAATACCACAATCATAGTCCGTAATCGTTTCCAACCATCGCTGTTGGCGGAGATTGAGATCCGGCTGAGTAAATAAATACTTCAGACTTTGATGATCAGTATATATCTCACATCGATTACCGAGAAGGTAATGTCGCCACAGCTTCAATGCATATATCACTGCAGCAAGTTCAAGATCATGCACTGGATAATTCTCTTCGTGAGGATGCAACTGTCGCGAGGCATAAGCAATTACTCTGCGTTCTTGCATCAGGACATAGCCTAATCCCTGACGAGAAGCGTCACAATAAATCACGAAATCCTTGCGAGAATCCGGAGGTGCAAGCACTGGTGCAGAAGTTAGCTTGTCTTTGAGGGTCTGGAACTTTCCTGACATTTATCTGTCCACTCAAACTTAACGCCTTTGTGAAGTAGATCAGTCAGAGGTTTGGCAATCTTAGAAAAGTTCTCGACAAAGCGACGACAATAACTTGCGAGTCCGAGAAAACTTCTAACTTGCTTGGCATTCTTCGGAGGAGTCATTCTTGACTGGACTCGTTCTGGGTTGACAGCAATACGTGGGCAGGTAGTCGAAGAGGTTGTTGATGATAACACAGATCAGCGAGGGGCAAGGATGGCATTGCTCACCATGAATTCAATTAACATGTCGGAAGAAGTCAAAATGTTGACGCTGACCACGACACATTTTGCCGAGAGGTTCCAAAAGTGTCAAATGATAGTGTGAGAAGCATAAGATAACTTGGGAAGAAAAGGTTAAACAGACCAATGAAAAAGAAAAGATGATTATCAGATTAATCAGATCAAAGGAAAGAATTAGTTGCAGACAATCCAACTCTCCGGGTGAATGTGATTACAAGAACCTAATGTCAGTGTTAGCAAAATCATTTGACCCGAAAAGATGAGAGATCAGAGTCCCAGAGTATAGAAGAGGAATAAAAGATCCTAATACCACCCATTGGCGACGTGGGCCCGTAAGCCACACAGCCATGTTAGTAAAATCATTTTACAAGTGCTAGACTCAACTTCGGCCAAGGAGTTGGAAAGGGGGACCCTACAGGCAGTCGGCTCTGATACCAACTTGTGACGCCCCCGGCTTAATCGTGTACTAATCATACACGCAAGTGTACACGATCAAGCCTAAGGACTCACTTGAAGATATCACAACACAACTGTAAAACATAAATAAAGTCATACAAGCTTTATATTACAAGCCAGGGGCCTCGAGGGCTCGAATACATAAGCTCGATGTCATACAAGCATCAGCGGAAGCATCAGGTATCTGAGTACAGATACAAAGTTAAACAGATAGGCCTTTAAGAAGGCGGGGCAAAATAAAACACTGGATTGAAAGGCGCAGGCCTCCTGCCTGGGTGCCTCCTAACTACTCCTGGTCGTCGGAGGGTTCCTCGTAGTGGTAGTACCCAGGGGGGGTAGTAGTACTGGTAGTAGTCGTCGACAGCAGGGGCAGCTGGCTCCGGGGCTCCGTCATCTGATCTCAAGTATCGGGTATGGGGAAAAAGAAAGCAAAGCAACCGTGAGTACTCATCCAAAGTACTCAGCAAGACTTACATCAGAGCTATTCTACTTATGCAACATTATCAATGGAAGGTTGTATATGTGGAATGATTTGCAGAAATGCCAGAATAGAAGGGAACAGCCTAGCCTATCGAAGACTAGCATCTTCAGGGTCTTGCAGCATTAGAAGAGTACAGATTAGTACATAAATATGGTAGTAGCAACAAGTATCAACATCGCCCAGAGATCCTTTCTCGACTCCCTGCGAGAAAGCGATCCCAGAGCCAATATATTTAACCCATTTCTAGTTGTAGAAGATCGGGATATTTTCCGAGCGTCCTGTTACCGTGGACACGGCTATTCTCATAGATATACTTCCCTGCAGGGGTGCACCACATTACCCAACACGCTCGATCCCTCCGGCCGCACACCCTTGTTCCTGGTGATGTCTGGCCTCGGGTGATCGACACGTCGTAGCCCCACCTAGGCTCAACAGAGAGGCCAGCACGCCGGTCTAAATCCTAAGCACTCAGGGGTCTTGGGCCCATCGCCCTTTGCACTCCTGCGCGTTGCGAACGCGGCCGGTGAGCAGTCCTAGCCCCCTTAATACAAGCGCAGGCTTTACCAGACCAACCCGGCGCGCGCTGCTCAATCGCTAACGTCTGAAGAGCTTCGGCTGATACATACGACTCCGCCCCATACCATCACGCGTGCTGGTTAGTGCGAAAAGGCCAAAGGCCTACTCAGATTACATATCCTAATCCCATTAGTGCGTTTGGAGCTCGCGGTGACAATCGGTTGCTCCACACTCTGTGGTCCCGTCGCCCCGTCTCGAGGACTTGCGGCAAGGGCCAGGCCCACGGTCCGCCTGCCCGGCCGTGCCTCGTAAATATCTCGCGGGTACCCTCCAGGTCAACCCGTCTTCCCAGGGGCTGTCGGGATCTTAGGTCCACCTCTACCGGGTGGTACCACCTGTCCCTTCAGTCCCACATTAACAGTAACAGTAAAGGGGCAACAGGTAAGTAACAGTAGTAAAGTAAAGTAACCGTGTGTCTATCACATCAAGAAGGAATCCGAGGAATCACCCTCGAGGGATTCCAACTCGATGTTCCCGTCAAAGTGAACCCGGAGGAATCACCCTCGATGGTATTCACACTTGCGGGGTTACCGACAAAGCTTTATCGGAGGTGGGGAAGAGGAATCGCCCTCGTTATCCCACAACCGACTAGCTGTATGACAGAGGCAACATCAGGAGTGAGATAAGAGGTATCACCCTCGGCACTCGATGGTAGCTCTGCAGAGTCGAGCAACTTTGGGGGTGTGAAGTGTAGTGCTGGTCTCATCCCGTTCGATCTCATCGATCGGACACGGGTACTAAAGCGGGGCAACTATATCAAGGAAGAGGGGCCACAGATGAATTACCATCCAACCTACACTAAGCATTTTGGATAACAGGCAGGTATCAATAATAGTTACAAGGACAGGCTATGCATCAGAATAGGATAAAACAATAGCAGTAGCAATTCTAATGCAAGCAGGAGGGAGAGAGAATAGGAGATATAGGCATGCGTCAAGGGGGGGGGGGGGTTGCTTGCCTAGAATCTCTGCGGCAAAGGAGGGATCGTCAGTGGGGTCGTCAGTCTCCTGAGCTGCGTCGGTCTCGGGGGCTATCGAAGAAGAAGAGGGGGAAGAAACAATAAATAAAGGCAAATAATGCAACACAGATGCAGGGTATGGCAGTATGCAATGTTAGTGGTGACCTAATGCAGTGCTATATGTCGCAGACGAGGCGGCAAAATATCTGGGATATTTTCCCGGGCGTTTAGGCTGACTTCGGTATATTGACCCGGAGGGGACGGATCCATGTTTGCATGGTTGTGGGCATGTGATAGATAAACGGAGGGCGTATTCGGATTCGTCTCGTCGTTCTGAGCAACTTTCATGTAGAAAGTTTTTTGATCCGAGCTACGGTTAATTTTTCTATGATTTTTCAAAGTTTTAAACTATTTCTGAAATTATTTAAATTAACAGATATTCCAGAAAAGGCATATGACGTCATGTTGAGGTCATCATTGCGTCAGCCGTCGGCTGACCAGCTGACTGGTCAAACAGACAGGTGGGACCCACCTGTCAGCCTCAGAGGTTTTAATCAGTGGTTAATCTAAACTAACAGAGTTAATTAACGAGTGGGCCTAGTCTGTCAGTGTCTGATCTATTTACAGATTAAGTTTATTTTAAAAACTGTATTAATTAGTTTGATTAACCGAGAGGGCCCACACGTCAGTGGCTATAGCCGCCATGTCAGTGGGGTTGACCGTGGTCAACGCGGTCAACCGCGACCTGGGCCCACATGGCAGCGACTCTGGGTGGGGCCCGCGTCTGGCCAGCTCAGCGCCGGCGCCGGAATGAGCTCCGGCGAGCTCCCGCGGCGGCGTTCTTGCCGGAGTAGCTCGGGATTGAGCTACGGGGCACCAAAACGCGTGATTCCAATTGCGTTCGAATGGCTATTCGATCGCGCGTCGGATGGCGTGACAGGATGGACTCGGGGGTGCCGTAGTGTCGCCGGCGACGACGTGTGGCGGCGGAGCTCTCGGGTGCGTCACGGGCGAGCGGCTGCGATGGGCATTTGCGCGCGCATTCGGCTGCAATCGAACGAGCGGAGCAGCGCGCATCGACTGGAGCTAACGCGCAGCTTCGGGGATGACCAAAAGTGGCTGGAACGGCGAGGCAGGCGGCGAACAGAGTTCGGCCATGGCGGCAAGCTAGCTAGGCGAAGCACGCGACGGCTTGGGGAGAAGGGAGAGGAAGGTGAGGCTCACCGTGCGGCTAAGAAAAGCCTTCGAGGGATTAGTAGCAGCAGCAGACGACGGAGGTCGCCGGAGTAGCCGCGGCAGCCGGAGATGGGGACGAAGGGGGATTCGGCGTTGCGGGGCCTCCCAGCTCCAACTAGCGGTCGGGGAGGAAGAGGTGGAGGTCGGCGGGCCTTCCGGACTCGACGGAGAGGTAAATGGACGCCGGCAGCCGCGAGATCGACGGAGGGCGGCGGCTGAAAATTATTCATGATGCTACTGAAAATTATTATGAGAGAGGATCATATGCTTGTAGGTGTTGCAATAATATCAAGTTTCCTCTCTATGTGTTGAAAGTTTTGAAGTTATGCTTGTTTTGCCTTCCTATGCTAGTTGATTCTTGCTCCCATAAATTGTTTGCTCACAAAATCCCTATGCATAGAAAGTGGGTCAGGCTTAATTGTGCTAGTCATATGCTTCATGATGCTCTCTTTGTGTTTCAATTCTTTACTTTTATGTGAGCATCAATGAAATCATCATGCCTAGCTAAAAAGGCATTAAAGAAAAGTGCTAGTTGGGAGACAACCCTATATTTATACCTACAGTTTTTGCATGTTCACATGATTAAGCTACTGTAGTAATCATGTTTTATATGTTTTCTTTCAATAATGTGCCAAGTAAAGCCTTTGGGATAGTGTTGATGCTTGTTGATTTGATTCTTTGCAAAAACAGAAACTTTTGCGTCTAGTGCTAGAATTTCTATTCTATGCTGGAGCGTGAGAAAATTCTGAAATTTTTACACAGTGTTGGGTTACAAATTGTTTGCGTTGCCCTAATTTTTCAGAATTTTTGGAGGTACATAATTATGGTTTTTAAATCGCTTACTACACGCTATTCTGTTTTTGACAGATTCTGTTTTCAATGCATAGTTTGCTTGTTTTAGTGTTTCCATAGCTTATATTGAGTAATATAAATTGTGGAAATGATAGAATACAGTAGGCATTATGTGAGAAAAATTATGAATCTTGTCTTGACAGTACCTAAGTGGATGATTTACTTTTATCATACTAACCTATCTCACAAGTTCCGTTAAGTTTTGTGTGATTGAAGTTTTCAAGTTTTGGGTGAGATATTGATATGAGGAGAATAAGGAGCGGCAAGACCCTAAGCTTGGGGATTCCCAAGGCACCCCAAGGTAATATTCAAGGAAGACCCAAGCAACTAAGCTTGGGGATGCCCCGGAAGGCACCCCCTCTTTCGTCTTCAACACTATCGGTAACCTCACTCGGAGCTATATTTTTATTCGTCACATAATATGAGTTTTGATTGGAGCGTCATTTTATTTCATTGAGATTTGCTTGCTGTTATCAATAATCATGTTTTGTATCTTCTATTTCGATAAAAATGCCAATTATAGCCTTTACCATGCTCAGTTTGCAAGTTCATGTGTTGCTGTTTGAAAATAGAAAGTTTTCTGTTATGTCCAGAATATTCCTGAATAGTAAGAACATGATAAAAATCTGAAATTTTTACACAGTAAGCATGCATGAGTCCTCTCTCACGTTGTAATTTTTCAGAATTTTTGGAGTTAGGGAAGTATGAATTTTAAATCCCCCTTTACAGACTGTTCTGTTTTGGCAGATTGCTGTTATGGTTGCATTGTTTGCATATGTTTGCTTGTTCAGTGTTTCTATTTGTGGATAGGAGTATTAAATATGCAGAGGCATTTAGTATGCAATGTTTAATTATAATTTTAATGATTTGCTACAGTATAGAATGTTAAGGTTTTGAGTTGATTTATACTAACTTATTTCACGAGTTCTTGTTGAGTTTTGTGTGGATGAAGTTTTTAAAGATTTAGGAGAAGCCATGATATGAGAGGAATTAAGAAGACACAAGAGCTCAAGCTTGGGGATGCCCAAGGCATCCCAAATTAATATTTCAAGAAGTCTCAAGCATCTAAGCTTGGGGATGCCCCGGTAGGCATCCCACCTTTCTTCATCAACAATTATCGGTCAGTTTTGGTTGAGCCTAAGTTTTTGCTTCTTCACATGATATGTGCTATTCTTGGAATGTCATTTTATTTTGTTTTTCTTGATGTTTGAATAAAATAATAAGATCTGAAATTTTTAAATAAGAGAGAGTCCTCACATAGCTACCTATTTACTTAACTACTCATTTGATCTTCACTTATATCTTTTTGGAGTAGTTTGTCATTTACTCTTGTGCTTCACTTATATCCTATGAGTAAATTATGAAAGAATTGAATATCATAAAGTTGAAATTATATGTGCTTCATATGCTTGTATCATGTCTAGTAGTAGTTTCACATTTGGGTTAGAAAGTGAAATCTATTGAAGCTTGACAATCACAATATTAGTCATACAAGCAATTCATGAATGATTAGTATAAGGAAGAGAACTTTCACATATAAATATATTATCTTGGACATCTTTTATGATTGTGAATACCCATTAATTATTTTCAAACTTGAGCAAATTAGTTGAAGTTGGACAAGGAAGACAACGTAATGAGTTATGTTTGGGTATATTTGCATAGAAGTTATATTGTTATGGATCCTCCAACATGTGGTGCTTGCTTAGGATCTTTTGCTAGCCAAAAATTCGTACTAAGTAGAGATACTACTTGTGCATCCGAAAACCCTTAAACCCAGTTTCTTGCCATGAGTGTCCACCATATCTACCTATGGATTGAATAAGATCCTTCAAGTAAGTTGTCATTGGTGCAAAAGCAATAAAAATTGCTCCTAAAATATGTATGATCTTTTATTGTAAGGGAAAAATAAGCGTTGTACGAACTTGTGATGGTAAAGAAATAAAAGCGACGGACTGCATAATAAAGGTCGCTATCACAAGGGACAATATAACGTGACGTTCCTTTGCATTAAGGGCTTGTGCATCCAAAAATAAAAAGCGTATGACAACCTCTGCTTCCCTCTGAAAGGGCCTATCTTTTACTTTTATGTATTTACTTTTATGCAAGAGTCAATAAGTATTCATTCTCATTTCAACCTCAATTATTCTCTAGTTGTCAAGCATCATGTGGTGGGGAAAGATCCAGGCATATATGGCCAGTCAAATATATTTGATCATGAATTATTATTGTTGACAATTATCTCTATGATAAATGAGTTGGGAGGCGAAAATTATGCCCCTATCTTTCTCTGTGTTCGATGGATGCCATTTGTTCTAAAAATATGCTTTGAGTACTAGAAATCATAGAAGACAATATGATAATTGAGTATGTGGAGCTCTTACTTAGACTTTGTTGAAATTAAGTTGAATTGCAATTGTTTGGTGACTAAGAACATAGGTTGTTAAGTTTCAAGAGATTGCATTGTTTGAACCATAACATGTGAATTGTTGCTACTTTATCATGATGAGTTTTATGAGAAAGGGTTGCTGTTATGATGCTAGGAAAAGTGATTGAAATTGTCATTGATCAAACTAATGCACTATGCTAGCATTCACACTTCATAAATTATTTCTTTTATCATTTACCTACTCGAGGATGAGCAGGAATTAAGCTTGGGGATGCTGATACGTCTCCAACGTATCTATAATTTATGAAGTATTCATGCCATGTTTATTATAGTTTTGTATGATTTTGGTTCACTTTTATATGGGTTTTATATGATTTTCATGGACTAGCATATTGACCTAGTGCCCAGTGCCAGTTGTTGTTTTTTGCTTGTTTTTGGTTTTTCAGAAAATCCATATCAAATAAAGTCCAAATGCAGCGGAACTTTTTGACGATTTTTTCTGGAAGGAAACAGACCCAGGAAGCTTCGGAGGAGCAGCAGAAGAGCCACAGAGGCCCCACGAGCCACCTGGGCGCGCCTGCCCCCCCCCCCTCCCAGGCGTGCCCTGGTGCCTCGTGGGCCCCCTGTGGCACCTCTTTGCGTGATTCCAACGCTGAAAAATCATATATATTCAGAAACCCCCGAAAGTTAACGTAGATGAGTTTTTACGCCACCGCAAGCCTCTGTACCTCCACGATCTAATCTACAGCCCTTTTCCGGCACCCTGCCGGAGGGGGAAAAGCATCATCGGAGGCCATCTTCATCATCCCGGCGGTCTCCATGACTAGGAGGGAGTAGTTCACCCTCGGGGCTGAGGGTTTGTACCAGTAGCTATGTGTTTTATCTCTCTCTCTCTCTCGTGTTCTTGATTTGGCACGATCTTGATATATCGCGAGCTTTGTTAATATAGTTGGATCATATGGTGTTTCCTCCCTCTCTATCTTTGTTGTGATGAATCGAATCTTTTCCCTCTGAGGTTTCGTTATTGTCGGATCGAATATTCAGATTTGAGAACACTTGATGTATGTCTTGCATATGAATACCCGTGGTGACAATGGGGTATTATGTTGATTCACTTGATATATGTTTTGGCACTCAACTCGCGAATTCCCGAGGTGACATTGGGGTAATCTATGCATAGGGGTTGATGCATGTTTTCATTATCTTTTCTCCGATAGAAACTTTGGGGTGCTCCTTGGAGTTCTTTGTGTGGATTGAATATTATGATTATCAAGTTGTTTGATGCATATCGTATAATCAACTCACGGATACTTGTGGTGACATTGCAGTATCTAGGTGACATTAGAGTTGGTTGATGTGTATAATATGGTGTTATTTTAGTACGAACTCTAGGGCTATTTGTCATACTTATATGAATAGCTCAATAGATCGATCGAAAAGGATAACTTTGAGGTGGTTTCGTACCCTACAAACAATTTCTATCTTATGTTCTCTGCTAATAGGAACTTGTGAGTGATTCTTTATCGCACGTTGAGGGATGGTTATATAATCCAATTATATTAGCATTGTTGAGAGATTGCACTAGCGAAAGTATGAACCCTATGCCTTGTTTCTAAGCATTGCAATACCGTTTATGCTCAATTTTGTTACTTGCTACCTTGCTGTTTTTTATTGTTCGCATTATAAAAACCTATATCTACTATCCATACTACACTTGTATCACCATCTCTTCGCCGAACTAGTGCACCTATACAATTTACCATTGTATTGGGTGTGTTGGGGACACAAGAGACTCTTTGTTATTTGGTTGCAGGGTTGTTTGAGAGAGACCATCTTCATCCTACGCCTCCCATGGATTGATAAATCTTAGGTCATCCACTTAAGGGAAAATTGCTACTGTCCTACAAACCTCTGCGCTTGGAGGCCCAACACGAGTCTACAAGAACAAGTTGTGTAGTAGACATCACTTACCCCCGCTATCTGGTCGCCCCCCTCCCCCCTGCACGTAGCCGTCGTGGCCGCCGTCGGCAAGCTGCCGTCGGCGCCGCACCTCCTCTCTTTCCTCCATTATGTGCGGTGAGAGCTAGTGAGTGGATAAGGTCGCTCGGGTGGGGTCTTGGGGATAGAAGACATTCGCGACGACCCAGCTGTGTACCGAACGAAAAAGAAAACGCTGACCACTTACGTGGCTAATCTCCTTGCTACAAGATTCATGTTTGAGAATCGATGGTCCATAACACGTTCGGCACCAAATCCTAATTTTCTGACGTTCGGTAGTTATTGTTTCCGAATATTAAACCAGAGTTAATTAATAATGCTGGAGAGATATATTTTTGCTTAAATATTTTTTTACAATATATATACACAATATATACATATATATTATGTGGAAATAATTTAATTTACTACCCATCAACCATGGGAGCAAATAATTCAAGAAAAGGCAATAGTTAGTACAACGGAGTATAGAATATTGGCAGAAATGTACGTGTCGATCACCTTAATAGTTAGCACAACAAGATAGGAGTAATAGTTAGCGAAAATCCCTTTTGGAGGCCGAGCTCCAATGAGGCCGGTTTTTGAAAAATTCAAAATTCGTCAAAATTTATATTTTTACATTTCAAAAAATTCTGAAAATAAATATAGATATACATGGAGGCATGATTCACAACTGTGTAAATTTTCAGGACGAAATACATTTAAATGAGGGCTGTGCAAAAAAGACAAATCTGGGACTTTTTAACACATGATACTATTTATCCTCCTAGGCCATGAATTTATCTTTTTTGTACAGATCGCATTTTAAGGCATTTCATCCTGAAATTTCACACACATACACATAACATCCTCGTTTACTTGTACAAATTTTTTCAGATTTTTTTGAAACTGAAAAGTTTAAATTTTGATTTCTTCAAAATAAAGGCCTCCATGAGGCTGAGAGCCAAAACGCCTCACTCTAATAGTTAGTTTTTATTGCAATACCTGTGCGTACGTGAACCAACCTGTGGTTGGAATTGGTTAGGAGGACAGCTGTATCCCAGCCCACTAAGGTTCAAGTCCTAGACTGTTCAAGTCCTAGACTTGCACGGGTTCTCGCATTTTTTTGGATTGATTTCAGCCCTTCCGGTGATGTGCGTTCAGTGAGAAGAGACGTTCCCGTTGACTACGGAGGCGTGTGTGACGACTTCGCCAATCTCAAGATGATGTGCCGGTTCAGTCTCTCGAAAGTGCTCATAGGGTAGGATGTGCGTGCGTGCATTCATAGGGGTGAGTGTATGCTCGTATATATATGAGCGTACAGCCCTTCGCACGGGAGAGGACTGACGATGATAACTCCATCAGCTAGTATAATTTGAAGGAAAATGTTGATTGATTATTATTCATCGGTACATGGTTTGCACATCTTTGAGCTCGATCGATCGAGCTCAAGCTCTTGTTTAGTTATCTATCTCATCCCATGGCGTACTTGTGCGTCCAGCCCCTGGCCGTGGACTCGTACCTGGTCCGGTCGGCCTTGCACATGTGCGCGATCTCCGGCACCAGCGGGTCGTCCGGGTTCGGGTCCGTCAGCAGCGAGCATATCGACAGCAGAACCTGCATGCATATGCCAATACCATCATCACCATCATCCCCATCATCGTCATCGTCATGCTAGAGTACATCAGATGATCAACTGACAAGATTACCTTGGATATGGTGAGGGCGGGGCTCCACTGGTCCTTGAGGATGTCGAGGCAGATGTTGCCGTTGCTGTTGATGTTGGGGTGGAACACCTTGGTCTTGAAGGCCACCTTGGGTGGCTTGAACGGGTAGTCCGGCGGGAAGTGGATGGTCACCAGGAACACGCCGCCGGAGTAGGGGCTGTCGCTGGGCCCCATGATCGTCGCCTGCCAGTGGAACATGTCGTTCGACGACACCGGCCCTGCATACAAGAACGATTACAATGATGATGACGGTGATGGCTATGAAGATGATGAACTTGCTTAGAGATGAGATGATCACCTGCGCTACAGGAGGTCGGCGGGTCCCTCTGCAGGTCCTTGAGCTCCTTGACGATCCTCCTCAGCGCCATTTCCTCTAGGAACCAACCAAAAAAATCCAAGAAAGAGCCGGCTAATTTCTTAACCGGTTCTTCGGAGAGATGGATGAAACTTGTATCCTAATCTCAAGGTGATCTTATTACACTGCTTCTTGTTTTGTTCTCGATGGCACGGTGTACCAATGATCGTGCCGGGGGCCTATATATATATACAGACACACACACACACACACGCACTTACGCAACTGGAAGGCATTGGATTCTTGAGAAGGACGCAGAAAAGGAAATGTAACATGCTGATTCCCTTCCAATATGCTACTACAGTATATGTTCATATTTTTCTGCAGGAACATATCGCACCCAATATTCCCCTGAAAGTCTCATCGAGTGGCTGCATGCCAAGTAGAATTTGCATAAAGGGGCAATGATTCTGTTCTGACCGAAAGGGAAATGGGCGCACAATGGCACAAGTGGAGGAACAACCAAACTTTCATTGTTTCTGATGGCTCTTGTTCATGGAACTCGAGCCCTCCGTGTCCATTTCAAATGCTTGGAGAAAACGAAAGGTTTTGCTTCACAGGAAAACTAGCGGCGGAGGAAAAGGCGGCGACCAAACTTTCTAGAAAGCACTGAGGTGTGTGTATTTCTTTTTGTGCACCAGCTATATAAAGATGCACACGGCCGTAATTTCAACGCTAAATGGCAAAGGAAAAGGTGAAAATGCATGAAAACATAAACTGAAGGAGAACTACGCGTGAGTATTTTACTGTCGAAAGAAGAGATATTCGGGCTTATCACTGGAAGAATCCTGTGCTGTTCAAGGCCAAATCATATGTTGGCACTTGCTGGTTCTTACGTGTGCACTGCTGCTGCATGGACTGCAGGCCACTTTTCTCACACGCCATTGCTGGATGCTCACGCGTCAAAAAAGAAAGGCTTACCTTGATCAGTTCATAACTTGAATTATTCAGTAACTGAAACCAAACCATGCACTGGTGGCTTTGGTCCAGCAGATCTCAAGTTATTTACATAAATGGCAGGGTCAAATACTTACATCTTCACCGTCAAACAAATAAAATTACTTGCTAGTATTACATGTTTGTGTCAACACATGGCCCCCGTGAGACGGCCTCGCCGCCGATCCCCGACGAGCTCCTGATGGAAATCTTCCTCCGCATCCCCAGCCCAGCCGACCTCTTGCGCACCTCCGCCGCCTGCGTCTCCTTTCGCCGCCTCGTCACCGACCGCTCCTTTCTCCGGCCGTACCGCAAGCTCCATGCCCCGCCCCTCCTTGGGTTCCTCGACACCAGCAAAGACTTCCACCCCGCCGAGCCGCCTTACCCCTCTGCGTCGGCAGCCAGCGCCGTCGCCCTCGCCGCCGACTTCTCATTCTCTTTCGTCCCAGACCCCGCCACCCCCGGTCACCGCTGGGACGTCCGGGACATCCGGGACGGCCGCGTCCTCCTCGGCGGAACCCCTCCGAAAAAGGTTAATGGAGCCGTCTTCACAGAAATGGTCGTGTGCGACCCGTTGCACAGGCGGCACCTCCTGCTTCCCCCAATCCCTGACGACCTAGCAGCTAACCCGCTTATGAGACCACGGCCGCATTTCTGCCAAATTTTCCTCGTTCCCCAAGGAGACGGGGATGAAGGCGAGGCAGCAACTGCGAAAGAGACGTCATTTAGAGTGATATGGATGGTACAATGCAACACTAAGCTCGTCGCCTTTGTGTTCTCTTCCAGCACTAGACAATGGCGAGTCATTGCATCTCAGAGTTGGAACAATTTGTTAGCTGGCTTATCATTCACAGATGCGACTTTCTTCTACTGGCGCCACTATGCGTATGGCTGCTTTTACTGGCTGCCAAAATGGGTGTGCGGAATGGAAATGTTGGTGCTCGACACCCAGAGGATGGAGTTCTCCATTGTTGAATCCCCAGCCGAAGCCAAAGGTTCATTTGGTCTTAATATAGCTATGGTGGAGGCAGGAGAAGGCAAGCCTGGGATGTTTATCCTTGGGCATGACACATCTGGCTGCAATTATACCATTTGGCGAAACAATGGTGGTAGTTCGGGCCAGTGGAAGAAAGAGAAGATAATCCCACTCCCACTGGGCTCTAGGTACGCGTTCAAACAATCAATGGGGACGTACTTGGTCCTGGGTCAACGCAGAAGCTCATCGCTCAAGCCAGGCCTATGCACTGTGGAAGTCAAAACATTACAGCTTGAGAGAGTGTGTGCTCCAGTGCTTGGCCGCGCATATACCAACTATCCACCATCGTTGTCATCACCGAAAGTATCAAGTGGTAAACTTTCTGTTGCTTCACAGTTATTCCCTGCACATCATTGTTATCACACAACTTGTCTGATGCTTGGTTCCCTCAAAAAAAACTTGTCTGATGCTTGGTTCCCTAAAAAAAAAAAACTTGTCTGATGCTTGGTAGTTAGTTATTGTGATTGCTAATTCTTGTTTTTACGTTTTAATTGTTCTTCTGTTACTTGTGGCAAAGCTGATCAGGTTCATGAACATGATTGTGATTTATTTCTTTATCTGTTATAAATGCTACCTTAAGGTAATCAGACAAGTAAGAGAAAGGATCTTGAACGCTATAGTACCAGTCTGGAGGCGTCATGAATTCGTGCAAAACACTAGATCACAAGAATTATTTTTGTGAAATAGTTTTTTTGTCAAGCTAATGGAGAAGGATTACAAGTTTGAAATTATGCTCATCGTTGGATTGTTTCACCTTGGAAACATTGTTAGCAGGACAGTTCTCTGCTTTTCTTTTAGATATAATGAGGCAGCAAGTCCTTTTTGGTCATCTTTTCATGTATATATTTATTGCATGATGTTGATTTCAGATAGATATAAGGAGCCATAGATGGTATGGTTGCAACTGAAAACATGAGCAATTATATCACTAATGCATCTTCTGTGTATGTGAGCAAAGATTGAAGGGGTGAGCTTGATTAATTTCTCAAGGAACTACTATCCCCCAAAAAATTGATCAGTGGTGTTGCCATTCAAATAGCAAAAATAGCTTTGTGCTCGAAAACTATTTGATTTGAAATAAGCTTCCCAAGATAAATTAGAGGTGAGGCAACCATGTTTTATAGATAGTTTGAACTTCTCACCTGTCTTTATCTCGGCCCTTAAAGGCCTATACCAGATGCAAGTAATCAGTCTTTCTAGGATGGCAAAGGTCACACGTACTTTGTTGAGAGATCCCTGAGTATGTTTTCATTGACTTGAGTTAGAAAGCTGGTATACTGCCAGGTAATTCATGAAGTCCCTTAACGCAGAAGGCATACAAGTTCGAAGGACACTGCTACCACAGTTCACGTTTGGTTTGTTTCACCTTCTTCCGGTCAAGCAGGAGTTATCTTGTTCACATTTCTTTTCATAGATATAAGTAGGGGGGCAGGTCTGATGTGGTAAAATTTTAATTCCTGCTACCATTTCGTTTATGGCGCTTAAGTTCTTTTATGATTCATCTTTATGTTTCTGGCTATGTATTCCAACTTGTATTGCAAATGACAATGGGAATCACATAAAGCGAGTGTTTTCTGTTATACATTTCAAATGCCATTGAATTCAATATATTATACCTATGGAACTATGTCCAGAAGTAGTCTCGAAGGATGATTTGCCAATCTCCATGTACTTACTGTGCTTTTTTACATAAGCAATTTACTAATTATTTTATTGCCCAATGGTAAGAACTATGCATTGTTGTACCCGCACTCCTGAATAGCTTACAATCTGAGTATGCATATGTTGGGCAGGTACTCAGGAAGGTGAACAAGGTGCTGAGATGCGGCAAGCTGAAGAGCCCACAGGTCACCCTCACGACGAAAGCGCTGCTGATGTCATGAATGCTGGAGGTCAGGCCGGTGTATCGAGGACTCAAAATGGCGCTGATTGAGGCTCTGTTTGGCTGTAAGATAGAGTTTCTCTTATGTCCCTTGATCTGGCGACGATTCTGGATTGACTGGGTGTTCAGTTTCTGCACCTCGCTGTCGCTGCTACTGCCACAAGCATGTGGAATGACAGGAACTGTTTGCACACCAAGAGAAATGCCAGGGATCCATCAAAAGCTGGCCTGTATTCTGTTACTTTGGTTACATACAGAAACGACTCAATCAGAGACATCATATCGTTAGTAGTTAGTACAGCATGTTGATGGGAATTGAAATGCATGCTCTTGAACATTCAGGCGTATGCATGAATCGAATCAAGCAGCTAGTTAATCATTAGTGGTAAGATGGACACAAAGAGAAGGACAGCGAAGCTTACGACGTAGCCGAACCGACGGTTGCCTAGCGTGCTCCTGTTGGTCGGCGTGAGCACGGCACCGGTCACGGCGAGAGCGGCGAGGATCTCCGCGGACGAGTTCATCACCGGCTGATTTGAGCAGATAGGCTGGAATCCTCCCTCTGCTAGGAGGGAAGGCGGGCCGTGAAGACCTCTGCGCCGCCGGCCACTCCGGCCGCGGCGGCCACCATGCTCTCATTGCCGGGCGATGCGCCGCCGACGGTAGACTCCCTCTCCGCCATGATGAGCATTGCGCCGGCCCCTTCGGCCGCGGCGCGCTGCCTGCTCGCCTCGGCATCCGCCACGGCACCGTCTCCCGCGACGGTGCTGTCCACCCTCAACCCCGTGACGTCCCTTGCGCCGCTCGCCGCTCCAGCCAGCGCGGGCTCCATGCTCTCATTGACGGGCGCAGCACCGCCGGCGGTGGCCTCCTCTGCGCCGGCCTCCTCTGCGCTGGCCTCCACGGCTGTGTCAGGCTCCTCGCTCTCCTTCGCGACCACCACGATGGCTACGTCTTCTGCTGCGGTGGCGTCGCACGTCACGGGGACGCAGCTGGAGGCCTCGCTGCGTTTGCCGTCGGAAATCTCATTCGCGTCTGACGGGGACATTCGGCTTGCAACTCCTCTGAGGACGGGTTTCCTTGCCGCCTCCACGCCGGAGATGCTGCGACGGTGTCAAGCCGGACCATGCGCCTCACTCCTAAGGACGCCGGGAGACGCCCTGCTCCACTACACCCTCTCCTTCTTCTCCTCGCCGGTATGTTCTCCCATCGCTCCGGCGCCTTCCTCGGCGACTCCGGAATTGGTTTGGGTCCAGGTGCTGCTGCCGTCGCTGCGCCTGCCGTTGCTGCGTTGCTTAAGTCTTGGTTAGGCTCTGCCTTCGAATCTCCTATTATTCGTCAGTTTAGTACTTGCTTATTCTCGGTTTCAGTTGCCAGTAAACAGATCGCCCAGTTCATTGTCTCTCTAGAAGGTATTAACTACAAAGGCATGGTGATTTCATTTTATGTTGCTCCTCCGGCCGCTTCAGCGGTGCAAAAGCTATTTTTCAGCGCCCCTTTTCAAAATTTCATGTCCGTTGTGCCTCCACAGCGTGCTGACGCTGATACTGCTGCATTTAATGGGGTTCAGTCTCACACTGCCTTCCCCTCCACGCGAACTGTGAGCTCGTCTCATAGTGACTGCGACCCTGGCTCTTCCCTCACTCCTGGCTATCCTGTAGCCGCTGCTCTCTGCTTGAACCGCCCAGATGCTGGTGCTATTTTAGCCGATGCTCGTACTAGACCCCCCCGTGACGGTCAGCTTGTCCAGAGTCATTTAACCACTGCAGATCGCGATGCGGCGTGCCTGCTCTTTTCTGATAATCCTGCTAGGCGTGCTACTGTTCTGGATGTCCGTAGTGCGGGTTTACTTCCGAGGCCGCCTGGTCCGCTGCCTTGGCTGGCTTGCGCCTACGTCCCGCCCCACGTGAGGGGCTGCATGGCGCCGGGCATGCAGCCATCCAAGGCCAGCCACGCGTCAAAGCTCGGACGGAGGCGGCCTGCTGTCATCTTGGACCTTCTCGGCCAGGGAATCCTGCCAAGGCCAGAGGGCCCTTTGCCTTGGTCAACTTCTGCTTCCCACTGGGCCTCTGGCGACGACCAGTTGCACAAGCCGCTTCAGACAAATCTGCTGCTGTTCACGGGATGTGACAACGCAGCTCCCCAAAAACTTTTGTCGCCTATCTCTCGATCCTCGAGCGCTCCCACGTCCAAATCTTACGCCCGTGCCCTCTCTTCTTCTCCTTATAGCATGCATGCATCTCCTCGGCCGCCTCCAAAAGCTTTCTCTCCTCCTAAGAACGCCAACTTCATGGATCGTTGCCACAGATGCCTAGCTCTAGACCACCAGGTCAAGCAATGTCGCGACCCCATTCGCTGCAGACGATGCTGGCGCTCTGGCCACACCCAACGCCATTGCTTGGCTATTTTACCCCCCTCCAGCCCCAGCATCTCTCCCACCCCTTCTCGCATCTCTCAAACCACTTCTCCCGTGCACTCTCACTCCCCTTCCCTGCCTCCTCAACCCGCTCCTCAGCCTCTTGCCATGGCCGACTTCATCCCTGTGCCGATCGAGGTTCCCTCCTCCGAGGAGGATGAAACTCTCTCTCCCTCCAACAACTCCTCCACCGATCATGTTTTTGCCTTCCCTGAGCAAGTGGACGCCGCGGAGGTTGAAGAAGAAGAGGAGGAGGATCCTGAGGAGATTGAGTTTGAATCAGGGGAGGAATCAACTGATTCGGATTCAACCCCTTACATGCTTCCTCCCTCCCCCCCTACCCACCGTAGGAGCCACTCCAATGTGTTCATGCCTCACGTTCCTCTCGAACACTTTCAGAATCTGGCATTTTCTTATGTCAACCCTCCCCACCCCTCTCCACAAGCCATGATCCGTAGGGCCTTGCTCACTGGAGCTGGGAACCCGCAGGTGGCAATTAGGGCATCCTCTCAGGGGGCGGGGCTGGTCGTCTTTGGCTCCGCCTATGAGAGGGAAGTCTCTGTCCTTTCCAGTCCCTTCAACTGTCCTTTCAACTCTGTGCATCTGGTTCGCCACGATGACACGGACAACCGCTTCTTGTTCCACCTTGGCACTGTCTCCGCCTTGAACCTGGAGGACTTCCCCATTGAGTACTGGTTCCCCGACACCATAACAAACTCTGTTGTCCCATTCGCCTGCCCTATCCAGATTGACCCGGTGTGCCTTACGGGCGTCGACTACTCGGCAGTTTTGATCTCTGTCAAAAGTCGCTCTCTCGCTGATGTTCCCCACACTATCCCGGTGCATGGCTTCTCCGGCCTAGGTGCTATCGCATCGGTCATGGTGGTGCGTTCCGAGGAGCTCCCGCCGGATCCTTCGTTCCCCGTCGACACCGACGACGACGACAACTCCAACGGTGGCGGTGGGGACGACGACCACTTCGGCGGTGAGGGTGGTGACTTTCCTGCCGGCATGGACTCAAGCTTGGCCCCGCCACCGCCGCCGCCCTCGGATCTTCATCACCCTGACCGAGTGGTGCAGCTGCCAGGAGGGATGACCATGATGGCCAACCACAAACCTCTGGTGGCCGCGGTGCCGCTTGACGCTCGCCCTGTGTCCGTTGATGTCAAGCTGTTCGCCGGCTTCTACGACGTCCGTGTTATCGGGCGCAACGGCGAACGGGGTTTCTACCGCATCCCCATGCGCCCTGCTGCTCCCCTCGCCTCTTGGTGGCTAACCTTGCTTCATGCTCGATTGGTTACCTTAACAGGGTGGGCACGGTGGGTGACAAGCGGAAGCCCATGACGGACGTCGACGTGTTTTGCTCCGACTGGCGTGGGCGCTGCTTCGGTCAGGTCGTTTCCGGCGGCAACGAGGTCATGCGGGTCATTGAGCGCTTTGACTCCGGTGAACCGCTGATCCCGCTGGACGCGCCCGCGCCGGCTCTTCTTCTTCAGGATGCTCCGGCTATCGATGATGCTCCTCACACTCCTGCGGTCGCCCTGGTGGCCCCTACGCTCCCTCCCCCTGGCAAAACCTCCTTGGTATACACCAGGCGCAGTGCGCGTTTGATGGCGACGGAGCAGGCAACTCGCCTCACAATGCTCGAGAAGGCCACCTTGCTCAAGAAACAGAAGCTCGACGGAAAGCCTTCGGCTCCTTCCAAGGGCCTGCTGCCGGCTGAGGAGCTGCTCGAGCTGGCTGCGGAGGGCACCCCCCCTCTCGCACGCAAGGAGGTGCTCCAGTTTGCTGACGCATGCGGCATCTCGGAGATCGATCTCAACAAGGTGGCGCCGGAGTTTTCCGATGTGTAACGGCCCTTTGCGTCACCGCCGGCGGTGAAGCCCTCCTCCTTGCAGCTGCGCCATCGGCTGCTGCTCTGTTAGCTTCGGTTTTTTTGCCTCGCTTCGCCATGTTCTGCCGGCTGTTTTCATAGCTTGTTCTCCTTTATGTGTTTTAAATCCCCCAGGGGATAGTACCTCTAGCCACTGTTCCTATGGCTGCTGCCACTGTAGCCATCCATCTTCTATCGCTAGTGTTTTTCTATGTAACAGTGCCTCTAATTTAACTTTCCTTCCTATCCACTTGCTGCTGTCGTTTCTCCATGGTTCCCATGAATAGACACTTAAAAATTGCTTCTTGGAATGTTGGGGGACTAGGGAGATCCAACAAATGTTCTGATGTCAAAAAATGTCTTCAATCTGCTGCTGCTTCTATCTTCTGCTTACAAGAAACTGAGCTTGAACAAATCTCAATCTTTAAGGCCAGCTCCCTCCTCCCGATGTCAGCCTTGCCATAAGTATGCTTCGGCCATAGGCTCTATCATGTATGCAATGCTGTGCACAAGACCCGATGTCAGCCTTGCCATAAGTATGGTCGGAAGGTTTCAAAGTGATCCAGGAATGGAACACTGGACGGCGGTCAAGAATATCCTGAAGTACCTGAAACGGACTAAGGACATGTTTCTCGTTTATGGAGGTGATCAAGAGCTCGTCGTAAAGGGTTACGTCGATGCAAGCTTTGACACTGATCCGGATGACTCTAAGTCGCAAACCGGATACGTATTTATTCTTAATGGGGGTGCGGTTAGCTGGTGCAGTTCCAAGCAAAGCGTGGTAGCTGATTCTACATGCGAAGCGGAGTACATCGCTGCCTCGGAGGCGGCGAAGGAAGGTGTCTGGATGAAGGAGTTCATGACAGATCTTGGAGTAGTGCCTAGTGCACTTGACCCAATGACTCTGTTTTGTGATAATACTGGTGCCATTGCTCTAGCCAAGGAACCAAGATTTCACAAGAGGACCAGACACATAAAGCGACGTTTCAATTCCATCCGCGATTACATCAAGGAGGACGACATAAATATTTGCAAAGTACACACGGATCTAAATGTTGCAGATCCGTTGACTAAACCTCTTCCAAGGGCTAAACATGAACAACACCAGAACTGCATGGGTGTTCGATTCATTACAATGTAAATCACATAGTGATGTGAACTAGATTATTGACTCTAGTGCAAGTGGGAGACTGTTGGAAATATGCCCTAGAGGCAATAATAAATTGGTTATTATTATATTTCCTTGTTCATGATAATCGTTTATTATCCATGCTATAATTGTATTGATTGGAAACTCAAATACATGTGTGGGTACATAGACAACACTGTGTCCCTAGTAAGCCTCTAGTTGACTAGCTCGTTGATCAAAGATGGTTAAGGTTTCCTAGCCATTGACATGAGATGTCATTTGATAACGGGATCACATCATTAGGAGAATGATGTGATGGACAAGACCCAAACTGTAAACGTAGCATTTGATCGTGTCAGTTTATTGCTATTGTTTTCTGCATGTCAAGTATCTGTTCCTTTGACCATGAGATCATGCAACTCACTAACACCGGAGGAATACCTTGTGTGTATCAAACGTCGCAACGTAACTGGGTGACTATAAAGGTGCTCTACAGGTATCTCCGAGGGTGTCTGTTGGGTTGGCATGGATCAAGACTGGGATTTGTTACTCCGTATGACGGAGAGGTATCTCAGGGCCCACTCGGTAATACAACATCACAATGAGCCTTGCAAGCAATGTGACTAAAGTGTTAGCCACGAGATCTTGTATTACGGAACGAGTAAAGAGACTTGCCGGTAACGAGATTGAACTAGGTATAGTGATACCGACGATCGAATCTCGGGCAAGTAACATACCGAAGAACAAAGGGAACAGCATACGGGATTAACTGAATCCTTGACATAGAGGTTCGACCGATAAAGATCTTCGTAGAATATGTAGGAGCCAATATGGGCATCCAGGTCCCGCTATTGGTTATTGGCCGTAGAGGTGTCTCGGTCATGTCTACATAGTTCTCGAACCCGCAGGGTCTACACACTTAACGTTTGGTGACGATTAGTATAATTGAGTTATTATGTTGGTGACCGAAAGTTGTTCGGAGTCCCGGATAAGATCCCGGACATGACGAGGATCTCCGGAAGAGTCCGGAGGTAAAGATTGATATATGTGATAATAGTGTTTCGATCTCCGGAAGAGTTCCAGAGTTCACCGGAATGGGTTCCGGATGTTTACCGAAGTGTTCGGGTGCAGCAACACTTTATATGGGCCAAAGGGATAAAGCCCACGAGGTATTGGAAAGCGCAAAAGTAGTTTTGCTGCCGCGTAAGCGGTACTACCGCTTGGTGAAGCGGTACTACCGCCCGAGCGGTACTACCGCTTGTGTGAAGCGGTACTACCGCCCAAGCGGTACTACCGCTTGTGTGAAGCGGTACTACCGCTTGTGCGCGGCTGTGCACGGTTCGGCAGGGATCCGAGTTGGACTCTTTCCCTGCGGGCCAAACCGACCTTGTGCGGGCAAAACCGACCTAGAGGAGGCTTTTACTCCAAGTTTAGACCCCAAGGCTCAACATATAAATAGAGGGGCAGGGCTAGCACACGGGACACATCAGGATTTCCCAAGCCGTGTGCCGGCAACCCTAGCCCTCTAGTTCCTCCGTCATAATCTCCGTAGCGCTTGGCGAAGCCCTGCAGAGATTGTTCCTCACCACCATCACCACGCCGTCGTGCTGCTGGAACTCAACCACTACTTCACCATCGCTCGCTGGATCGAGGAGGTGAAGGCGTCATCAAGCCGTACGTGTGTTGAACGCGGAGGTGCCGTCCGTTCGGCACTAGATCGGAAGGATCGTGATTGGATCGCGGGACGCTCGGCGATTTGGATCGCGAAGACGTTCGACTACATCAACCGCGTTTATTAACGCTTCCGCTTAGCGATCTACAAGGGTATGTAGATTCACTCTCCCTCTCGTAGATGCTCATCACCATGGATAGATCTTGCGTGTGCGTAGGAAAAATTTTTGTTTCCCATGCAACGTTCCCCAACAGTGGCATCATGAGCTAGGTCTATGCGTAGATGAGATCTCGAGTAGAACACAAACGAGTTGTGGGCGTGGGTGTATACATATTGCTTGCCGTTACTAGTTGATATTTGATTCGGCGGTACTGTGAGATGAAGCGGCCCGGACCGACATTACGCGTACACTTACGCGAGACAGGTTCCTTCAACTAACATGTAACTTCGTTGCATAAAGATGGCTAGCGGGTGTCTGTCTCTCTCACTTTAGTTGAATCGATTTCAATGAAGAGGGTTCTTTTAGAAGATCAAAAAGCAATCACTACACCACGTTGTGGTTTTGCGTAGGTAAGAACGGTTCTTGCAAACCCATAGCAGCCACGTAAAATTTGCAACAACAATTAGAGGACGTCTAACTTGTTTTTGCAGGGTATGATGTGATATGATATGGCCAATTACATGATGAGATATATGTGATGTATGAGATGATCATGTTTTGTATAGAATATCACGACTTGCATGTCGATGAGTACGGCAACTGGCAGGAGCCATAGAGTTGTCTTTAATTATTGTATGACCTGCGTGTCAATCATTAAGCGCTATGTAATGCTTTACTTTATCGCTAAACGTTAGCAATAGTCGTGGAAGCAACAGTCGGCGCGACAACCTTATGGCGACACGTTGATGGAGATCAAGATGATGGAGATCATGGTGTCATGCCGGTGACGATGGAGATCATGCCGGTGCTTTGGAGATGGAGATCAAAAGCACAAGTTCATGGCCATATCATGTCACTTATGATTTGCATGTGATGTTAATCCTTTTATGCATCTTATTTTGCTTAGGACGACGGTAGCATTATAAGGTGATCCCTCACTTAAATTTCAAGATAAATTGTGTTCTCCCCAAGTGTGCACCGTTGCGAAAGTTCGTCGTTTCGAGACACGCCGTGATGATCGGGTGTGATAGACTCTACGTTCGCATACAACGGGTGCAAGCCATGTTGCACACGCGGAACACTCGGGTTAAACTTGACGAGCCTAGCATGTACAGACATGGCCTCGGAACACAAGAGACCGAAAGGTCGAACATGAGTCATATAGTAGATATGATCAACATGAAGATGTTCACCATTGAAACCACCTCAACTCACGTGATGATCGGACTTGAGTTGGTGGATTTGGATCATGTTACACTCGAATGATCGGAGGGATGTCAATTTGAGTGGGAGTTTTTTAAATATGATTAACTAAACTCATTATCTAAGAACAATAGTCTAAGTTGTCTTTGCTATATTTATGTTGTAGATCATGGCTCGCGCAGTAGCACCCCTGAATTTTAATGCGTTCCTAGAGAAAGCTAAGTTGAAAGATGATGGAAGTAACTTTGTGGACTGGGCCCGTAATCTAAGGATTATCCTTACGGCTTCCCAGAAGGCTTATGTCCTTGATGCACCGCTTGGTGATCCACCCGCTCCAGTTGAGTCTCTAGACGTTGTGAACGCCTGGCAGGCTCGTTCTGATGATTACTCAATAGTTCAATGTGCAATGTTGTATGGCTTAGAACCGGGACTTCAAAGACGTTTTGAACGTTATGGAGCATATGAGATGTTCCAGGAGTTGAAGTTTATCTTTCAGAAGAATGCCCGGATCGAGAGATATGAGATCTCCGATAAGTTCTATGCTTGCAAGATGGAGGAGAACGGGTCTATCAGTGATCACGTGCTCAGAATGTCTGGGTACTCCACCCGTCTGGCTGAGTTAGGGATGCCCCTTCCGCCAGAGGCTATCACTGACAGAGTTCTTCAATCATTGCCACCTAGCTACAAGAGCTTCGTGTTGAACTATAACATGCACGGGATGAACAAGTCAGTCGCCGAGCTGTTTGCGATGCTGAAAGCCGCTGAGTCTGAAATTCAGAAGGAGCATCAAGTGTTGATGGTCAATAAAACCACTAGTTTCAAGAAAAATGGCAAGGGTAAGAAGGGTAACTCCAAGAAGAGTGGCAAAGCAGTTGCTCCTCTCGTGAAGAAACCCAAGGCTGGACCCAAACCAGAAACTGTGTGTTTTCATTGCAAGGGAACTGGACACTGGAAGCGGAATTGCCCCAAGTATTTGGCTGACAAGAAGGCGGCCAACAACAAACAAGGTATATATGATATACATGTTATTGATGTGTACCTTACCAACTCTCGTTGTAGTGCCTGGGTATTTGATACCGGTGCGGTTGCTCATATTTGCAACTCAAAACAGGAACTGCGGAATAGACGGAGGCTGGCAAAGGACGAAGTGACGATGCGCGTGGGAAATGGTTCCAAGGTTGATGTGATCGCCGTCGGCACGCTCGCTCTTCGATTACCGTCGGGATTAGTGATGAACCTAAATAAGTGTTATTTGGTGCCTGCGTTAAGCATGAACATTATATCTGGATCTTGTTTATTGCGAGACGGTTACTCATTTAAATCAGAGAATAATGGTTGTTCTATTTATATGAGTAATATCTTTTATGGTCATGCACCCGATGTAAGGGGTTTATTCTTATTGAATCTCGATAGTAATGATACACATGTTCATAACATTGATGCCAAAAGATGTAGAATTGATAATGATAATACCACTTTCTTGTGGCACTGCCGTTTAGGTCATATTGGCGTAAAACGCATGAGGAAGCTCCATGCTGATGGACTTTTGGAGTCACTTGATTTTGAATCACTTGACACATGTGAGCCATGCCTCATGGGCAAGATGACTAAAACGCCGTTCTCTGGAATAATGGAACGGGCAAGTGACTTATTGGAAATCATACATACTGATGTGTGCGGTCCGATGAGTATTGAGGCGCGCGGTGGTTATCGTTACTTTCTCACCTTCACTGATGACTTAAGTAGATATGGGTATATTTACTTAATGAAACACAAGTCTGAAACATTTGAAAAGTTCAAACAATTTCAGAGTGAAGTTGAGAATCATCGTAACAAGAAGATTAAATTCCTACGATCTGATCGAGGAGGAGAATATCTGAGTTATGAGTTTGGCAGTCACTTAAGACAGTGTGGAATTGTTTCACAATTGACACCGCCTGGAACACCACAGTAATGGTGTGTCCGAACGTCGTAATCGAACCTTATTAGATATGGTGCGATCTATGATGTCTCTTGCCGATTTGCCACTATCGTTTTGGGGTTATGCATTAGAGACAGCTGCATTCACTTTAAATAGGGCACCATCGAAATCCGTTGAGACGACGCCATATGAACTTTGGTTTGGCAAGAAGCCAAAGCTGTCGTTTCTTAAAGTTTGGGGATGTGATGCTTATGTCAAAAAGCTTCAGCCTGAAAAGCTGGAACCCAAAGCGGAGAAATGCGTCTTCATAGGATACCCAAAAGAGACAGTTGGGTATACCTTCTATCTCAGATCCGAAGGCAAAATGTTTGTCGCTAAAAACGGAACATTTCTTGAGAAAGAGTTTCTCTCGAAAGAATTGAGTGGGAGGAAGATAGAACTTGATGAGGTTGTTGAACCTTTACTTCAACCTGAGAGTAGCGCAGCGCAGAAAGTTGTTTCTGTGGAGCCTACATTAGCTGAAGAGGAAGTTAATGATGATGATCATGAAGCTTTGGATCAAGTTGCTATCGAACCTCGTAGGTCGACAAGGACGCGTACTGCTCCTGAGTGGTACGGCAACCCTGTCTTAGAGGTCATGTTGTTAAACAACGATGAACCTACGAGCTATGGAGAAGCGATGATGGGCCCGGATTCCGAGAAGTGGTTAGAGGCCATGAAATCCGAGATGGGATCCATGTATGAAAACAAAGTCTGGACTTTGGAAGTATTACCTGAAGGGCGTAAGGCCATTCAGAACAAATGGATCTTTAAGAGGAAGACGGACGCGGACGGTAATGTCACCGTCTATAAAGCTCGACTTGTGGCAAAGGGTTTTTTCACAAGTTCAAGGAGTTGACTACGATGAGACCTTCTCACCCGTAGCGATGCTTAAGTCCGTCAGAATCATGTTAGCAATAGCTGCCTTTTTCGATTATGAAATTTGGCAGATGGATGTCAAAACAGCGTTCCTTAACGGTTACCTTAAGGAAGAGTTGTATATGATGCAACCAGAAGGTTTTGTCGATCCAGAGAATGCTGACAAAGTTTGCAAACTCCAGCGATCCATTTATGGACTGGTGCAAGCATCTCGGAGTTGGAATCTTCGTTTTGATGAGGTGATCAAAGCGTTCGAGTTTATACAAGTTTACGGAGAAGCTTGTATTTACAAGAAAGTGAGTGGGAGCTCTATAGCGTTTCTAATATTATATGTGGATGACATATTGCTGATTGGAAACAATATAGAAATGCTGGAAAGCGTAAAGGAATATTTGAACAAGAGTTTTTCAATGAAGGACCTAGGAGAAGCTGCTTTCATATTAGGCATCAAGATCTATAGAGATAGATCAAGACGCTTAATAGGACTTTCACAAAGCACATACCTTGATAAGATTTTGAAGAAGTTCAAAATGAATCAGTCCAAGAAGGGGTTCTTGCCTGTTTTGCAAGGTGTGAAGTTGAGTAAGACTCAATGCCCAGTGACTGCAGAAGATAGAGAAAAGATGAGTGTCATCCCCTATGCTTCGGCCATAGGCTCTATCATGTATGCAATGCTGTGCACAAGACCCGATGTCAGCCTTGCCATAAGTATGGTCGGAAGGTTTCAAAGTGATCCAGGAATGGAACACTGGACGGCGGTCAAGAATATCCTGAAGTACCTGAAACGGACTAAGGACATGTTTCTCGTTTATGGAGGTGATCAAGAGCTCGTCGTAAAGGGTTACGTCGATGCAAGCTTTGACACTGATCCGGATGACTCTAAGTCGCAAACCGGATACGTATTTATTCTTAATGGGGGTGCGGTTAGCTGGTGCAGTTCCAAGCAAAGCGTGGTAGCTGATTCTACATGCGAAGCGGAGTACATCGCTGCCTCGGAGGCGGCGAAGGAAGGTGTCTGGATGAAGGAGTTCATGACAGATCTTGGAGTAGTGCCTAGTGCACTTGACCCAATGACTCTGTTTTGTGATAATACTGGTGCCATTGCTCTAGCCAAGGAACCAAGATTTCACAAGAGGACCAGACACATAAAGCGACGTTTCAATTCCATCCGCGATTACATCAAGGAGGACGACATAAATATTTGCAAAGTACACACGGATCTAAATGTTGCAGATCCGTTGACTAAACCTCTTCCAAGGGCTAAACATGAACAACACCAGAACTGCATGGGTGTTCGATTCATTACAATGTAAATCACATAGTGATGTGAACTAGATTATTGACTCTAGTGCAAGTGGGAGACTGTTGGAAATATGCCCTAGAGGCAATAATAAATTGGTTATTATTATATTTCCTTGTTCATGATAATCGTTTATTATCCATGCTATAATTGTATTGATTGGAAACTCAAATACATGTGTGGGTACATAGACAACACTGTGTCCCTAGTAAGCCTCTAGTTGACTAGCTCGTTGATCAAAGATGGTTAAGGTTTCCTAGCCATTGACATGAGATGTCATTTGATAACGGGATCACATCATTAGGAGAATGATGTGATGGACAAGACCCAAACTGTAAACGTAGCATTTGATCGTGTCAGTTTATTGCTATTGTTTTCTGCATGTCAAGTATCTGTTCCTTTGACCATGAGATCATGCAACTCACTAACACCGGAGGAATACCTTGTGTGTATCAAACGTCGCAACGTAACTGGGTGACTATAAAGGTGCTCTACAGGTATCTCCGAGGGTGTCTGTTGGGTTGGCATGGATCAAGACTGGGATTTGTTACTCCGTATGACGGAGAGGTATCTCAGGGCCCACTCGGTAATACAACATCACAATGAGCCTTGCAAGCAATGTGACTAAAGTGTTAGCCACGAGATCTTGTATTACGGAACGAGTAAAGAGACTTGCCGGTAACGAGATTGAACTAGGTATAGTGATACCGACGATCGAATCTCGGGCAAGTAACATACCGAAGAACAAAGGGAACAGCATACGGGATTAACTGAATCCTTGACATAGAGGTTCGACCGATAAAGATCTTCGTAGAATATGTAGGAGCCAATATGGGCATCCAGGTCCCGCTATTGGTTATTGGCCGTAGAGGTGTCTCGGTCATGTCTACATAGTTCTCGAACCCGCAGGGTCTACACACTTAACGTTTGGTGACGATTAGTATAATTGAGTTATTATGTTGGTGACCGAAAGTTGTTCGGAGTCCCGGATAAGATCCCGGACATGACGAGGATCTCCGGAAGAGTCCGGAGGTAAAGATTGATATATGTGATAATAGTGTTTCGATCTCCGGAAGAGTTCCAGAGTTCACCGGAATGGGTTCCGGATGTTTACCGAAGTGTTCGGGTGCAGCAACACTTTATATGGGCCAAAGGGATAAAGCCCACGAGGTATTGGAAAGCGCAAAAGTAGTTTTGCTGCCGCGTAAGCGGTACTACCGCTTGGTGAAGCGGTACTACCGCCCGAGCGGTACTACCGCTTGTGTGAAGCGGTACTACCGCCCAAGCGGTACTACCGCTTGTGTGAAGCGGTACTACCGCTTGTGCGCGGCTGTGCACGGTTCGGCAGGGATCCGAGTTGGACTCTTTCCCTGCGGGCCAAACCGACCTTGTGCGGGCAAAACCGACCTAGAGGAGGCTTTTACTCCAAGTTTAGACCCCAAGGCTCAACATATAAATAGAGGGGCAGGGCTAGCACACGGGACACATCAGGATTTCCCAAGCCGTGTGCCGGCAACCCTAGCCCTCTAGTTCCTCCGTCATAATCTCCGTAGCGCTTGGCGAAGCCCTGCAGAGATTGTTCCTCACCACCATCACCACGCCGTCGTGCTGCTGGAACTCAACCACTACTTCACCATCGCTCGCTGGATCGAGGAGGTGAAGGCGTCATCAAGCCGTACGTGTGTTGAACGCGGAGGTGCCGTCCGTTCGGCACTAGATCGGAAGGATCGTGATTGGATCGCGGGACGCTCGGCGATTTGGATCGCGAAGACGTTCGACTACATCAACCGCGTTTATTAACGCTTCCGCTTAGCGATCTACAAGGGTATGTAGATTCACTCTCCCTCTCGTAGATGCTCATCACCATGGATAGATCTTGCGTGTGCGTAGGAAAAAATTTTGTTTCCCATGCAACGTTCCCCAACAAAATCTTCGGCTAACTTTAATTCTATCGAAGCAAGCCTGTTTGCCTCGACGGTTAATTCTCTTCAACTCCAGGAGATCCCTCTTCTGGATAGGCTGTTCACCTGGTCAAACCAACAAGATAACCCGACGCTAGTTCGCCTGGATAGAGCTTTCGTTAACATAGAGTGGACCAATCTGTTTCCCGACTCCATCCTGACGTCCCTTACGCGCACTACCTCGGACCACGTTCCCATTGTTCTCTCTGCCTCCACAGACATTCCGAAACCGACCATCTTTCGACTGAATAACCTGCTGTTATCAAACCCATCCTTCATTCAACAAATCGCCCACAATTGGACGAGCGTAGGTCCCCACCATCGATCTCTCGGTTCTGCTGGCCGAATCTGCCTTATGCTTAAGCGTACTCGCAGTATGGCTAAAAAATGGTTGGTTAACGCTAAAACTCCTAGGCGCCTTGCCTCCAACTGCTCTACCACTATTTCGGTGCTTGACAAACTTGAGGAAGGCCGCCCGCTTTCTCCCTTAGAGCTTAACCTTCGCATTGCAGTTAAACTGGCATTGCATCGTCATAACAAGTTTCTGGCTGCGTATTGGCGCCAACGAGCTAAAATCAGAGAATGCACTCTCGGTGACGAAAATTCGAGTTACATGCATGTCTGTGCTTCTGTTCGCTTTCGCAAAAATCAAATTCCCTGTTTGCATGTTAATGGTGCGGACGTCACCTCACACAGCGGCAAGGCCGCCATTCTTCATGACTACTTCAAAACTCTCCTCGGAACTCATTCCAGCTCAGTCATCAACTTTGATCTGGATAGCCTCATGTTCGGATCGAAGCTGAACAACTCTCAAGCTCTCTCTCTCATTAGACCTTTCTCTTTGGAAGAGATTAAATTGGCGATTCTTAGCATGAACGTTAATGCGAGCCCGGGACCAGATGGGTTCGGACCTGCCTTCTTCAAGGTCAATTGGGATCTTATTAAACATGATTTGCTCGCCCTCCTGAACGATTTTCACAACGGTACTGCAGACCTTAATAGGATTAATAAAGCCTTCATTGCTCTCCTCCCAAAGCGCGTAGGAGCCTCGTCTCCCGATAACTTCAGACCTGTTTCTCTTCAAAACTGCCTTATTAAAATCATCTCCAAATGTCTTGCGTTCAGAGCGCAACCTCTTATTCCTTCAATTATTCATCAAGATCAATCTGGCTTTATTAAAGGCAGAGGTATCGCTGATAATTTTATTTACGCTGCTGATATTGTTCAAACTTGTTTCAAGCGTAAAAAATCAGCGATTGTCCTAAAATTAGACTTCCAAAAAGCTTTTGATTCTGTTTCATGGGAGGCCCTGGCGGCAATTTTAAAAGCTAAAGGATTTCCTTTGAAATGGTGTGATTGGATTCAGAATCTCAATCAGACTAGTCAATCGGCCGTGCTTCTAAATGGTAAGCCGGGACCCTGGATTACTTGCAAAAAGGGGCTTCGACAAGGAGACCCGACATCTCCCTACCTCTTCATTATTGTCGCCGATGTCCTGCAGCGTCTTATTCAGC
Source organism: Elymus sibiricus (assembly GCA_039707655.1). NCBI lineage: Eukaryota > Viridiplantae > Streptophyta > Magnoliopsida > Poales > Poaceae > Elymus > Elymus sibiricus. Next base: position 80,866,946 of record CM077674.1, read on the forward strand.
AGGCATCCTCAAATGGCCTTCTGTCCCACCCCATTGACTCGAATATCACCTGCCCGGTGCTTCAATACGCCGACGACACTCTTATCATTCTGCAAGCGGACCTGGGACAGCTTCAAACGCTTAAATCAATCCTGCTAGAGTTCTCAAATGCAACGGGTTTGGTGATTAACTTCCACAAGAGCACTTTCGCTCCTATTCATGTGGAGCCGGGCCTCGCATCTTCTCTTGCATCTATTCTGGGGTGCTCGGTTGCTTCCTTCCCCCAATCCTACCTAGGTTTGCCTTTATCCACCCACAAACTAAACATTAAGGACTTCTTCTTCATCATCGACAAGATTGACCGGCGTCTGGCAGGTTGGCGAGGGGTGCTTCTTACCATTGCCGGTCGCGCAATCCTGGTTCGAGCAGTTCTAAGAGCCTTACCTATCTATGCCATGACTGCTCTTTTGCTGCCTATGGGCATTGTTCAGGAAATCGATAAACGCTGCCGGGCATTTTTCTGGGCAGGACAGGACAAAGTGTCGGGTGGTCAGTGTAAAGTGGCTTGGGAATTTGTGTGTGCTCCGTTCTCTCGAGGGGGTCTAGGTTTTTCTTCTCTGCATCACTTAAACTCTTGCTTACTCCTCTCTCACTTGAATAAACTTCACTCAAACATCCAATATTAAAGCAGCTCTCACCTTGCGGCCAAATATGGTTGGTCGGATTCTCGGGACATCGACACTACTCACCCTTTTCAATCTTATGTTTGGCGAGACATCGCCAAGGGGATTGATTTCTTTTGGTCGATAACTATGGTGCATATTGGAAATGGCATGACTACTGCCTTCTGGCTTGACCTCTGGGTCCCCAACCACACTCAAAATCTTGCAACAATTTTCCCCGCTATTTTTTCCCACTCTCTTCGGCCTCCGTTGCACGTGTGCTCAGTAATCCTCAGTTGCAGCTAGATTTGGCTCCGAGACTCTCTAATGCTGCAGACATTGAACTAGATAATCTGCGTACCTTGCTGGCAACTGTCTCCTTGAATGTGCAGGTTCAGGACAAACGAATGGGACGTATCGACGACAAGCCACTAACTTGCAACTCCGCATATAAGGCGGTTTGGGCCAACAAACCCGTCGATCCATTTGCGTCGGTCATCTGGAAGAACTATGCACCCAATAAATGCAGAATTTTCCTCTGGCTTTCATGCAAAAATCGACTCTTCACCAACGAACGACGCTTCAAGAGGGGGTTAACGGACTCATGCAACTGCCCGTTCTGTCCAGCTACGGAATCAGCAGAACACCTTTTCCTTCTTTGTAGTCATCTAAGACCTCTGTGGCAAGAACTCTCAGCACTGTCTGCCTCTCCACCAACGGACTTTAGGCAGCTTTGGGGTCCCCACCATGCTAGCAAGACTCGCTCCACAATAATCATTGCTATCTTATGGAATATATGGAAAAGAAGAAATGCAAAGGTCTTCAGGGGGGAACTGCAACCTATCCACCTCATTGCCCGCTCGGCGGCGGATGATATCATGCTCTGGTCTAACAGATGCTCAAAGGAGCAGCCCATGCTCCTGCTTCGGGATTGGTGCACCATGTTGTTTCACTTATCGGAGAGATTGTAACCTAAATACTTTGTACTCTATCCCTCCCTCCAACTCCCTTTCCTATGTAAATGTACTGATTTTATTAATGCAATGGTTCAGGCCGGCGTAAGCCCGCCGTAGCACCGTCAAAAAAAATGCATGCTCTTTGAGTGTTCACACAATCGATCTGCTTCTGGATTAGTAGAAACACCACAGGTTTGGGCTTTGATTCCTGACAATTTTATCCCCTCAAAAGAAAAAGATTCCTGACAATTTTATAGTGATTTTTAATGGAGTAATGATAATAGATTCTTCATTTTCCATGACACGATGGAGTTACATTTCCAGTCAAATGAAATATGAAGTTAATCTTGTACTAGTATCTTTGTAAGAACCTCCATGATGATGATTTGTCGAGCTGCTTTTCTTTTTCTTGGAGGAAATTTGTCGAGCGGCTGGTGGTGGATTGTGAATCCGATTCCTTGGCAGGCCAGGCTTGGACATTCAAGCCCATTATAGGGTCGCCTAGGCTCGGATATTCAAGCCATTCTTAGGGTCGGCCCAGTTAGAAACAGTAAGGAGCTCTTCACACTGCAGAGACGGACGCAGTGCTCTCCTGTTCACAACCGCCGCCGCCGCAAACACCCAGCTACCCCACGCCGGAGAGAGGCCAGCCCCCGATGGACTCGCCGGCGATCCCCGACGATCTCCTCCTGGAGATATTCCTCCGCGTCCCCGACCCAGCCGACCTCGTCCGCGTCTCCGCCGCCTGCGTCTCCTTCCATTGCCTCGTCGCCGGCCGCTCCTTCCTCCGCCGCTACCGCAAGCGCCACGCCCCGCCCCTCGTCGGCTTCTTCGATTATCACCGAGTCTTCCACCCCGCCGAACCTCCTTATCCCTCCGCTTCGGCCGCTAAAGCCGTCGCTCTCGTCGCCGACTTCTCCTTCTCCTTCCTCCCCGCCCCCGCCAGCGACTGGGCCATTTTGCATGTCCGCGACGGTCGCGTCCTCCTCGGCAGGGGCCCCTACAACTTCGCGGAGCTGGCGGTGTGCGATCCCTTGCACCGGCGACACCTCCTGCTCCCCCCAATCCCTGGACTCGACGAGTGCCTAACAATCCACGCACGATAGGATGGCAGATCTTCCTCGTGGGCGGCGACGACGAGGGGGATGAGGCTGCGGAAGAGACGTTTTTCAGAGTGATATGGAAGGCACGGTTCGAAGGTAATCAGGTCGCCTTCGTCTTCTCTTCCAGCACCGGACAATGGCGAGCTGCTCCGTCGACGTCAGGGTTGGCTTCCTTCTCCTGGCGCCGATATGTACATGGCTCCTTGTACGGTGTGATAGAGTGCAGCGAGAAGTTACATGTGCTTGACACCCGGACGATGGAGTTCTCACTCATTGACCCCCCGCTGGAAGCCAGAGGTTATTCTTATGTAGACATTGTTGAGGCAGGGGAGGGCATCACTGGGTTGTTTGTGCTACCTAAGGAGACACCTGACCTCAGATATTTCATTAGGCGAAACAATGGTGCGAGTTCCAGCCAGTGGCAATTGGAGAAGATAGTCTCACTGGGTTCTTCTCAGTGGCAATTTTCGGGTTCAGCGAGAATGAGCTTGTTCCTGCATCACTGCGGAAGCCCATCGCTTGATGCTGGCTTTTTCTCACTGACATCAAGACCTTCCAGCTTGAGAGGGTGTTTGGATCAGACTTTAGCAATGTTTACCCATGGCCATATACCAACTTTCCACCATTGCTGTCGACACCAACAGTATCAAGTGGTAACCTTTCTGTGGCATCCTAGTTATTTCCTTCACTTAGTTATCACACATCTTGTCTGTTGCTTGATACAGTAGTTCATTACTGTGATCGGTAAATCTTGTTTGCACGGTTTATTATATGTCACGTTTCCGTGTTGTGGCTAAGCTGATCAAGCTCAGGAACATAATTGTGGTTTATTTGAGTCTGTTGTAATTGCCACATTAAGGTGATTAGCGAAGTAAAAGAAAGTTGTGTGCACAGTATGAGTAGCATCTTGGAAGCACCTTGAAATCGTAAGAAACACTAGGTCGGTACAATGATTTTTATTTCAGTTTTGCTAAAGCACATCTAGATGTGCTCTAAGTATTACACATCTAAGTCCTGTGTCATTGATTTTACGCTAAGATTCGTGCAAGCATTTTCATTTTTCATTTTTCTTTTTCTTTCTAGTTTGATTGAGTCACTTAGATGTGCTAGATGTGCCCTTTTTATTTTTATGGCCAAACTAACGCAGAAGGCATACAAGCTCAAAGGACACTGCTACCACAGTTTACCTTTGGTTTGTAACTTTGTATCACCTTCTTCCGGTCAAGCTGGAGTTATCTTGTTCACATTTCTTTTGATAGATATAAGCAGGGAGACAAGTCTGATGTGGTAAAATTTTAATTTCTTCTACCATTCCGTTTATGGCGCTTAAGTTCTTTTATGATACATCTCTTTATGTTTACATGTCTTGTCTGGCTGTGTAATCCGACTTGTATTGCAAATGACAATGGGAAGCACCATAAAACAAGTGTTTTTCTGTTCTATATTTTAAATCCATTGAATTCAATATTATCCCTATGGAACTATGTCTAGAAGTAGTCTTGAAGGATTATTCCTGCGCTTTTTTCGTAAGCATATATTTTACCAAGTACTCCCTCCGTTCCCTAATATAAGACCTTTTAGCTTTTTCTTGATTCGTATGTATCAAGCCACATTTTAGTATGTATGTTCACTCATTTTAGTATGTATGTAGTCAATATTGAAATAGCTAAAAGGTTTTATATTAGGAAACGGAGGGAGTATTTCCCAATGGTAAGACCTATGGATTGTTTTACTCGCAACTCCTGAATATCTAAAGTCTGAGTACGCATATATTGGGCAGGTACTCAGGAAGGTGATGAGAAGGAGATGCTGGAACAAGGTGCGGAGATGCTGCGAGCTGAAGAGCCCATGGGTAGCCCTCACGACGAGCGCACTGCTGATGACGCGAATGCTGGAGGCCAGGTCGGTGTATCGAGGACTTGAGATGGCGCTGATTGAGGTCGTTGCTGCGACTGGACAGTTGACCACAGGTTGATCATCAATACGGTACTGGTAACTTGTGTCTCTGTCTGTCTGTAATATGGTCATCTAACATTAACATGGAGTTTATCTTGTGTGCCTTGATCTGGCAATGATCGGTTCGTCTGTCAGATGAGGTAGCAAGAGTAGTAGCTTCATTTGTTTTTTACTCCCTCCGTCCCACAATATAAGATTGTTTTTCTTGTGTGCCTTGATCTGCCTTCATTTGTTTTTAACTCCCTTCTGGGTTCAAAAACTACCACTTCTCTTACACTACCCGTGTCAAAATGGCCCTAAAGCTACACAACCGACGCAGGCAGCGGCGACCAAGGCCTTGCAAAATAGAAGCATAACCTTGTGCCTAGAAGAAAATGAAGAACGAAAAGTTTCCCTTGATCAGTTCAGAAGTTAAGACATCGGTGGTTTGGTTTCAGAGACTGGATAAATTCTTGCAATACTCTCACAGTAAAGCATTATCCATAAAAGGCATCGACCATCCTATAAACATATCTAGTTCCAGCAAACACTGGATTTCTCATGAAAGTGCGACAAGGAGCGCTCTGATCTCTGAAAAGGCAGAACATTCAGTGAAATTGTGTTCTTGTGATGTTCCTTTGGCATCTTCTTCAGCTAACAGCGGAGAAGGAGCAAGCTTGTGGAACAATGTAGCACTAAAAGGTATCACTGATTGCAATGGAGAAAGCATTCCTAAATCACCCATGTCTGGAACCTACAACTTAGAACAGCTACTAAGGAAATGCATCTCCCTGCTCTTCCTTGATGATGCCTTGCCGAAAAAGGCTTCCGCCCCGCTTTATATATAAAGCAAAGATCAACATCACCCGGTACAAACGCATGCCACCACCACACACACACCCAAGGCAGGATACATAGGCGCTTCGTGATACTTCCGGTGATCATCCAGACACTTCCTGATATCCTCCTACTCCTTCACATGGCAATCCTGGTCCAAGGAAACACGTGAAGGATCAGAATGAAGGTAATTCACCATAAGAATATTTCATTATTTCTTGCCACAAGTAACTACTACCTCCGTCCCATAATAGAAGATCGTTTTGCAAACTTGCAAAACGATCTTATATTATGGAACGGAGGGAGTAGTACACGATAGTCACTAACATGTTATGTGCACTTGGAAACAAAAATAATGAATTTACATCAATACAGGGTTTTTTTCTTTCAAAAAGACAGCCAGCACCAGTTAAATGCCTTCATATCACACCGACATGTTTCCATTTTATAGTTTGTGTTACAGTGAATCTCAAATCTGATCATATAAGGAGAAATGCCCACTTATCGTAGAAAGGGAAAACTTTCATGGTGACATGTCTAACTCACACATAATGCATAAGCTCAAAGCATACACAGCTGTGTAAACTTACCAATCCACTTGTCTTCAACAATTAAATATATGATCCAATAAGCAACATTACAAAAAACAGGTATTAACAACTTCAGATATAAGTCGTACTAGTTATACCAAACAGATAACTAAGAACATTACACGGATATATCAAACAGTGCAATGAAAGGTGCACGCTGCAAAACTATGTGGCTTCAACCACAGCAATGTACAGATCATCTAAAAGGCAAAAGGCAAACCTTGCAGGACCATCCTTGAGCTCAGGGAATGTGGGAGGCCAAACCATCATAAACGGATAGACAGCAGTGAAATCTTGATCCTTTTGTTCCATCGCAACCACTTTACGGAGTGTCCTGTTCTTGACATCCAGATAGAACACACATCCACACATTTGCAAAACCACAAACTCAGCATTATCCCCAGCATGACATACATAGCAATAGCCAAAATGCTCATCCTCAAGCGTGTTATCTAGCATCCGCAGATTAGCACACATCTCATGCAGACAAATGGTATCAACCAGTAACCAGTTGTCCCCCTTGTGGAGCCAGATGCAAAGTTTAAAGCCATTGACATGGATGACATATACACCAAAAGGATCATCTGCCCGTGACAAGAAGGTGTGAAAACTGTCATACTTCACTCCAGGTGGGTGCTGGATTCTAGACAAACTTGAGGCCGTCAAATCCAAGACAATAATGTCGTCTGCGGGGGAGACCACCATATAGATATTATTGTCGACAAGCACAACTCTTGCTCTGGGTAGTGGAAGATGGAGCTGGGCCGTGGCCGAGGTATGCAAGTACCAAACACTGCCTTGTAACATATACACGCGCAAAGTGAAATTTTCTGTCTGATTGGTCAACTCCGTCAACACATAAAAGTAGGACAAGCCATTGCCTTCTTCTTTGGAGAGAATAGCATCAAAATATTGGCGATTGTGATCCTGGGCTCTTGGGAGTGGTGGGACGACGTTAATGCCTCTCTCAGGGCAAAGTGGGCGGTGCACTCCACATGCTAGTTCTCTTCCTTCACGACGTCGGGTGAAGATGTTGCCGTTTCGGGAGTCCATGATCCATAGATTCTTGTGGTCATCGAAGTTGTGGTTCGCCATGCGGCGGACAACAGTGGTGAGCTCCGGGGGCTGGGGCAGCATCAGGACAAAGCATAGGAAAACTATCAACTCCGGCCGGACCAAGATGCTGTCAATGTAGAAGCCAAGTAGGCGGGGCGGGTGGAGCTCACGGAACTGGCGGAGGAACCCCCGGTTCGAGGCGAGCTGGTACCAGCACCTGCACACGAGGGCGGCGCGAACGAGGGTGGTGGGGAAGCCGACGCGGAGGAGGATCTCCGCGAGGAGGTTGTCGTCCCCAAGCACCTTGGAGACAGGGTCCACTGCCGCCGGGAAACGCCGGCCTGCCTCGCCATCGACATCCACGTGTGGTTTCTTCTCAAGACGGATCCTGGAAAATCGGTAGCGCCAAGCAAATGCAAAAATGGCAACTGATTTCTTCAACCAATGTCGTTCAAGGAAATATCATAATCAAACTACTCCAAATTAAATGCGGGGGCGAGAATCGAAGGTGGAGGAATTGGACGGATCTTACGTCTGGGGAACATCGTCGGCGGCATCCATCATTCAATCTCCCCCTCGGCTGAGCTGCCGCGGCAAGTAAATGTAGGTAGGAGGAGTTAGTTTGGGAGGAAAACCTAGATAGCTAGGGTTTGATCACGCGAGAAGAGGAGAAACGAAACCGGGAGAGGACAGGAAAGAGAAAGACTCACCTGAATTGAACCGGCGGGAGGGAATAAGAAGAGTCGGTGGCCGTCGCCGAGGCCGGGCTCCGGTCGCCGGCGCCGCTTCTTTCTCTCCACTGGGAGCGTTGCGGTGGAGGTGTACCTTTTTTTCTTTTGCCCAAACTAGCACATATGCCCGTGCGTTGCGACGGGGGAAGCAAATCCTCGCATGCTCCAAGCGACCCACCCCTGTTACCAATCTCTTCGCCACCTTGTTCATACTTTCCACCTATTCACGACAAACGTGATAAATCTCAACGCGATGAGCCTGGTATCACATCATCGCACGCTGCTTTCGCAAGCCCCTCTAGTCGCAACGGATTTTTTCCCCGCACCCTCCTTCTAAAAAACAAAATACATTTAAACTGATAAATATCTACCTATTAAAATGTTATAATGAACAGGCCAAATTATGTGGCCTATGCTAGCTAAATTTTGGTTATATTAAGAAATATCTTTAAGCTAGAAAAACTTTGATTAGCTGTCAACACTGAGATAGAAAGGCTGGGATTGAAACACATATTATTCAGTACATCAATATATTCAGAGTGGTGATGGAAAGAAGAAGAAAATATATAGAAGTATTCTTTAGAAAGAACTACATGGTTAATACAAAAACTCCATTTTTAGCCATGAAATTAAAAATACAGCGAGAGCTTAAAAATTCATAGCAGAGTCCACCTCTGATTATTTAACTTTCTGTTAGCCATTTGATCCTAATGTAACACATGGCCGCAACTTGAATAACCACGCAAACACCAAACCAGGCGTTGCAAGCTGATAAGCCAAAGCAGAATCAAGATGCTCACATGGATGTCCAAAAAGTGAAACAAGACTGAAACACCAATCCAGCTATTGTCAGGGGTGTTTGTGACCATACTGAAACAAAACTGGTATTCAGCCGCAATCGCAGAAAAAATAGAGTGATTTTCTGACCGCGCACACCGTGCAAGCTCATAAGCAATTCCTACTTCCTTAATTTGGACCGCTTGCCTTTCTTATTTTCCTTTCCTGTCACAAGAACTCAAATTCCTTCCCTTCCTTAATTTGGACTGCTTTCCTTTCTTACTTTCTGTCACAAGAACTCAATTCCTTCCTTCGTTTATTTATTCCCGAGATAGCTCCTTGATAAATCGAAACTCAAAGAACATGAAGAAATAGAAGAAAGATGGCACTTGTTCCTAGAAGAAAATGAAAACAAGAGTTTCCCTTGATCAGTTCAGAGGTTGAGATCTGCGGAACCAGGCCAGCAGGGGACTGGGAAATCGTGCGACGCTTGCTATCAGTTAAGTCAACCATCCAAGTGCAATTAGTCTGTCCTGTCCACCATGTGAAAATAGTGGATTTCTTGCGGCGATGATCGCTCTGGTTTCACTGAGAATTGTGTTCTTATGAAGAAATAATTAATCCTCGGCTACCAGCAGAGAAGCAGAAAACTGTTGAACAGCCTGACACCAACATATAGTACTGACTGCAGTGGAGAAAGCATTTCAAATTCAGCCAAGAGCATCAGGGTGCAGTTCCTGTAGAGTTGAGAAACAGAAAATGAAAAGAAAAAAAAAGTTTCCCTTTATCAGTTCAGAACTTCAGATCTGCCGGACCAAGCCATCAGTGGTTTGGGGCTTCAGAATCTGAATAAATTGTCACAATACTCTCACTTGCTGCAGTTAAGCATATCCATCTAATAAACATATCTGGTTCTCCAAACAGTGGATTACTCGCGCAAATGGGACAAGGAACACTCTGATCTCCGAAAAGGCAGAACATTCAGTGAATTGTATTCTTATGATGTTCCTCTGGCATCTTCTTCAGCTAACAGCAGAGGAGAAATATATTACTGCTTACAATGGAGAAAGCATTCCCAAATCAGCCATGTCTGGACAGTGGGCCCTACAACTTACAACAGCTACTCAGGAAATGCAGATGATGCCCTTGTCGTTGATCATCCAAAAGCAACCTGATATCCCCCTCCTTCACATGGCATTCCTGGTCCAGGGAAGCACGTGACGGATCAGGATGGAGGTAATTCAGCATCAGAATATTTTATTATGTTTCAAATGGACTAGCAAGATAAGTAACTAGTACAATGATAGTCACTAACATGTTATGTGCACTCGGAAACTAAAATAATGAATTAACATCAATAGGGTATTTTTTTCTTTCAAAAAGACAGCCAGCACCAGTTAAATGCCTTTCATATCACACCAACATGTTTCTTTTTATAGTTTGTCTTACAGTGAATCTAAAATCTGAGAGTAAATTGCTCAAAACCACCAAGTTTGTGGCTAGGGTACTCCAAAACTATCACTTTTGCCAAAAATCACAACATACCCACCACCTCCGTGGCAAGTGAGTAACAAATCGCACTAATTCAGAACTGAGCCGAGTCTAACAGCGAAACTGACGGGTGGGGCCTGTCTGTCGGGCTGATGTGGCAAAGACTAGTCCTAGTCAATGTGTTGACCTGCTGAGGTGGACGGGGTCCCACCTGTCAGCCACACATCTTATTTCCCTCTCTTCTCCTTCTTCCTCCCCTCTAATCTGTTCCGGCGAGCTCGCTCTGGGCGCGGGCGACCTCGCGCTGTCGTCCCCGTCGCCGGTGGATCTGCGGGCCTCCTTCTGTCCCGGCGCGAGAAGTAGAAGGAAGCGGCGGCGGCGAGAGCAGCAGCAAGCAGCGGTGGGAGCAGCAGCAAGCGGCGGCGGCGGCGGCGAGAGCAGCAGCAAGCGGCGGCCGCGGGAGTAGCAGCAAGCGGCGGCGGCGGCGAGAGCAGCAGCAAGCGGCGGCCGCGGGAGCAAGCAGCAAGCGGCGGCGGAAGTGGCCGCGGGAGCAGCAGCAAGGCCGAGCCCACGCCCTGCTCCGGCAAGGCCGAGCCCCCGCGCGCCCACGCCCCTGCCCGCTCCTGCTTCGCCGTGGTCCAGCTTCGTCCCGGACGCCGTGGACACGACTGCATCGGCAAGCTCCCCGGTGTGCTGGCGCGAGGCCTCGTCTGGTCGTGGCTGCCCATTGCCTGTTTGTTGAAATGCCCAGGAGAAAAATGAAGGGAGAAAAAAAAATACTTGAGTCATTGACAGGTGGGACCGTTGTCCAACTCAGCATGTTGTCCACGCAAGCATGCCACGTCAGCCCGACAGGTGGACCCAACTTGTCAGTTTCGCTGTTAGAACGAGATAACGCAAGAATTAGTGCGATTTGTTATTCACTTGGTGCAGAAGTGATGGCCTTTTGTGATTTTTGGCAAAAAAAAACGGTAGTTTTGGAGTACCCTAGCGACAAATGTGGTGGTTTTGAGCAATTTACTCAAAATCTGATCATATAAGGAGAAATGCCTGAACTACAAACACAAATTACCCAATGTTAGCCTGGGCTAGCAACTTGTGTTGTAGAAAGGGAAAAAAATTCATGGTGAGACATGTCTGACTCACACATCATGCATAAGCTTAAAGCATACCCAGCTGTGTAAACTTACCAATCCACTTGTCTTTAAGAAAAGAATATACGATCCAATAAGCAACATTCCAAAAAATCAGGTATTAACAATTTCAGATGTAAGTCGTACTAGTTATACCAAACAGATAGCTAAGAACATTTCACAGATATACCAAACAATGCAATAAACGATGCACACTTACCATGTTACTTCAACTAGAGCAATGTACAGATCAACTAAAAGGCAAAAGGCAAACCTTGCAGGACCATCCTTGAGCGCAGGGAATGTGGGAGGCCAAACCATCATAAAAGGATAGACAGCAGTGAAATGTCGATCCTTTTGTGCCGTTGCATGCACTTTACGGAGTGTCATGTTCTTGACGTCCAGATAGAGCACACATCCACACATTTTTAAGAACAGAAACTCAGCATTATCCCCTGCCTCACATATATAGCAACGGCCAGTATGCTCATCCTCAAGCGTGTTATCTAGCATCCTCAGATTAGCATACATCTCATGCAAACAAATGGTATCGACCAACAACCAGTTGTCCCCCTTGTGGAGAGAGATGTGAAGTTTAAAGCCATTGACATGGATGAGATATATACCGGAAGGATCATCTGCCCGTGACAAGACGGTGTTGAAACTGTGATACTTCACTCCCGGTGGGAGCTGGATTCTAGACAAACTTGAGGCCGTCAAATCCAAGACAATAATGTCGTCGGTGGGGGAGGCCACCATATAGATTTTATTATCAACAAGCACAACTATTGCTCTGGGTAGCGGAAGATGGAGCTGGTATGTGGCCAAGGTATGCAAGCACCAAACACTGCCTTGCAACATATACACACGCATAGTGAATTTTTCTGTCTCATCGGTAACCTCCGTCAACACATAAAGTAGGACAAGCCATTGCCTTCTTCTTTGGAGAGAATAGCACCAAAAATTAGGCGACTGTGATCCTGGGCGCTAGGGAGTGGTGGGACAACGTCAATGCCTCTCTCAGGACAAAGCGGGCGGTGCACTCCATATGCTAGTTTTCTTCTTTCACGATTTCTGGTGAAGATGCTGCCGTTTCGGGAGTCCATGATCCATGGCACCTCGCGGGTACCGAAGTTGTGGCTCGCCATGCGGTGGATAACAGTGGCTAGCTCCGGAGGCTGAGGCAGCATCGGGACAAAGCGCAGGGCGGCTATCGAGTCCGGCAAGACCAACCCGCTATCGATGTAGAAGCCAAGTAGGCGGGGCGGGTGGAGCTAACGAAACCGGTGGAGGAACCCCCGGTCCGAGCCAAGCTGGTACAACACTTGCACACAAGGGCGGCGCGGACGAGGGTGGTGGGGAAGCCGACGCGGAGGAGGATCTCCCCGAGGAGGTTGTCATCCCCAAGCACCTTGGAGACGGGGTCCACGGCCGCCATCGTTGTCGGGGAACCCCGGCGTGTCTCGCCATCGGCATCCGCGCGTGGTTTCTTCTCGGGACGGATCTTGCAAATACAAAACCGGCAACTAATTTCTTCAACCAATGCCGTTGGAGGAAATACCAGAATCAAACTGCTTCAAATGAAATGCGAAGGAGGTGGAGGAATTGGACGGATCTTACCGTTGGGGAACCTCGTCAGCAGCATCCATCATCCAATCTCCCCCTCGGCTGAGCTGCCGCGGCAATTAAAAATGTAGGCGGATGCGGATAGTTAGGGTTTCATCCCGCGAGAAGAGAAGAGAAGAGAAACGAAACCGGGAGAGGAGAGGGAGGAGAAAAGGCTCACCTGAATCGGATCGGGAGGAGGGAATAAGAACCGTCGGGTGGCCGCCGCCTGGGACGGTCTCCGGTCGCCGGCGCCGCTTCTTTCTCTCCGCTGGGAGCGTTGCGCTAGAGGTGGCAACAACCAAAGTATAGCTTTTTTTGAGAAATAAGTTTTTTTTAGGCAGTAAGTTTTTTTTTTTTTGAGACAATATAGAGTGGTGAGGTGAAACGACGATGTCTCGGGCCTCACCTCGCCAACCGGAAACAATAAAGGCCTCTTCACCATTCCGGCCCATAAACGCCGGCGGCGGCTGATGGCGGACGACAATGGTCAGCGACATCGGCGATGGTCGGCGACGGCAGCGGTGGTCGACGGTGGTGACATGGCAGACTCGGGTGGTGGTTAGCTTACGTGGCACTTTTACGGGAAGAGTCGTCTTCCCGTAAATGAGAGGAAGTTTTAAAGAATTTACAGGATCCTGAAAAAAATTGTGCGTTTACGGGACTGTCTTTTCTGTCCAACTTTCCATAAAGCGGCTATTGTTTTACATATACATGAACCTTTGAAGATACTCTAACGAAGTCATAACTGGTGTCTCGCTGTCGACGGACACGTCACTTACCACTGAAAGAATAAAGTCATCAAATCATTAACAAATTACGTCATTCATCAAGCTGCTCACAATAAAACTAAGGAGGGTCATGGTCCTGGATACAAGAACTTTTAATATAATATATGCCTTTCCTTATCTAGCATATGTGTCCCACCACTGGCTTCTCTATTACAAAATTCGATGCCAATCTTGTCAAACACGTACCACATTAGAGAACAATTGTCATAAGTCGCCGAGATCCCTCCGTATTTCTACCACATGTGCATAGTTTGACTGAAAGATGACCGTGTTGCACCTCATCAGTTGGACGAGCACGGAGCACGGCTCGTCCCCTGAAGGCATATGCTTCAGCCATCTCTGTATCAACTGCATGATGTAGAAATTTGTTAGATGTTGTTATGCAGTTGCCCTCTCATCTATAATCACCGCGCTTGCAGCTCCTCATCTTGAGTTCTCATCAAATAAAGCATCACCATTAATTTTAATCATGCCATCTGATGGACATGACCAACCCACCCTCCACTTATCGAAAAAGGGCTTTATAGATAAAGCAACCACCAAAGAGTCGGCATGTCCTAAACACGGGTGCATATGAACCCACTTTTCAAAAAATGCATTTTAAAATGTTAAAAAATTCGAAACAAAATGTCACACATACATGTTCTTAAATATGTGTGCGCGGCACAAATTTTGTGAAAAAATGTCTTTTTGTTTTGTCTCCGCAAAAAAGACAAATTTTAGTGCTTCTACATAGCGTTCCTCGACAAAACTTTTTGTCTTTTTTGCACAGGCCACAAAAACGTTATTTTTCCGTGAAACTTTATGCACGCACATAGAACATGGAGATGTACCCGTGTAACCTTTTTTCAGATTTTTTTTTGGCATTTAGAAATGTGTTTTCCGAAGTGGGTTCATATGTACCAAAGTTCATCCATGCACTTCCCAACCACCAAATCCATACAACAAGGGGAAGTTCACGAAATGTAAAATCTAGTCTGCTGCGACAACAACTCAAACGTGCCCAACTACAATAACAATAGTGAGGAAAAAAGCGACCAAATGGTCGAAGGATCAGTGGTGTTGTAGTGAGGCAAGGCGATGAGCTGCCATCGTCATCGTGTCTGTCATGCTGCCAAGTCGGTCCCGATCCTGCTGCCTAGAGAGCGCGTGTCAGTGCTGCATGAAAACAAGGATTTGAATAAAAAGTCATTGGCCCGCTGTAAGAAGACCCGCTCAATCACCATCTTGTTACATGTCATCGACGAGAACAGTAACTTGAAGACGTGTCTCCTTCTCTCGGTCAGGTTGGCCTGAGTTTCAAGAAACCCAGCTAGGTCTAGGGTCTCCCAATCAGGCCCCAAAGCCGCACAGATAAAGCCCTGCAGAAACAACCTGCGTAGCAGACAAAGAAGATGTGGGTCCCGGTATCTGGGACACCACAAAGAGGACATCATCCATAACCAGGCTCGTTCTGCTTGATCACCTCCGTCCCCAATGAGATGCGATCACACAGAAGCTGCCACACGAAGATTTTGACCTTCGGAGGACAAGGTGCTTTCCACAACTGTGTGAGCCACCCAAGAGACGGCCGACGACATAAGGCTGATATGCCGAGCCAACCGAGAAGAACCCCAAAGGGGGCAAGCGCCAAGATATGACGTTCGGATAGTCGAAGGCCTAGGCGGAAGGGCCACCCGTAGGTCGGACCAAGCAATGGTTTCCTCATACGCGAATGTTCACCGGAATGAGACGTTCCAAATCTCATTGTCGGCGACCAAGGAAACCTACGACAGAGCGTTCGCACAAATAGCAAACAAGTACGGGAATCATCGTGAAGCGGAGAGCCATTTACCCACATATCACGACAGTAGAGGGTCCCATCTCCATTGCCAATGGAGATAGGAGGTCCTAACTGAATCTCAGGCTTGATCAACTTCTAGAACTATGATCCCTCCCTATGATCGCACGCAAGCAGAGGGCAGCCCCGCAGATACTTTGCTTTAGTAAGTTGAAACCACATGCCGCCATTCTCTTAGAGGATCCTCCAAACACATCTCAACATAAGGGTCACATTCATGCGTCGGGACAGAAGAAAGCACGATGGATCCTTATCAAAGGAACTATGTGCCCCTTTCAGCAGAATATACAACCCCATCATATACATAAAGAGACTAGAAAGGCACGAGTCTGTAGGAAGTAAATCGACCGCACCATGGCTCAGACCTAGAAGCAACACAACCCATAAGCGGGTCAAAATCCCGGGGGACCCTCGTATCAGAGAGCAGCAACCCCAAGTATGAAATGGAGAAAGAGGATAAATTGTAGTTAAGGTTGTCTGCAATCCGCTGCCGATCGTTAATCGATTATCCTAACATCACAACCTCACTCTTATCAAAATTGATCTTAAAACCAGACCTCAAAGCAAAGATGAAGGAACTTAAGGTTGATGATATCAAGTTCCGACTCCTCAACTTAGCTTCTGTGGTCGCCGCCGAGGACGGGCTCAATTCGCCGGCGCTGTTTATTTCTCCCCACTAGGGTGTACTTCACCATTCCAGCCCATAAAGCTTAGTACGTATGTCTTTTTTATATGCCAGCACATATCTGGCAAAAAAAGCACGTACACCAACATTGCTTTCTCAAACAAGAACATATATCAGGCATGGCTCAGGCAATTATAAAAGAAAATCTTATGATCGGTCTGGTTTTGAGAAATAATACATGGTTGATGATATCTTATGATCGGTCGATCCATATACATACGACAGCACACTTTTTTTTTTTTTTCGAAAAGGGGGGGCTCCCCGGCCTCTGCATCAGAATGATGCATACGGCCATCTAATTAACCAAATAACAAAAAGTGCCAACAAGGTTCCACAGTCTCCAGCTAAAAGAAAAAGAAAAGAAAAATGCAGCTCACACAGAGCGACCAACGGCTAGACACAATCTAGCCAGGAAAAGGTGCCACAACCGGCTGGCTACAAATAGATAGGGAAACTAATTGCCTATCCTATTACATGACCGCCATCCAAACCGGTTGAAGATATCCCGAGCTACCATCTCCCAACGGATAGATCCAGTAACCAAATGCTCCCTGGCCTCCATCGGAGTGAGTAGCGACCACGAACGGATCAGTGCCGTAGCTCGGAAGATAACCTGCAAGAAATGAAACCGTGATGTTCTGTTAAAAACCAAATCATTTCTGCAATTCCAGATAGTCCATAGCAAAGCGCAAACTCCAACCCGAATATGTCTTGCTAAGTCAGGCTCAACCCCATTAAGCCATGTCCCAAATAATGCATTGACCGAAGTCGGTGGAGTAATATTAAAAGCAATATGGACCGTCCGCCAAAGAACTTTGGCCAACGGGCAATCAAAGAATAAATGCTTAATCGACTCATCCCGATCACAGAAACTACACCTAGTAGGTCCTGTCCAATTACGCTTAATCAAGTTGTCCTTTGTTAAAATAACTTGTTTATGGACAAACCACATAAACACTTTAATTTTTAAAGGAACTTTGACATCCCAAACATACTTGGAAGTTGGAATAGCATTCGAATTAATAACATCAATATACATTGATTTAACTGTAAAAACTCCAGAACTAGTCAACTTCCAGCGTAATACATCGGGTTGGTGAGAAAGTTGAACCTCCATCAGTCTCCTAACTAGATGGAGCCATTCTTCCCAACGATTGCCCGCTAGCGACCGTCTAAACTGAATATTAAGGGGGACAGATTGAAATACCGTTGCCACGAACACCTCACGTCGTTGAGCAATCCGATATAAAGACGGATATTGAATGGCTAAAGGTGAGTCTCCAAGCCAAGTATCCTCCCAGAAACGTGTACTTGTACCATTTCCAATAACAAATCTTGTCCTATTGAACATAGATTGTTTGACTTTCATTAGTCCTTTCCAGAAAGGCGAATCAGTCGGCCTGACTGCGACCTGGGACAGTGTTTTAGTCTGGAGGTACTTGTTGCGGAGGATCTGCGCCCACATGGCCTCAGTCCCGGAAGAAAGCTTCCACAACCACTTACTAAGAAGGCATCTGTTCTTAACTTCAAGATTTTCAATACCAAGGCCCCCTTGGTCTTTCGGTCTACAGATGATGTCCCATTTAGCAAGCCGGTATTTTCTTTTAAGTTCATCACCCTGCCAAAAGAAACGCGACCGATAGAAGTCCAGTCGTTTCCTAACACCAACTGGGACCTCAAAGAACGATAAGAGAAACATAGGCATACTCGTGAGCACCGAATTAATCAATATCAAACGGCCTCCATATGACATGAGCTTACCCTTCCAACAGCTCAGTTTTTTCTCAAATCGATCCTCGATACACTTCCATTCTCTGTTTGTTAGCTTACGATGGTGAATCGGAATACCAAGGTAAGAGAAGGGTAAACTCCCCAACTCGCACCCAAACAATTGCCTATAAGACTCCTGGTCGTCTTTGGCTCTACCAAAGCAGAACAACTCGCTCTTATGAAAGTTAATCTTTAACCCGGTCAATTGTTCAAAAAGGCATAACACTAGCTTCATATTTCTCGCCTTGGCCAAATCATGCTCCATAAAGATGATTGTATCATCGGCGTATTGAAGGATGGATACACCTCCATCAACGAGATGAGGTACCAAACCACCCACTTGACCATTCTCCTTAGCCCTTCCTATCAAAATTGCTAACATATCCACCACAATGTTAAACAGGATAGGGGACATCGGATCTCCTTGTCTGAGGCCTTTATGTGTCTGGAAATAATGACCTATATCGTCATTCACTTTAATTCCCACACTCCCTTTGTGCGTAAAGGATTCGACCTGTCGGCTCCAGGCTTCATCAAAACCTTTCATACGCAATGCCTGTTGGAGGAACGGCCACTTAACCTTATCGTACGCTTTTTCGAAATCCACTTTAAAAATTACTCCATCTAATTTTTTGGAATGGATTTCATGGAGCGTTTCATGAAGAACAACCACCCCTTCAAGGATGTTCCTGTCCGGCATGAAAGCAGTTTGGGATTGCTGCACCACAGACTGCGCAATCTGTGTGAGCCTATTAGTCCCGACCTTGGTGAAGATTTTGAAACTAACATTGAGGAGGCAGATCGGTCTGAACTGCTCAATCCTCACAGCATCCGTTTTCTTCGGGAGCAATGTGATAGTTCCAAAATTCAAGTGAAATAATTGAAGCTGTCCAGAGAAAAGATCATGAAACATAGGTAATAAATCCCCCTTAATAATGTGCCAGCACTTTTTATAGAACTCGGCCGGGAACCCATCCGGACCGGGAGCCTTATTGTTTTTCATTTGTGCAATGGCATCGAACACCTCCTTTTCTGAGAACGGGGCAACCAGGATATCATTATCCGCAGCAGACACTTGAGGCACGTCCTCGATCCTAGACTCATCGAGGGACACACAATTGTCCTCCGGCGGTCCAAATAACTGTCTATAATACTCGGTAATATAGGTTTTGAGATTATCCTGACCTAAAATAGTACCCTCATCCTGTTCTAGCTGAAAGATCCGCTTCTTTCTGTGCTTACCATTAGCAATGAGGTGAAAGAATTGAGTATTCGCGTCCCCTTGGACCACTTTGCGGACCTTAGCTCGCAAAGCCCACTTCAATTCTTCTTCGCGGAGAAGTTCTTTCAGCCTCTTCTCCGCCTCATTTTTGACCTGGAGCTCGGCAGGCAGCAAAATCGCGGATTCGGCTTTTATGTCCAAGGCTTGTACAAGAGAGAGGAGCCTATCCTTCTCAATCTTATACACCCCACTGAGGTGCTTAGCCCAACCCCGTAAGAAACTTCTCAAATGCCTAATTTTATTCTGCCAGCGCTCGACCGCCCTCCTTCCTCCTACACCCTTGGCCCATTCCCTGGCTATGAGGTCTAGGAACCCCTCGCGTTCGAACCAGGCCATCTCGAATGAGAAGGTGTTTTTGTTTCCCATATGGTTCGGCTCCCCTGAGTCTACAAACAATGGTGTGTGATCGGAGATTCCCCGCGTGAGAGCTTGCACCGTAACAAGAGGGAACTTCTGTTCCCACTCCACACTGGCGAGAACTCGGTCAAGCTTTTCATACGTCGGGTTTGGCAGAGCATTAGCCCAAGTAAACTTTCTACCAGAAAGCTCTATCTCCCTTAGATCCAAGCTTTCAATAATGGTATTGAACATAAACGACCACCTGCCGTCAAAATTATCATTATTTTTCTCCTCTCTCCTCCTAATGATATTGAAATCACCTCCGACCAAAATCGGAAGCTGTTCGGACCCACAGATCTGAACAAGGTCCGCCAGAAACTCTGGTTTAAGCTCGGGCTGTGCGGCACCATAAACCGCCACCAAAGCCCAGTTGAACCCGTCAACTTTAGACCTAACTCGAAACTTTACCGCGAAGTCACCCATAACTACACTCCGGACTTCAAGGGAATCGCATCTCACACCCAGTAAGATACCTCCCGATCTACCTCGTGGCGGGAGGCAATGCCAATCGAAATCAATACCACCCACAAGAGAGGAAAGAAACTGCGGCGCAAAATTCTCTCTACCGGTTTCCGATAGAGCAATGAAATCTAACCGATGTTCCAGAGAAGCTTCAGCAAGAAACCTTCTTTTAGCCAAGTCCTTCAGACCTCTGCTATTCCAAAAGATTCCTTTCATAATTCATCATGGAACTTTTTAGCAGTCCGAATCCTAGCACTCCTACGAACTGCAGAATCGGGATAAATCTTTCGTTTCCACTTACGCTTTGGCTTAGTGGGCTCCGTCACCCGGTCCTCATAACCGGGCTGAGCGGAACTAACAGCTACAACATCTAAGGGCACATCATCGTCCTCAGACTCCTGATAAGAAGGTGCTAGATCCGCACACAGCTTATCTAGCACTCTAACCCCTAACGCATCAATTTCCTCATCATTCATGGGTTTAACCGCAGCAAGATTACGAATAGTCTCTAAGGCCCGCTCCGCCTCTAAATCTAACATATCATTCACCGAATTGGAGATTTCCTTATCAGTGGCGCCTAGTGAAACTCCTAATCGGTTTGCATTACTAATAATCTCCTCAGGAGCAAAATGCAATAAAGAATTAGATATGTTAACGGACATACCAGAAGAGATCGCAGCATCGTGAAGCTTGGCCGCCCTCATAGCGCACCGCTGCTGCATATCATCCACCTCTGGAAGGTCCAGAACGCGAGCACTCATCCGTCTCCCCGCCGAGACCGGGTCCGGGATCCCGCCAAAGGCGACAACCTCCTCTCGAGTGAAAAGAGGGGGAGGTTGCGGGCTCCCAAGGCCCTCGGACAAGTGCCCAGCGGGTAGGACAAGAGACGGGACAGCAGGGGCCACCTGCCCACTTCCTCCTCTTGCCCTAACCATCGGCTCAGAGCGAGGTGTCGAAGTCGCCGACGGCGCGGTCCTCCTGACCGCAGATGATGAAGGGAGGTCTAGGGTCACCTGCCCCAGCCCCCCCTCCCCCAGCGCCACGAGAGACGCGGGTGCCACAGCCAGGGCCTGAGGAGGAAGAGCCGAAGCCACCTGCCTCGGGCTCCCACTCCCAGCGCTGGCTGGCCCCGACGAGACCGGCGTCACTGGCGTCGGTATAGGGAGGGGAGAGGTCAAGGCCACCTGCCCTGACCCCCCTCCTCCAAGGCCCACCTCGAACGTAGAAGACATCACCGAAACCACATCAACCGGTGAAGCAAGGGGAATAGGAGTGACCTCCGGCTGTACTCCCCGAACTGCAGTCCCCTCAAAGACCAGCAAAGGAAGCGTGTGCTCAAACACATCATCAGTCTCCACCCTGTCACTCCACAGTCTGGGAGGCGCAGAAGCAGGCGTAAAGGACCCAAAACTCAACGACGTCGTAGGCACCGAAGGTGACGGTGCCGGCTCAACCCCGGTCCCCTCCCCAGGCAACTGAGCATCTGGGTGAGACCCGGTCGACCCCTCTCGAGCGGACTCGGCCGGCACCCCCTTGGCTCCTGCACCGCCGTCACTCTCGTGCATATCAACATCATCCCCATTAACCTCCTCAGCAAACATCTCAACGTCCTCAAACTCTATGTCGAGCGGGAACACCTCTCCCCTATATGTCCAGTGGACCACATCAGGCACGAAATCAACATTCAGAACACTCACCAAAATCCGAGCCACTCCATGAGCCCGAGTGAAAGCCATATCCACTCTCTCCGTCTTCCCAACCATGATACCCATACTGGCCACAACTCGAACATCCTGCAAAGGCTTAGATGGGGCCCCAGAAAACCTCAACCAGACCTGCGTAAGCGGCTTTCCTTTAGGCTCCACCTTCGTCCACTCGTGAAACTCCAAAATACACTTAGTACCAGGAACTCTACACAAGCCAAAGCTCAGCAGTTTCTGCAAATCCACCACGGAAGGGAAATCCACCTTAAAGACATTAGCTTCGAGGCTGACCAGCTCCCACTGGAAGTCACCCGGTGCCAACTCCTGAAGCCTCCGGATAATCTGAGCCTCAGTCACCTCGCCCTGAGTTGCTTTCACAATCCCGGTAGTCAAGCACTGTGTCTCCTCTGGACTCTCCCTCGCGGCCGGGGACTCGAAGAACAAAAGCTCCGCACAGTAAAGCCCATACATAGTCAGAGATGGAGCCTGGTCACGCACTAACGGGCATTCTCCCGAATCATGTGCAGACTTGCCACACGAGTCACACAGTTCTGCCACGCAGTCTGCAATAAAATGGCCCTTCTCACCACACCGGTAACAGAGCATCCTTTCCTTCTTGCGCGCCCACTTGGACGCCCTCTCTGAATCAGATCTGTCAGACGCCTCACCCACAGCCCCAGGCACAGGAACAGCAACATTGGCCAAGGCCGTTACCACCTCCATCGCCTGACTAGTAGGATCAGAGAACTGAGCGTTATCTGCCTCAACAGCGGTCGCCGCATGGTCAATAGCAGCCGGTGGCGGAGGCTACCGACGATACCTCCCACGGCCACCCCCCCGACCACCCCGATGTCCACGGTATCCACCTCGCTGGCGGTGATCCGGACCGGATGCCCCCTCGACAAAGCCACCTGGAGGCCCTAGAAACGGTCTCTCAGCAGACCCGTCACTCTGCCAAGCATATCCTCGGCCTCCACCAGTAGACGAGGAACCACGGTGCTTTCCATCTCCATACGCATCGACACCATCATCACCCCACTGACCTCGGGGCTGCTCAAAAGACTCTCGAACAGTCGAATTTTGCCTCGTCTGTGAAGGCCCCGACCGGTTCTGAGTCGGCCTCGCGACATAGTGCGGCGGCGGAGCAGCCCGGGGCGAAGCTCCACCCGGGACCGGCACCACTGGTCTCGGGCCAGACCCGCCGCCACGACCCATGGCAGTAGCCACCGGAGGCGTTGGTCCCGGAGGCCGCGGTCCAGCGGGGCCCCCTTTTCCCGCGGGAAACATCGGCGGCCTGGCATGTGTTGGCCCCGTAGGTCGGGGACCAGCGGGTCCTCCTCTTCCCGCAGGTAACACCGGCGGCCAGGCAGTCGGAAGCACGGGCGGCCGCGGCCCTGGGTTGCCGCTCGCCCGTCCCGAGGCCAGCGTAGGGGCGGGAGTACTGTCGTGGGAACAAGCCTGACAGTAGAAGGTAGGGGTACGAATGGAGAGGGCAGAGTCCTAGCTACGGCGAGGTTGTACACACAGATGTATGAGTTCAGGCCCCTCTCGTGGAGGTAACAGCCCTACGTCTCAGTGCTCCGGAGAGCTCTCTACTCTGTCGAGTGAAATATGTGTGTTGTGTTACAAAAGGTTGCGAACCCTTCTACCAGCGAGGAGGGGTGGCTTATATAGAGTGTGCTGCCCCTCATAACGTCCGGCATTAAGGGGTTTAATCGTGGTCATAAAGAGGTGTACGTTACTGGTAACGTACACCATAAATGCTGTTAATGATCTTGATGAATGTTTGCCCGTTAGCCTCCCTGGGGTGACTTCTGGACTCCTGCGGTCGACTGTCTTCAGACTCTTCCGAGTGAAAGATAACCGTCGAGTGAAAGGCACCTCCGAGTGTATATTGTCGAGTGACTTATGCTTCTTCGCTATTTCAGTCGGAGACTTCCTTGTGGCCCTTAAGCTTTCTGGGGCAGTGTCCTCAGGTAGGATATGTAGGTCAGGCCTATAACCCTACCCTAGGTACGTATCCCCATCATTAGCCCCCGAATGGATCGGGGTTCGAGGGTAAAAGGTGTCAATGCAGGTTCAAACGAGACACCAAAACTCCGAGTGTATTTTGAGGCTTCCTCGAAATCTGCGTCGATTGAAACCTTAACCGTTTGCCCTGATCAATTCCGTCTTGAAGTTATCCGAGTAAAACTGAGCTTGAAAACCGGTCCGAGTAAAACTGGTTCGAGAGTCCGAGTAAAACTGAACTTGAAAACAGGTCCGAGTGATCTGGAAAATCTTCTGGCGAAATAGTTTGCTCCACCGGGTCCGAGCCTCGCGGGCTTCGAAATTTGGATAAGAGCGCGCGCGCGCGCAGCGGAGATGGCGTAACTGCTAAAGCAAGTGCGGGAACGACGCCTCGATTATCGCGCCGCCCGAATCGCCACGTATCGCTCCTCCTCTGATTTCGGGATATTCAGAGATCCGGCGGGCCCGCAGGTCAGTGGCTCACTTGAGTGCATATAAGAGGCGACGACGCCGGTGCTGGCACAGTATTTTTCTCCCAAATCCACTCCTCTCCTCTTCTTCCTCCGCCCTGCTCTGCTTCGTTGACCGCCGCCGCCATGACGAAGGGCAAGACGGAGAAGCTCGAGCGCGCCCAGAGGGGAGGCGCCAAGGCGAAGAAGCCGTCGGGAGCCCGGTCGACGGTGCCGCCGGGGTG
The DNA here is from genome assembly GCA_039707655.1 of Elymus sibiricus. Taxonomy (NCBI): domain Eukaryota; kingdom Viridiplantae; phylum Streptophyta; class Magnoliopsida; order Poales; family Poaceae; genus Elymus; species Elymus sibiricus. The sequence continues at coordinate 80,891,437 of CM077674.1, forward strand.
GATCCAGGGGGATTTTCTCCAATCGACGGTCACTGCGGAAGATGTGGACAAACTCGTCGTCGACGGGTTGATAGCTGCCGATTCCTGGCGGTTGCCGAAGGGGGAGATCGAGCCGGAGCCACGCGACGGCGAGCGAGTTCTGCTTCTCACCCACATCGAGCGAGGTTTCTCCATGCCTCCCCATCCGTTCATCCGCGCTTTCTTGAACTATTTTGGAGCGCAACTCCACCACCTTCCTCCGAATGCGATTGCATATCTTTCCTGCTTCGTAACTTTGTGCGAATGTTTCCTGGGCTGTCCCCCACATTGGGGTTTGTTCAAGCACATATTCTCTGTCCGATCGCAAGCTGTCAAGAAAGCCAATCCCAAAGATAGCAAAACCAATGTGATCCAACTGTGTGGTGGCTTAGGGATTCAGAAGAGAGGTAGGAGTGGGTTCCCCTCTATGACCTTTCCCGATTCTGTTCGGGGATGGCAGTCGACCTGGTTTTACTGCAAAGATGCCGCATCGCCAAATATGTCGACTGGGCTTCCTCCCTTCACCTTGGATCGCCCTGTTACTCCCAAACCGCTGTACGTGACAAAGGTAGAGAAAATCCAGGTAGGGATCTTAGTGAACGCCATATCCGAACTGATCCGCGGTGGAGTGACTGGTCTGGACCTCCTTGAAACGTTTCTGAGTCGGCGAATTCAGCCTCTCCAAGCTCGGGATCACACCATGTGGCATTATTCGGGCCCTGAGGATACCACTCGGACTCATCCTGAGGAAGTTTCTGATCAGACTGTTTCTCAGTGGCTCAGGAGCATCACTGGAGCCTGTGATAACCCGGAAGGATCCAAACGAATTCCGCCTTTCTCCGCTTTGAACCCGCCAAAGAACTTGGTGAGTCATATATTTGTCGATTGTTTTAATACTTTGCCGAGTAACTGAATCTTCAGTCGACTGAATTTGAAGCTTGAACATCGCAGGAATTTACGAACATGTACTCGCCCATACCCAATGGAGAACATCCTGATGAAGAGGAAGGAAGCGTCGACGGCAGCGCAGACGGTGACTATGCTGACGACACCGAGAGCAGTGATGACGACCTGGATGAGGATGAGGTGGAGGCCCCTGTCCCTTCGCGCACCGAGCGTCGAGCCAGGCAGCAGAACGACCCGGAGGTCACCCCGAGCAAAACAGTGGCGTCGAGCACAAGGAACCCGAAACGTGACCGTGTCGCGGCATCGGGTCGACTGAAAAGGCTGCGAAACAGCTCAAGCCAGACGTGCCAAAGCCTCGGAAGGCCCTGCCTCGAATCAAGATAGCCGTGCCTGTTGCCTCCACGTGAGTGTTCGTTTTCCTTATTCTGCTGTTGAAGAACTTTATGTTGACGTTGACCGAGTGAAATATATTTGCCAGAACCGAGTGAACTTTGATGTTGACATCGGCTCTGGCAAATATATTTCACTCGGTCAACGTCAACATAAAGTTCTTCAACAGCAGAATAAGGAAAACGAACACTCACGTGGAGGCAACAGGCACGGCTATCTTGATTCGAGGCAGGGCCTTCCGAGGCTTTGGCACGTCTGGCTTGAGCTGTTTCGCAGCCTTTTCAGTCGACCCCGATGCCGCGACACGGTCACGTTTCGGGTTCCTTGTGCTCGACGCCACTGTTTTGCTCGGGGTGACCTCCGGGTCGTTCTGCTGCCTGGCTCGACGCTCGGTGCGCGAAGGGACAGGGGCCTCCACCTCATCCTCATCCAGGTCGTCATCACTGCTCTCGGTGTCGTCAGCATAGTCACCGTCTGCGCTGCCGTCGACGCTTCCTTCCTCTTCATCAGGATGTTCTCCATTGGGTATGGGCGAGTACATGTTCGTAAATTCCTGCGAGGTTCAAGCTTCAAATTCAGTCGACTGAAGATTCAGTTACTCGGCAAAGTATTAAAACAATCGACAAATATATGACTCACCAAGTTCTTTGGCGGGTTCAAAGCGGAGAAAGGCGGAATTCGTTTGGATCCTTCCGGGTTATCACAGGCTCCAGTGATGCTCCTGAGCCACTGAGAAACAGTCTGATCGGAAACTTCCTCAGGATGAGTCCGAGTGGTATCCTCAGGGCCCGAATAATGCCACATGGTGTGATCCCGAGCTTGGAGAGGCTGAATTCGCCGACTCAGAAACGTTTCAAGGAGGTCCAGACCAGTCACTCCACCGCGGATCAGTTCGGATATGGCGTTCACTAAGATCCCTACCTGGATTTTCTCTACCTTTGTCACGTACAGCGGTTTGGGAGTAACAGGGCGATCCAAGGTGAAGGGAGGAAGCCCAGTCGACATATTTGGCGATGCGGCATCTTTGCAGTAAAACCAGGTCGACTGCCATCCCCGAACAGAATCGGGAAAGGTCATAGAGGGGAACCCACTCCTACCTCTCTTCTGAATCCCTAAGCCACCACACAGTTGGATCACATTGGTTTTGCTATCTTTGGGATTGGCTTTCTTGACAGCTTGCGATCGGACAGAGAATATGTGCTTGAACAAACCCCAATGTGGGGGACAGCCCAGGAAACATTCGCACAAAGTTACGAAGCAGGAAAGATATGCAATCGCATTCGGAGGAAGGTGGTGGAGTTGCGCTCCAAAATAGTTCAAGAAAGCGCGGATGAACGGATGGGGAGGCATCGAGAAACCTCGCTCGATGTGGGTGAGAAGCAGAACTCGCTCGCCGTCGCGTGGATCCGGCTCGATCTCCCCCTTCGGCAACCGCCAGGAATCGGCAGCTATCAACCCGTCGACGACGAGTTTGTCCACATCTTCCGCAGTGACCGTCGATTGGAGAAAATCCCCCTGGATCCACCCCGGCGGCACCGTCGACCGGGCTCCCGACGGCTTCTTCGCCTTGGCGCCTCCCCTCTGGGCGCGCTCGAGCTTCTCCGTCTTGCCCTTCGTCATGGCGGCGGCGGTTAACGAAGCAGAGTAGGGCGGAGGAAGAAGAGGAGAGGAGTGGATTTGGGAGAAAAATACTGTGCCAGCACCGGCGTCGTCGCCTCTTATATGCACTCAAGTGAGCCACTGACCTGCGGGCCCGCCGGATCTCTTAATATCCCGAAATCAGAGGAGGAGCGGTACGTGGCGATTTGGGCGGCGCGATAATCGAGGCGTCGTTCCCGCACTTGCCTTAGCAGTTACGCCATCTCCGCTGCGCGCGCGCGCGCTCTTATCCAAATTTCGAAGCCCGCGAGGCTCGGACCCGGTGGTGCAAACTATTTCGTCAGAAGGTTTTCCAGATCGCTCGGACCTGTTTTCAAGTTCAGTTTTACTCGGACTCTCGAACCAGTTTTACTCGGACCGGTTTTCAAGCTCAGTTTTACTCGGATAACTTCAAGACGGAATTGATCAGGGCAAACGGTTAAGGTTTCAATCGACGCAGATTTCGAGGAAGCCAGAAAATACACTCGGAGTTTTGGTGTCTCGTTTGAACCTGCATTGACACCTTTTACCCTCGAACCCCTATCCATTCGGGGGCTAATGATGGGGATACGTACCTAGGGTAGGGTTATAGGCTTGACCTACATATCCTACCTAAGGACACTGCCCCAGAAAGCTTAAGGGCCACAAGGAAGTCTCCGACTGAAATAGCGAAGAAGCATAAGTCACTCGACAATATACACTCGGAGATGCCTTTCACTCGACGGTTATCTTTCACTCGGAAGAGTCTGAAGACAGTCGACCGCAGGAGTCCAGAAGTCACCCCAGGGAGGCTAACGGGCAAGCATTCATCAAGATCATTAACAGCATTTATGGTGTACGTTACCAGTAACGTACACCTCTTTATGACCACGATTAAACCCCTTAATGCCGGACGATATGAGGGGCAGCACACTCTATATAAGCCACCCCTCCCCGCTGGTAGAAGGGTTCGCAACCTTTTGTAACACAACACACATATTTCACTCGACAGAGTAGAGAGCTCTCCGGAGCACTGAGACGTAGGGCTGTTACCTCCACGAGAGGGGCCTGAACTCATACATCTGTGTGTACAACCTCGCCGTAGCTAGGACTCTGCCCTCTCCATTCGTACCCCTACCTTCTACTGTCAGGCTTGTTCCCACGACAGTTGGCTCAGGAGCATCACTGGAGCCTGTGATAACCCGGAAGGATCCAAACGAATTCCGCCTTTCTCCGCTTTGAACCCGCCAAAGAACTTGGTGAGTCATATATTTGTCGATTGTTTTAATACTTTGCCGAGTAACTGAATCTTCAGTCGACTGAATTTGAAGCTTGAACCTCGCAGGAATTTACGAACATGTACTCGCCCATACCCAATGGAGAACATCCTGATGAAGAGGAAGGAAGCGTCGACGGCAGCGCAGACGGTGACTATGCTGACGACACCGAGAGCAGTGATGACGACCTGGATGAGGATGAGGTGGAGGCCCCTGTCCCTTTGCGCACCGAGCGTCGAGCCAGGCAGCAGGACGACCCGGAGGTCACCCCGAGCAAAACAGTGGCGTCGAGCACAAGGAACCCGAAACGTGACCGTGTCGCGGCATCGGGGTCGACTGAAAAGGCTGCGAAACAGCTCAAGCCAGACGTGCCAAAGCCTCGGAAGGCCCTGCCTCGAATCAAGATAGCCGTGCCTGTTGCCTCCACGTGAGTGTTCGTTTTCTTTATTCTGCTGTTGAAGAACTTTATGTTGACGTTGACCGAGTGAAATATATTTGCCAGAGCCGCTACCTCCGTAACGTCGCCCCATCGGGATGATGGAGACCATATGGAAGTAGACACTCCTGATGCGGCCACCTCCCTACGAGGTATGACAATCCCACACTTTACGCTGCTTGCTGAAGAATAATTGTCGAGTGTCTATATTTGACATTGTCGAATGCAGCTGACGAAGTCATCGAACTGGAAGATGATGAGGAGCCGCGGCGGGGAGCGGAGGATGAAGCTGTGCTTCCGGATGCTCCACGCGTGGACACTCGGGGACCACCGTCTGCCCAGACGCCCCGTGGGACGAGTGCTGCGACGCCTCCAAGCCTTGTAACTCTGCTGTCGAGTACTCCGCCGGCCACTTCTACTCTGGTGGCTTCGACGCAGATCGGACAATCCCAAGCACCTCCAGCTGCTCCATTGACTACACCAATTCACTCGACGCCTGCATACCCTTTGTACCACGTCCCGGAGGACCAAACCGGAGCTGCCAAGGAAGCCATGATCCAGGCTGGGCAGATGATGCTACGAACAAAGGAGGCGTATGAAGCCAGCAAGTTAGCCTATGATGCCAGCTCAGCGCTTCAGGCCAACGTCCGAGTAAGTGGTATTGTAAGTTCATTTCCAATTGAATTCCTGTCCGTCTTGATTTTACACCCACTGGGGTGTTTTTCTTCGCCAGTAGACCAAATAGTTTCTGGTCCAGTGGGGGCACGCTGAGTGCACCCACTGGGTGTAGTCCCCGAGACCGCTGTCGAATGACGAAGGCATCGGCGGGGGTCTTAATATTGTTTCCATTCGACAGGGCAGACCTTGTCGAGTACAAATGGGTCCAGTGGGGGCACGCTGAGTGCACCCACTGGGTGTAGTCCCCGAGGCCGCCGTCGAGTGCTTGCTTCGGCGGTGGTCTGATAGAGACGATGTTCGGTTGCTTGCTTCTTTCTTTTATACTCGGACAGGCCAGACCTGGTCGAGTGTTTTCGTTTCCAGTGGGGGCACGCTGAGTGCACCCACTGGGTGTAGTCCCCGAGACTACTGTCGATCGTTGACGATGGGCAGTGGTCTTTAGAACTATTTTGCAGGTTTCATGGACATCATTTCCATCAACCATGGTATGATGCTTGTATAGGGTTGTGGGGTGGGGTGGCGGGCCGTCTTTCAGTCGAGTGCAATTGACCTTTTCCACTCGGGAGTAGAGAAATGGTTATGTCGACTGAACCCCTATTTCTGCTGATTTCAGAAAGCCTGTGGGCTCGGGACCAAGTACGTCGAGCTGGAGAAGGAAAAGAACCGACTTCTGCTGGATCTGGAACTGACGAACAACAACCTGGACCGTGCACAGACCGAACTGAAGACTTTGGGAGGTAATCTTTGTTGATCAGTTGCATTATCACTTTCAATTTCCATCTTTTGAACCGAGTGAATCCACTCGAACAGACGTACGTGATGAAAACCGTCGTCTCCGAGTGCGCCTCAACAATGCTATTTCTTTAGATACCATGAAGAAAGCGCTCGAGGACAAGGACAAATCACTTGCTGATGCTCAGAAGGAAGCGAAAGAGAAGACTGCAGCTGCTGAGAAGAAACTTGCAGCAGCCAGTAAACTGGAAGAGGAGAACGCCAAGCTCAAGCAGGAACGATCCGAGTGGATCAAAAAACTCGAAGAGCAGACCAAGAGTAAGACCGCCCTGGAGAAACACTTGGGAGACTTTGCGAAGAAAATGTTCAGCATGCTCGAAGGTAACCCTCGTTTGTCGAATGAATTTCTCCGGTTTTTCCAGAATGGTATTATGATCACCCTTTCACTTTCTCTTCATGTAGAATTCTGTCGAGACTTCGAAAAAGAAACTGAAGAAATTGAACCCAATCTGGACCCCACAAAGTCTCTCGTCGGAGACGCCGTGGCCATGGATATGTTTCGTCTCGAAGCTCGTCTTAAGAGCGTCCAAGGATTCATCACTCGGCTGAGAGCTGCATTTGAGAAGGTCGACAAGGAACTGTGGCCTGAAGATCCTCTCCAGACTGACCTCGAGTCAATGATGACTCGGCTCAATGAGATTCCCAATCGAGTGCAATCGTGGAAGAAATCCGCTGCCCGCTGTGGAGCTGACGTGGCACTTTCACTCGTCAGGGTTCATTGCAAGGAAGCTAGAGAGGACAAACTGAAGGATCTCCGAGTGACCAACACGAAGAAACTCAAATTTGAAGATTTCATGGAGACTTTCATCGATGCTGCCACTCGGATCGCCGACGGAATCGACCTGGATACCTTTGTTGAGCCTTCAAGTCCTGCTGGAGCTTAAATTGGTATTTTGCTTATGGTAAAAACTTTATTTGCCTCGGTATGCCGAGTGTTGGTGTAACCGAGTAAACTTCGTTCAGGCTTTAAGCCTGAGAACTTCCCTTTTGCGCGAACAAGTTTCTGCTGCGCCGGAGATTTTAGTCTTACTCGCATTTCGCTTTCTGACAATTAGCTTGGCCGAATTTATTTGATTCTCGAGTGAAACGGGTGTTCTGCACTCGAAAGAATTTGGGACTTAGACGAGGACTGGCTCGCAGCTAAGCTTCCGAGTGTATTGAATGTAATACACTCGGAAAGGTTTTAAACTTAGGCGAAACGGATTCGCAGCTAAGCCCCCGAGAGAGAGGATTGCTCTTCACTCGGAGTAATTTTTGAACTTAGACGAGGTCTGGCTCGCAGCTAAGTCTCCGAGTGTATTGAATGTAATACACTCGGAAAAGTTTTGAACTTAGGCGAAACGGATTCGCAGCTAAGCCCCCGAGAGAGAGGATTGCTCTTTACTCGGAGTAATTTTTGAACTTAGACGAGACTGGCTCGCAGCTAAGTCTCCGAGTGTATTGAATGTAATACACTCGGAAAAGTTTTGAACTTAGGCGAAACGGATTCGCAGCTAAGCCCCCGAGAGAGAGGACTGCTCTTCACTCGGAGTAATTTTTGAACTTAGACGAGGACTGGCTCGCAGCTAAGTCTCCGAGTGTATTGAATGTAATACACTCGGAAAAGTTTTGAACTTAGGCGAAACGGATTCGCAGCTAAGCCCCCGAGAGAGAGGACTGCTCTTCACTCGGAGTAATTTTTGAACTTAGACGAGGACTGGCTCGCAGCTAAGTCTCCGAGTGTATTGAATGTAATACACTCGGAAAAGTTTTGAACTTAGGCGAAACGGATTCGCAGCTAAGCCCCCGAGAGAGAGGATTGCTCTTCACTCGGAGTAATTTTTGAACTTAGACGAGACTGGCTCGCAGCTAAGTCTCCGAGTGTATTGAATGTAATACACTCGGAAAAGTTTTGAACTTAGGCGAAACGGATTCGCAGCTAAGCCCCCGAGAGAGAGGACTGCTCTTCACTCGGAGTAATTTTTGAACTTAGACGAGGACTGGCTCGCAGCTAAGTCTCCGAGTGTATTGAATGTAATACACTCGGAAAAGTTTTGAACTTAGGCGAAACGGATTCGCAGCTAAGCCCCCGAGAGAGAGGATTGCTCTTCACTCGGAGTAATTTTTGAACTTAGACGAGACTGGCTCGCAGCTAAGTCTCCGAGTGTATTGAATGTAATACACTCGGAAAAGTTTTGAACTTAGGCGAAACGGATTCGCAGCTAAGCCCCCGAGAGAGAGGATTGGTCTTCACTCGGAGTAATTTTTGAACTTAGACGAGGACTGGCTCGCAGCTAAGTCTCCGAGTGTATTGAATGTAATACACTCGGAAAAGTTTTGAACTTAGGCGAAACGGATTCGCAGCTAAGCCCCCGAGAGAGAGGATTGCTCTTCACTCGGAGTAATTTTTGAACTTAGACGAGACTGACTCGCAGCTAAGTCTCCGAGTGTATTGAATGTAATACACTCGGAAAAGTTTTGAACTTAGGCGAAACGGATTCGCAGCTAAGCCCCCGAGAGAGAGGATTGGTCTTCACTCGGAGTAATTTTTGAACTTAGACGAGACTGGCTCGCAGCTAAGTCTCCGAGTGTATTGAATGTAATACACTCGGAAAAGTTTTGAACTTAGGCGAAACGGATTCGCAGCTAAGCCCCCGAGAGAGAGGATTGCTCTTCACTCGGAGTAATTTTTGAACTTAGACGAGACTGGCTCGCAGCTAAGTCTCCGAGTGTATTGAATGTAATATACTCGGAAAAGTTTTGAACTTAGGCGAAACGGATTCGCAGCTAAGCCCCTGAGAGAGAGGATTGCTCTTTACTCGGAGTAATTTTTGAACTTAGACGAGACTGGCTCGCAGCTAAGTCTCCGAGTGTATTGAATGTAATACACTCGGAAAAGTTTTGAACTTAGGCGAAACGGATTCGCAGCTAAGCCCCCGAGAGAGAGGATTGCTCTTCACTCGGAGTAATTTTGAATGTAAATCTGTGCGATCGGAATCGACAATAGACTGCGGGAGTCTTCATTCAATCCATAACATCGTCTGGGATACTCTTATTACATCAAAACAACTCTGTTATCAAGAATAAAAACGTCGAAGTAGGTCCGCATTCCAGGCGCGTGGCTCGTCAATATTCTTCTTCAAGTTGAAAAGATGGTACGCCCCGTTGTTAAGCACCTTGGTAATGACGAATGGGCCCTCCCAGGCTGGGGCCAATTTATGAGGTCGCTGCTGATCCACTCGGAGCTCCAAATGCCCTTCGTAGAATGAACGGCTCTTGACATGTCTTGCATGGAAGCGGCGAAGGTCTTGTTGATATGTAGTTGATCGGATCAGGGCCATCTCACGCTCCTCCTCCAGGAGATCCACTCCGTCCTGTCTTGCTTGTTCAGCCTCGTCTTCAGAGTAAAGATCCACTCGAGGAGAATTGTGAAGGATGTCACTTGGCAATACGGCTTCGGCTCCATATACAAGGAAGAAAGGAGTACGTCCAGTCGACCGGTTGGGAGTTGTCCTCAAGCCCCACAGAACAGACGGTAACTCAGTGACCCAAGCTCCGGCAGCATGATCAAGATCTCGCATGAGCCGAGGCTTCAATCCTTGGAGGATAAGGCCATTCGCTCGCTCAGCTTGACCGTTTGACTGGGGGTGCGCAACAGATGCGTAATCCACCCGAGTGCCTTGAGAAGAGCAATAGTACCTGAACTCTTCCGAGTCAAAGTTAGAACCATTGTCTGTAATGATATTGTGAGGGACCCCATACCGGAACGTTATCTCTTTTATGAATTTGATAGCAGTGCGGGCGTTCAGCTTCCTGATGGGTTTAGCTTCGATCCACTTAGTGAACTTGTCGACTGCAACCAGTAAATGAGTAAACCCACTCTGACCTGTTCTAAGGGGTCCAACCATATCCAAGCCCCACACAGCAAACGGCCAGACGAGTGGAATGGTCTTCAAGGCAGACGCAGGTTTGTGTGACAGATTCGAGTAAAACTGACATCCTTCGCAGTGATCGACAATATCTTTAGCCATCTCATTGGCGCGTGGACAGAAGAAACCAGCTCGATAAGCTTTGGCAACAATCGTCCTAGAGGACGCATGATGGCCACAAGTTCCCGAGTGAATCTCCTCCAGAATCAGTCGACCTTCTTCAGGAGAAATGCACCGCTGAGCTACGCCAGTCACACTTTCTCTGTAGAGTTGTTCATTGATCACAGTGAAAGCCTTGGACCTGCGGACTATCTGCCGAGCCTCATCTTCATCAACTGGGAGTTCTCTTCTGAGAATGTACGCAATATATGGTACAGTCCAGTCGGGCGTGATTACCAAAATCTCCATGACCAGATCAATGACAGCTGGGACATCAACTTCAGTCGGATCAGAAGCACTCTTTGCTTGCGGGGGCTCTTCAGTGAAAGGATCTTCTTGCACCGAAGGAGAATGAATGTGTTCGAGAAATACATTGCTGGGGACAGGTTTCCGAGTGGATCCAATCTTTGCCAACTCATCAGCTGCTTGATTCTTCACTCGGGGAACATGATGGAGTTCCAAACCTTCAAATTTCTTCTCAAGTTTTCTTACTGCATTGCAGTATCCAGTCATAGCGGGGTTCCTGACATCCCACTCTTTCATCACTTGATTAACCACCAAATCAGAATCGCCATATACCATCAGGCGACGGACGCCGAGTGAAATGGCCATACGCAATCCATACAAAAGTGCTTCATATTCAGCTTCATTGTTGGAGGAATCAAAGTGAATCTGTAAGACATAACTGAGCTTATCACCTTTTGGGGATACCAGAACGACGCCAGCACCAGACCCATTCAACATCTTTGAACCATCAAAGAACATGGTCCAGTGTGCCGAGTGAAGTTGGATTGGCTGCTGTTGCTCAATCCACTCGGCGAGGAAATCAGCCAGCGCTTGAGATTTGATTGCTTTCTTCGCCTCAAACTTGATATCAAGATGAAGGAGCTCAATAGCCCATTTGGCCACTCGACCAGTCGCGTCTCGATTATTGAGAATTTCAGACAACGGAGCATCACTGACGACTGAAATGGAGTGATCCTGAAAATAGTGTGCTACCTTCTTTGCAGTCAGATATATACCATATACGAGCTTCTGGTAATGTGGATATCTTTGCTTCGACGGAGTCAACACTTCAGAAATATAATAGACCGGGCGTTGAACTTTGTAAGCCTTGCCTTCTTCTTCTCGCTCGACAGTTAGTACTGTACTGACGACTTGATTAGTGGCCGCGATGTACAATAACAATGGCTCTTTGCTGTGCGGAGCAGCAAGCACCGGCTGGGTGGTAAGCAGGGCTTTGAGCTCGACAAACGCTGCTTCAGCTTCTGGAGTCCACTCAAATGTATCAGACTTTTTCATCAGTCGGTATAAAGGCAGTGCCTTCTCACCGAGACGAGAAATGAATCGACTCAATGCTGCCAAGCAACCTGTAAGCTTCTGGACATCGTGCACACGCTCAGGGCTTTTCATTCGGACGATGGCGCCGATCTTTTCAGGGTTGACGTCGATTCCTTTCTCGGAAACGAGGAAACCGAGTAATTTGCCACCAGGAACGCCGAAAGTGCATTTAGTCGGATTTAACTTAATATCATATCTCCTCAAATTGGCGAATGTTTCAGCCAAGTCAGACAACAGGTCGGAACCTTTGCGAGACTTGACCACGATATCATCCATATAAGCTTCGATGTTCCGAGGGATCTGATCGAGCAAACACTTCTGAATCATGCGCATGAAAGTAGCGCCAGCATTCTTCAAACCAAAAGGCATGGTGATATAACAGAAACACCCGAAAGGGGTGATGAAGGCTGTCTTTATTTCATCTGGACCAAACAGACGGATCTGATGGTAGCCAGAATAAGCATCAAGAAAAGATAAACGCTCGCATCCCGCAGTTGAGTCGACAATCTGATCAATGCGGGGGAGCGGGAAATGATCTTTCGGGCAGACCCGATTGATATGTTTGAAATCAATACACATGCGAAGAGACTTGTCTTTCTTAGGGACCATGACAACGTTTGATAACCACTCGGAGTGGTAAATCTCACGTATAAACTTGGCCGTCAAGAGACGAGCCACCTCTTCGCCGATTGTTTTTCGCTTCTCTGTTGCTGACCGACGCAAATGTTCCTTCACAGGCTTGGCCTTCGGATCAACTCTCAAACGGTGCTCAGCCAGTTCCCTGGGTACACCAGGCATGTCAACGGGCTTCCATGCGAAGATGTCCCAGTTCTCACGGAGGAACTGGATGAGCTCGGCTTCCTATTTGCTGTCGAGTGTTGTTGAGATGTTGGTCGGGGCAGCAGTCGGATCTGTCGGGTGAATGTGCACCTTCTTCACCTCTCCTGCCGACTGAAAAGCTGACTCAGAAGCGGGCTTCTTAGCACGCAACAGGTCGGCAGGATCAGCATTTTTCTTGTATTCCTCCAACTCAACCATAGCCATCTGCTGGTCGGCGATCTTGGAGCCCTGCTGGAGGCACTCCTCAGCCCTTTGTCGATTGCCAGTGACTGTGATCACGCCTTTTGGTCCAGGCATCTTCAGCTTGAGATACACGTAACATGGTCGGGCCATGAAACGGGCATAAGCTGGTCGACCAAGGATGGCGTGGTAGGCACTCTGGAAATCTACCACTTCAAACGTCAGTTTTTCCTTGCGAAAGTGCTTGTCATCACCAAACACCACATCCAATGCTATCTGGCCGAGTGAACGGGCCTTCTTCCCAGGGATTACTCCATGAAACTGCATGTTGCTTTCACTGAGCCGGGACATCGGAATGCCCATTGCCTTAAGGGTATCAGCATACAGGATGTTCAGACCGCTCCCGCCATCCATCAAAACTTTGCGGAGTCGAGTGCCCCCCACAACTGGGTCTACCACCAGCGCTTGCCGCCCGGGGGTAGCAATGTGCGCAGGGTGATCTGACTGACTGAAAGTGATAGCAGTTTGAGACCACTTGAGATATGTGGGGGTAGAAGGAACCGCCATGTTAACCTCCCTGTTGATAACTTTCAGTCGACTCTTACTCTCAACATCAGCAAAAATCAACAAGGTGGCATTGACTTCAGGGAACTCTTCTTTTTCTTCTTCATCTTCTTTCTCAGGGTCTTTCTCACTCGACTGGTTCTCTTTGAATGACTGGATCAACAAACGGCACTGTCGAGTGGTATGCTTCGGCAATATCAAATTGCCCTCTTCATCTTTCCTCGTGTGGATTGCACACGGTAAATCCAAAACATCAGTACCCGACTGATTCTTTGACTTCTTTGGGGTGAACTTAGCCTTGGACTTTCCCTTATTCTTGCCTTGTGCCGCCAGGGCGGCCGCTTCTGCCTGAGCAGGGGGATCAGCTTTGCGCTTTTGTTTCCGACTGGAATTCCCACCTGCATCATTGTCGACTATTTTGGCTTTACCGCTTCGGAGGCGGTCTTCTTCTTCTCCATTGGCGTACCGAGTGGCAATCTCCATCATCTTGCTCATAGAAATGTCACCGGTGCGACCAAACTTCAGATAGAGCTCTCTGTATCTAACCCCAGCCTTGAAGGCACAAACAGCTTGATGCTCGGAAACATTCTCCACCATGTGATGCAAGGTGGACCAACGCTGAATGTAATCTCGCAAGGTTTCATTGGGCTTCTGGACACAGTGCTGCAAATCAATCAAACCAGCTGGACGTTTACAAGTGCCTTCAAAAGTTCTGATAAACACTCGGGCCAAATCTTCCCAGCAATAGATGCTAGAGGGAGCCAAACGATTTAACCAAGCTCTGGCCGAACCATCCAACATCAAGGACAGATGCTTCATGGCTATGTTGTCGTTACCTCCACCAATCTGTATAGCCACTCGGTAATCATCCAACCAGGTTTCAGGCTTTGACTCGCCAGAAAACTTGCCAATCCCGGCCGCCAACCTGAAGTTGGGGGGAATCTCTGCAGAGCGAATGGCTCTGCTAAAACACTCGGGCCCAGAAACAACATCACTGCTTCCACTCGGATAATCTCTGTTATGACCATCTCTGTGGGCTCTGCCTCTGTCGACCCTCCTTTGAGCAAGGACATCCCTTGCGTCAAATCCGGGATTCCGCTCATCACCGAACGGGCGCCTATCATCATTGTTCCGGGACACATAAGAACCATTCCGCGGAGGAGAAAACATTCGACGGCGGTCATCACGGTGATAACGGGGAGCAGACTGATCTCGCCCCTGATCTCTGTACCGGTCTTCACGGTATTCTCCGCCTCTGCGACGCGAAGGTGACCCAGGACTGTGAGCCGACTGAACTGTTTCTGCCCTGGTAGAATTGCCATGTAACCTGTTCTGCGACTGAGAAACAGCTGCGTTCTGGTGCTGCGCCGCCTCAAGCAATGTCTTGATCTGCTGCAGACCTCTACCAGCCTCTGATCGTGACGGTTGAATAGACTCTGCAATTCTAGCAGCTGCTGCAACATTTAAAACTGGAGTACGAAATACCTCGACGTTATTTCGAGATCTACTCGGAAACAACTGTCGCTGCTGTCGATTGGGACGTGGTGGACGCTGCCCAGCACGCTCGTCGAGTGCCTCCTGCATCTCTATGAGCCGAAGGCGTGTAGCCTCCATGGCCTGGGCCTCAGCGGTCGTACCGACGATGGGAGTACGGAGAACATCCTCATCCCGGCGCTGCTGATCATTCGACTTTCCACCAATCTCACGTCTGGAGTGGTTGAAGCCGGGCGGCGGACTCTGATGAGAGCCAGCCATGAAAACTTCCGCCGCAGGGTCGCAGCTCTCGCACTCGGAAGGGATGTCGGACTGATCCGACGCCGAGTCCAACACGCCGTGAAGTGACTCGGCGGGCTCGATGGCCGCAATCTGCGGGGACGAAACCTGGCGTGCCGCCGCGTGCCGCACCCAACGCTGTAGCCGCGAGCGACCGGATCGCTTGCGACGATGAACAGCAGGGAGGGCCGACACACACGGAGTCGACGACTGAAGGAGAAGAACGCCGCAGGAGCTTGCACAAAAGTGCGTCGCCCCGCGAATCGGGAGCGCTTCCACATCCAAAGGCGCTTCCTGGAGCCATGCCGAATCGTCGGCGGTGAAGGTGAGCGCTCCGAGACGGATCTCGCGGCCCAGGAACAAATCACCACCGGAAGACATGACGAAGGAGAAAAAATGCAAACTCGCCGGAAGTCGCTTAGACGCCTGCCCCACGGTGGGCGCCAACTGTCGTGGGAACAAGCCTGACAGTAGAAGGTAGGGGTACGAATGGAGAGGGCAGAGTCCTAGCTACGGCGAGGTTGTACACACAGATGTATGAGTTCAGGCCCCTCTCGTGGAGGTAACAGCCCTACGTCTCAGTGCTCCGGAGAGCTCTCTACTCTGTCGAGTGAAATATGTGTGTTGTGTTACAAAAGGTTGCGAACCCTTCTACCAGCGAGGAGGGGTGGCTTATATAGAGTGTGCTGCCCCTCATAACGTCCGGCATTAAGGGGTTTAATCGTGGTCATAAAGAGGTGTACGTTACTGGTAACGTACACCATAAATGCTGTTAATGATCTTGATGAATGTTTGCCCGTTAGCCTCCCTGGGGTGACTTCTGGACTCCTGCGGTCGACTGTCTTCAGACTCTTCCGAGTGAAAGATAACCGTCGAGTGAAAGGCACCTCCGAGTGTATATTGTCGAGTGACTTATGCTTCTTCGCTATTTCAGTCGGAGACTTCCTTGTGGCCCTTAAGCTTTCTGGGGCAGTGTCCTCAGGTAGGATATGTAGGTCAGGCCTATAACCCTACCCTAGGTACGTATCCCCATCAAGTACCACGCCCGGCGCCGGCTACAACCAGTGCAGCACCGGCTGCGGTAAGTCCCGCGCCGGGGGCCCCACGTCCAGCACCCCCAGGCGGCGGCGGCTGCACAACAGTCCCGGCCCTGCGCGTAGTCGCTTGGGGCTTCGCCGCCGGCTGCCCACCCGCTCCTCGGCCAGCCATCGCACGCAGCGGAGGTATCCGGCGGGCACGGCCAGGACCGCACGGAGGTAGAACAGGCGTCCCGCGCCGACGAACCCTAGGCGAAGACGTAGCCACACACGCGCACGAGGATTCAATCACGCCCGTGCATGCAGCGTCCGTGGTCATGCATGTGGCGCCCGGTATGGCCTGGGCCTCATACCCAGCCATCACCGGCCCAACAAGCAAAGCGTCACCGCAAGATGAATCCGGCCCAAACCGGCCCAGCAGCTGATTCAGGCGCTCTCTGCGAGCCTGACGGATCCCGAACGGCGACCTCGACGGCACCACAGCCGCCGCCGCCGGCAGCGATCCGGCTCTGCGCCGGCGATCCGGCCTTCTCTTCTTAACCACCGTCCACGAATCCGGATGAATTAAATCGAAAAGCGTGAGGTTTGGAAGGCGTACCTTAGGTAAAGGACCCTTCCACGGCCTGACCGCCGATGCCGCAGTTCTCCGGTGAACGACACGGCGCACCACTTCCTTTCTCTCGTCCGGAAGAAGCCCGACCCGCGCCGGATCCTCCACCGGCACAACTTTGTCTACGGTAGTGGCCACCTCATCTTCGTCATAGCCTGCATGAAAGAACTCGCATATCAAATCCGAAGGCGTAGGCGACGGCGGCGAACCCACTGAGTCATCGCCATCTCCGTCGGCATCCTCCTCGTCCGAAGCCAACAGGGCCCAGAAACGGCCGCCGATGCCCGCCCGGGCCGCCGCCGCGGGCGGGCGCAGCGCGGCGGATGCCTCCACGGTCGCCCGGGGAGTCGCCCTAGTCGCCCTAGTCGCCCTCAAACCTTCCCCTAGACCTTTCCTCCCGCGTCGTGCCATACATATACATAGCTACTCCTGTGCTCTGAGCCTCCGATAAGGTACGGACAGCTACGTGCAACGCGCGGCTAGCTTAGTCAAGTAATTAGCCATGGCTTCTCACGGAGAGGACACGCAAGAAGTCGTCGCCGTCGCCGACGGCAGGGGCGGGGGGCACGTGCTGCTGCTGCCGTACCCGAGCCAGGGCCACGTCCACCCGATGCTGCAGTTCGCCAAGCGCCTCGCGCACCACGACCTGCGCCCCACGCTTGCCGTCTCCCGCTACATCCTCGCCACCTGCAAGCCCGACGCCGCCGCGGTTGGCGCCGTGCGCCTCGCGGCCGTCTCTGATGGCTGCGATGCGGGCGCCGGGCGGGTTCGGCGAGTGCAACGACGTCACGGCCTACCTGGGGCTCCTGGAGGCCGCGGGGTCGGAGACGCTGGAGCTGGCCAACGACGTGCTCGTCAACTCTTTCTACGAGCTCGAGCCCGAGGTGAGCTCTCCACTACATCAATCTTCTCTTGCTAATGCAACAAAAGTTTCAATCCACATAAACAAATCTTGCACAATTTTTTCTTTTCTTTTGAATGATATATGTACGTTGCATGGGCCATGCACCTAACGGCTTACGGGAAGCCAATTAGTACTAATCGGCTTACGGGAAGCCAATTAGTCCCAATCGGCTTCCCTGTAGCCGACTGGACCCAGTCGGCCTCCCGTAAGCCGACTGGACCCTAATCGGCTACCCCGTGGCCGACTGGCTCCAGTCGGCTTACGGGAAGCCGATGCCGTATTATTTGTGTAATTTCTCAAAATCGTGTATTATTTTTCAAATTTTATAAAAAAAATGTATTATTTAAAAAAAATTAGCCGGTCTGGATGCATCTAATTTATCCACTTGAATCTCCAGTGCACTACTTGTGTAATTGTGTGATGCAAATAAGTTTGTTAGTACATGCCATTCTTTTTCGAAAAAGAGTACATGCCATTCTGGTCCTGATTGAATACTAGAATTCATGGTTGAACGTTCTTGATCGGCATTATTCCTCTGAAGAACACCCCACTGACAGGATCGCTGAACATACTCTTTACTGATAGGTCGACAACAAGTAGGTCGGCGTCATTTCATTTAGTCGTGTGAGCTTTTTGTCACTGCCTCTAAGAACCTATCGATTTCCGGGGTCGTCTTCACCTTGCTAAAAATAAGCAAGCAATCAAAGATCATGGCCCTAATCATAGCGTTGTCGATGTACAGTATATTTCATGCATGACTGTAATTGCAGATAATCCCGCTCCAAGAAATCCATTCTCCTTTTTTTCCTTGCCTTTCTGTTGTCTGTCCTTTTACATCATCATCATGACCAGAAGGTTCTACGGAATGTGTTGCCTTCGTTTGTTGTTATTGACAGAAAGACAATCATCTTCCCTGCCTATATGCGACGCACAATAAAATTGTTACACTTGAGAAAGAGTTTTCTTTTGGTCCAATTGGATACTAAATTTCACGGGAACATTGTTGATCGACGTTATTAATCGAACAAACACCTTATCATTAAGATCATTGAACAGATTCTCAACTGATTTTTTTTCAAAAAGGGAAGTACCCCGGCCTCTGCATCGCAAGATGCACACATGCATAAATTCTCAACTGATAGGATATATTAGAGTGCGATCCCAAGATTCGGCCAATCCATCGGCCGCTAGACGAAGCATACATCAAAATACAATTTCAAGAACATAAGTGTCTTTTTGAAAAGCGAGTTACTATGGGAGGAGTGTACCGAAGCAAAACTCTTTCATCGACAACAAAAAGGTCGATGTCACTTCATTCATGTATCATGTGTATCGATTTCCAGACGAGGAAAAATCGGGGCTCTTTCGCCTTGCCAGAAGAAAGCAAGCAAGAAAAGATCATGCCCTAATCACACCGCTGATAGTACATTTCATACCTGAAATTAGCAACCAATTCTGATCCGAGAGATCCATCTATCCATTTATGCCCTTTTTTTCTTTCCCGCCTTTCTATTGCGTCTGTTCATTTCATGCCTAACTGAAATTGCAGATAATCCGGTTATGAGAAATTCATTCTCCCTTTATTTCCTTGCCTTTCTCTTGTCTGTCCTTTTACATCATGGTAATGATCAGAAGGTTATATGGAATATGTTGCCTTCATTTGTTGTTATTGACGGAAGGGAAAGACAAAGAGCAAGAGTTTTGATTGGCACTATTAATTACTCGAACAAACACCTTATAAGATCATTGAGCAAACTCTCAACTAATAGGATATATTAGTGTGTGATCCCACGACTGGGGCCGGCAGTCCATCAGACGCTAGACGAAACAAGCGGGAAAACAAAATTCAAGCACGAAACCGCCGTTTCGAAAGGGCAAGTTGCTAGCGGAGGGGCATACCGAAGCAGAGCTGTTTCATTGACAACAGAAAGGTCGGCGTCATTTCATTCGTGCAACGTCCGGGTCTTCCGTCACTACTACCTCAAAGAACGTGTCGATTTCCGGATGACGAAAAACCGGGGCGCTTTCGTTTCGCCTTATACTAAAAGAAATCAAGCATAATGATACCGCTGATGGCACGTCTCGTGCCTGAAATTGCAAAACAGCTCTGTTTCAGAAATCCAGCCGTCCATTGCTCCTTCTTTTCTTTTCCTCCGTAAGAATTTCTGTTGTGCCTGTCCTTCTAGGTGATGAATGATCATGATGAAGATGAACTGGGTGATGCGTACAGTAACACATTTCGTCAGCAGATATCTTCACCAACGAAGCAGCCGGCCTTGCCGATGCAAACAACCTCCGATGTCACCCCGTCCTCCTGCTCTCATCCCCGGGCGAAATGCCATGCGTGCCCCTCCACTTCTTTAGACGGCATGGCACTAGCGTCATTTCCTGGCTGGATCATGAGAAAGTGGCAGTGTGCACACTGCATCCCCATGACACCACACTGTTCATAGCAGAACTGGGCATCAGAATTGCATCTTTTGCTAACTAGGCATTAATCAATGGAGCTAGCCACATCATTTGCACTGTGTAAGTTTGAGTCAAGTCTATGGCCAGCATTACTAGCTAGTGGAGTTAAATTAAATAAATTAAGTGAACCGGATGCGTGAATTTGAAATCCCTAACACCTTTGTTGCACCCCACCTACCCGTAACAGCCTCCGATCACGGCGATGATACCGGTGCGGCGATCAGATAAAAGAGCGAGCGCATTCATGCTAATAATCGCCAGGTTTTCACCAGTAATCAGGCACTTGCATTTCTGAAGTGCATCCCCAAAATGGCATAGATGTGTATGGCCCTATATATACTTTGCTGATGATGCAACACCCCTGCAGCTAGCAGCCTTCAGTTGAGATGGTTCTTCAGTTAGCGATTGCTTTCAGCTGATACACGCCGTTTTTCCGGATCGATCCATCTGCCCGCCGATCGCCGGGAAGCCTCTGCTGAAAGGTAGCTTTCCTCTGATCCATCTTCAGGTGAACAACCATGACAATGACACCAAGCAGTCTAGGTTTATGTAATTCTGTTAGCTCACACTTGATTGTAACCCTCTGCTTGCTTGCTGATGATCATGGTGCATGCATGATAGTACTAGTGCTATATAATGTACCTTTGCTGCCTGCGATCGTGTGTGGTCTGAAGTTTCTTGCTGCCCTGTGACTGTGACACCGGTGACATCAACAAATCCTATCCTGATTCCTGACAGCAGCTGGCTAGCAGCAGAGAAAGCCTTGCGTATGCATGCATGGATTGAATTGATTGCAACCTGCTTCCATCGATGTGTCACTCACTTGCTCAATCCTAGGACAAGCTGACCACTGGGCACTGGTGGTGAGCTGAGCTGAGCTACGCCATGGGAGGGGGAGATTATCACCAGCAGAGCATCATCGGGGGTGCGGCTGTTCATGGCCATGGAGGGGGAGGCGGCGCCACCGTGGAGGCTGCGCTGAGGCCGCTCGTCGGCGGCTCCCACGGCTGGGACTACTGCATCTACTGGCGCCTCTCCCCTGACCAGCGGTATGTACGTGTGTGTGTGTGAGTGTTCGATTGTTCATGCGATTCTTGTCGCCAGAGCTTATGATTCATGGCGGGGTTGACGGTTCTACCTTCTACGGCAGGTTCTTGGAGATGACGGGGATCTGCTGCAGCGCGGAGTTCGAGGCGCAGGTGGCCGCGCTCGGCGACATCCCTTCCTCCATCCCTCTCGACTCCTCCATCGGGTAATTAAACTGGCATCTTCTTCTCCTGGATGCACATGCAATTGCCTGCCGGCCATGTCAATCGCCATTAATTTTTGGTCGGAGCTCTGCTGACTGTTGATTTTGTTGGTCGGTCAGGATGCACGCGCAGGCGCTGCTGTCGAACCAGCCGATCTGGCAGAGCAGCGGCGGGGCGCCGGGTCCGGATCTCCTCACGGGCTACGAGGCTGCCTCCAGCGGCGGCGAGAAGACGCGGCTCCTCGTCCCCGTCGCCGGCGGGATCGTCGAGCTCTTCGCCTCGAGATATGTACGTGCGTGCGTGCGTGGCCGGTGATGGGAAATATCGGTTAGTTTTGGAAGTAGTTAGGGAGCACGCCGTTCGCGTGAGCCGACGCGACGGCGGCGGCAACGGCGGTGCACCGTACGCAACAGCCTTCGCGTTTCCATGGTGCGTGTATATATACGGCTGACCTGACTGGGGTGCGATTAATGCAGATGGCGGAGGAGCAGCAGATGGCGGAGCTGGTCATGGCGCAGTGCGGTGGCGGTGGGCAGGGGTGGCAGGAGACGGAGGCGCAGGGGTTCGCGTGGGACGCGGCGGCGGCAAACCCCGGGCGGCTCTACGCGGCGGCGTCGCTCAACCTGTTCGACGGAGCCGGGGGAAGCGGCTCCGGCGAGCCGTTCCTGGCGGGAGTGCAGGAGGACGGCGCGGCGGGCGTCGGGTGGCAGTACGCGGCAGAGAGCAGCGAATCGCCGTCGACTGTGGCGCAGGAGCATCAGCAGCTGCACGGCTCGGGCGTGGGGAGGGCGGATTCGGGGTCGGAGGGCAGCGATATGCAGCTGGGGGACCCCGACGACGACGTCGACGGCGAGACGCAGAGGGGCTCCGGCAAGGACGGCGGCGGGAAGCGGCAGCAGTGCAAGAACCTCGTGGCGGAGCGGAAGCGGCGCAAGAAGCTCAACGACCGCCTCTACAAGCTCCGCTCCCTCGTCCCCAACATCACCAAGGTAATCACCGTCATCCATGGCCGCCGACATGCACGATTCTTGGCTGTTTCAATCAAAGCTCGAAATTAAGGAGCTTCAATCCATGTCGGCAGATGGACCGTGCGTCGATCCTCGGAGACGCGATCGACTACATCGTGGGGCTGCAGAAGCAGGTGAAGGACCTGCAGGACGAGCTGGAGGACCCGAACCCACCGGGCGGCACCGGCGGCGACAGCAAGGCCCCCGACGTGCTCCTCGACGACCACCCTCCGCCGGGCCTCGACAACGACGAGGACTCGCCGCAGCAGCAGCCGTTCCCGTCCGCCGGCGGCAAGCGGCCCCGGAAGGAGGAGGCCGGCGACGAGGAGGAGAAGGAGGCGGAGGACCAGGACATGGAGCCGCAGGTGGAGGTCCGGCAGGTGGAGGGGAAGGAGTTCTTCCTGCAGGTGCTGTGCTCCCACAAGTCGGGGCGCTTCGTCCGCATCATGGACGAGATCGCCGCCCTCGGCCTCCAGATCACCAGCATCAACGTCACCTCCTACAACAAGCTCGTCCTCAACGTCTTCCGCGCCGTCGTACGTTCCGCTCTCGCCGATCGCCATTGTTGCAGCCTGCTGATAGGGATTCACGGTGGGGTTTGGTTGGTTTGCAGATGAAGGACAACGAGGCGGCGGTGCCGGCGGACAGGGTGAGGGACTCGCTGCTGGAGGTGACGAGGGAGATGTACGGCGGGGGCGGCGCGTGGTCGTCCCCGCTCCCTCCGCCGCCGCCGACAAACGCGAAGCTCGATGGCATGGACGGGCAGGCGGTGCCGGCGGCGGCCGGGGACCACTACCAGCTGCACCACCAGGTGCTGGGAGGATATCATCACCAGCATCTGCAGTACCTCGCCATGGATTGATTGATTCCCTTTATTAGTTGATAACTTGATATACGTAATTAGTTCCCTTCCTGCTCGTAATTTGTTTTCCCTCCTTCGTTCGTTCAAATATGTGTGAAGTTTTACTAATTAACTGGAGGACAGAACAGTGAAATCAAATTGTTTGTTGTTTGGGTGAATTCGTGATAATTCCCCAATCGATTTTTGGGTTTAAAATTGCGCTATATTCAGCCTGTTCTTGTTGCTGTTGGACATATTAGCAATTTTTTAATTAATTTAATCCATAAAAAATCATGACAACGGTGTTAACGATATATATATATATATATATATATATATATATATATATATATATATATATATTACAAGCTACTAGGGAACTGCCCGTGCGTTTCAACGGGGGCATACAATTTCTAGTCATCCAACACCAATCGAGTCTCTAACATTAAATCTTCATGCACACCAAACAACATTGTTGACTATTTACCTTCAAATACACTCTTCTTCCTCCACCCACTATCTCCACCTCAACAAAAACCAGCCTGCCTCCCCTGTCAACGACGTCTGGCTTTGGAATCCCCCATTGTAACCCCATCTACACAAACTTTGAATTTCAAACATGTAACCATGTAGTTGTGTCATATTTCATATTGTGTTTGTCTTAACAATGTGTGCCTGCAATTTTCAATCGCGTACCCACAAGGATTCAGAAGCTACAGAGAGAATAAATCAAATTCAACTAAATGATTCGATTTATCAAAGGGACACGGCTACAGACCCATATATATACAACTAAATGTATATATACATATGTATATATATGTATATATATGTATGTATGTAATCCCTAACTTATGCAGAGGACTATCACATTTCATTGACAATTGCCCGAGCGACTAGCCGCCTACATCTTAACACAACACCATGCTCGGTGTTCGACCGACACAGCTCCCGCATGAGATGCTTATGAATGGTTTACTCGGCGAGTGATTGTAGGGTATAGGGCAGAAGCGAGTGGAAATGATCACCGGTTTGTATGTTTGTTAGATACTTCAAGGCTTTCCCAAGTTTGGCAATTTTGTTTTTCAACCCTTTTCTTTGATTGCTAGTCGAATTCACATCAAGTTAGCTCACACTTAATAAGTTACAGACAGCGATGAGCAAGAAGCACATATTTGTCTAAAAATTGGAACAATCACTACAAATTAGCGATTTAATAGTTAGGTTTCTGCTTATCTTTCTTCCAACCTGACTTGAGAGATTTATAACTTTTATCTATGAACAACAAAGAAAAAGACATGCAGGGTTGCTTATCTTTCTTCCTTCCTACCTCACTTAAGAGATTTATAACTTTTATCTATGAACAACAAAGAAAATGACATGCAGGGTTGCTTATCTTTCTTCCTTCCTACCTCACTTAAGAGATTTATAACTTTTATCTATGAACAACAAAGATTATGACATGTAGGGTAGCAGTAGGACCCCCCCCCCCCCCCCCCCCCCCCCACACACACACACACATTACAGTATCACAAAGATGTTGCTTTTCTCCCTAAAGAATGCCCAGCTGTAATTTATAGTGCTTGCACAAATTCTAAATCGGGAACACCAAGTGCTACCGCTATAGGTCTCAATACTTTGATCGGACCACCACCATCAGTATGAGAACCAAAATCTCCATCGACCTCGAGTCAGGTGTTACAAATAAGAGTGAGCCACACCTGTCCCTTGACCTTTGAGGTAGATGCGAGGGTCAAGTCTCTCCTATATCGTCTCCTTGTCCTCCTCTGATGTTGAGGCCTGGCATATCATCCATCGAGTGCTATCTCATGTGTCGCCCCGCCAAGCAAGAGGAAGAAGTAGGGGGAAGACAACGACCTGACTCCGTTAATTTGCAATGTTGTACACCAATACAGTGATGGGACTTACTTGCTGTAGGCTCCTCACTGTATGTTAATACAAGATGTTTCGCCATCACCAACTACGGATATCTCAACAAAAGATGATCAACCAAAAAAATGAAAAGAACAACATTTGTACTTCTACTAACAGATATCTACCTTGGGTTTCTATATTTGTGCAAACTTCATATATTTCTAAGGTTTCATCAGCTGTATAGAAACAAATAAGGAACCACCATGCATCCACATCCACATGGGAAGGGAATAGTAATTACTAATCTTGTTTGAGATGTATACAAAAAATGTTTCATGTATTTGCAAAAATGTTAAACATGTATAAAAAAATAATCTTGTTCTACACGAAAAGAGAAAGAAAAAACTACTAAAAACGAACAAAAAATAAAGAAAATCAATGAAAACCGGTGCACAAGAATGAAAATAGTAAAAAGTGAGAAAGAGACAATTAATAAATAAATAAATAAAGAGAACAGAAGTCTTTTTAAAATAGGAAACAAAATAAAAACATTAAAAATGGAGAAAGAAACAAAGAAAACCGAAAACAATCAGTAGAAACCAAGAAAGAAATGAAAAAACCAGAGGAAAAACATATAAAAAAAAGAAAAACTAAAAAAAGCCGATCAAGAAAAAAAAAGTGTGAAAACCAAAGCGAACAATCGCAAGTAATGCACGAATATGGACTGGCCTACTATAGCACACACGAAATCCTTCGGGCAAGACATGCTTCCATTTCGCGTTGAGAGAGATATAGCTCTCGCGAATAGGATCTGCCGAGAGCAACTAATTGAGGAGCGCTCGTTCGGGAGCCTCCCCAAGGGTCACTTGGGGTGGGCTGAAAGCGCGCCACTTGTTGCACTCTCTGCCGCCGCCACGTGCCGCTCTGGGTGCTACCTTCGATTTTTTTATTTATTTTTCAGCACGCATTTTTGGCTTTTTGGATGTTTTTTTTTGTTTTCTCGGCTTTTCGGTTTTTCAGTGGTCTTTCTTAACTTTTGGCCAAAAAAATCGAAAAAAAATATTTTTGCGCGAAAAAAACGTGTTTTTTTTTTTCCTTTCGCGAGAGGCACGAATTTGCTTCCGCGACACATTTTTGTTTTTTTCCCTTCTGTGAGAGGCACGGTTTTGCTTCCGCGAGAGGCACGGCCGTGCCTCTCAAAAACAGAAAAAAAAATACGCGTTTTCTTCTTTTTTTCCTTCTGCGAGAGGCACGGTTTTGCTTCCGCGAGAGGCATGGGCCGTGCCTCTCGAAAACGAAAAAACAAACGCGTTTTTTTTCTTTCCGCGAGAGGCACGGGTTTGCTTCCGCGAGAGGCACGGATTTATTTCCACGAAAGGCACGGTCATGCCTCTTTCGGAAAAGGAAAAAAACGCACTCACGTTTCGTTTTCTTTTTGTTTAGTTTTTTCTAGAAAGAGTTCATCAAAACCTATCAACACAGGATCTAGTTTTGAAAATCTTGATGTGAGGAATCCAACGGTGAAAACGGTTCAAGATTTGGACGCACGGTTTAAAAGATAAACCATTTTGAATAAACGGATGTACGAAAAAAGGAAAAACTTTCAGGTTTCGACAAGTGGCGCACGTGACTTTTCGTACCCTGGGGAGGTGGGAGTGACCTTTGCAAAGAGTGCTCCTTAATTAGTGATTTCGGGATCTGCCTGGTCTTTACCCTCGATATAAGAGGGTTAACCGAACTAACGGAGTTTTTTCATAAGGGTGTTATTGATGGAATTATCAATGGAGTGGGTCTTGCTAGTTTTTTATAGGAGAAGAAATTAAATATGTAGGGGAGGTCGAATCTCGTCTTATTTATTCTTTTTTTATGTTATGTATCTCTGTTTTTATTTTTTTTCTTTCTTAAGTTAAGGAATTTACAACAAGTCTCTTGCAAAAATAAGCCTAGCTAGAGGGATTTTTTTTTGTTTTTTTTTTTTGACAAATGAGGGATTTTTTTTTTTTGTGTCAATGACAAGGTTTGCGCGCATGGTTTCGACCCATTGAACGGGCCCAAGGCCTGCTGTGCTTTCGCGCATGGCCCAATAGGGGCGTTGCAGTGTGCGCCCGCAACTGTTCGGGCGCGACAGGCACCGAACAGGAGCTCCCGACGCCGAACCACCGTATTTTTCTTTTCCCTAAAAAAAAAAAAGGACCGCGTCCCCATCCGAGCGGGATCCCTTCCGCCTCGCCGCGACTCCTCCACGCGACACGCCGTCGCCGTCCGCCAAGGTGCTGACCGGCGTTTTCCCTCCAGTACGCCTAGGCTCCTCCTCCCTCCCGACTAGTCTCCCTCGCCCCGACCGCAGAAGTCGCGCAATGTACGTTCCGGCTCCCCAGTCCTCTTCCATTTGATGCCCGTCCGTGCCCTGATCTTGCTATTCTTTTGAAATTGATGATTGAATGTGACGAATCTATTAGACTATGGCTGCTCGCTGTGAGGTGCGTGTGTGCTGTGTTTGTGTGTCTTTGCCGCTGTCTGCTGCTGCTGCATCTGTGTGCTACTGCTACTCATGCCTGCTGCTCTACCGCCCCTTCACTGTACTTACTGCCTGTCTCTTATCCGCGTTTTCATGTTCCTTTCGTTATGTTTTTTTGTTACTGTGTGGTGTTATACTGTCAAAAACTGTGTTCAATCTCTGTCAAAATGCTTTCGAAATTGCCTCCTGTGCATGATGCACATCCAGATTCGGTTAACCCGGAAACTGAACCGAATTACCGGTTTTCAGATTTTGAGTGCAAGTTATTGCTTTTTCCATTTTCACTAACCGAAATTGATATAAAACGGAATTTTCGGTTAGAAGGATGTGTGGCTTCTAAGGCCATGTCACAGCCCTGACGATGGGTGCTATGGATTAGAATCCTGGCCGTTTTGCCCGTGAGGGCCTCCAGGTCCCGGCCAGCGCTGCTAGACTTGGCAGAGGGTGCCTGGAGCAGTTTTGGCGTGCTGAATTAATCAGTAGGACACAGCACTTCACAAGTAGCTGGTTCGATGCGAAAGAACAAATGCCTCGCCATTGGAGTTAGAGGACACAATAATTTCTTTCAGTTCTGCTATTTTAGCATCTACATGAGCGCCTTTGCATCAGACATGGCCTGACCAGACTTGCTGGTAAAGTTGCGCCACACAAAGGATTTGCATCTAGCAGGTGGGCGTGGACGCCTCCCTAATTAATTGAACCTCTGTTGTCTTAAACCTGATCCAAAGTACAACTAATGCTAAAAGCACATGGGCTGGTATATTTGGATTTCTAAAATTTGGCGCAAGATACAGTTTGGATAACAAGATATCCTTAGGTCTTAATGCAGATTTACTCATTTTAATACTTAATTGGTGTGCTAGATCAGCAGTACTTACCCACAATCAGCTTTGCTGGTAGTGGGAAATTTCTATGCAGTCTCCCTTTTTGGCATTTCCTTCCATTCCAGGTTTGCATGAACAATCATAGCCTTACGTTGCAATGTGTTGATGTGTATGGAGGTATATGTGTGTGTCCACGAGTGTACATGTACGATGTATTTGGTGTTTCTAAAAAAATGACTTGTAGTGTATATTTAAACAAGATTTTGGTTGGTGTGGTGAAAACAATATCATTAGTTTTGTCATAAAAACTTCTGATAATAAACCGCGAGCTCATCTTTTAACTAAGGATTATGGGTGTCCGATCAAGAATGTGCATGTAGGTACAATAGAGATGCTACTAGTATTTGATTATCACAAAGCACTCACTCAACGCAAAGGAAGAGCAGATTCAACCCCGAAACTCCACACTCCAAAAAAAAAAAGACTACTCACTAACTTTCCAGCAATTGTAACCACAAACTAAACTTTAATATTCCAACTACTAGTAAACTTGCTCGAGTTAGTATTAAGTAAAGGTATGACTGAGACTTAAGAGTGACACCTCAGTTGTTACTTCTTGCCAGTATTCTTTGACTCACATCATGCCGAATATATATTTGTCTAAAATACTTCCCATTGATGACTGCTATAACCCTTACGCTTGTCGGTACAAACTATTACATCCAAATTACAAATCCGGGCACATATATAACTAGTGTTGGTGTACTCAAATATAGGAGTAGTGGTATGTAATTTGTCTTGACAATCAAAACTAAAAGTTTATCAATGTACATAACAAGATCAAATATGCATAGTGTTAGCATTTGTAGGTTCTTCATTCTCCCCAAGACTTAAGCAAAGCAACATCATCCGGCGCAGGACTGAGATCTGCCTGGTAGTTTCTCCCTTGTCCATCCTGCACACCTTGACCAATAATTTCGAGGAGACGGTGCTCTACTTGTTTCATATCTAGGCGTTCTTCGGGATTAAGTTTTACACACTCCACGGCAACTCCACTGACCATTTCCAAGACTTTAATATCCAGCTCACTTGTGATATCATTGTCAATCAAGTTTCTTGCTCTTTTGTTTAGATACGCTTCAACAAAGCTTGTAACATAGTTCCTCTTGTTAGAGTATGTTGCGGGCCTCCTCATGATAAGCTCTATAAGAACAACCCCAAAGCTGTAGACATCACTCTTCTGTGTAACTATCCCCTGGTCCATATATATCGGATCTATGTAACTCATGTCCCCAACGACACGTTCAGTCTTCTTGGACTTTCCTCCTGCGAGCAACCTCGAGGTACCAAAGTCTGAGACTTTAGGGCAGAAATTTTCATCAAGAAGAATATTGGCAGATTTAACATCACCATGACGGATTGTACTCTCCCCTGCTGAATGCATGTATGTCAGTCCTTCAGCTGAACCAGCAGCAATTTGTAGGCGCGTATCTACCGGTATGATATGTACACGCCTCAATCCAAATAGAGCATATACCAACATTGGAACATCCAGCTCTAAGCAACAACCTAGGAGCCTTGCAATGTTCTTGTGTCTCATCTCAGATTGTACTATAACCTCGCCAGTGAATTCCGCCTTCATATTCTTGTCAACTTTGATGGACCTCTTTATAGCCACTTGTTGTTTATCTTCTAGAGTCCCCATATAAACCTTCCCGAAGTTTCCTTCTCCTATGACACGATTGTAGTTATTTGTAATTTGTTTCATTTCTTTCCTTCTATATATCTTTATATTCTTTACACCTTTTAGTAATGGTCCACCATTTTGTTCATAGAACCTCTTGAGTGTTAGGAGTTGACGGGCCATAACCATGAGGAGAAGTGCAACAATACAAGCAGCAAGGCCTACACATGATAGAGTAGTGACAGCTTTTTGTTAAACTGTGTTCAACACTTCATACAGTTATCAACCATAACATGTTAATTAATCACTTCTTCCGTTTCATAATTCTTGTACCACGACAAAAATTATGTAACGGAGGAAGTAATCAATAGAAAGGTTAACTTGACATGCTATTTGTCCGTGCACGGCCGCTCTCCTACGACACTTTGCCGCTGCCAATACCTCCATTCCTCCAGAGTGTGCACGGCCGACAGGTTACTGTGCGGTGTGCGCCTCTCGGTCCCTTCTCTTCACAAACCGAAAAAGGCTTTCGCCCCGCTTTATATATAAAGCACCACAACCAAACTGATACAAGGTGATGAGGATAACCTCTTACAAAGCAGATCAAAGAAAAGCAAGAAATACAGGAGAATCCACACCCTACCACAAAGCACCCTAGACTACCAACAAGGAAGACGACTAGCCACTAGGGAAAACCGCCGGACCTCATTCCGCCACTCACACCAAGCTATTGCCGAGGAGGACCCCTGTCCTCCCGCTCCGGATCGAGGAGCCCGAGCCTGCAAGCAGAC
The DNA here is from genome assembly GCA_039707655.1 of Elymus sibiricus. NCBI lineage: Eukaryota > Viridiplantae > Streptophyta > Magnoliopsida > Poales > Poaceae > Elymus > Elymus sibiricus. Next base: position 80,922,126 of record CM077674.1, read on the forward strand.
AGCGAGGACCTGGAGTGGCACCAACGAGGACCCGTGTAGAAGATACGGATGCAAATACAACCGCACACGCTAGAGTCGAGGAGACCTCAAGCCAGGATCCGAAAATGTCCGCCAATGATGGCGCGGTGCACCGGAGGAAACCTGAGCTCCACGACGACGTCCTCAGGAGGAAGACGACGCATTGCGTCGATGCCGTCGAGACCGAGGGGACGGTCAAGGGTTTTCACCCGGAGCCCTGGCTTGGCGAGAGGTACCACAGCGGCACCCCCAAGAAGGACATGGCACCCACGAGCATCACCACTGCCGGCGCCGGAGCATAAGGCTTTCGCCCGGAACCTCTCACCCACGCCACCTGAGGAACTCCACACACCTATCCACCCGGCAAGAAGACATGCTGCCACCAAACGAGACCTCCAGAACACGATCTGGGAACCGCCACTGCCAAGGCACCACCGATACCAGGATCACCGAGCGCTACATCCTCTGCCGCCCACACGGCCAAAAGATGCAACCATCACCGTCGCCAAGACGCCTACTGAGAAGCCAATCTGACGGACCGCCTTCCAGGGCCGCCGCCCCGACGTCCATGTTCCCCATCTCACACCCGAAACCCGACTCCAGCACCTCACTGACCAGCGGCAGGACTAAAAGGTCCATCCTTTCCAGTCCCATGGCACACCATGGACAAAGGGAGCCCCATGCCGGTGCCACCACGGCACCACCACCTGCGGCGGCAACCAGCAACCCAAATCGGTCACCGAAGACCGGATCTGGCCGGAGCATCCATCCCCATCTTCCTTCACCACGCCACAACGAGGACGGATGACCACCCCGGCGGCACCCCGGCCACCAGATGATGGAGGAGGAGGCAGCCGCAGCCCCCCTGGCCATGGCCGCGACCTCCCAGGCTGATGTGCCCTGCAGGGCAGGGAGTCCAAAGCCGTGCACCACCGGGCTCCACGGGCCGACGTAGACGCCGCTGGCCGCTGGGACGGCCGGATCTGGAGCCCAGCCAACCGGCACCACGAAGGCAGGTCGAGGGAGGAAGAGAGAGCCGCGGGGGAGAAGGAGGACCTCACCGCCACCACGCAGCCGCCGCAGAACCACCGCCACCACGCAGCCGCCGCAGAACCACCGACCAACCACGCCGCGCCGGCGTGACCGCACGCCGCCCCTCCACCACGCCTTGCGCCAGAACGAGGTGCCCCCGCCCAGATGCCGCTCCCGCGCCGCAGCAGTCCGGATGAGGAGGAAGAAGATCCCTGGCGGCGGCGAGGGGAGGGAGGAGACGCGAGGGGACGGGGGTGGCGGCGCGTAGGGTTTCGCCCAGTCTCTCGCTGGAGAGACGGGACAAAACGAGGAACCACCACAAGCAAGGCACAATATCCCTTCTCTCCACATGCAAAACCAATCCCAACTCCAGCTCAAAAAAGGAAAAAAACAATACCAACTCAAGAAAGCAAGAGAGGAGGTTGACAGGAGCACAGAGCTGCCATCGTCGACGATATGGCGGATGAGGAGGCGACAGACAAGGGCAAGTCTTAACCGCGAGGGGAATTAGGCCAGTGTGAGCAAGAACCCGACGAGGCACTCACAATCTACGTTCCCTTAGAGCGGCCAGAGTTGCATCTCGCCATTGGCTACTTCGACGGGGATGAGACCCACCCCAATTTGTGCTCCTGCGCGTCCAGCCAATAGCACGGTATCTGCCAATAGCACGGATTTGCATCTAACAGGTGAGTCTGGACGTCTGGTTAATAAATTCAACCTCAATTAGCTCATACTTGGTCCAAAGCTCAACTAATGGTGAAAGTACATGGTCTGGTTTATTTGGTTCCTAAATCAGGTGCAAGGTACAATTTGTATAACAATATATACTTGGTTCTTAATGCAAATTAATGCTGGAATGTTGTGCTAGTTCAGTGCTTACCCACAACCACCTTTGCTCCTAGAGGGAAATTTTCTACACAGTGTCCGGTTTTGCCATCGCCTTTCATTCCTGCTTTGCATGGACAGTCATAGCCTTCCAACCTGTTGCCACAGATCCCACCAACCGAGCAAGGATACAAATCAGGGAGCTTGCACTCATTGATGTCTGGGAAAGATAAAATAAAGGAATGAATTATGTTAAATATAGGAATACCAATTATAAAGTTTATGCATATGTACTTGAAGTAGTACTATATACCATGGCAACCATCAGTGATGTAAGGGTTTCCGTGGTAATGCTCCAAGCACTTGCAGACATAGTCGTCGCCTCTAGTGGTGTTGACACAAGTGCTGTTGCCGCTGATGCACGCGTAGCCCGGAGGTTGCTCCTGCCCTTCCGGTGGACACGAACCAAGGCTCCTGATGGTGAAATTCAGCACGACGGGTACACCCCTGGGGTATAGCACCTCGCGGCCGTACAAGTTATGCGTAGTGAAAGTTGTACCAGGATCTCTCCACCAACATGCCGTAGAAGCATGGACTGGAATTCCATAGAGAGTTGCGCCGGGGCATGAACACGACTACGAACTTGGTCACTGGGGGTGCATTCATGGGCAACACGGCCTGACAGCATCCCAGCCCGGAGCACGTACCGTCCATTGCGTACTGGATTCTCCCCATGAGGTTGGAAAGGCAAGATGGCATGTAGGCCCTGGTCCCTTCACCTGTCTCCTCGAATCTGGTCTCCATCATGGACTCGACGTTGGAGGCGACACCGATGAGAACATTGCGCGCCGCCGACAGGAGAAACGGGCCCTCGTCGCCCAAGTCTGTGTACTGAAACTTGGCGAGGAAATGCCTACTGCTTGTGCTGCAGTCAGAGCTGACGGCGCTGTATACTCGGGCCTCGTTGTCAGCAACTGATATGTCCATGAGCTCCACAGCGTTGGTGTCCCCGCCGGAACCAGTGCCACCCGTGGTGGACGTGTGGTTCAGGGCGCTCGTCCGCTGATGTTGTACGCAAGGAACAGGCGGGGGCGATGCGACGAGGAGGTGTTGCAGGTGACCTCGAAGCCAGGAAGGAAGCACCTGGGCTTCCCCATGCCGAAGGGGAAGGGAATGCTGATGTTGCCGCACATGTCCTGGCAGCCCGGACGTGCCACCAGCGCCTGCTGCTCCTGCTCTTCTAGTCCTCGTTGTTCAGCAAACGCAGGCAAGATCAGGTGAGCCGCCGCCACCGCCGCTGCTGCAAGGAGGAACGGCAGCAGCTGGGAGGGTATAGCCATGGTGCACTACTTCTGTTTTGCTAGCGAGCTCTCTGTGGATTATTGTGCGCCAGCGCTTGCTACTTGCTAGTCACTCTGGGACCAGGTACGTCTATATGTGCTAATCTGTAACTAGCAGTTGTTAGTTTGTTCATATCTCCGAGGTTGGATTTTCTTAAGCACTCTGACATATCGTAGCTAGTGTCATACCACACCAGCGTATACGCCACAATGTGCTCTAACAGAATATGTATAAGCTATATATTGCTGGAACAGGTCTGTGCATGTTACTATTTGATTTCGTTGAGAGGGATGGCACAGCCACATAAACTTTCTTTCTCTTTTTTATGAATAGCAGCAGCCCAGGACCTGGGAAAGTCGTCGGCATCTCATGAAAGAATGATTCTGATCATTACAGACAAAAACATATTGGGTGTGTCTAGGACACATCTAGATGTGACATAGTTATTGCACATCTAAATGACTAAATGAAGCATAGAAAAGAAAAGAAAAAGGAAAAGAAAATATCCACACAAATCTCCACGTGAAATGAATGATATAGGACTTAGATGTGCAATACTTATGTCACATCTAGATGTGATTTAGCAAAACCGAAACATATTAATACTACTGCCATACGTAGATAGATGATACCCGCAATCACACTTTTAAATTTCACTTCCAATATGGAAACCACCTTCGGTTGGTTGACCATATATAGTAGTAGTAGAGGTCGTTATACACTTAACCTATCAGGATGAAACCTAACGTTATATTTGTCTCTGATATTTCTTTCATCTTGTAGATAGCGATGCGTCTTCAGTGATCATTATTCTTGAAGCCCTTCAACTCCAGCATTCATGAGCAATGTGTAGATGTGGATGATGGTGCGTGTTCGCACGCATCTATGATGTATTTGACATTTCTCAAAAAAATTGACTTGTACTCCCTCCGTTCCATATTTGACAAGAGACTTTTTGGGTCGACGAATGGCTCTCTCTTCCCCCTCCTCGGGAAACGCAGCACCGGCGAGACAAATTCTCCACATCTCTCGCCCTCCCACCTACCCCCGCATCAATTCGAGCTCTCCCCGCTTCTGGCCCTCCCCTACTAGCTCTCATGGCATGAGCGCGCCGCCGCGGGGTGCGGATCCGTCGGCTTGCGCCGGCGACGAGGGTGGCGGAGCCAATGGCGTTACCACCTCCCGGGGTGACTCCGCCGCCCCCGATTGATGCAAACTCGCCGGAGGCTCGAGGAGTTTGCCGTCGGGTTCGTCATTTCTTAGAGCAAAGTCATGTAGATAGACAATTGTAGCATGAGGTTACATGGTTTTGAGCGTTCCATGATGTAATTAGTAGCACGTACGTACTGTATTAGTTTTTCGTCCATTTACCCTTCCCGGTGGTCTGGGTTTTGCGATGCTGCTTTATACCATGCTTGAGTCTGTAATGCATGTTTCAGTCGAGGGATGAGCGATCGTGCGTGTTGGCAAGCCCGTGGGAGATGCGATGCCGGAGAAGAAGTGGTCCAGAACAGGATACAAGGTATCACCACCAGAGTGCTTCACCTGAAAAGTTCCTTCTCTTCTGTGAAAGGGTTTCTTCCTCCCCCGCCTCCAGGACACGCCAGCTCAAGTGTCCAACCATATAAATGTAGGCATAGGCACGTAGCCTCTGCAACCAAGTACTGCATACTCGCCAGCTACATTCCTCAGCGACGCAACAAGTTATTCAACAGAAATCAGTCATGGCCGCCGCCGCTGCCACCCCGGGCCGTGCGTACGAGGACTTTGTGCCGCCGCACAACATGGTCACCGAGCCGGCGACCCACACCCTCTCCGTCGATCTCACCGCCGCAGGCACGCACCGCACCCCCCTACATATTAGTACCTCTTCTTTGCTGAGTTCTTCAGCCGCATCGTATTAGTTGTGTATGCCGGGATCATCAGCTTGTGTTGATTTAGTTACGAGGTGCCGATTGCAGGGTACAAGAAAGAGCACATCAGGGTGCAGTTGGTCCGCAGCCACGGGCTAGTGGTCGTGCGCGGCGAGCGCGCTGTCGCGGGCAACCGCTGGAGCCGCTTCCGCCTGGAGTTCCGCGTGCCCGACGGCTGCGACCTCAAGGGCATCCACGCGAGGTTCGAGGGCGGCGTCGTGCGGGTCACCATGCCCGGGCTAAGGACCGGACCTGCGGCCGCGGTCGGCGACGTCTCCGGCAAGCAGGAGCCCCCGGCGGCCACCGCAGGAGAGAAGGAAAACGAGAACGTGCAGAAACAGCCGGCGGAGGAGCGCGGGGCCGACGCAGTGAAAGATAGTGGCCGCCTTGATCAAGGACAAGGTACCCCTGCCGACGACGTCCGGGGAGTGGAGTCGCCGGCGCCGGCGTCAGGCCGCGGATACAGCTACCTCCCTGAACGGAGAAAGCTTGTGACGACCGTGGTTGGCGCGGTGCTCGTCCTGTTTAGCCTTGGCATCTACGTCAGGTACAGCTTCGGGCCATGAGCTGAGCAGAGGCAGAGGTGTTGACTACTCGACGTCAGATGAGCCTAAACGATTTGCCGCCAAAACATGTGCAAGCGCGATAGTGCTAAACGCTGGTCGGATTGACTATCTAAATTGTATCCTAAACCTAAACTACAGCTGCTAAAGACTCGTGGATCATGACGGCTTCTTAATCTGGTACCAACATGTACACCTTTTATTTCATTCTCTATATAAGCACGACTACAACAAATCCTCTGCTCTCGCGTAAATCAAATCACCACAATCTGCTAAACATAAATAAGAATCGGAATCATTTCTCCTTGTTGGCTATTTACAAATTTACACCCCTCAAATCGCTATCATAATTCTGCTTTGAGGTTCAAAGTAGAGTTCAAAAGCAAACACCTGAACAATTTATTTGTCCTTTTTAGGGAAAACAATTTATTTGTCAGAATAAGCCTAAGGGGAACACGGGCGGCCGATTTCTTTCCATGATTCTGGCCCTCGCAAAAACAAAAGCCCTCATTTCTTCTTGTGACGCGATGGCGTTCCCGCGCTTCCGCTCTCCGCCGGTGCAGGCTATCCTCGCCATCGGCGGCGGCGATTTCTCCGTGCCGCCCTGCCTCAGCCGCCTGGAGATCTCGCGCAGGTAGCTGCCTACACCGCCACCCTTCGTCTCCTCCTGCTTCCCCGGCGAGCGCGCGCGGGCATTGCTGGCATTGGAGCCCCGCGGCAGCTTGCTGCCGAAGCACGGGGGCTGATGAGACGTTCTGAACCCGAGCCGATCCCCGACAGAGGAGGAGGTAGTTGAGGAAGCGGGGCTGGAGGAGCCCGACATGGATGCATCGCCGGCTGGCGGCGACCGCCGGTTCTTTCGCTGTCGGTGCCCCTTCCGGTTCTCGGTGGACGGCGATGCCGAAACCACGTCGCCCTTGGGCGCGGCCTTCTTCTTCTCCTTGCCGCCGAGCGCGCCGAAGCACTTCGGCGAGGCGGACCGGCTGCGCTGAAGAGGCATCGTCTGCAACCCGGCCCCGTCGCCGAGTGAGGAAGTCAACGAGGACGCGGAGGGGGAGGAGCCTGCCGACGACACGGCCGCCGCCTGGCCGCACACGCTCGACGCCCGCAGCGACGATGGGTTTTCGTGCTCGTGACCGACGGCCGCCGACGCGTCGAGCGCCATCGTCGCGCACACGGCGCAGGGGAGCAGCCACGCCGCGGCGATATGGAACGTCTGAATCGCGCGGCCGGAGTTGGGGTGGAATGGATGAGTCGGTGATGTAGCCACTGTGCATGGGGCATCGCATCGTCATACTCATATGTGTGCGCACATTTACAGATTGCACTGAGAGAGACACGGCGGCCATTACGGCAGCACGCGTGCGTCTTCCCCGAAATGCCATCCGGCCTTTGCCAAAATTATGGTTAATTTGTGGCGATTTTTAAGCTACTTCCATGTTTAGTAATGTTTTTTTTACGAAAAGACTTCACATCTAGTACTATTAAAGTTCATCGGAATTACAAAACACCGCAACATAACAAAATTATATCAAGATTCCGAGACCACAGCCAGCCACAAGGCATTGCATTATTCTAGGGGTGGTTAGAGAATTGACATCGTCGAAGTTCCACGGAAGGAGGGACTCCCCCCCCTTCCCCGAGCCGCTCCCGCGAGCGGGCGGGGGAAACCCTAGCGCGCCGCCACCTCCGCCCCTCCTTCGGTCCTCCTCCCCTGCCGCCGCCAAGCAGCGCCGCCGGGCAACGGCGTAGGCGGCGGCGGGGCCATTTCTCCCCCTCTGCGCGGATTTCCTTCCTGGCGCGGGATGGCAGGCCGACGGGGGGCGCTGGGCTACCGCGGGGCTCGACGGCTGGTGCGCGGGATGTCGACGGCGTCGGCTGGTGGCGGCGCGGACGCGTCCTGGTGCTCGGCTGGTGTGCGGCGGTTGCGAGGGACCTTCTGCTTGGGTGGTGGCAAGCAGGCTTGCGCCCGGCCAAATCTGGAGCGGGGCGCTGCGTGCGGTGCGGGGCCAGGTGCTCGGGGCGGTGGGCGCGGGTGGGCTCTGCTCCGACGACTCTGGCAGGGTGGCGCGTGCCCGGTGCGGTGGTGCAGTGGTAGGGTGGACAGGGGCCGGCGATGGGCGGCGTTTGGCAGTGTCGGTGTTGCTCCCTGGTGCCACGAGCTGCGGTTGGCTTGGGCTGCGGTCGGTTGCTTCTTCCTTGCTGCTGGGCGGAGGTAGCAGCGGTGCGGACTGGGGTGGCTTCGGGCGTGGTGGTGGTGGTGCTTGCCCGACGGCATCGGGTGGTAGTGACGATCTTCGACCGCAAGCGCGTGGCGGCTGGGTGTTGTTATTTGGAGTGGTGGCCCTCGGTTGTGGTGCAGAGGGGGGGGGGCAGGTCGAGGGGAGTCGACGGAGTTGGGTAATTGCCGACCGGAGGTGCCAGATGCCATGGGGTCCCCCTGTCTGGATCTGGAGTTGCCGGATCTGATGGGGCGACCCCCTCCTCTCCCAATAGCGCTAGTTGGCAGTTGGCTGACGGCATGGACTGGCCGCCGGTGCAGGGGTTTTACTTGGTCCCCCGCCCGCGGGCTGGTTGCTCTCCTGTGCTTGCCTCGGCCTTCTCTGTCCAGGTCGAGGTGGAGGCTCGTGGCTTGGTTGGGGAGGCGGCTTCGTGTTTTGGTGTCGGTGTTGAGTTGTTGGAGCGGCGGCCCCGGATGGCGAGATCCACAGTGGGCTTTTCGGCAGGCCTCGTGGTGACAGTGGTGCCTACACCTCTTGGTCGTGTGGGCGGCGTGGGTGTAGGGGTGGAAGGCTCTGGCATGCTCTGTTTGTGCCCAGTTTTGGCGGGGTTGGCCTGACTCTCGCTGCGAGGGTGGCAGGGGCGCCTCTTGGTGGTAATCGCGAGTCCCCGAGCGAAAGCTTCGTGCTTGGCTCCGGCGATGGCGGCTCCCGTGGGTGCCGTTCCCTTCTTGAAGGCGTAGTCGTGGGTCCCATTCATGTGCCAGGGCTCCGGGTGAAAACCCTTGTCTATTCTCAGACTCGGCAGCGGCGACGCATCGCGCCGTCACCCTCCTGGGGGCGTTGCCGTGGAGTTTTCGTGTCGTCGGTTGGTCCTAGCCGATCGGTACGGTCGACTAGAGGGGGGGGGGTGAATAGGAGACTAATTTTTTTAACACTTTTACCAAATTTTAGGCACAACAAAATAATAAGGTTGTCTAGATATGCAACTCGGTGGACAACCTATATGACAAGCTCAACAACAAGGTAATAACAAGCACAAAGTAAAGGACCGAAATAACCGCAAGTGAACTTAATGGAGACGAGGGTGTGTTGCCGAAGTTCCCTCCTTTGGGGGTGGAGGCACAATGCTCCCCAAGTGTCCCTAGGATCACCTTATTCTCCTCACGCCCTCGCAAGATGCAAGGTGCCGTGAATCAACTAGCGGTGCCCTTGAAGGCGGCGACTGGGACCTTTACAAATAAGGTTGGGGTTCTCTCCACAACTTAATTGGAGGCTCCCAACACCACCACGAAGCTTCACCACAATGGATTGTGGCTCCGCGGTGACCTCTTCCGTCTAGGGTGCGCAAACACTCATGAGTAACAAAGTGATGTAGAAGCCTGGGAACGAAAACGGTTTGGTGGAATTGTGGATCGGGTGAATCTTCCTATCCCCAAAGTATGGTTGAGTTTGGGTGGTTGGGGAAGGAGATCTCAAGCTTTTTGATGTTAGGAAATGGTGGAGCAAAGCTTGGGCATGGATTAGGGTTGGGAGGAAGAAGAAGGGGGTATTTATACCCCCCCCACACGGCAAAAATAGCCGTTGCACAGCCGCAACCCCGGGCAACCGGACAAAAGGGGTCCGGGCACCCGAACATGCCAAAGGAAAATGCCCATGCCTCGGGCACCCGGGGGTGCGAGACCCCAAGCACCTGAACATAACACGGCGGCGCACAGGGGGGGGTGGTCGGGCACCCGTGGGGTCATGACCCCGGCACCCGGACATGCCCCAGAGGGGAGGGGAGACCCCGGGCACCCGGACCTCTAGCTAAGGTATTTCCTCGGTGTCTTCTTCTTCCGACAAAACCTAACACTGATTGGGAGACAAGTGTATGGAAAAGTTTTGAGTTTCCCAACTCTGAAATCAAAACAACCCCTCTTAATAGTACAGATGTTCCTAGGGCTCAAAAAATAAAACCGAAAAACTTTCGGAGTCGCCGACAAACACCGTCTTTTTCCCTTTTTGTATACTGATAGAGGCGAAGGTGTCCCATCTTTCGATGAGATGGTAACTATCATTTTTGGTGGAGTAGAATTTGACGATCCGACTACGAACGTGCGAAGATATCGCGCCTTAGCAATCGCTAAACCAACTCCGAGAGGTTATTGACCATGCCGGAGCACGATCAACTTGACCACGAGGGTCTATTTCCTACAGGAAAACGAAGAACAAGCAAGAAACTGAGATTGCAATCTACATATTTCAAATTTAAGAGGAAAGCTTTATTGATCAATGTGGGGTTCTATGACGTCTTGGTCTGGTCATTGAACACAAACGAAGGACGCAAGTTGCAACTATGTCATACTTTAATCTAAACAAAACCCAAGTCTAAATGATGCCTTAAGGGCTGTATTTATAGGGGAAAAGAGAGGCGATTTCGTCCCCCCTTTGGCAAGGTCGGACTAAAACACCCACTAAGTCGTTTCCCCTATAACACGGACTCTAAAAACAGCCTACGAAAAGGTATTTCAAAATTACATGGGCCCGGCCCAAAAATAAGGTGGCACAACACCTATAATAATCTATGGACGAAATTTATTAAAGACCATCTTGTATATTTCGTCCATGTCCTTGGATGCCATCATGGTTGCTTCAAACCGCTGAAATCTCCACTTGGAACTCCGTTCTTGTTCCCTTCGCGCATGCCTTCATCTCCACGCTTGATCATTCCCCAATGTCCATCCTTCTTGTCCATGCTAGGCCCTTCATTAGTAAGCAAAACAAATGTATCCAAATTAGGCAGCATCATATTCTCATGAACACTAGAATCATTACCAAGAAATGAAAGTACCTGGTAATTCAATTGACGTGCGCGAGCTCTAGTAATTGGCCCAATATGTGTAGCAGCAGGGGTTGTGGGTGTAACAATAGTAGTGATGTCCTCATCACATACGAAATGTACACAAAACCAAAATAAAATAAAATGTCAAATGCCATATTTCACAGTGATGTAGAGTAGTAATAGGACTAATTGAGGCAAATTTTAGTTCACCCTATTTTATTGCACAAATGACGCGGATGGTAGGTTATCAGTTTAGCATTTGGTGTTCAGTGGGGTATAATTAGTTTTCAATGAAAATTAGTATGTAAACCCTTTTTGTGTGTGCTTTGGTAACAGTTGCCCACGCAATGGCGGACGGAAATTGTAGAACAAAACAAATTGTAGAACTTGCAAATGGGCCATCGCTGGTTTCTAGGCCAAATTTGCATCAGTTTTTCTGAATCTTCTTCCCTTTTCATTCATACACCTCAAGTTGGATCTTTCGGAAAAATACAGATATCTTAAGTTGGATCCATTAATATTCTTGGGCAAGGTCATAGGCGCAAAGCGGTTCCTTGGATCCTCATGCTTGTCGACTCGGAGCTTTGGAAGTAGAGAAACATTTAGATTTGCCTCAACAAATCCGCTTTACTGATGATGTTGGTGGCGATCATCAAGAGCGAAGCCAAGAATTAGGCTATCATGGAGGCCAGTCATTTGAGTGTATTGATGTCACGAGGGTAGGCTTTGTATTTCCCTGTCGAGGTGTTGGGCATCCTCAAAATAATGTTCGCTTCTTAATTTATAAATAAAACCAAAAAACTATCTGAGTCACCGACAAGCACCGTTTTTTTCCCTTTTTGTATCAACGGGGCTACAGACGCCCGTAGACACAATAGAGAAACCAATGTCGTGAAATAAACTTGAAAACCGACATTAGTCCTCGCAAATCGTATTGTGATCAATCACCAAAATTGTAATTGAGTGACAATTGCAATTTCACTAGGCGAGGTGTTAGGCTAGCTCTAAGCTTCTTGTTGTATCTTTCGATCCACTTTGTAAGAGAGTCTTCTCTTCACATTGTATCGTTCGACCGTGTACTATTGAGTGTTCTTGCTTTATATATAAAGCGGGGCGAAAGCCTGTTTTGAGATATTCCGAGACCACCAAACGACCACTACTGTCGCCAAAACGAGCTACCGACGCGCCGTAGTCGCCGCTCCCCTACCGGAGCCGGTTTGACCTTGTCGATGACAGCCGAAAATTCTTCGTGCATGTGTCCCTAAGGACGAGCACTCGGGAGCCGTAGTCGTCGATGTTGAACCCCTGAATAGTTCTGAAGCACCTAACCTCACCGCCCAAGGAAATGATAGTAATCTACACCGGAGCTTCGTCGACTACGTCTAGATGGACGAACTTGAGGATGATCGGAGCCCGAAAAACAAACTCGAAGAAGAAGCGCCGCACCTGCGTGGACTAAAAAACCTTAACCTAACTACTAGCCGGAGCGGAGACACCGATAATTCCCTTCCTGCCAACAACCGCCGGAGCGGCAGACGGAGGGAAGGTGGATCCTTGGGCTCGCCGGCAAAGTCTGGAGGAAGAGTCTGCCCTAGCTGCCAAGGGACGGGGAAAGAAAAGCTTGTTGGAAATATGCCCTAGAGGCAATAATAAATTGGTTATTATCATATTTCTTTGTTCATGATAAAGGTTTATTATTCATGCTATAATTGTATTGACCGGAAACTTAAATACATGTGTGAATACATAAACAAATACAATGTCCCTAGTAAGCCTCTACTAGACTAGCTCGTTGATCAAAGATGGTTACGGTTTCCTAACCATAGACATGAGTTGTCATTTGATAACGGGATCACATCATTAGAAGAATGATGTGATGGACAAGACCCAACCGTAAGCTTAGCGTTTGGTTGTATCACTAAGTTTATTGCTATAGCTTTCTTCATGTCAAGTATCTATTCCTAAGACCATGAGATCATGCAACTCCCGGATACCGGACGAATACTTTGTGTGCTATCAAACGTCACTTCGTAACTGGGTGATCATAAATATGCTCTACAGGTATCTCCGAAGGTGTCTGTTGGGTTGGCATGGATCGAGACTGGGATTTGTCACTCCGTATGACGGAGAGATATCTCTGGGCCCTCTCGGTAATACAACATCGTAAAGAGCTTGCAAGCAATGTGCCTAATGAGTTAGTCACGGGATCTTGTATTATGGAACGAGTAAAGAGACTTGCCGGTAACGAGATTGAACTAGGTATGGAGATACCGACGATCGAATCTCGGGCAAATAACATATCGCTGGACAAAGGGAATTGCATACGGGATTAAACGAATCCTCGACGTCGTGGTTCAACCGATAAAAGATCTTCGTGGAATATGTAGGAACCAATATGGGCATCCAGGTTCCGCTATTGGTTATTGACCGAAGAGGTGTCTCGATCATGTCTACATGATTCTCGAACCCGTAGGGTCCGCACGCTTAACGTTTGATAATGCTAGAGTAATATTGGGATATTTTGATGTTGGTAACCGAATGTTGTTCGGAGTCCCGGATGAGATCCCGGACGTCACGAGGAGCTCCGGAGGTAAAGATTTATATATGGAAAGTTGTTTTCAGGGTTTCGGAAAAAGTTTGGTTTTTCGGTATTGTACCGGGAAGCTTCCAGAAGGTTCCGAAAACTTCTGGAGGGGTCTGGAAGTCCACCAAGGGTTCCACCACGTCCCAAGGGTCAGCATGGGCTGAGGGGAGGTGCCCTGGCCTTATTGGTCCAGGCGCACAAGTCCCTCAAGGCCCATGTGTCTAGGAAAGGTGGAAAGTCCACTTGTGTATGGAAAGGAAGGGAATTGGACTAGGAGTCCAACTCCTCCCCCTTGGTGCGCCCCTAGGGTTTGGAGGGCTGGCCACCACGCCCCTCCACCAATATATAGAGGGGAAGGGGCACCCCAAGAGGACACACCAGCCCCTGGGCGCCCCTCTCTCTCCCGTTACTCCACCGCCTCATCCCGACGACGCTTAGCGAAGCACTGTCGGTGCTCCACCACCACCATCACCACCACGCCGTCGTGCTGGTTGTGATCCCATCTACTTCTCCTTTCCCGCTTGCTGGATCAAGAAGGAGGAGACATCATCGAGCCGTACGTGTGCTGAACGCGGAGGTGCCGTCCGTTCGGTACTTCATCGGATTGGATCGCGATTGAATCGTGACGAGTACGACTACATCAACCATGTAATATACGCTTCCGCTTAACGGTCTACGAGGGTACATAGACACACTCTCCCCTCTCGTTGCTATGCTTCTCCTAGATAGATCTTGGGTGTTCGTAGGAATTTTTTTGATTTTCATGCTTCGTTCCCCAACAGTGGCATCATGAGCTAGGTCTATGCGTAGATGTACATGCACGAGTAGAACACAAAAGTTGTGGGCGTTGATGCTCAAATTGCTTACCTCTCTTGTCTTATTTGGATTCGGCGGTATTGTGGGATGAAGCGGCTCAGACCAACTTTACATGTCCTCGCACATGAGACCGGTTCCACCGACTGACATGCAACTTGTTTTGCATAAGGTGGCTAGCGGGTGTCTGTCTCTCCTACTTTAGTTGAATCTAATTTGACGAAGGCGGTCCTTGTAGAAGGTTAAAAGGCAACTTGATTATCACCGTTGTGGCTTTGCGTAGGTAAGAACGGTTCTTGCTAGTTGCCCATAGCAGCCACGTAAAATTTGCAACAACAAAGTAGAGGACGTCTGACTTGTTTTTGTTGGGGAACGTTGCATGGGAAACAAAAATTTTCCTACGCACACACAAGATCTATCCATGGTGATGAGCATCTACGAGAGGGAGAGTGAATCTACATACCCTTGTAGATCGCTAAGCGGAAGCGTTAAGAAACGCGGTTGATGTAGTCGAACGTCTTCGCGATCCAAATCGCCGAGTGTCCCGCGATCTCATCACGATCCATCTCGCGATCCAATCTCGATCCGTCCCACGATACCATCACGATCCGTCCCGCGATCAAATCATGAATCGTCTCGCGATCCTGATCACGGTCCTTCCGATCTAGCGCCGAACGGACGGCACCTCCGCGTTCAGCACACGTACAGCTCGATGACGATCTCCGCCTCCTTGATCCAGCAAGAGAGAGAGCGGAGAGGTAGAAGAGTTCTCCGGCGGCGCGACGGCGCGGCGGCTATGGTGGTGGAACAATTCCGGCAGGGCTTCGCCTAAGCACCGCTGAAACTAGACTAGAGGAGAAACCGATCTAGATGAAGTAGAGGGAGCACGTGGCAATTAGGGTTATTTTTCTCCTCTAAATCCTCTAGTATATATAGGAGGGAGGGAGGGGAGGAGGCAGCCTCAAACCCTCAAGGGCTGGCCGAAATTGGAGGTGGAGGAGGTGGACTCCTCCACTTCAATCCTAGTCCAAATAGGACACCTTCCATATTTGGTCTCCCTTCCCTTTTCTTTGGGGTTTTTCCTTTCCCACTTATTCCTAGCCGCATGGGCCTTGTAGGGCTGGTTTGCCCAGCCCACTAAGGGCTGGTGCAACCCCCCTCAGGCCCATGTGGCCTCCTGGCGTGGGTGGCCCCTCCCGATGGCCCTTCGGTACTCCCGGTACACTACCGGAAATACCCGAAACTTTTCCGGTGGCCAAAACGGGACTTCCTATATATCAATCTTTACCTCCGGACCATTCCGGAGCTCCTCGTGATGTCCGGGATCTCATCCGGGACTCCGAACAACCTTCGGTCACCAATCATACATAACTCAATTCTATCGAAACGTCACCGAACCTTAAGTGTGCAGACCCTGCGGGTTCGAGAACTATGTAGACATGACCGAGACACCTCTACGGCCAATAACCAATAGCGGGACCTGGATGCCCATATTGGTTCCTACATATTCTACGAAGATCTATATCGGTCGAACCTCTATGTCAAGGATTCAATTAATCCCGTATGCTGTTCCCTTTGTTCTTCGGTATGTTACTTGCCCGAGATTCGATCGTCGGTATCTCTATACCTAGTTCAATCTCGTTACCGGCAAGTCTCTTTACTCGTTCCGTAATACAAGATCTCGTGGCTAACACTTTAGTCACATTGCTTGCAAGGCTCATTGTGATGTTGTATTACCGAGTGGGCCCTGAGATACCTCTCCGTCACACGGAGTAACAAATCCCAGTCTTGATCCATGCCAACCCAACAGACACCCTCGGAGATACCTGTAGAGCACCTTTATAGTCACCCAGTTACGTTGCGACGTTTGATACACACAAGGTATTCCTCCGGTGTCAGTGAGTTGCATGATCTCATGGTCATAGGAACAGATACTTGACATGCAGAAAACAATAGCAATAAACTGACACGATCATATGCTACGTTTATAGTTTGGGTCTTGTCCATCACATCATTCTCCTAATGATGTGATCCCGTTATCAAATGACATCTCATGTCCATGGCTAGGAAACCTTCACCATCTTTTGATCAACGAGCTAGTTAACTAGAGGCTTACTAGGGACACAGTGTTGTCTATGTACCCACACATGTATTTGAGTTTCCAATCAATACAATTATAGCATGGATAATAAACGATTATCATGAACAAGGAAATATGATAATAACCAATTTATTATTGCCTCTAGGGCATATTTCCAACAGTCTTCCACTTGCACTAGAGTCAATAATCTAGTTCACATCACCATGTGATTTACATTGTTATGAATCTAACACCCAATGAGTTCTGGGGTTCGATCAGATCATGCTTTGCATGTGAGAGAGGTCTTTAGTCAACGGGTCTGCGACATTCAGATCCATGTGTACTTTGCAAATCTCTATGTCATACTGTAGACACTTCTACCACACTCCACTTGGAGCGATTCCAAATGGCTGCTCCACTATATGTATCCTGACTACTATTCAAAGTCGTCCGGATAGGTGTCAAAGCTTGCATCGACGTAACCCTTTACGACGAACTCTTTATCACCTCCATAATCGAGAAATATTTCCTTAGTCCTCTAGTTACTAAGGATAATCTTGACCGCTGTCCAATGATCCACTCCTGGATCACTCTTGTACCCCTTGACAGAATCATGGCAAGGCACACATCAGGTGCGGTACACAGCATGGCATACTATACAGAGCCTATGGATAAGGCATAGGGGACGACCTTCGTCCTTTATCTTTCTTCTGCCGTGGTCGAGCTTTGAGTCTCACTCAACTCCACACCTTACAAATCAGGCAAGAACTCTTTCTTCGACTGATCCATTTTGAACTCTTTCAAAATCTTGTCAAGGTATGTACTCATTGAAAGTCTTATCAGACGTCTTGATCTATCTCTATAGATCTTGATGCCCAATATTTAAGTAGCTTCATTCTAGGTCTTCCTTTGAAAAACTCTTTTCAAACGACCCTTTATGCTTTCCAGAAATTCTACATCATTTCCGATCAACAATATGTCAACCACATATACTTATCAGAAATTCTATAGTGCTCCCACTCACTTTATTGTAAATACAAGTTTCTCATAAACTTTGTATAGACTCAAAAACTTTGATCACCTCATCAAAGCGTATATTCCAACTCCGAGATGCTTGCTCTAGTCCATAGAAGGATCGCTGGAGTTTGCATATATTTTAGCATCCTTAGGACTGACAAAACCTTCCGGTTGTATCACATACAACTTTTCCTTACGGATACCGTTAAGGAAACGATGTTTTGACATCCATCTGCCAGATTTCATAATTGAAAAATGCAGCAACTGCTAACATGATTCCAACAGACTTTGAGCATCGCTACGGGTGAGAAAGTCTCATCGTAGTCAACTCCTTGAACTTGTGATAAACCCTTTGCCACAAGTCGAGCTTTATAGACGGTGATATTACCGTCCGCGTCCGTCTTCCTTTTAAAGATCCATTTGTTCTGAATGGCCTTTCGCCCTTCAGGTAATACTTCCAAAGCCCACACTTTGTTTTCTTACATGGATCCCATCTCGGATTTCATGGTCTTAACCATTTCTCGGAATCCGGGCCCATCATCGCTTCTCCATAGCTCGTAGGTTCGGTGTTGTCCAACAACATGACCTCTAAGACAGGGTTGCCGTACCACTCAGGAGCAGTACGCGTCCTTGTCGACCCACGATGTTCGATAGTAACTTGATCCGAAGTTTCATGATCATCATCATTAACTTCCTTTTCAACTAACGTAGGCTCCACAGAAACAACTTTCTGCGCTGCGCTACTCTCAGGTTGAAGTAAAGGTTCAACAACCTCATCAAGTACTATCTTCCTCCCACTCAATCTTTCGAAAGAAACTCTTTCTCGAGAAAAGACCCGTTTTAGCAACAAACACTTTGTGCTTGGATCTAAGATAGAAGGTTTACCCAACTGTTACGTTAGGGTATTCTATGAAGATGCATTTGTTCGCTTTGGGTTCGAGCTCATTAGGTGAAAACCCTTTTTCACATAAGCGTCGCAGCCCCAAACATTAAGAAATGACAGCTTAGGTTTCCGCCAAACCAAAATTCATACGGTGTCATCTCAACGGATTTAGATGGTGCCCCTTTTAAAGTGAATGTGGTTGTCTCTAATGCATAACCCTAAAACGATAGTGGTAAATCGATAAGAGACATCATAGTTCGCACCATATCCAATAGAGCATGACTACGACGTTCGGACACACCATCACACTATGGTGTTCCAGGTGGCGTGAGTTGTGAAACAACTTCCACATTGTCTTAAGTTGTATACCAAACTCGTAACTCAGATATTCACCTCCACGGTCATATCGTAGACATTTTATCTTCTTGTCACGATGATCTCAAACTTCACTCTGATTTTGTTTGAACTTTTCAAACGTTTCAGACTTGTGTTTCATTAAGTAAATATACCCATATCTACTCAAATCATCAGTGAAGGTAGGAAAATAACGATATTCACCGCACACTATAATACTCACTGGACCGCATACATCAATATGTATCATTTCCAATAAGTCAATTGCCCGCTCCATCATACCGGAAAACGGGGTTTTAGTCATCTTGCCCATGAGGCATGGTCCGCATGTCTTAACCGATTCGAAATCGAATGAGTCCAAAGATCCATCAGCATGGAGTTTCTTCATGCTTTTTACACCAATATGACCTTTAGCGGCAGTGCCACAAGTATGTGGTACTATCATTATTAACTTTGCATCTTTTGGCATCAATATTATAAACATGTGTATCTCTACGATCAAGATTCAATAAACCACTCTTATTGGGTGCATGACCATTGAAGGTATTATTCATGTAAGTAGAATAACCATTATTCTCTAACTTAAATGAATAACCGTATTGCAATAAACTTGATCTAATCACGTTCATGCTTAACGCAAACACCAAATAACACTTATTTAGGTTTATCACTAATCCTGAAGGTATAGAGAGCGTGCGATGGTGATCACATCAACCTTGGAAACACTTCCAACACTCATCGTCACCTCGCCCTTAGCTAGCCTCCGTTTATTCCGTAGCTTTTATTTCGAGTTACCAACATTTAGCAAACCGAACCGGTATCTAATACCCAGGTGCTACTAGGAGTACTAGTAAGGTACACATCAATAACACGTATATCAAATATACTTCTGTCGACGTTGCCAGCCTTCTTATCTACCAAGTATCTAGGGTTGTTCCACTTCAGCGACCGTTTTCCTTATAATAGAAGCACTTAGTCTCGGGTTTGGGTTCAACCTTGGGTTTCTTCACTGGAGCAGCAACTGACTTGCCATCCATGAAGTTTCCCTCCTTGCCCTTGCCCTTCTCGAAATTAGTGGTTTCACTAACCATCAACACTTGATGCTCCTTCTAGATTTCTACCTTCGCGGTGTCAAACATTGCGAACAGCTCAGGGATCATTATCTCCATCTCTGGCCTTTTATAGTTCATCACGAAGCTCTAGTAGCTTAGTGACAGTGACTTGGAGAACTATATCAATCACTATTTTATCTGGAAGATCAACTCCCACTCGATTCAAGCGATTGTAGCACTCAAACAATTTGAGCACATGCTCAACGATTGAGCTATTCTCCATCATCTTGCAGGCAAAGAATCTTGTTGGAGGTCTCATACCTCTCAACATGGACACGAGTCTGAGATCCCAATTTCAGCTCTTAAAACATCTCATATGTTCCGTGACGTTCAAAACGTTTTGGAGCCTCAATTCTAAGCCGTAATGCATGACGCACTGAACTATTAAGTAGTCATCGGAACGTGCCTGTCAGATGTTCACAACATCTACAGACGACGCTAGAGGGGGTGGTGCACCGAGCGGTGCATTTAGGACATAAGCCTTCTGTGCAGCAATTTGAGGACAATCCTCAGATCACGGACCCAGTCCGCATTATTGCTACCATCATCTTTCAAATCTATTTCTCTAGGAACATATAAAAATTCAAGGGAGCTACAGCGCGATCTAGTAATCTACAACATAATTTGCAAAGACACTTTGACTATGTTCATGATAATGAGTTTAGTTAATCATATTACTTAAAACTCCCACTCAAATTGACATCCCTCCGGTCATTCGAGTGTAACATGATCCAAATCCACCAACTCAAGTCCGATCATCACGTGAGTTGAGGTGGTTTCAATGGTGAACATCTTCATGTTGATCATATCTACTATATGACTCATGTTCGACCTTTCGGTCTCTTGTGTTCCGAGGCCATGTCTGTACATGCTAGGCTCGTCAAGTTTAACCCGAGTGTTCCGCACGTGCAACATGGCTTACACCCGTTGTATGTGAACGTAGAGTCTATCACACCCGATCATCACGGCGTGTCTCAAAACGACGAACTTTCGCAACGGTGCACACTCGGGGAGAACACAATTTATCTTGAAATTTAAGTGAGGGATCACCTTATAATGCTACCGTCGTCCTAAGCAAAATAAGATGCATAAAAGGATTAACATCACATGCAAATCATAAGTGACATGATATGGCCATGAACTCGTGCTTTTGATCTCCATCTCCAAAGCACCGGCATGATCTCCATCGTCACCGGCATGACACCATGATCTCCATCAACGTGTCGCCATGAGGTTGTCGCGCCGACTGTTGCTTCCACGACTATTGCTAACGTTTAGCGATAAAGTAAAGCATTACATAGCGCTTAATGATTGACACGCAGGTCATACAATAATTAAAGACAACTCTATGGCTCCTGCCAGTTGCCGTACTCATCGACATGCAAGTCGTGATATTCTATACAACACATGATCATCTCATACATCACATATATCTCATCATGTAATTGGCCATATCACATCACAACATACCCTGCAAAAACAAGTTAGACGTCCTCTAATTGTTGTTGCATGTTTTACGTGGCTGCTACGGGTATCTAGCAAGAACGATTCTTACCTACGCAAAAACCACAACGGTGATATAAAAGTTGCTATTTCACCTTCTACAAGGACCGCCTCTGTCGAATCCGATTCAACTAAAGTGGGAGAGACAGACACCCGCCAGCCATCTTATGCAACAAAGTTACATGTCAGTCGATGGAACCGGTCTCTCGTACGTGGACGAGTAAGGTTGGTCCGAGCCGCTTCATCCCACAATACCGCTGAATCAAGAAAAGACTAAGGAGGGAAGCAATCTGAATATCAACGCCCACAAACTCCTTTGTGTTCTACTCGAGATCTCATCTACGCATAGACCTAGCTCAGATGCCACTGTTGGGGAACGTTGCATGGGAAACAAAAATTTTCCTACGCACACACAAGATCTATCCATGGTGATGAGCATCTACGAGAGGGAGAGTGAATCTACATACCCTTGTAGATCGCTAAGCGGAAGCGTTAAGAAACGCGGTTGATGTAGTCGAACGTCTTCGCGATCCAAATCGCCGAGTGTCCCGCGATCTCATCACGATCCATCTCGCGATCCAATCTCGATCCGTCCCACGATCCCATCACGATCCGTCCCGCGATCAAATCATGAATCGTCTCGCGATCCAGATCACGGTCCTTCCGATCTAGCGCCGAACGGACGGCACCTCCGCGTTCAGCACACGTACAGCTCGATGACGATCTCCGCCTCCTTGATCCAGCAAGAGAGAGAGTCGAGAGGTAGAAGAGTTCTCCGGCGGCGCGATGGCGCGGCGGCTATGGTGGTGGAACAATTCCGGCAGGGCTTCGCCTAAGCACCGCTGAAACTAGACTAGAGGAGAAACCGATCTAGATGAAGTAGAGGGAGCACGTGGCAATTAGGGTTATTTTTCTCCTCTAAATCCTCTAGTATATATAGGAGGGAGGGAGGGGAGGAGGCAGCCTCAAACCCTCAAGGGCTGGCCAAAATTGGAGGTGGAGGAGGTGGACTCCTCCACTTCAATCCTAGTCCAAATAGGACACCTTCCATATTTGGTCTCCCTTCCCTTTTCTTTGGGGTTTTTCCTTTCCCACTTATTCCTAGCCGCATGGGCCTTGTAGGGCTGGTTTGCCCAGCCCACTAAGGGCTGGTGCAACCCCTCTCAGGCCCATGTGGCCTCCCGGCGTGGGTGGCCCCTCCCGATGGCCCTCCGGTACTCCCGGTACACTACTGGAAATACCCGAAACTTTTCCGGTGGCCAAAACGGGACTTCCTATATATCAATCTTTACCTCCAGACCATTCCGGAGCTCCTCGTGATGTCCGGGATCTCATCCGGGACTCCGACCAACCTTCGGTCACCAATCATACATAACTCAATTCTACCGAAACGTCACCGAACCTTAAGTGTGCAGACCCTGCGGGTTCGAGAACTATGTAGACATGACCGAGACACCTCTACGGCCAATAACCAATAGCGGGACCTGGATGCCCATATTGGTTCCTACATATTCTACGAAGATCTATATCGGTCGAACCTCTATGTCAAGGATTCAATTAATCCCGTATGTTGTTCCCTTTGTTCTTCGGTATGTTACTTGCCCGAGATTCGATCGTCGGTATCTCTATACCTAGTTCAATCTCGTTACCGGCAAGTCTCTTTACTCGTTCCGTAATACAAGATCTCGTGGCTAACACTTTAGTCACATTCTTGCAAGGCTCATTGTGATGTTGTATTACCGAGTGGGCCCTGAGATACCTCTCCGTCACACGGAGTAACAAATCCCAGTCTTGATCCATGCCAACCCAACAGACACCCTCGGAGATACCTGTAGAGCACCTTTATAGTCACTCAGTTACGTTGCGACGTTTGATACACACAAGGTATTCCTCCGGTGTCAGTGAGTTGCATGATCTCATGGTCATAGGAACAGATACTTGACATGCAGAAAACAATAGCAATAAACTGACACGATCATATGCTACGTTTATAGTTTGGGTCTTGTCCATCACATCATTCTCCTAATGATGTGATCCCGTTATCAAATGACATCTCATGTCCATGGCTAGGAAACCTTCACCATCTTTTGATCAACGAGCTAGTTAACTAGAGGCTTACTAGGGACAAAGTGTTGTCTATGTACCCACACATGTATTTGAGTTTCCAATCAATACAATTATAGCATGGATAATAAACGATTATCATGAACAAGGAAATATGATAATAACCAATTTATTATTGCCTCTAGGGCATATTTCCAACAGTTTTTGCAGGGCATGTTGTGATGTGGTATGGCCAAAACATGATGTGATATATGTTGATGTATGAGATGATCATGTTTTGTAATAGGTTGACGACTTGCATGTCAATGAGTACGGCAACCGGCAGGAGCCATAGGGTTGTCTTTAATTTATTAATCGCCATGTAATTGCTTTACTTTATCGCTATGTGTTAGCAATAGTTGTAGAAGCAATAGTTGGCGGAGACGACCACGTGACGACACGATGATGGAGATCATGGTGTCATGCCGGTGAAGATGGAGATCATGCCGGTGCTTTAGAGATGGAGATCAAAGGCACGAGATGATAATGGCCATATCATGTCACATATTGATTGCATCTGATGTTTATCTTTTTATGCATCTTATTTTGCTTAGGACGACGGTAGCATTATAAGATGATCCCTTCACTTAATTTCAAGAAATTATGTTCTCCCTAAGTATGCACCGTTGCAAAAGTTCATCGTTTCGAAGCACCTCATGATGATCGGGTGTGATAGACTCTACATTCGCATACAACGGGTGTAAGCCAGTTTTAGACATGCATAATACTTGGGTTAAACTTGACGAGCCTAGCATGTACAGACATGGCCTCGGAACGCAGGAGACCGAAAGGTCGAACATGAATCATATAGTAGATATGATCAACATGGAGATGTTCACCATTGATAACTACCCCATCTCACGTGATGATCGGACATGGATTTGTTGATTTGGATCATGTATCACTTAGACAACTTGAGGGATGTTGATTTAAGTGGGAGTTCATTAGTAATTTGATTAACTGAACTAATTATCATGAACTTAGTCTTAATTGTCTTTGCAAAATTTGTGCTGTAGATCAATGGCCCGCGCTGTAGTTCCCCTGAATTTTAATGCGTTCCTAGAGAAAGCTAAGTTGAAAGATGATGGAAGCAACTATGCGGACTGGGTCCATAACTTGAGGATTATCCTCATTACTGCACATAAGGCTTATGTCCTTGATGCACCGCTAGGTGCCGCACCCCCTCCAGCGTCGTCTGTGGATGCTGTGAACATCTGGCAGGCACGTTCTGATGACTACTCGATAGTTCAGTGCGCCATGCTTTACGGCTTAGAACCGGGGCTCCAAAGACGCTTTGAGCACCACGGAGCATATGAGATGTTCCAGGAGCTGAAATTGGTATTTCAAGCTCATGCCCGGGTTGAGAGGTATGACACCTCCGACAAGTTCTTTAGCTGCAAGATGGAGGAGAACAGTTCTGTTAGTGAGGATATACTCAGAATGTCTGGGTTTCACAACCGCTTGACTCAGTTGGGAGTTAATCTTTCAGATGACACGGTCATTGACAGAGTTCTCCAGTCACTGCCACCAAGCTATAAGGGCTTTGTGATGAACTATAATATGCAAGGGATGGAGAAAACGATTCCCAAACTCTTCGCAATGATTAAGGCCGTGGAGGTAGAAATCAAGAAGGAGCATCAAGTGTTGATGGTTAAAAAGACCACTAGTTTCAAGAAAGGCAAGGGAAAGAAAGGGAACTTCAAGATGAACGGCAAGACAGTTGCCGCTCCCGTGAAGAAACCCAAGACTGGACCCAAACCTGAGACTGGGTGCTTCTATTGCAAGGGGAATGGTCACTGGAAGCGAAACTGCAGCAAGTACTTGGCAGATAAGAAGGCTGGCAATGTTAACAAAGGTATATTTGATATACATGTTATTGATGTGTACCTTACTAGTGCTCGTAGTAGTACCTGGGTATTTGATACTGGTTCGGTTGCTAATATTTGTAACTCGAAACAGGAGCTGCGGAATAAACGATGACTGGCTAAGGATGAGGGGACGATGCGCGTCGGAAATGGTTCCAAGGTTGATGTGATCGCCGTCGGCACGCTACCTCTACATCTACCTTCGGGATTAGTTTTAAACCTAAATAATTTTTATTTGGTGCCTGCGTTGAGCATAAACATTATATCTGGATCTTGTTTATTGCGAGACGGTTATTCATTTAAGTCAGAGAATAATGGTTGTTCTATTTATATGAGTAATATTTTTTATGGTCATGCACCCCTTGTGAATGGTTTATTCTTGTTGAATCTCGATCGTAGTGATACATATATTCATAATATTGATGCCAAAAGATGCAAAGTTAATAATGATAGTACCACATATTTGTGGCACTGCCGCTTAGGTCATATTGGTGTAAAGAGCATGAAGAAACTCCATGCTGATGGACTTTTGGAATCTCTTGATTATGAATCATTTGAGACATGTGAACCATGCCTCATGGGCAAGATGACTAAAACTCCGTTCTCCGGAACAATGGAGCGAGCTAGTGACTTATTGGAAATAATACATACCGATGTATGCGGTCCGATGAGTGTTGAAGCACGCGGTGGATATCGTTATTTTCTTACCTTCACAGATGATTTGAGTAGATATGGGTATATTTACTTAATGAAACACAAGTCTGAAACATTTGAAAAGTTCAAAGAATTTTAGAGTGAAGTGGAGAATCATCGTAACAAGAAAATAAAGTTTCTACGATCCGATCGTGGAGGTGAATATTTGAGTTACGAGTTTGGTATGCATTTAAGACAATGTGGAATTGTTTCACAGCTCATGCCACCTGGAACACCACAGCGTAATGGTGTGTCTGAACGTCGTAATCGTACTCTATTGGATATGGTGCGTTCTATGATGTCTCTTACCGATTTGCCACTATCGTTTTGGGGTTATGCATTAGAGACAGCCGCATTCACTTTAAATAGGGCACCGTCTAAATCCGTTGAGACGACAACGTATGAGTTGTGGTTTGTCAAGAAACCTAAGCTGTCATTTCTTAAAGTTTGGGGATGCAACGCTTATGTCAAGAGGCTTCAGCCTGATAAGCTCGAACCCAAAGCGGAGAAGTGCATCTTCATAGGATACCCTAAAGAGACCATTGGGTATACCTTCTACCACAGATCCGAGGGCAAGATCTTTGTTGCCAAGAATGGGTCCTTTCTAGAGAAGGAGTTTCTCTCGAAAGAAGTGAGTGGGAGGAAAGTAGAACTTGATAAGGTAATTGTACCTTCTCTTGAATTGGAAAGTAGCACATCACAGAAAGCGGTTCCCGTGATGCCTACACCAACCGGAGAGGAAGCTAATGATGATGATCATGAAACTTCGGATCAAGTTACTACTGAACTTCATAGGTCGACCAGGGTACGTTCCGCACCAGAGTGGTACGGTAATCCAGTACTGGAAGTCATGTTGTTAGACAACGACGAACCTACGAACTATGAAGAAGCTATGATGAGCCCGGATTCCGACAAATGGCTTGAGGCCATGAAATCCGAGATAGGATCCATGTATGAGAACAAAGTATGGACTTTGGTGGACTTGCCCGATGATCGGCAAGCCATTGAGAATAAATAGATCTTTAAGAAGAAGACAGATGCTGATGGTAATGTCACCGTTTATAAAGCTCGACTTGTCGCAAAAGGTTTCCGACAAGTTCAAGGGGTTGACTACGATGAAACTTTCTCACCCGTAGCGATGCTTAAGTCTGTTAGAATTATGTTAGCAATTGCTGCATTTTATAATTATGAGATCTGGCAAATGGACGTCAAAACGGCATTCCTTAACGGGTTTCTTAAGGAAGAGTTGTATATGATCCAACCAAAAGGTTTTGTCGATCCTAAGGATGTTGACAAAGTATGCAAGCTCCAGTGATCCATGGACTGGTGCAAGCATCTCGGAGTTGGAATATTCGCTTTGATGAGGTGATCAAAGCTTTTGGTTTTATACAAACTTACGAAGAAGCTTGTATTTACAAGAAAGTGAGTGGGAGCTCTGTAGCATTTCTAATATTATATGTGGATGACATATTGTTGATTGGAAATGATATAGAATTTCTGTAAAGCATAAAAGGATATTTGAATAAGAGTTTTTCAATGAAAGACCTCGGTGAAGCTGCTTATATATTGGGCATCAAAATCTATAGAGATAGATCAAGACGCCTAATAGGACTTTCACAAAGCACATACCTTGACAAAGTTTTGAAGAAGTTCAAAATGGATCAGTCAAAGAAAGGGTTCTTACCTGTATTGCAAGGTGTGAAGTTGAGTAAGACTCAAAGCCCGACCACGGCAGAAGAAAGAGAAAGGATGAAAGTCATTCCCTATGCCTCAGCCATAGGCTCTATAATGTATGCCATGCTGTGTACCAGACCTGATGTGTGCCTTGCCATAAGTCTGGCAGGGAGGTACCAAAGTGATCCTGGAGTAGATCACTGGACGGCGGTCAAGAATATCCTGAAGTACCTGAAAAGGACTAAGGAAATGTTTCTCGTTTATGGAGGTGACGAAGAGCTCGTCGTAAAGGGTTACGTTGGTGCTAGCTTCGACACAGATCTGGATGACTCTAAGTCTCAAACCGGATACGTATTTATATTAAATGGTGGAGCGGTCAGTTGGTGCAGTTCCAAGCAGAGCGTCGTGGCGGGATCTACATGTGAAGCGGAGTATATAGCTGCTTCGGAAGCAGCGCAAGGAGTCTGGATGAAGGAGTTCATATCCGATCTGGGTGTAATTCCTAGTGCATCGAATCCAATGACTACCTTTTGTGACAACACTGGAGCTATTGACATTGCCAAGGAGCCCAGGTTTCACAAGAGAACCAAGCACATAAAGCGCCGCCTCAACTCCATTCGTAATTATGTTAAGGATGGAGACATAGAACTTTGCAAAGTACATACGGATCTGAATGTATCAGACCCGTTGACTAAACCTCTTCCACGGACAAAACATGATCAGCACCAAGACTCCATGGGTGTTAGATTCATAACTATGTAAACTAGATTATTGACTCTAGTGCAAGTGGGAGACTGTTGGAAATATGCCCTAGAGGCAATAATAAATTGGTTATTATCATATTTTTTTGTTCATGATAAAGGTTTATTATTCATGCTATAATTGTATTGACTGGAAACTTAAATACATGTGTGAATACATAAACAAATACAATGTCCCTAGTAAGCCTCTACTAGACTAGCTCGTTGATCAAAGATGGTTAAGGTTTCCTAACCATAGACATGAGTTGTCATTTGATAACGGGATCACATCATTAGGAGAATTATGTGATGGACAAGACCCAACCGTAAGCTTAGCATTTGATCGTATCACTAAGTTTATCGCTATAGCTTTCTTCATGTCAAGTATCTATGCCTAAGACCATGAGATCATGCAACTCCCGGATACCGGAGGAATACTTTGTGTGCTATCAAACGTCACTTCGTAACTGGGTGATCATAAAGATGCTCTACAGGTATCTCCGAAGGTGTCTATTGGGTTGGCATGGATCGAGACTGGGATTTGTCACTCCGTATGACGGAGAGATATCTCTGGGCCCTCTCGGTAATACAACATCGTAAAGAGCTTGCAAGCAATGTGCCTAATGAGTTAGTCATGGGATATTGTATTACGGAACGAGTAAAGAGACTTGCCGGTAACGAGATTGAACTAGGTATGGAGATACCGACGATCGAATCTCGGGCAAGTAACATATCA
Organism: Elymus sibiricus; assembly: GCA_039707655.1. Classification (NCBI taxonomy): domain Eukaryota; kingdom Viridiplantae; phylum Streptophyta; class Magnoliopsida; order Poales; family Poaceae; genus Elymus; species Elymus sibiricus. The sequence goes on from CM077674.1 coordinate 80,951,018, forward strand.
CTGGACAAAGGGAATTGCATACGGGATTAACCGAATCCTCGACATCGTGGTTCAACCGATAAAAGATCTTCGTGGAATATGTAGGAACCAATATGGGCATCCAGGTTCCGCTATTGGTTATTGACCGGAGAGGTGTCTCGGTCATGTCTACATGATTCTCGAACCCGTAGGGTCCGCACGCTTAACGTTCGATAATGCTAGAGTAATATTGGGATATTTTGATTTTGGTAACCGAATGTTGTTCGGAGTCCCGGATGAGATCCCGGACGTCACGAGGAGCTCCGGAATGGTCCGGAGGTAAAGATTTATATATGGAAAGTTGTTTTCAGGGTTCCGGAAAAAGTTTGGTTTTTTCGGTATTGTACCGGGAAGCTTCCAGAAGGTTCCGGAAACTACTGGAGGGGTCCGGAAGTCCACCAAGGGTTCCACCACGTCCCAAGGGTCAGCATGGGCTGAGGGGAGGCGCCCTGGCCTTATTGGACCAGGCGCACAAGTTCCTCAAGGCCCATGTGCCTAGGAAAGGTGGAAAGTCCACCTGTGTATGGAAAGGAAGGGAATTGGACTAGGAGTCCAACTCCTCCCCCTTGGTGCGCCCCTAGGGCTTGGAGGGCTGGCCACCATGCCCCTCCACTTATATATAGAGGGGAAGGGGCGCCCCAAGAGGACACACCAGCCCCTGGGCGCCCCTCTCTCTCCCGTTACTCCACCGCCTCATCCCGACGACGCTTAGCGAAGCACTGTCGGCGCTCCACCACCACCATCACCACCACGCCGTCATGCTGGTTGTGATTCCATCTACTTCTCCTTTCCCGCTTGCTATATCAAGAAGGAGGAGACATCATCGAACCATACGTGTGCTGAACGCGGAGGTGTCGTCCGTTCGGTACTTCATCGGATTGGATCGCGATTGGATCGTGACGAGTACGACTACATCAACCGCGTAATATACGCTTCCGCTTAACGGTCTACGAGGGTACATAGACACACTCTACCCTCTCGTTGCTATGCTTCTCCTAGATAGATCTTAGGTGTTCGTAGGAAATATTTTGATTTTCATGCATCGTTCCCCAACAAAGCTAAAGACCTATTACACCTTTATTTTATCATGTTGATTGGATGAACGTTCCTATATACCCCGTGCCTGGTTGAATCATGTAGATATTATCAAGTGACAGAAGATATTCACATAATTACTTTTGAGGGGAAACAGAGTTCTACTGCCCATATATTCTCTGCATACTGATAGAGGCGAAGGTGTCCCGTCTTTCGATGAGATGGTAACTATCATTTTCGGTGGAGTAGACTTTGACTATCCGACTACGAACGTGCGAAGATATCGCGCCTTAGCAATCGCTAAACCAACTCCAAGAGGTTATTGACCACGCCGGAGCACGATCAACTTGACCATGAGGGTCTATTTCCTACAGGAAAACGAAGAACAAGCAAGAAACTGATATTGCAATCTGCATATTTCAAATTTAAGAGGAAAGCTTTATTGATCAATGTGGGGTTCTGTGACGTCTTGGTTTGGTCATTGAACACAAACGAAGGACGCGAGTTGCAACTATGGCGAACTTTAATCTAAACAAAACCCAAGTCTAAATGACGCCTTAAGGGCTGTATTTATAGGGGAAAAGATAGGCGATTTCGTCCCCCCTTGGCAAGGTCGGACTAAAACACCCCCTGAGTCGTTTCCCCTATAATACAGACTCTAAAAACAGCCTACGAAAAGGTATTTCAAAATTACATGGGCCTGTCCCAAAAATAAGGTGGCACAACATCTATAATAATCTATGGAAGAAATTTATTAAAGACCATCTTGTATATTTTGTCCATGTCCTTGGAAGCCATCATGGTTGCTTCAAACTGCTGAAATCTCCACTGGGAACTCCGTTCTTGTTCCCTTCGCGCACGCCTTCATCTCCACGCTTGATCATTCCCCAATGTCCATCCTTCTTGTCCATGCTAGGCCCTTCATTCGTAAGCAAAACAAATGTATCCAAATTAGGCAGCATCATATTCTCATGAACACAGAATCATTACCAAGAAATGAAAGTACCTGGTAGTTCAATTGACGTGCGCGAGCTGTAGTAATTGGCCCAATATGTGTAGCAGCAGGGGTTGTGGGTGTAACAGTAGTAGTGATGTCCTCATCACATACGAAATGTACACAAAACCAAAATAAAATAAAATGTCAAATGCCAAATTTCATAGTGATGTAGAGTAGTAATAGGACTAATTGAGGCAAATTTTAGTTCACCCTATTTTATTGCACAAATGACACGGATGGTAGGTTATCGGTTTAGCATTTGGTGTTCAGTGGGGTATTATTAGTTTTCAATGAAAATTAGTATGTAAACCCTTTTTGTGTGTGCTTTGGTAACAGTTGCCCACGCAATGGCGGACGGAAATTGTAGAACAAAACAAATTGTAGAACTTGCAAATGGGCCATCGCTGGTTTCTAGGCCAAATTTGCATCAGTTTTTCTGAATCTTCTTCTCTTTTCATTCATACGCCTCAAGTTGGATCTTTCGGAAAAATATAGATATCTTAAGTTGGATACATTAATATTCTTGGGCAAGGTCATAGGCACAAAGAAGTTCCTTGGATCCTCATGCTTGTCGACTCGGAGCTTTGGAAGTAGAGAAACTTTAGGTTTGCCTCAACAAATCCGCTTTACTGATGATGTTGGTGGCGATCATCAAGAGCGAAGCCAAGAATTAGGCTATCATGGAGGCCAGTCATTTGAGTGTATTGATGTCGCGAGAGTAGGCTTTGTATTTCCCTATCGAGGTGTTGGGCCTTGTAACACCCCAAAAATTTAACCACATTTTCATTAAGTAAAATTTGGCCAGAAATAATTTTTTTGAATTATACTAGGCCTTTTATCAATTTCAGATTATTTTCTGTTCTGTTTTCCAAAATTCTTCCCTCCATATAGAAATTTTTGGTAAAATATTATGGGCTTTGGTAGTTTTCTTAAATCATTTCATTTATAGTTTAATAACAGTAGGAAATATTTTCATAATAAAATTTTGCCCAAAATAATTATTTTAATAGCATTTTCAGACTTTAAAATGCTTCTGTTGCACTACAACTATTTTAAATAATTCTTTAAAAATTTCACAAAAATTATGAGGGGTCATGTGATGCCTATAGATCACTTTTATGCAAAAACCTAGCATGGCATTTTGTAATTTTTGAGTGAAATATCCTCTTTTCAATTCTGTTCCATTCTGGAGTTTTAACTACAACCTCAATTTTTCTTGCTCCAACAATTCTGAAATTTTTTCCACTTATAGTAATTCCAACCAAACCCTTAAGTCCAGGAGATCAGCCCCATTTCCATCATTTAGATCCACCAAATAATTCTCTGCATTTTCAGTCCAGAACTGAAATTCTTCCAAACTTGCATTAGCAAGTTTTCTCTTTTCACAAAACAACTCTACTAGCATCTCTACCATGCAAAGAGACCCAACCCTACCAAGTCTCACTTCCAACAAAGTTCCCTAGCTAGCTCTATCATTTTGTCAAACAGGTTGTGAGCATGACAGAAACTTTCGATCATCAAATGTATCACTTGGCACTTGCTCTTCTGGCCAAACCATCATGTCCCCCATCTCTGGAATCTCCAGGAGCATCCACCTGCCAAAAATCAGCTTGATTGGATCACTGTAGCTACCTCTGGCATTTCATCGAGCAGCTGGTCGGCGTGTCAAGTGCGTGGCCAGAGCGCCCTTACTGCACCCACCGGCGCCGAGTCCTGCCACCCCTCTGCTGCCTCTACTCGCGCGCAAGCCGTCCAGATAACCTCACGAGCAAGCCACCGCCCTCGCCGACACCTCCCTCGTCCCCTAGCGCCACCCACCACCGACCTGCACCGGTCGCCGCCGTAGTTTCCTCGAGCACGGCACTGCCGAGCCACCTGGCACGTTCTCGAGCTGCCAGGGCGCCCCTCGCTCAACCCCCAACCACCCGAGCTCATCCATCCCCCGCCGACCACGCCACCAGCCTCAACTACTGCTATCAATGGCCGCCGCCATGAACCTTCCTCGGTAAGCCACGGAGCCGACGTCGCACGGCTATAAAAGGGCCTCCCCGAGTTCGTTTCGATCAACGGGAGCACTCCTGCATCCTCAAGCTTGCTTCCAGATCACTCAGCCGACCCAGGAGTGGTCTTCTTCTTCCACTCCGGCGAGAACCATCGCCGCCTAGTCTCTGTCAGATTCACCCCACCCTGGCCCCCTCCTCTCCACATAGCCCCACCGGCCAACCCTCACCACCACCATGAGGCCGTCCCGAGCCCTAGCTAGACTTGGGGATGGCCACGGCCTCGCCCCGATCCAACTCCGGCCGCCTCTGTTCTACGACGCCGCGCTTCACTCCGGCCACCCCGGCGCTGCACAGACCACCTACGGGCGCGGGATGGAGTGGCGGATCCAACCCCGCCGTCGCCCGAGGCCGCCGAGCCCTCCATCAACGGCGGCGAGCAGCGTCGGCGCTCCTCTGTTCTGTCGCGAGGAGGAAGGGCGGGGTGGACCGGTCAAACATGACAGGTGGGCCCGATGGGACCCACTGTTAGTGACCAGTGCCGCGCCAGCGCGTCCGTAAGTGGAGACGAACTTCCGTGGAGCCGCCTTCACGCGAGGAAGACGTAATTACGGAATACGTCTTCGACGTCATCAGTCCTTCCGCGCAGCCGAACGGCTGGGCCCGGCCCAGTGGCGCCAGGCGGCTATACCGCGCTCAGGGCGCAGCTCTGTTCTTTTCCTTTTTCTTTTTCAGCATATCTCAAATAATTCCACAGTAGCCATTTCATAGCCAAATCTGATGATTCAAATTCCTGAATACTCCTAAAATCATTTTCTATTAACTCAGGTAGGGTGAACATTTTTCCCAAGCTTTGTCTCTGTTGAATCAATTAAATAGTCCAATCAGCCATTTATTCCAGCTTAGAAATTCTCTAAGTAATTCATATGAGCTCCAAATAAATTGATTCTTTTTCTGAAATTGCTTATATTTCATCTAGTTTATTTTAATATTTATTCCAAAATTTTCCAAGCAACTTTTTAGTACTGTTTTTTGCTTTAGGTGGTAATTTCAATATTTTTGAAAATAGGAAAATGGAGGGAAGATAAAAATTTCAAAGTTTTGGGAGTGCACCCAATATTTCTGCATGATCAAGGCAAGCATCTTGAACACTTGATATGGTGATTGCATTGTTAAATGTTTGCAAGAATAATTGAATCATGCATATGTTGAATTCAAGTAAAATTTGCATGCATGTAGTGTTGGCATGTTTCCTCGTACCGTGCAACGTGTGCTTGCCATGACTAACTTGCAGGAGCAGGTATAAGAGAAATACCATTACCGGCAGAAGGGTGATCACGTCGAAGCGTGATCATGCCTTGTTGGTTATGCATGTTGGGACATGCAAGGGCTGTGGCCCTGTTTTGGTGTTACTGTTGAAAGAACACTTTATTGTGCTAACCACTGCAGGAAAACTTAAACCTCCTGAGTCGACCGTAGATCGAGTTTTGTTCCGGTAACCCCCAAACTTGATCCGTGCTACCACTTGTCCCTGCCACAAGTAGGGTATGGTTTAGTAAGTTGATAACCCCTTTCCGTGCACACACCGTACAGAGAGGCCATGGTGAAAGATACCAGAGACCTCTGGTAGGCATGTCACCTGGTCAGGGGGCATGGGTGTATCCGGCTGGGCCGAGAGGGGGGCACCCCTTGTAATCCGCGCGTATGAATAGTGATCCCATGCTATTCGAGATTGTAGTCTCCCCGTCTTAGAGTTTATCTTGAACGATGCCTTGGGTGATTCCTGGCATCAGGAAAGTTAATCTGGTGTGTGCTGGTTAGGTGTGTTTTCAACCCAAAGGCCGTAATGGGAATTAGTCAGCGTCTCGGCGCTGGCTAAAGAAATCCTTTACTTGTGGGTAAAGAGTACACCCTCTACAGAGTTATACCTATTCGAATAGCCGTGTCCGCGGTTAAGGACTACAGTCTGGGTTGGTCAAGTGTCGGTCTTCGTAGGAATAATTAAAAGTGAGCATGATTTATTTTGCAGGATAATTATTGCCACCACTGATGTCAGCATAAATATTCGTCATCATAAATATTATCGTGGACTAACCCGTTTCTCTTATATGAATTTTCTGAGTGTCTCATGGGCTGGCTAGACTACCCGGGCACTCAGTTTTATTTTCATTTATTTTCAAGACCTCTCGAGGCGTCGCTTTTAGACACCCGTTTGGCATTTCTTTTCAAGACCTCTCGTGGCGTCGCTTGAGTTCTCGGGCGGTCCTGTCTCGCCCGATTCTCTTTTAGACACCCGTTTGGCATTTCTCTTGGATACTCGGGCGGTTTTGTCTCGCCCGATTCTCCACTTTATATTTTCTTTTGGATTCTCGGGCGGTCATGTCTCGCCCGATTATCCACTTTTAACTTTCTTTGTTTGTCACTAATATTTTATTTTCTCATACCTCTGCACATGCTAATATTTATCATGCCATAATTAAATTTCAGCCAACATATGCATATCATTTAATCCAGCATAAGCATATTATTAATCCAGCATAAGCATATGCATTCGGTATATCTTTTGTTCATTATGTTTGCGAGTACATTCCAACGTACTCACTAGCTTGTCCCTGGCTATTTAATTGGCCAGGTCAGGATTTCAATGAGGAGTACTACAACGACGTCCATGCGGAGTCTAGAATAGCAGCCACGCGGGATAGGAGTTATCCGGGTCAGCTGTTTCTGTGGGAATGGAGCCCCATCGACGTTGGAGAACCACGAGTCGCTTCCGTCATCCTCACTAGAAATCATTGTTGTATCATTAGACATTTACGGTCTTGTATCCAATTTTGTAATTACTTGGTAATCTGTAACAAGGACGTGTCCACTAGTAACAGTAATCCTGGGGCTGGTGACGACACGAGGGGTTAATTTCGGGGATATCATGTCCCGGAAATCCGGCCCCGACAGGCCTCCTCAAAATAATGTTCCCTTCTTAATTTATAAATAAAACAAGGAAAAACTTTTGCCTCCATTTCTAAATCTAAAAGAAAAAAAGAGTAGAAGGGGGCTATATCCGCAACCTGACACTCCATTGAGGATTCACAAGCCCTTCTGAATCTTCTTATCCTGATTCCTGCCCCCCTAAGCTTACCTTTCCATTCATATGGCTCAAGTTGGAACTTACCGAAAAAACAGATGCCTTAAGTTATAAAATGGAAGTTGCATCAAGTTTGGAACGAAAAGAGAAGAAGGAGGAGGAGATGCATGGCACCACTTCAGGGTCAAGGAAATGACCTGCACACAAGCAAGGCAAATCACCTAGGTAAGAGTAGATTATAGCCTATAGGACCCACGACATATATTTCAGCATGCTGTCCGGCAAGACAAGGTGAGGTATCCTTTCCTTCGTCTCCACCCCAGATATGGTATATCTTTCATCTCACGTCCTCATCAAATTAAATTCTCACGTCTATATATGAATGTATCCAAGCTGCAATCCAACCACGACTCGGCTCGCATTCACGCAACAAGAGGAGGAAGTGCAAAAGCAAAGCCAGAGATGGAGGCAGCTGGGTATCGCTCTCGCGTCGTGGCTGAGGTCGACCCCCACAGCGAATGGGTTCATGGGGACGAGTTCGACACGCTCATCGTCGACGTCTCAGGTACCGCTGCTTTTCCCATCATTTCTGCAGGAACTGAATCCAATCGTTCCAAACACGTTCTAGTATATGACACGCATGCGGCATGCCGTTGTTGCAGGATTCGCCAGGGACCAGCTCAAGGTTCAGGTGGAGCCGTCGGGGAGCCTCAAGATCAGCGGCGAGCGCGCCCTCAACGGCGGCCGCCAGTGGTGCCACTTCCTCAAGCGGTTCGACCTCCCCGGCGCCTGTGACGCCGCGGCGATCAAGGTCCAGCTCGACAAGGGAGTCCTCTACGTCCAGGTGCCCCGTTCCACCGACGACAGCCAAGAGGACGCGCTGCGAGAAGAGGAGGACGCCGGCCTGTTCTGGAGCGGCGGCCACACGGCGGCGTGGCGGGCCGATGAGCACCCGGCGTGGCGTCTGGCCAAGAGCCTGGGCGAGCACCGATACGTCGTCCTGAACGTCGTGCTCGCCGTCGTGCTCCTCTGGCTCGTCGCGTTCGCCAACAGCAAGCAGAGCGGTGGGCAGATCAAGAACGAATGAGGCAAGCAACACACATGCACGCACAGCGGGACAGTCGTACAGCAACAGATCCATGTAATCATTTAGTACTTATATACTCCCTCCGTCTACACTAGTGTCAAAAACGCTTCTTATATTATGGGACGGAGGGAGTAGCTGATAAAAGGGAATAAGAACCCTGTAAATAGGCAGGATTTGGAACGCGGGATTGTTCAAATCCAAGTCTCAAGATATCAAGCACTATCGGATATAAAGACATACTACTACTACATATGGTCCCACTTTATTGGCTCTGTATCAAGTTCTTGCATTGATGATCTGAAATGAGTTCAATGTAACCACAGAATATATCATTTAAGGTCCATAAAACTTGTACGCCAACTTGTGATTAGCTCATGACCTCATGTCGTCACATGTGTCTGGACATACGGTCGTAGTTTGAGAAACACATGATCTCCAACAGAGAAAATGTATCCAGTGTGGTGCTTACTGTTTGCACTTTCATGCGTTGTTGAGTCCTCGATAAGTGTTGTCTGATGGATCCAGTCACAACTTTCCACGAAGTATGCCATTGTTGCAGGTCAAGAGTAGCTACAGTATATGAATTTGAAATGCCAAAGTATCTGGGTTGTTGTCCATACACCACTTCGAAAGGAGAGGTTCCAAGTGATGAATGCTAGTTAGTGTTGTACCAAACCTTTTGCTCCACTTATTTGGATGTGCACTTATGAGGCATTTCAAACAACACTAAATTTTCAGAATAGAAAGTTCACTTGGAGTAATGAACAGGACTCCCCGACTTTGGTTGCTTTAGACCATGTCTTCCACAACCCTGCTTGGGATAGCTTGTTTCCTCCTGCATGCTGCATCCACTGTGTCCGATCACTGCCCGCTGGTGCTCTCCAATGCCAGTGCGCCCCTGAGAGGCTGAGACAAAGCAAAGTTCAGATTCGAGGGGGTTTGGCCAAGGTTCCCGAGGTATAAGGAGGCAGCCTCTGAAGCTTGGAACAAACATGTTCGTTTCATGTTAAAAATCCTGAACACAAAGCTGCTGCGCATGGCGAAAGTGCTCAAATCCTGGAGCAAGGGGCTTTTTAGCGATGCCAAGGTGCAATTTCACATGGCGCAAGAATTGGGCATGCGTCTAGACGTTGCTCAACAGGTAAACGCTCTCATTGTTGCTGAAGCCGTTCGGCACAAAAATCAGAAGTTGCGCCTGTTGGGCTTGGCGGTAATAGAGCGCGCTAGGAAGCGTCAGTGCTCACGTATAAACTGACTGAGGGTTGGGGATGCTAGCACGACCTTCTTCCACGCAAAGATCAATTCAAGAAGAAGGAAAAAACGTATACCCTGGTTACAACCCATCGGGAGAAGGAAGAGGTGATCAACAACCATTTCTTCCATATTCTGGGAAATAAGGTTGAATGTGGCTGCTCGATCAATTGGGAGGCACTTCAACTACCGCAGCTCCAAGATGATGGCATGGATATCCCGTTCTCAGAAGAAGAGGTTTGGCGCACAATAAATTTATCCCCTGCTGACACAGCACCAGGCCCTGATGGTTTCTGGGGGATCTTCTTCAGAACCTATTGGCCCATCATCATGGGCGACGTTCTTCGCGCACTACACCAGTTCTACAACCTGCATAGTGATCATTTCCAACAATTAAACTCTGCGATGGTGGCACTGATCCCAAAGAACACTGATCCCTCTGAAATTGGACACTTCTGCCCATTAGTTTAGTCCACTCCTTTGCTAAGCTGATCTCCAAGATTCTCTCTCTCCGGCTAGCCCCAAAGATAAACAACATGATCTCGTCGGCCCAGAGTGCCTTTCTAAAAATGTGTTGCATTCATGATAGCTACCTTTACATCAGATATTGCGCTTGAAGCCTTCACAGGAAAAAAAACCTCATGTTCAAGATGCACATTGCTAGAGCGTTCGACTCCATCTCGTAGGAATTTTTGCTTGAGCTTCCAGAGAAGATTGGTTTTAGCTTTTGATGGCATGACTGGATTGCCCTCCTCCCGCGATCGGCCTCCTCTCAATTACTACTGAATGGGGTACAGGGCGAGCCAATCGAGCACACACGAGGGTGCATCAGGTCGACCCCCTGACCCGTTCTTGTTTATTCTTGCCATTGATCCACTGCACTGGTTCCTCGAGGAGGCGGCAAATTTGGGATACCTATCACCTTTGACGAGAAGAGAAACAAAGCTAAGGCTGAGTTTGTATGCGGATGATGTGATTTTCTTCTCTAACCCATGCAAAGAAGAAGTGGTCCGCCTACTAGATATCCTTGAACAATTTGGTAGGGCACGAGACTGAAGATAAACCCCAACATTGGCTGTTATCCGCTGCCATAACCTGAACTTGGATGGTGTGCTTCACGGATTTGCTAGCAAGCGCATGGGTTTCCCCATCACTTACCTGGGTCTGCCAATCACTTTGGGAAGGCTGAAAAAGGAAAATTTGGCAGTTTGGAAAGGTAGGCTGATGAAGAATGCTGGCAAATGCGCCCTTGTCCAATCTGTGATCATTGCAATCCCTATCTTCGCTCTGATAGCAATCTAGGCGAAGCCAGGACTGGTTAAGGACATCGACAAAATCTGCAGAAAGTTCCTGTGGGCTTCGGAGGGCGAGCTCACTAGGGGCAAGTGCAAGGTTAATTGGCAATCAGGTTGCTCATCGGTTGACCTGGGAGGGCTAGGCATACATGACACCGACAAATTTGCTCGAGCTCTTCGCCTGCGTTGGTTGTGTCTATCTTGGTCTAAACCACAACGTCCATGGGTGGGCTCATCTCTCCCCTAGGATGAGCGGGACCGCAACCTTTTCGTTGCTGCAACCAAGGTCACCATTAGCAACGGTGAGACTGCCCTTTTTTGGGAATCTACCTGGCTAGGGGCAGCCCTTCTACGCATGTTGTCGCCTTTGTTGTTCCTACGGTCCAGGTGCAAGCATAAATCGGTGTGAGAGGCACTACAGGACAACATATGTACTCAAGACGTTAGGAGACCACCGCTGTCAGCCGCAAACACTCCTGAATTTCCCCACCTTTGGAATTTGATTAGGGCCTCCAACATCGAGCTGACTACTGACACGCCGGACACGATCACTTGGAATACAACCACCTCGAGATGCTATAGTGTGGCGTCGGCTTACAGATTGCAATTTGCTTCAAGAATAACCTCCCCCTTCCCTGGTCTATTCTGGAGAGCTTGGGCACCCGTTGTTGCAAATTCTTAGTCTGGCTCTAACTCTTAGATCGGATGTGGTGCGCCGACAGACTCTTCGCTGGGGTTGGAACAATGAATATTTCTTCCCCTTGTGCATCCGGAGCCTTGAGACCTCCACGCATCTTTTCTGGTAATGTCCAGTTACACTTGGCATTTGGCAGTAGGCGTCTTCCTGGAGCGGTGATACGTCTCCATCATATCTATAATTTTTGATTGTTTCATGCTATTATATTATCAATCTTCGATGCTTATAAAATATGCAATTATATGCTGTTTTATATCATTTTTTGGGACTAACCTATTAACTCAGTGCCCAGTGGCAGTTCCTGTTTTTTCGCTTGTTTTTGGCTTTTCAGAAAATCAATATCAAATAAAGTCCAAACGGAAAAAAAAACTTTAGATTAATTTTTTCTGGACCAGAAGGGGCCCTAGAAGCTTCGGGAGGAGACCAGACGAGATACGAGAGAGCCACAAGCTCGAGGGGCGCGCTCCGTGAGCTTGTGGGCCCCACGCAGCTCCGTTTGGCCTAATTCCAAGCCTACAAATTCACATATATTCCCAAACCAACAGAGAGCCAGACGATATAACTTTTTCGCCGCCGTAAGCTTTTGTTCTTCCGCGATCCCATCTGGAGGCCTTTTCCGGTAATCTGTCGGAAGGGGAATCGATCACGGAGGGCTTCTACATCAACCTTGGTGCCCTTCCGATGATGTGTGAGTAGTTCACCACAGACCTACGGGTCCATAGCTAGTAGCTAGATGGCTTCTTCTCTCTCTTTTATCTTCAATACTATGTTCTCCTCGATCTTCTTGGAGTTCTATCCGATGTAATCTTCTTTTGCGGTATGTTTGTTGCGATCTGATGAATTGTGGGTTTATGATCAGATTATTCATTGAAAGTAATCGAGTCTTTTCTGAACTTTATTATGCATGATTGTTATAGCTTTGTATTTCTCTCCAATCTATCCGTTTGGTTTGGCCAACTAGATTGATTTATCTTCAGCGGGAGAGGTGCTTTGTAATGGGTTCAATCTTGCGGTGCTCTATATCCCAGTGACATAGTAGGGGACAAGACACGTATTTGTATTGTTGACATTAAGGATAAAATGATGGGGTTTATTCATACTGATTGAGTTTACTTTGTCTACATCATGTCATCTTGCTTAAAGCGTTACTCTGTTTGTCATGAACTTAATATCATAGATGCATGCTGGATAGCGGTCGATTGGTGAAGTAATAGTAGTAGATGCAGGCAGGAGTCGGTCTACTTGTCACGGACGTGATGTGTATATATGTGATCATTGCCATGAATAACGTCATAACTATGCGCTTTTCTATCAATTGCCCAACAGTAAGTTGTTTACCCATCGTATGCTTTGCGTTCGAGAGAGAAGCCTCTAGGAAAACTATGGCCCCCGGGTCTACTTTAAACATATTAAAAAACCTAAAAATCCTTTGCTGCACTTTATTTACTTTTCTTTTGTTTTGTAATTTATAATTTTGCCTATACAAGATTTAATCCTTGCAAGTAACGAGTTCAAGGGGATTGACAACCCTCTTGCCCGCGTTGGGTGCAAGTATTTGCTTTTGTGTGTGCAGGTGCTGTTCACGAGGCTTTGCGTGATTCTCCTATCGGTTCGATAAACCTTGGTTCTCACTGAGGGAAATACTTATCTCTACTGTACTGCTTCACCCTTCCTCTTCCGGGAAAATCCCAACGCAGCTCACAAGTAGCAGAAAGAATTTCTGGCGCCGTTGTCGGAGAGACATCATCAAAACCTATCAAGTACCTTCACTCAAACTATCATCTACTTGCTCTACTTTTTATTTGCCTCTCTTTTTCATCTCCCCCACTTCTCTAAAAATCAAAAAACACAAAAATATTTCTGTTTGTTCGTTTGCTTGCTTGCAATAATTGTGTGACTCAATGAAAATAAAAATATAGACATATGGATCCTCATCCACTTGCTAATCTTTTCAAACAATCCAATTATGATGAACCAATTGCTGGTGAGTTGAGTGCACTTGATTATCTTTATGAAGTTTTGCTTGAAAATCGTGAATCTGGAAATTGTGATGAAGTGCTAAAAGAAGAAGTTTATAAAGTGATTCATGATAGCTCCTTGAATGAAATGCATGATTGCAATGATGTTATTATAAATTCTATTAATGTCAATTATGCTAATACTATGCAAATCTACAAGTTTGGGGATGATAATTTTGTCATTTCCACTACTTATTGCAATGATCATGATTGGGGTGATAATGCTTCTTATGATCTTGAGAATTTATTTAAACCTCATGATGAATACGTCATTGATAATAATGTTTGCAATAATATTGAAAGTGGGTTTGGAAGATTGTCAACTTTAGGTAAAAAGAATCCCACATATTTGGAGAGTGTTCAATCTTATGAAATTTTTGATAAAAGTGGGTTTGGAGAGGTCATAACTTTAGTTGATGTTAATCCCACTATCTTGGAAGATTATAAAACTTTTATGCATGTGGATCATGAAGATAGTATTTTATATGATAGTTATATTGTTGAATTTGATTATCATCCTACATATAATTATTATGAGAGAGGAAAATATGGTTGTAGAAACTTTCATGTCAATAAATTACCTCTCTTTGTGCTGAAATTATTAATGCTTCATTCTTGTTATTTGCATATGCTAGATATTGCTTGCTTTGATAATTTGTTTTGCTATAAGACGCCTATGCATGGGAAGTATGTTAGACTTAAATGTGTTCCTCACATGTTTTATGATGCTCTCTTTGTGCTTCAATTCTTATCTTTTATATGAGCATCATTAAAATCTCGAAGCCTATTTTAATGGCTATAAATAAAGAGCTTGTTGGGAGACAACCCAATAGTTATCTTTATTTTGGCTTTTTCCTTTTGGTGTGCAAACACAATTTTAGCTAATTTTATGATTGTTTTTTTATCTTTTAATTAATGTTTGTGCCAAGTAATGCCTTTGGGATGATTTGGATGATAGTATAATTGATGTTGTTTGAAAACAGAAAGTTTTGCATCCAGTAGTTGATTTTTAGTTTATTGCTGGAAAGTCAGAAAAATATGAAATTGTTACACAGTATTGGAATACAAAGTGTTTACGTTGTCCTAAGTTTTCAGAATTTTCAGAGTTACAGAAGTATGGATAAAATTCTGTCATTGCGTACTGTTCTGTTTTAAGCAGATTCTGTTTTTTTATGGCATAGTGTGCTTGTTTTAATGAAACTATGGATTATATCGGGGGGTATAAGTCATGGAAGAGTTAGAATACAGTAGGTATTATGCAAAAACAATTATGAATGAGTTTATAATAGTACCCAAAGTGGATGATTGATTTATTATACTAACGGATCTCACGAAGTTTCTGTTGAGTTTTGTGTGCTGAAGTTTTCAAGTTTTGGGTGAGATTACGATGGATGAAGGAATAAGGAGCGGCAACACTCTTAGCTTGGGGATGCCCAAGGCACCCCAAGGTAATATTCAAGGAAGACCCAAGCGTCTAAGCTTGGGGATGCCCCGGATGGCATCCCCTCTTTCGTCTACAATCAATCGGTAACTTACTTGGAGCTACATTTTTATTCATCACATGATATGAGTTTTACTTGGAGCGTCTTGTGCCATAGTTTTATTTTCTTTGTTTGCTTTTTAGTTTGCCACAATCATTGTTTGCTAGACACACCTTTTGAGGGGGACACACATTTATCGTGATTTGTTAGAATACTATATGTGCTTCACTTATATCTTTTGAGCTAGGCAGTTGCTCTAGTGCTTCACTTATATATTTAGAGCACGACGGTGGTTATATTTTGTAGAAATAATTGCACTCTCATGCTTCACTTAAATCTTTTTTGAGAGTCTAATAAATAGTAATGGCAATTTGCACGTGTTATAAGACTAATCCAGAAAGGATAGGTATTCAAGGGGGATATAATAAAAACTTTCATGTAGATCACTAAATATGAAACGTATGGTTTAATAATATTGTTGTCGTAATATGAAAGGATATTGGTTCATGATCATTGGTTATTAGAAATATCGGTATTAAAGCTTGTTATTAACTTCTCATCTAAGTGTTGGTCATGGCATGGTGGGGAGGTTTGAGCGTTTTTATGTCTGAAATGAAATCCTTGTGTGCTGTTATAATCGGGGGTGCGCGATGGTTAGCTCCTACCAACCTCCTCCCTAGGGGCATGCAAGTAGTACTTGATGGGGAACGTTGCATGAAAATCAAAAAAAAATCCTGATGCGACGGGTGGTGCTGGAGAAGTTCCCCGACAGGGAGTGGGCGGACATCCACCTCAACATAATCCGCTACGTGGCCTTCGAAGAGCGCGCGCGCTTCATTGGAGACGACGGCTGCTTGGATGTGGAGCTCCTCTTCTGGGCGATCCAGGAGGCCGAGTCGTCGGATCCGGTCGAAGCGGCGCGGTGGGCGAATTTTAGGACGGCGAATCCATCGCGTCTCAACATCAGGCCGCCGTCGGTGGAAGGGATTGCAAACATCCCGCCGGAATTCCTTCCACCGGGGGTCCGTCTGCCTCGCCGTCGCCAATGAAGAGATCAGCGCCCCCATGGATCCAGCGTCAGCGACGACCCATCGAATCCTCTCCCTGGCCGGGCGAGGGAGGTATGCACTCTATCCATCTCAATCCCTCGATGTGTGCTCGTCTACTAAATTTTCGTATGCGTAGAGGACCTGATTCGAATCCAGTTATCAGTCCTGATTATGCTTCTGTGAGAAATGAAGGAGAGTGTTTGAGGGATCTCCCTCGCAGTCCGACTGGCTTATTGCGTTTAGGTGCCGTTTCTGCGGTTTCTGACGTCGGGGCTAATTCGAATTCCGGCGAGGGGTCCCGGCCGAATCCGCGCTCGACGATAAGGTTGGGGATGGCGACGGGTGGACATAGTCCATCCTACCCCTCCCCTCCGGTCATGGCGGGTCCCACCTTCAGGGTGTGCGACCCTAAAAGGAAAACAGCTAACCAGTTTACATGTTCGCATAGTGAGGATGCCCTAGAAAGTGTGGAGGAGCACTTTGGCCAACTGTGGCTCATTCCCTCTCCGCCCCGCCGCCGCCACCATCCCACCCGGCCTCCTCCCCCACGAGCCGCTCCTCCTTCTGGGTTCCTTTGCTGGATCCGGAAGGACTTGATCAAATCAAACTCGTTCACCGCTGCTGATTGCCACCCCACCTCCTGTCGTGCTTTTGATCCGCTGCCAAAAACTCTGAAAATCTCCCGTGAAGGATTAGGGCCGGGATCTCTCTCTTTTGCTGAGGTTGTGAAGCAAGATCTGAAGATGTCAGACCGTCGTGTGGGTGGAAGCAGCACCGGTGCGGCTGGACAATCCAAGGCAGCCGGGCAGAAATCCAATCCTATGGGGGGCGTAAGCAGCCATCTGCTCCACCTGCCAAGGACCAAGCCCCTGCCCCGAAACCAACCAAATCCACGGCTTCTACTGCAACCTCCTCTCAGGTACAATCTTCCCAGGCTGTGGAGGTAGAGATTGAGCAAGTGTTAGATCCCAGATACAAGGATATGATTTGCTTTAACTGCGGAGTGCCAGGTCACTATGTGGGGAACTGTGTGAAACCAAAGTCATGCTTCATATGTCAGCAGAACCACAATGTGAACAATTGTGCTACGTGGTCGAAAGTTCAACCCACCGCTGCTTTTTTTGGCAGTGGTGCAAAAGGTCTTGGTTTATACCATGTTGATGTCCATGTAGCTCGTGAATCCGACTGGCTGAATTTCCAAAACTGTGCTATAGTGAACATTCTTCAGGGTGAAGTGGACAAAGAGATGTTGATGGGTCTTCTGACTGCTACATTTTGCAAGACTAAACACTAGCCTTGGCAAATTAGAGGTTTATCCAGCAAGACATTCCTAATGAGGTTTCCCCCATGGAAGAAAGTAGAGGACCTCATAGAACTACCTACATTTTTCCTTCCACAAGATGTATCAGTGACTTTGACTGAATGGAAAGGAGCATGTGACCCTTTTGGGGAACTGATTGAAGCTTGGGTTCTGATTGAAGGGATCCCACCAAAGTGGTGCACTTGGAAGGTTTTTGCCCAGATTGCATCTCTCTTTGGTGTTTTAACATATGTGAACTGGAATGGGATGTTCAGGACCTTTTTTGAGAATGTCAGAATTAAAATTGCTCGCAGAGACCCTACTAAAATCCCATTTGAGAGATTGATTGAGATGAAAAGGAAGTTGTTCCTTCTAGGGTTTACTGTTGAGGGCTTTGAGCAGACAGGTGGTGTGGATTCTGTTATAGATATTGAAGATGAAGAGGATGGAGATGAAGAGGCTGATGGTGCTGAAGACGAACATGGAAGAGGTGGTGAAAAATCTACTAAGGATGATTTGACTGATGACTTGCTAGATGGGGATCTCGCCATTGATAAGCTAGATAAAGCCAATCTATCTCATGGTAAGCATGGTCCCCCCTCTAGGCAACAAACTGAGATGGTATCACATGCTGAAAACTGTTCTGACTATGATCATGAGAATTTTATCATGGAATGTGTTGTTTCTGATAAGAAGATCCTGGACTCATCTTCTGATGAGGTTGGCTTTAGAAATGCCCTCTATATAGAGTCTACTCTTCCTGTCCCTGTGAGTGAAACTGTTACTTCACCTGGCTGTCATGCAGTAGGGGGGAGATGCTAAGACTTCTACCCCTTTGAGGGAGGAATTAGAAAGGATGGATGCTGGTGAAAGATCTAAAAGTGTGGAATACTGTGAAGACCTTCTCAAATCTGTTGACCTGTCTGAATCTGATGAGGAGGAAACCAAAGAAGAGGAGATGGGGGTTCTCCCTCCTGAAGCTATACATGTGCTCCAATCTGACTCTTTGAAGAGGTCTCTGCTAGAATCACTCAACCAAGTTCGAGAAACTGAACCTACACATGGGAAGAACCCCTAGTGGGGGCCAATCTTGATTCAAAAACCTGTTACCAGAGGGCATAGCAATGTGAATATCATGGAAAAAGCTACTACTTACAAGAGGAAACAAAACCTGGAGATCCCAAAGACTTTCAAAGGTAAATCCTTTTCCACTGTTGATCATTCTGTTTTGTGTGACCAAATTAGTAAGGTAGATCTGTTTATTGGTGGGGATGAGATATACAAACACACTGTCATTGATGATTTTGTTGCTGGTGAAAAGGAAAGATGCCTGGTTTTTGCCAGTAACAACCCTGAAATTGTTCTTCCTGATAATTTGGATATAGATCAGATAGATTTAGTTGGAACTCCAGTGGGTATGTCTTTCTCCAAGCCAGTTGGCACTGTTGATGCTTTCGGGAAAAGTCCCACTGTTCTAACTAAAGTCAAGCCTTGTGGCTTATCCCACCCTTTTAAAATTGCTTGATATGATAGGTCTTATTTGGAATATTAGAGGTCTTGGTCAACCTGGAAAGATTCAGTGCCTTTGTGATACAATTGCTCAATCCAATCCTGATTTTATTGGATTTCAAGAAACCAAGAGAGAGATTATTACTGAGGGTTTCCTCAAGGCTATAGATAGGGCTGATAACTTTACTTGGCATTTTTTACCTGCTATTAATACTGTTGGTGGTATCTTGCTTGGTCTTAAAAAAAATATGTTCGAATTTATTGGCTTTATTAACAATAGATTCTCTATTAAAGCTACTGTCAAGAAAAAGAATGATGGTTTTACTTGGCATTTGGTGGTAGTTTATGGTTCTGCTTACCCTGAATTTAAACTAGACTTTATTGCAGAGTTACATGACATTTACCCCATTCTTGTCTGTGGAGATTTTAACTTGGTCATAAATGACACTGATAAGAGCAGTGGGCTAGTTAACCAGCACACTACTTTTATGTTTAATGACTGGATCAATAGATGGGGGTTGATGGAAATTTCTATTTCCAATAGAGGGTTTACTTGGTCTAACAATCAAGATAAGCCCATTTTTGCTGTCCTTGATAGAGTGTTCACTTCTGTGGACTGGGATTCCCACTTTCCACTGTCTTCCCTCTCTGCTCTTCCCAGAGTTGGAAGTGATCACACTCCCCTGGTGTTAGACACTGGGGCTAGGAAATCCTCCAACCCCAAAATGTTTAGGTTTGAGAAGTGGTGGCTATCTCAACCTGGGTTCCATCAGATGGTTAGAGACGCATGGAATTCTGTGTCTTCTTCTGTTTCCTCTGTTGACAATTGGCTTACCAAAACTAGGGTCCTTAGGAAAAAAATCCAAAGGCTGGAGTATTAATGTTGAGGCTGCTCTTAAGAAAAAGAAGAAATCCCACCTTATGGAGTTTGATATCCTAGATGTGTTATCTGAATCTCAACAATTGTCTGTGACAGACTTTGATAGGATGAAAAACATTAAGAAAGAACTTGAGGATATTTGGAAGAAGGAAGAAATTGCCCTCTGGCAGAGATCTAGAGATAGGAAAATTTTAGAAGGTGATCGCAATAATGCATATTTTCATGCCCTTGCTAATCATAGACATAGGAAAAACCACCTTTCTAGGCTTGTCGGTGTATAAAACATGGGTATTTTATACCCTGGCTTATGCACAGACAGTAGAAGCCTCCTTGCCGCCCAAGGCTTGCCGGGAACTGCCAAGACCAAGACTCCAAGTCCAGCCGAAGAAACTACCAGAGAGAAGCTCAAGGCTCGACACTCAACTAGTACCAAAGATGAAGACATTCCTTGCCGGCAAGCCTAAACCGGCAAGGTGAAGACCCGGCAAGCTCCATGCCGGCAAGCTTATGCCAGCCCTCCAGCGCTCCGCCTCACCGCACAGGTGTTCGCCAACAGGCGAGGTGTCGACCGTGTAGGGTGGTTGGTGAGGCTTGTCGGACACGTGTCAGCACGCTGGTACAAGATTTGCCTCTGAAGACACCCGTCCAGGAGGCGTGTCAAGATAATACGAGGTAGTTGGGCAAGCGGTGCAGAAACCTTGCCGGGACTGCCTCTCCACACGACACCTAAACATTGCATTTAATGCCTTTGTCCTAAACTGGCAGAGTTAGGTATGATAGCACTGTTTGCTATCTAGTCACGCTGTAATTACTGTTTTGCCACTGTGGTAACCCCTTGAACTATAAAAGGAGGGCCAGGGCAACAGTTTAGAGGATTCGGACTCCTTTTCAAACACAAGCACCTCCCGTGTAGCTGCTCTCTCCGCGCCTTGCCGGGAGAAGTGCTCCTTGTACTGTGCTTCCACACCACTAATACACCAAAAGCAGGAGTAGGGTTTTACGCTTCTCAGCGGCCCGAACCTGGGTAAAATCCCTCACGTTCCATTGTTCATGCTCTTTGTGCACGTCGATCTTCCTCGCCGAACCACAAGGGGCTGCATGGCCCCATAGATGGTCGTAGCATGACATCTTTGGCGCGCCAGGTAGGGGGAGAGTGGCGTTTGTGCGAACCTTGATCAGCGGACCGCGCATCTTCTTCATCTTCATCATCGACTTCATCGCCATCCTCCTCGTCATCGATGGCACCCAAGAAGAAGGGCATCGCGATGACGACCACCTCGCGCGCGTCCGCAGGCGGCGCGGGCGGCGCAGCCAATGCGGGCGCCGCGGGTACTGCGGTCGGCACGGCCAGCGCGGGCGTTACGCCCACCGCGGCCGGCGCAAGTAGATTCTGAGGACGATGATGCTGCCACCCCAGGGAAGAAGGGCCGAAAGCGCAACAGGAAGCGCAAGGGCAAAACTGTGATGGCCGTCGAAGGTTCCGGCAACTCTGAACCCGCCAAGAAAGCCAAAACAGAGTCCCGGCAAGGAGGCAGCTGCATGCGCCGCTTGTCGGGAGGCGGCGGCAAATGAGAAGGCCGGCAAGTCCGATGGGCCGTACTGCAAGATCCACCGCACCAAGGGCCACGATCTCCAAGAGTGCCGGCAAGTCGAGCACCTTGTCGAGAAGCAGAAGGCTGAATATGAGAAGTGCGACAAGGAAAAGAGTCAAGATGGTGCTGGTGGGTCTGGCAAGAAAGGCCGCGGTGGTCGAGGGGGCCGCCGCGGCAAGGCCAAGCAGCAGAAGGAAAAGCCTGCTAGGGGCCATGAAAAGAAAGAGGGAGATGATGGAAGTGAAGAAGAAGAGGATGACTATGAGACCAGCGAACAAGAATTCCAGAAGGCAACTGACGCCATGTGCGTTGATGGAGGCACATCTTTGCATTCATCCCACCGCCAACTTAATCAGTGGGCTCGTGAAGTTAACGCGGCAGAGCCGGCAATGGGCTCTCAAAAACCACTCAAATGGTCACACACGCCTATCATCTTTGATGCTGAGGACCACCCTGATCGCATAACTGTGGTCAGGTGCTTGCCGTTGTTGGTCTCGCCAACAATTCGCAACCTCCAGGTAACAAAGATGTTAGTTGACGGTGGGGCCGGCCTGAACCTGATCTCTCCGGAAGTTATCAAGAGGTTGTAGATCCCCGACGAGGAACTCAAGAGAACGGGCACGTTTCAGGGAGTGAACCCGGGAAGAAGCCAGCCCAAGGGAAAGATCACATTGCCGGTGACGTTTGGTGGGGAACTGAATTACAGGATGGAAAAGATTGTCTTTGATGTCGTCAAGATCCCCCTGCCGTATAATGGAATTCTTGGCCGCCCAGCCTTGGCAAAATTCATGGCAGCGTCTCACTACGCTTATAACTCATTGAAGATGCCAGGGCCGATGGGTGTCATTTCCATCAACTCCGACAAGAAAGATGTAGTCATTTGCGTCGACAAGATGTACAGGGACGCGGTTGCAGCAGAGGCAGCCAAGGCACCAGCTCCCACCAAGAACAAGGAAAAGAAGAACTCATGCAAGACCTCTAGCAAGGATTCCGGGAAGCGCACCTCTTCGGAGTGCTGCGCGCCCGTTGAAGACTTGCCGGAATGCTCTGCCGGTAAGAGATCCAAGGCCACTGCACCGGCAACCAAGAAGGTGCCGGCGAAGGAGGACGGCGCTGACGGTACCTTCACCATCAGCGCCACCCTTGACAACAAATAGGAAAGCGCGCTCGTTGCCTTCCTGCGGGCAAATGTTGATGTGTTCGCATGGCGGCCGTCTGACATCCCCGGCGTTCCCAGGGAGGTAATTGAGCACCACCTTGCCGTTTGTCCCCACGCTCGGCCCGTCAAACAGAAAGTCCGGAAGCAAGCTTTGGAGCGGCAGCAGTTCATTGCCGAAGAAATCAAAAAACTCGAAGCGGCAGGCCTGGTCAGAGGAGTGTTACATCCCATGTGGTTGGCAAATCCAGTGGTGGTGCACAAAGCAAACGGGAAGTGGAGACTTTGTATAGACTACACTGATATCAACAAAGCTTGTCCAAAAGATCCTTTCCCATTGCCGCGCATCGATCAAATTGTGGACTCCACCTCTGGCTGTGATCTGCTCTCCTTCCTTGATGCATATTCTGGATACCATCAGATATTCATGACCAAGAAAGACGAGGACAAAATCGCATTCATTACTCCATGTGGCACGTACTGCTTCGTGCGTATGCCTTTCGGATTAAAGAGTGCCGGTTCTACGTTTGCAAGGGCAGTCCAGGTTGGTTTTGAGCCCCAGCTGCACAGGAATGTAGAAGCCTACATGGATGATATAGTGGTCAAAACCAAGGACAAATCAACCCTCGTTCAAGACTTGGAGGAGACATTTGCAAACTTGCGCAAGATTAATTTGAAGCTCAACCCCGAGAAGTGTGTGTTTGGCGTCCCGTCCGGCAAGCTTCTCGGGTTCTTTGTATCTCAGCGGGGAATTGAGGCAAATCCCGACAAGATCAAGGCAATTGAGCAGATTCAAGCACCGAAAAGCGTCAAGGATGTGCGGCGTCTTGCCGGTTGTGTTGCTGCTTTGAGTAGGTTCATTTCAAGATCTGCCGAGCGCGCCTTGCCGTTCTTCAAAGTTTTGAAAAAGGCAGGTCCAATGAAATGGACTCCGGAAGCAGAGGCCGCGCTGCAAGACTTGAAAAGATACCTCTCCTCTGCGCCAACACTAGTTGCGCCTAGACCACAAGAGCCGTTGCTGCTATACGTAGCGGCAACGAATCAAGTGGCTAGTGCTGCATTAGTGGCACAGAGGGAAATCAATGACGAGGAAGCAACCACGGCAAGCCCATCCAGCGACAAACCGGAATCTTCACCGGCAAGGTCTGACGCCGACAAGGCAGATACAGCGCAAGCAAATGAAGTTGATCAGCAAGTGGTGCCGAAGAAGAAAATGGTGCAGCGACCGGTGTATTTCGTTAGTTCCCTTCTGCCGGGGGCTAGATCGAGATACTCTGGAGTGCAGAAGTTGCTTTTCGGCCTCCTTATGGCCTCGAGGAAGCTGCGTCACTACTTCCAAGCACACGAGATCACTGTTGTCACTCGCTTCCCGCTGCAACGCATCTTGAGAAATCCAGAGGCAACCGGCAGAGTAGTGGAGTGGGCGTTGGAATTGTCAAGCTTTGCACTCAAGTTTGAAAGCACTTCAACAATCCAGAGCAGAGCCTTGGCAGAGTTCATTGCTGAATGGACACCAACGCAAGACGAAGAGATTCAAGAAACGGCTCTCCCCGGCAAGGAAACAGCAAAAGAATGGATTATGTACTTTGATGGTGCCTTTTCGCTGCAAGGCGCCGGTGCCGGAGTGCTGCTCGTCGCACCCACCGGGGAGCACCTCAAGTACGTGATCTAAATGCACTTTCCCAGGGAACAAGCCACAAACAACACTGCTGAGTACGAAGGGCTCCTTGCCGGTCTTCGGATCGCAGTGGACCTTGGAATCAAGAAATTGATCATCCGCGGTGACTCGCAGCTCGTTGTGAAGCAAGTGAATAAGGATTACCAGAGCCCATTGATGAGAGCATATGTGGAAGAAGTGAGGAAATTGGAGGAACACTTTGACGGACTGCTAACAGAGCACATCCCTCGTGCAGAAAACAGCATTGTTGATAGCCTGTCAAAGTGTGCCGCGCAAAAGCTTCCCGTGGAACCAGGAACCTTTGTGCTCCATTTGAATCAACCCACAGTTACTCCATCGACGCAGGTTAGTAAGAGAAGAAAATTGAGTACCGGCAAGTACTTTTCGGCAGAGCTCCCAGAAGCCACCAGCAAGGATGCTGCCGGGAACAACGACACGGTTGGCGATGAGCAGCGGCTTAGCGCGGAACCACAGGTTCTTGCCGCAGAAGCAAGCGCTCCCATGACCGAAGAGAAACCTTTAGTCCTTGTCGTCGAGCCACAGGCTCCGGCATGGGCACAACAAATAGTCCGTTTCCTTCAAACAGGAGAACTTCCCGATGAGCAAGAGGAAGCTGAGAAAGTAGCCCGCCAGTCAAGTATGTATCAGTTTGTGGATAGCATCCTATACAGAAAACGACCAAATGGTGTGAAATTGAAGTGTATTTGCTGGGAAGACGGACTAAAGCTGTTGGCAGAGGTACATGGAGGCATATGTGGCTCTCACATAGGATCAAGGGCACTTGCCGGCAAAGCTTTCCGGCAAGGCTTCTATTGGCCCACCGCCCTCCAGGATGCGACTGAGCTAGTAACCAAGTGTGAAGCACGCCAGTTCCATTCAAAGAATGTACATCAACCAGCTCAAGCTCTCCAAACGATCCCTCTCTCCTGGACCTTTTCGGTCTGGGGGCTCGATATCTTGGGCCCCTTCCCCCGCGCTGCCGGGGGCTTCGAGTACTTGTACGTCACCATCGACAAGTTCACGAAGTGGCCAGAAGTGGAGCCAGTGAGGAAGGTGACACCGCAATCAGCCGTCAAGTTCTTCAAAGGATTAGTTTGCCGTTTTGGGGTTCCTGACAGGATCATCACCGACAACGGCACGCAATTCAAGAGCCGCACCTTCATGCAGTACATTCAAGACCTTGGCAGCAAAATCTGTTTTGCGTCTGTCGCTCACCCGAGAAGCAACGGCCAAGCAGAAAGGATGAATGCTGAAGTGTTGTGTGGTCTCAGGACAAGAACTTTCGACAAGCTGCGCAAGTGCGGAAAGCGCTGGATTGATGAGTTGCCAGCGGTTCTTTGGTCATTCAGGACGACGCCAAATCGAGCTACCGGCCAGACACCCTTCTCCCTAATCTATGGTGCAGAGGCGGTGCTCCCCACGGAACTCAAATACGGGTCACCTCGAGTACTCGCTTATGATGAAGCAGAGCAAGAGCAACTGTGGCAAGCCGATGCATTGCTCTTTGAGGAAGATCGTCTTCGGGCGGCTGTGCGAGTTGCACGCTACCAGCAAGCCTTGCGCCGCTACCATAGCCGCAAAGTGCACGCCCGGAGCCTTGAGGAAGGCGACCTTGTTCTTCGGCGCGCCCAGTCCGCTAAAGGATCAAACAAGTTGACGCCAAAGTGGGAAGGCCCTTACCGGGTAGTACGAGTCACCAGGCCTGGCGCAGTGCGGCTGGAGACCGAAGATGGCACCCCAGTGCAAAACTCATGGAATATTGAGCATCTTCGCAAGTTCTACCCGTGAGGCGCAGTTGCCGGGACATCTCCCGGCAACCCCTTTTGTACAAGCCTTGTCGGCAAGACATGTAACCCTTCGTACAAAGCCAGGCGCAGAACCTGTGCCTAATAAAGCTAAGTGCTTCGCGACTCCTCGTACATATTCATTTATATGTCGATGCATGTGATGTTGTGATTTACACTTTAGTTTGTATGAGATGGCTAATGAACCGTCAAGGTTCCCAAAACTCTCTTTTCTCTTCTTCTTTTTCTTAAAAGGACAAGGGAATCCCTCGCGCGCACGTTTCCCGGGGGAAGTGGAGATGGGTACCATTTCCAAATGACGTTCGAGTGATCATTTCGTGCAACAAGAGAAACGACGCAAAGAAAAGCTAAGTTGGAAGACTTTAAAAAAATTCCTTGGTTACATTCGCGTTCTCCCTCGAACGATTTTGCGCTTTGTATGAGAAACCTGCACGCGAGAAGAACCTTGTCGCGGTCAGCTCACGCCCTTGTTTGCCTCGAGTCCGCTCGGCAAGCTTGGCTGCTGCGTTCTGGCCCGACGAGTTATCTTGCCGGTAGCGGCACCTCCAGCAGGCTGCTAAGGACCTGTTCCTCGAAGCGCTCGCGGCAAGTGTGCGCGCCGGCAAGCTTCCGATAAGCGTATGGAGCACATTCATGCAAAGACGAATAAGACAAGGGGAACAGCGTGCATTTGTCCAATCCCGACAACGACGAGGTATTCATTAAGAAAGTACTCGATTACATTTCTTTGGCCCTTTGCCAGGGTTTATCTCAAGTGCAATACAAGGGCAAAAGGGGCGCCTAGGCGGATCGCTCCCGGAGAGCCAGATGATGGTGCTGCCGGCGATCAATACGAGATGAAGGAGTCGGAGCCGTCGTCCTCGACCTTCACGCCTGGAGCGCCGCCGTCATCATCATCCTCAGTCTCACTGGAGGAAGCGGTGTCAGAGTCGCTCGAGCTTTCCGCGCAGCACTCCAGACGAGCGCCCGAAGCCCCGAAGAACTTCACGACGAGCGTGTCGGGCCTGTCCAGCCTGAAGTGGAGGAGATGCCCCTGCCCTAGGCAGCGAGCACGGACGAAGGACTTCCACCCTCGCGTGAAGTACAAGATGCCGTTGGCGGAAGCTTCGATGGCCACCCAGGCCGAGCCATTGCAGCAGCCGTCAACACGCAGCCACAAATCGCGCAAGTCGATGCCCTCCATCTCCCTGGTGAAAGGGCGAGGAAGCCGCAGCCGACTCCGTGGCCGGTCGCGCAGCTCCACGACGAACTCGCGCGCCGTGTCCTCCGTGTGGTCTTCTGCCAAGGGCTGGTTGGCCGGAGGCGGAGTAATGAGCGCACCGCCACGGCCACCTTGTCCCCGGGCGTCGCGTCTTCCACGGCCACGACCTGCGGTTCCCCCCCGAGCGCTGGGGCCGGCCTCCGCGGCCGTAGCAGAAGCGCCAGCACGATCCCGAAGAGAAGCCCTCTTGGCGGTGACAGATCCACGGTCCCGACCTTTCCCCCTCACCATGGTGGCCACGGAAGCGGGAGGAAGGAAGAGGGAGAAGGTGAAGATGGCAGCCGCTGGAAGGGTGGGACGAAGGAAGTGGATGAGCATCGCATCCCGCGGCCCCCTCTTTATAGGGAGGATGCGGGGGCTGGCTCTTCACCGTCCTCGGGCGGCCGCCCAATCTCCCCAATCCTGCGCTCTGCATTCATGGACGGGCGCACTACTCCGGCGACCGTCCAAGTTCGCCAATCCCGCGTTCTGCGCCCATTACCAGGCGCACCACTCCAACGACCGCCCCTCTTCACCAATCCACTGCCTTGCATATATGCAGACGCGCGTGATGGAGGGCGCAGAAAAAGGAGGAGTAAAGACAGATATGGCAGTTACTCCTCGCCACGCGTAGTCGCGCGCCGGTTCATGCCTAGCCCGACGGCAAGAGTTGCCGAAAGACGGTTGAGAACACACCCAAGTCCAGATTAGTGAAGAAGCAAAGAAGATCTCAAAGAATGAAGGCCATCATGGCAAAAATCGTAACAACAGTTTCCCGCCGCGTGTCTGTGCATTGCTTGGGCCTAGCCCAACGACGCTTCGGACGCGCGTATGGCCCAGGCCCGGGGGCTCCTGTCGGTGTATAAAACATGGGTATTTTATACCCTGACTTATGCACAGACAGTAGCAGCCTCCTTATCGGCCAAGGCCTTGCCGGGAACTGCCAAGACCAAGACTCCAAGTCCAGCCGAAGAAACTACCAGAGAGAAGCTCAAGGCTCGACACTCAACTAGTACCAAAGATGAAGACATTCCTTGCCGCAAAGCCTAAACCGGCAAGGTGAAGACCCGGCAAGCTCCATGCCGGCAAGCTTATGCCAGCCCTCCAGTGCTCCACCTCACCGCACAGGTGTTTGCCAACAGGCGAGGTGTCGACCGCGCAGGGTGGTTGGTGAGGCTTGTCGGACATGTGTCAGCACGCTGGTACAAGATTTGCCTCTGAAGACACCCGTCCAGGAGGCGTGTCAAGATAATACGAGGTAGTTGGGCAAGCGGTGCAGAAACCTTGCCGGGACTGCCTCTCCACACGACACCTAAACATTGCATTTAATGCCTTTGTCCTAAACTGGCAGAGTTAGGTATGATAGCACTGTTTGCTATCTAGTCACGCTGTAATTACTGTTTTGCCACTGTGGTAACCCCTTGAACTATAAAAGGAGGGCCAGGGCAACAGTTTAGAGGATTCGGACCCCTTTTCAAACACAAGCACCTCCCGTGTAGCTGCTCTCTCCGCGCCTTGCCGGGAGAAGCGCTCCTTGTACTGTGCTTCCACACCACTAATACACCAAAAGCAGGAGTAAGGTTTTACGCTTCTCAGCGGCCCGAACCTGGGTAAAATCCCTCGCGTTCCATTGTTCATGCTCTTTGTGCACGTCGATCTTCCCCGCCGAACCACAAGGGGCTGCATGGCCCCATAGATGGTCGTACCACGACAAGGCTGGTTGGTCCTTCAGGGATTGTGATATCTATAGGTGATATGCTTGATGTTGCCACCTCTTTTTACAAAGATCTTTTTGCCTTTGAACCTAAACCTGACATCCATTTAGATGCTGGGTTTTGGTCTGAAGGAGAAATGGTCAATGAGGATGAGAGAGAGATATTAGAGAGATCCTTTTCTGAGGAGGAAATCAAACAAGCTATTATGAGTTCCTATGCTAGTGGAGCTCCTGGCCCTGATGGTTTGTTCTTTTTGTTTTACCAAACCTTTTGGGACCTGATCAAAGATGATTTTATGTGGATGGTTAGAGATTTTGAGAGTGGTATCCTAGACATTTACAAACTTAATTTTGCTATTATTACCCTTATTCCTAAAGTTCCTCATGCCAGAGATATGAAAAACTTTAGACCTATTAGTCTGAGTAATTGTGCTGTCAAAATTTTCTCCAAAGCTATGACTACTAGGGTTTCCCCTTTATGTGACAAACTGATTTCCTCTAATCAAATTGCTTTTATCAAAGGGAGGTTTATTTTAGAAAGTGTGGTGATGGCCCATGAAGTTGTTCATGAGCTTCACAAATCTGGATCTAGTGGGTTGATTCTTAAGCTTGACTATGAGAAAGCTTATGACAGAGTGAGTTGGGACTTTTTGAAGGAGATGTTTCTTTCTAGAGGCTTTGGTGATAAATGGGTGGGTTGGATCTTTAGTACTCTACACCAGGGTACATTCCAGGTTAGGATTAACGATACTAATGGACCCCACTTTGCTGGGGGGAAAGGCTTGAAATAAGGTGACCCTCATTCACCCTTACTGTTTAATCTAGTTGCAGATGTTTTCTCTAAAATGTTATCTAAAGCTGCCAGTCATGGTTTGATTTGTGGGCTCCTTCCTCATGCCATTCCTTGGGGGGGTTGTGAGCTTACAGTATGCAGATGACACCATTTTGTTCATTAAAGACTCCATGGAATATGCTAGAAATCTGAAATGGATCCTGACCTGTTTTGAAAAACTTTCTGG
This sequence comes from Elymus sibiricus, assembly GCA_039707655.1. Taxonomy (NCBI): domain Eukaryota; kingdom Viridiplantae; phylum Streptophyta; class Magnoliopsida; order Poales; family Poaceae; genus Elymus; species Elymus sibiricus. Next base: position 80,980,921 of record CM077674.1, read on the forward strand.
TTTAAAAATTAACTTTCATAAAAGTGATCTGCATACCATACATGTTTCTGATGCCATGTCTAAAGAATTTGCCCAGGTTTTTTGCTGCCAATTTGGAGAATTCCCTTTTAAATATCTAGGGGTTCCGTGCATTTCAAAAAGCTTAGAAGGGAAGATCTCCAACCGATAATTGATAGGATTATTAATAACATTGCTGGCTGGTTGGGTAAGCACCTCTCTTATAGAGGCAAATTGATCCTTCTGACTACTTGTATTGCCAGCATCCCTACTTATCTTATGTCTATTATGAAGTTTCCTAAATGGGCTATTGATATGATCTCTTCTCAAATGTCTCACTTTTTCTGGGGCAATGTGGGAGAGGTCCATAAATAGCACTTGGCTAATTGGGGCCTTGTGTCTAGGAAAAAAATAAATTGGTGGTTTGGGGATTCCCAATCTTAGGGAGTTTAACATGGCTCTCCTTGCTTCTTGGGGTAAAAGATTTTATGACGGTAGAGATAATGATTGGAAAAAAATAATTTGTTTCAAATATGCCACCAACAAACCTAATATTTTCTATGCCAAACCTGCCTTGGGCTCTCCCTTTTGGAAGAGTTTCTCATGGGCTTTTGCTGCTGCAAAAAAAATTTATAGGTGGATTCCTGGAAATGGGGAGAACATTGCCTTTTGGCATGATATTTGGGTTGGGGAGTGCTCCCTGAAAACTGCATTCTGGGACTTGTTTGACATTTGTCAGCAGCAGGAGGCCACTCTTGCTCAAGTTTGGGATGGGGAGACCCTGCATCTTACTTTCAGAAGATGTGTGGACGAGATTACTATGTCCAGATGGTTTATCCTGCTAAACTTGGTGAAACAAACTACGCTTTCTACTAATACAGATTGTCCTGTATGGACCCTGGAAACTTCTGGCCAATACTCTGTTAAATCTTTTTATAAAATGATCAATTTTGGTGGGATTTCCTCTAAGATCAAGGATTTTATTCTGAAAATTAAAGTTCCCCCAAATATTCATGTCTTCTTATGGCTGATATTTAATAGCAAAAGTTTAACGAGAGATAACCTAGCCAAAAGAAGACATGTGGAGGATATGTCTTGTGTCTTTTGTATTGAACTTGAATCTATACAACACCTTTTCTTTGACTGCATTGTTGCTAAAGAGATCGGGTCTACTATTGCTGAAGCTTTTAATATTCCTATGCCTGTTTCTTTCACATCCTTATCTTCCTTTTGGAGCTTATGGCTTTTGCGCAATGATTTTGTCTTTCAGGGAAGAAGATGGCGAAGTATACGTTGTGTCTTGGATCTGGTGGGGGCTATGATCAGGCAATGGAGAATACTGTGTACCGAGGTCCAGGGTGCTCTTCTTCTCTGGTGCTTAAGACTTTTGGATCATCGAAGAGGGGAATTGCTTAGGATCGCCTGGAGTATCTAAATATGGGACCAGAAAGGGTGTTCTTTTGTGTGCCAGATTGAGCCTTTCTTCTATACACCTTTCTTTGGTGTAACACCCCTGAGTAATGAGCCACAGTGATCTTCAAATTAATGCTAAGCTAATTTGTTCTGCAAAGAATGATCACAGTGAAATCATATCTCATTTCAAATTCCACCACTGAATTCAATTCAAATTGCAAGTGAATTTTGAAGTTGCACAAAACTTGCTGAAAAATATTTCATAATTTAGCAAATATTCCCTAACAAATATTTGTTCAGGAAAACAACATTACCATCAAGCTAAATGTGGACTAGGGCAATTAAAACAGTGCTTAAACAGCATTTTTAATGCCTTTCCATTTATGAAAAATTCAAATGGATTCAAATGCCTTCCAAACTTTTTGTGGCAGTGCAGTATATTGCCTAGTATTTATGTGGCCAAGTTTTACATTTTTACAAAATCATTTGGCAGCTCAAATATTGCAAAACCCCTTCTGTAAAAAGAAAACCGTGAAAGAAATTGGAAAAAGGCTGGAACGCACTGTGCATGTGGGCTTAAGTCAAACAGTGATGCGGCCCAGCCCACCTCCCACTCTCTCCTCCTCCTACCGCTCTCTCTCCCCGCGTGTCGGAATCTCCTAAACGGCGCCCGCTGCGCCCTTTTTAGTTGTTTTCCCTAACGGGCGCATACCCCCCGCAGCGACTTGGGCTCGGCCCATCTACGTTCTGGTTTTATTCCGCAAAAAAGGAAAGTGTGTGGGGTGGGATTCGAACCCACGAGTTCTACATTCTACATAAGCTGCAGTAACCAACCGGCCACCCACATCAGATGTGTTCACTTACATCTTCTTCCGTCTTTTCTTTCGTTTCCTTTTTTTCATTTTTTTTCCTTTTTCCTGTTCCTTTTTCTCCATTGTTGGAACGGTTTTGTTCATGTTTCCCTTTTTCTTTTTCTTTGCTAAATGCGTGAACTTTTTTTTTATCAAAATCAGATGAACCTTTTTCAAATTCGTGAACTCTTTTTCAAAATCGATGAACTCTTTTTTCAAAATCGACGATTTTTTTTGCAAAATCGAGGATTTTTTTTTCAAAATCGATGAACTCTTTTTCAAAACCGATGAACTCTTTTCAAAACCGATGAACTCTTTTTCAAAACCGATGAACTTTTTTCAAAATCGATGAACTCTTTTCAAAATCGATGAACTCTTTTCAAAATCGACGAACTCTTTTTCAAAACCGATGAACTTTTTTCAAAATCGTGAACTTTTTTTTCAAAATCGATGAACTTTTTTCAAAATTCGTTTTTTTTTTAAAACCAATGAAATTTTCTGTAATTCATGAACTTTTTCCCAAATGTTTTCAAATAATTTAAAAATCAATGCGCTACAGTAAACGTTTACATGTGTAATAAATTGCGCGCCTAGAAATGTACTTTAAAAATTCGCCCTGGAATTGGTCAGTAGCGCGTCGTAGTCCAGGTGGTTAGCCCTACTCGTTTGCTGTTGGACGGCGCGAGTTCGATCCTCTAGGAGAGCCTGTTTTTTGGCGTAAATGAGCTCTATCCATTAAATTTTTGCTAGGCCGGCCAGTCGAATCGCCTTCGGGCGCCAGGACGAGGAACCGGCGCTGAGAGCGCCGGCTAGGAGCTCCCCCGCGTGTCGCCGCGCCTCTGGACGCGCGAGCGCGCTCCGGCGACCGGCCGACACGGCGCTGCTACAGGCCGGCCAAGGGGATAAGAACGGCCTCCTCGGCCACCTCATCCTCCCCTATCCACTTCCCCCTCCTCTCTCGTCCTCTCTCGCCCGATCCCGAGCGTGCCCGAGCGCTGCCGCCGCCGCCCGCCGTCGATCCCGCGCCCACTGACCTCGCCTCGCCTCGCCACCGTGCCCATCATCTTCGCCGTCGTCCGCTATGTCGTCCCCGGCCACGAACGCGAGCCGGGGAGCACTGCAGTGACCGTAACGTCGCCTTCTTCCTCCTCGGGTCACCGGCGTTCTTCTCCGATTCCGGCGCCGTTTGCAGCTCCTAACCCTCGCAACGGCCACCGTGTGCCACTCGGTGAGCTCCCGCTCGGATCCCCTCCTTCCCCCCTTCTTTCCACGGCCGTAGCCGTCGCATTCGCCATGGCCGTACTCATCGCCGTCGTCGAGCTCGCCGTCGTAGCCACGGCTGCCGCAGCTCCCGTCCGAGCCCGTAGTCGAGCTCCTGGAGCTCGTAGGAGCCCAACGCCGCAGCCAGCTCGCCCTACCGTGCCCTGCATCGCCGGATCCATCATCGCCCGAACTCCGGCGCCGCTCGCGAGCTCGTCGCTGTCGATTCCGACCGCCCTAGCCTGCGCCACCACCGCAGATCGACGCGGCGTCGAGCGCACGTTCGAACGCCGCAAGCCGCGCTCGATTTGGCCTCCCGTAGCGAAAACCCGATGCGGCCAGTGCGACGCCGCCGTGTTTTGGCGTCGCCGGCGACGAGTCGCCGGCCACCGCCGACGTGGCTCGGTCGGGGCCCACCCTGGGTCGTTGACCAGTGGGTCCCGTGGGCCCATTTGACTGGGTTGACCCAGTCAACGTGCTGACTGGGCAACCCCAGTCGCTGACAGGCGGGCCCCACTGGCTAAATAACTATTTTTATAATTAAAATTAATCTAATTATTAATTAGTCTCTGATAGTGGGGCCCCACCCTCTAATTAACCACTGTTTAGTTTAATTAATCTCAGTTTAGCCGAGAGTAACTAACATGTGGGTCCCAGTGGTCAGGTTTGACCTGGACCAGCTGGGTTGACCGCTGACGTCACCCTGACGCACTGCTGACGCAATAAAGCTATTTTCGAAATAAAATAATTCCAGGATTTTCAGAAAATGGTTTAAATCTTTGAAAAATCATAGAAAATAAACCGTAGCTCGGATGAAAAAGTTTTCTACATGAAAGTTGGTCAGAAAAACGAGACGAATCCGAATATGACCTCTATGTAGCTGTCACATGCCCACAACACTGCAAACATGGAACCTTCCCCTCCGGTTCATCTGTCTGACAGATGCCTAAAGCCGGGAAAATATTCCCAGATATTTTCCCGCACCGTCTCTTACGTGTAGTACTGCGATAGGTCACCACCAGCACAACATATTGCCATGCCATGCATCTGTGTTGCTTTGTTTGCCTTGTATTTATTTGTTTCTTCCCCCTCTTCTCTCCGGTAGACCCCGAGACCGACGCTGCCCCTGAGGACTGCTACTCCACCGACGACCCCTCTTTTGCCGCAGAGCTTCCAGGCAAGCAAACCCCCCTTGAGCATGCCTATATCTCCCATTCTTTCTCTCTTATGCTTGCATTAGAATTGTTACAGTTGTTGTTTCGAAAATACCTATTCTGATGCATAGCCTATTCTTGTAACTACTGTGATACCATTCCTGTTATCCTAAATATTTAGTGTAGGTTGGTTAGTGAACCATCTGTGGTCCCTCATCCTTGTCCTTGTTGCCCCGCTTTGTTACTGGTGCCCCGATCAAGGTGATCGATGGGCTGAGTCCGACACATCACCGCACACCCCTAAGTTGTACGACTCTGCAGAGCTAATATCGAGTGCCGAGGGTGATACCTCATACATCACTTCTGATGATATCTTTGTAGCCTAGCTAGTCGGTTGTGGGTTACCGAGGGTGATTCCTCTTTCACCACCTCCGATGATGCCTCTGTCGTGCAACCCTTCAAGTGTGAACCCATCGAGGGTGATTCCTCCGAGTTCACCTTGACGGATACATCGAGTGGGAATCCAACGAGGGTGATTCCTCAGATTCCTCCTTGATGTTATGGACACACGGTTACTTTGACTTTACCTTAGAAACTTGTGGAAGTCGGGTTGACCCCGAGGGGTACACGCGAGAGATGTGGAGTCGGGTTTGTAGGAGATATGCCCTAGAGGCAATAATAAATGTTATTATTTATCCCCATATTCGTAATTAAGTTTATATTCCGTGCTATAACTGCTATGGTTCTCGAGTCTACAATAACCACGAGGCTTGGAGGAAGACTCATATGCACGTGTGGAATAATAAACGGTAAAATGTATTCCTAGTCTGGCCTCTAAGACTAGCTCAAGTGTTGCATGATGGTTCTGTTTTCCTGATCATGGGCATGACTATGCCGGCAACTTTGAGGGCACAATGTTAGTAGAACACTTGTGGTTGAATCGACCCGAATTGATGTTATGCTATGAGATACATTCGTCACAAGTTAATGGTTAATAACACAGAGAAAGTTAACGTTTGCATAATTCCTTAGACCATGAGAGTATCGAGTTTCTTCATGCTTGCTTCATGAACTTTGGGGTTTGTTAAACGTCATCCGTAAATGGGTGGCTATTACGGCGGCTTACGGGTTCATGGAAAAGTATGTCAAGTAACTTGATAGCTCAAGATTGGGATTTGCTCTGCCGGCGATGGAGAGATATCTCTGGGCCCTCTCGGTGTTACGGTATCCACCATCGTCTGGCCAGACACATTGTGATTTGATCACAGGGATGCCGGAACACGGGAACGAGAAAAGAGAAAAAAACCGGTAACGAGTTAACTGGCATAGTGGACAAGTTGTTGATCCACGGGATGCCGATAAATCTCACCTCGGGTATTTGTAACATATCGCGAAGCAACAGGAATAGCACACGGCAACTGGAGGTTCACTCGAATATTTATTCGTGTGGGTATAGGGGTCAATATGGGTGTCCACGGCTCCGATGTTGATCATTGATCGGAAAGTGTTCCGGTCATGTCTATACTTCACCGAACCTATAGGGTCACACGCTTAAGGGTCATCTATCTGCTGAATTCTAGACAGGGAGTCTGAGAGAAAGTCACCGGAAAAGTTTCGGAGACAACGGAAAAGTTCCGGAGAGAGAACACCGGAATAGTTTCGGTAAAACTGAAAAGTTGTTTCAGGGTATACCATTAGGTCAAATTGGTTTCGGCACACGCCTGGAAATTCTCGGAGGGTGCCAGAATTGTTCTGGAAACTTCTGGGATTTTTCTGGAGAAAAAACCCGGAAATGTTCCGGAGCTGCCGGAACCGCTTTGGTAGCTTTTCGCAGATGAAAATCACTAATATGGAAATGTTTCGGAACACGTCCAAAATTATTTTAGTGGGTACTGGAAATGTTCTAAGACCTACAAAAATATTTTCGGATTTAACGGTCGCGGAAAATGTTTCGTGAATAGTGGGAACACTATTATGAATAGTGGAAACACTATTGGGAGAAAATACCTCATGAATAGTGAAAACACTATTATGAATAGTGGAAACACTATTATGAATAGTGTGAAAATATCTGAGGGCATTTTGGGAGCCACCCTACCCCTTGGGTTTTCCTATAAATAGAGGTGGAGAGGCACTCTCCACACTCACTCTTTCTCACATACACATGCCATTGCAATGATCTGGCTTCTTCTCTCCCTCCCCGCGAAATAGTTTCGTAGAGCCGCAAGGCTGTCTGGGTTCCGGTGGGAACTAGTTCTGGACGGCGAAGCCCTGCCAGATAGATGACACCGTATGTGTGCAACCCCGTAGATAGGTCATAGGTTCGATCTTTTTGCCCGAGGGGCTGTTCGAGAGTGCCTCCCGAAGGGCTGTCCGAGTGACCGTCCGAGTTTCGAGTGTCCTCCCGAAGGGCTGTCCGAGTGACCGTCCGAGTTTCGAGCGTCCTCCCGAAGGGCTGTCCGTGACACCGTCCGAGGGACTGTCCGACTGCCTCCCGGAGGGCTGTCCGAGGGGTAGACGAGGGAGAACATCCTCGCGGTTGGGAGGTTGTAAAATCCTAGCTGCGGGGATCTGCACCGCCGATCGTCATCGACTCTACTTCCGCTGCGCTACGAGTCGGTAACGAAAAGATCAAACCTTGTATGCAGTCTCCATAGTGGTCCTGGGCGTGCTCGCTGTACCGAAATTTTTTGTTTTCTGTCGCGTTCCCCTACAGGGTTGACCGTGAGGGTACCCGCGAGATAATTACGTGGAACGGCCGGGCATTCCTGGCCCTTGCCGTAAGTCCACGAGACGGGGCGACGGGACCACAGATCGTGGATCGCTGCTCGTTTCCGCGAGCTCCCAACACACTAATGGGTTAGGATATGTGATCTGAGTAGGCCTTTGGCCTTTTCGTACTAACCACCACGCGGGAATAGTATGGGCACTCGGCGTCGTATGTATCAGCCGAAGCTCTCCAGATGTCAGCAGTTGAGCGGCGCGCGCCGGGTTGGACTGGGAAAGCCTGCACTTGTATTAAGGGGTCTAGGTCTGCTCACCGGCCGCGTTCGCAACGCGCAGGAGTGCAAAGGGCGATGGGCCCAAGACCCCTGAGCGCTTAGGATGTAGACCGGCGTGATGGCCTCTCTGTTGAGCCTAGGTAGGGCTACGACGTGTTGATCAGCCGAGGCCGGGCATGGACCGAGTAAGTGTGTCCGGCCAGAGTTTAATCGAGCGTGTTGGGTAAGTTGGTGCACCCCTGCAGGGAAGTATATCTATTCGAATAGCCGTGTCCACGGTAACATGACGCTCGGAAAGTATCCCGGTCTACTACAACTAGAACTGGTTACTGGTGATGTTAAGTAATATGTTAGCTCCGGAATTGCTTTCTCGCAGGGAGTCGAGAAAGGATCTCTGGGCATGGCTACTGTTATACTTGTTGCTACTACTGTATTTATGTACTAATCTACACTCTTCTAATGCTGCAAGACACTGAAGATGCTAGTCTTCGATAGGCTAGGTCTTCCTTCTATTTTGGCATTTCTGCAGTCTAGTCCACTGATACAGCCCTTTCACTTGATACCGATGCATAAATAGAATAGATCTGATGTAAGTCTTGCGAGTACTTTGGATGAGTACTCACGGTTGCTTTGCTTCCCCTTTTTCCCCATACCCGATTGCTGCGACCAGATGACGGAGCCTCGGAGCCAGCTGCCCCAGTCGACGACTACTACTACCCCCTCGGTGGAGCTTACTACTACGTGGAGACCGACGACCAGGAGTAGATAGGAGGCTCCCAGGCAGGAGGCCTGCGCCTTTTCGATCAGATGTCGTTGTTTTGCTCAGCCTTCTTAAGGCAGGCTTGTTTAACCTTTGTGTCTGTACTCAGACACTGTTGTTGCTTTCGCTGACGCTTGTATGCGCGAGCTTATGTATTCGAGCCCTCGAGGCCCCTGACTTGTAATATAAAGCTTGTATGACTTTTATTTGTGTTTAGAGTTGCGTTGTGATATCTTCCCGTGAGTCCTTAGGCTTGATCGTGTGCATTTGCGTGTATGATTAGTGCACGATTAAGTCGGGGGCGTCACATTTGGTTCCCTCACTTGTCAGTAACTCTTTTTAAGAGAAAAATGTAATAGGGTAGTTTATGTGAACCCTTGTATGGTCGATCTGTGGCAGCTACTTTGGTTGTCGCCGAGCGCTGCTTAATAGTCTGGTTGCTTGTGGTTTGCCTTGGCTTTAATAAAAGTTGGGGCGGGGGGAAACCCCTTTCATTTAAAAAAAAAATCAGCGACAACTAATATGGAACAAAGGGAGTAATATATATGTAAACAATATTTTAGTTGGCGTGGTTTGATTATTCCTTTGTTATTGCAATTTCAACCGTTAGTTTAATCACCATCTTTCGTTATAAGTTACACTACTATGTTGCTTCGGATCAAGAAACAATTTTTTAGGACGATCAAGAAACATTTTGCAGGCACAAGCAACGAAACCATACAAGTGGCAAATGACCAATTCATCAGTTCCTCATGGATTCAATACTCTAATTTGTGAATAGATATAACTAACCATGTGCACTTGTAGGACACAGGGAGGCTAAGCGCTTTGTTTTGAGTTCTGTTTGGTCACACTGTTCGGAAGTGTTTGAGGGTTCTTTAGGCAATAATCAAAGATGGTCATCTTTATGGATGATGGGTCAACAATCTTGAATTCTAGCATGTATATCTCCTTCGCGCCATGCCATTTTGGTAAAATTTGCCACCCTATCCATTGACATACCAACTACAACTAGTGCTGGTCCGCAGCCTAATGTTCTTGAGAGTGGTTTTTCTACACCCACCCTCGGTGCACCCACGGTGTACCCACGCAAAAAAACATATCAAAAAATTTCAAAAAAATCTGAAACTTTGTAGGAATGATTATCAACAAATGTCAGAGAGGCTTGCAAATTTTGGTGGTCAAATGACATCCGAGGAGCTCTATGCAAAAAAGACAAAATTACTCAAAACGTACATGCACTGTTTGACCAAAATTTGTAATTTTGTCTTTTTTGTACACTTCTCCTCAGATGTCATTTGACCACCAAACTTGGCAAGCCTCTCTAACATTTGTTGATGTTCATTTTCACAAAGTTTCAGATTTTTTCAAAATGTTTTGGTATGTTTTTTTGCGTGGGTTCACCGTGGGTGCACCGAGATGGGGTTCAGCCACTACTTTCCCATTAGGCTGGCGATCACTTCGCCAGGGTACAAAAACCGACGGAAATGGCAAGCTTCCCAAGTGTTAAGACTATATTTACTCAATCACCATTGTTCTGGCTACAAGTCGTGAAACAATGAACAGAGTAGTCCTTTTTTTTTTTGAGGGGGTGAACAGAGTAGGCAAGCCAGGTTCTTGGCGGAAGCCGCCTTTCCATTCCAAGCAACCTCTCGTATTTGTAGTGGCAGCCCTATCTCTTGAGCAGGCCGAGGCCAAGATTTGTGGCCCACTGTTCAACCCAAGTGCGGAAGTAGTGTGGGCCGCTGACACCAAGCTTGATGTTTTTTAATCTTTGCAAAACAAGACAAACTCCCTCAGCTAGTGGAGGGGTTAGCATCAATGCCCGTGGAGAGTGAGTTGCAGTTGGATCGAGCTGTCATCGATGGAGAACGAGTACATGACAATGCACCACAGTCAAAAAATGAAAGTAGAATCTGCAGGGAAGGAGCCCACGCTACCGGAGATGGAACATCGTCGAAGCAGTGGTCGGTACTACAAGCGCTCGTTGGAGGCAAAACGGTCGAGCTTTATGGTGTGAAGTGGCAATGGGGAAATGAAATAATGTTGCGCGGTAATCCTATTTGCTGCTTAAGCTCTCAAATGGTGTGTTAGCGGTGGACTGTGTACACACTGGAGAATAACAGGCCGGCCCATGTAGAGAGTGCCTTGTAGGTGGGTTTTTTCAACTTTGGGAAACTTCTAGTTTCATCGCTTTTTGGCTTGGGCTTTGTTTGTTTTTTCTCTCTGTGTTTTTTGCCGGTTTTTATTCCTTTTCCCCTTTTCTTTATTTTTTTTCATTTATAATTGGTATTTTTTCTTCTTTTCACTATCTAAAAATAATATGTTAACATTTTTTTCCAAATTCACATATTTTTCTAAATTAGTGAACATTTTTAAAATCAACACAGAATTTTCAATAATTGTTGAATGGTTTTTTAATCCATAATCATTTTTTATTATTTTGCGAATATTTTTTCATGAACATTTATTAAATCAACCGTCTTAGATGACCCCAGGTATCATCTTTGCCTTGATCTCTCCTTTGTTTTGATCATCAACTTACACTTTCTTATTCCACTATTGTGATATCTTTGTCCTGGACAAAGATCAAGAGCTCGTGGCCTGGTGCAGGTGAAAGAATAACTTATGGGCTGCAGTCAAAGGAGTGAAAATATTGTTACATTCATAAATGTTTTTATGAAATTATTGACCATTTTAAAGCTCATGAACATTTTTTAGATCCATAAACATTTTTCTAATTCGTGAACATTTTTCAAACTCGCGGACATTTTTTCACATTTGTGAACATTTTTTGTAAATCCATGATTCTTTTATATTCCTGTGAATATTTTTCAAACTTATGAACTTTTTAAAATTGAGAAGAATAACATAGCCAGTTGTTTGAACTAGCAGTTTTTTTCCACACGAGCTCGCAAACATTAGCAAGCACTCCTACTTAACAGAGAGTAGTGTAGCGAGCGAGTGAGTGAGCGACCAAGACAGGCGTCCTTTCAAGCGAGAAAACAAAACACACGCGAGCATGCGAATGAGTGTAGCGACCGACGGAGACTAGCGGACGTGCGAGCGACTGGGTCGTGACCCGCGAGCGCTATGAGCACCCCGATTTTCGTTTTTTGTTTTGTTTTCCCACTGTTTGTACTACAGTTCTGCTCGGGGTTTCCTGTTTTAATTTCTTTTGTTCTTTTTCATTTTTCTCTTCAGGTTTCTTAGGTTTTGTTTGTTTTTTCTTTGGTTTTTACTGGTTTTTTATTTTCTTTTCCTTATTTTTTGTTCAACATATATTAAACTTTTCCATACAAATTATACTTTTTTGTATACAAATGAAACATTTTTTATATGCGTTTCATATATCTCAAATACATGATTAGTATATTTTATAATAATCCTATAGTTTTTCATGCCTTTTTTCGTACATATTGTAATTTTTCATATACATCTAATCATTTTCTTAAACAAGTTTAACATTTTTAAATACATGATTAATAGTTTTTGAATAATTATTTTGAAATTTTTTCGAATACATGTTGAAACATGTTTCATAAGCGTTGTACATTTTTCGTATGCATTTTTGCAAAAACATATGTTTTCATGTCTACTTTTTTTCATACATATTGTACATTTTTTGTATATATCTAAAACCTTTCCAATATATGGTTAACATTTTTAAATACACGACTTCACAATTTTCTTGTTTTAAACATTCTTTCGAATAGGTAGTACACATTTTTTTCAAATTCACATTCAATTTTTTTTTTGCATGATACGAAACATTTTTTGAAACTATGCGAACACTTTTTCACATTGTAGAAGCAATTTCTTAAAAATATCATAAACATTTGGTTTGTAATGTGTGAACATTTTTCTAAATGTAGTGTACATTTTATTAATAGTACAATTTTTTTCCTTTTTGAATTACACAAAGAGTTTTTTAGATCATATAACATTTTTCTAAATGTCCATGCACATTTTTAAAATGTTCGTCCTTTTATTTGGATGTTAGACACATTTTCTAAAAGTCGCGTGGACATTTTACACTACATTTACATTTCTTTTCCACTGCATTTACTATATTTTTGTGCATGATATATATGTATTTTGTTTTTTGAAAAATATATTAAAAAACAAGCATGAGAAGACCATGTCGTAACTGGGCTTGGCCACTAGGCTAGCTGCGGGGGACGCTCACATACACCTCGCTTGCGAACTAACCTGTGGTTGGATGGTTAGGAGGACAGTGGTATTCCCATTCCAGCAGGGTTCAAATCCTGGTGCTCGCATTTATCCTGGATTTATTTCAGGATTTCTGGCAATGCGCGTTCAGTGGGAGGAGACGTTCCCGTCGACTACGAGGCGTCTACGGTGACTTTGTAAAATCTCCAGATGACATGCCGGCTCAGTCTCTCGGAGGTGCTCATAGGGGTAGGGTGTGCATGTGTGCGTTCATAAAGGTGAGCGTATGCACGTTTATATGAGCGCTTGCGTCTGTACTGTGTTAAAAAAAACGTACAGCTCACTTCGGGCGGCACATAGCCGGCTATTTGTATTTTGTACTCCCTCCGTCCGGAATTAATTGTCTCAGAAACGGATGTATCTAGACGTATTTTAAGTTCTAGATGCATCAATTTCTTTCCATTAATTCGGGACGGAGGGAGTACACAGGGCGTTGGACAGGGAGCAAACGCAGACGCTGGCGCATGCTATTAGGCCGGCTCACTTACTAGGTTGTTTTTTTTTCAGGCATGAAATTAGTTTTTAATTTCTTGAAAAAACTAGACTGGTTTGAAGTCGGTTTTACCTAAATATCGCTACTCTAGCATTTCTTTTAAAATCGTGATTTCTAAAAATGTTCATAAATTCAAAAAGTTTGCAAAATTCAAATATGCTCGTGGATTGAAAAAATTGATCCAAATGTTCACGAACTCAATAATTGTTCACAAAGTTCAAAAAAAAAGGTTCATCGATTTAAAAATTGTTTGTGAAATTAAAAAATTGATCCCTAAATTGGAAGACATATTCATGAATTAAAAAAATAATGAATTTCAAAAAAATGTAATGAATTCAAAAAATATTCACCAATTAAGAAAAATGTTCCCATATTCAAAAAGTGTTCACGGATTCTAAAATGTTCGTGAATTTTAAATTTTCTTATGAATTCAGAAATTTTCACGAATTTTTTAAAAACAATTCTAATATTAAACAATTAATTTTAAAAAAAATCGAATTTTGGAATAAAAAATCAAAACAGAAAAAATTAAAGGAAAAGAAGAAAAAAAATCTAAATCTAAAAAGAAAAGAAAGAACAAAAATGGAAAAAAGCAGAAAAAATCAGAAAGGAAAAACATAGGTTAAAATGGTGGGGGTAGAGTAGGGGGTGCGATACCTCGTTATTCCTTGACCTATGCGCTAAATAGGATCGCCATTGGCTACCTCGCGAACTGAGGTTCTTGTGGTGGAACCAGCCTATCAGAGTTCAAGTCCTAGACTTGGCACCGGTGCTCGTATTTTTTCTAAATTTATTCTAGTCTTTCAGGCGATGTTCATTCAACGGGAGAAGACGTTCCTGTCGACTATGAAGGCGTCCTTAGTGAGTTCATCAATCTTAAGATATTGTTTCGGCTCAGTATCTCAGAGTTGCTCATAGGGCATGGTGTGTGCGTGTGCGTTTATAGAGGTGAGTGTATGTGTGTGTATATGGGCATCTGCGTTTGTCCCGTGTTTCCTTTTTTTTAAGAAAAACCTTTCATTGCGACAAATTGACGGGATAACTCCATTCGCTCTCCAGCTGATTTTCATGCATGTGCAATTTATTTGGTTTAACACTAGATGCAGATTGTGGTGTCTCATCGTGGACGACGTGCTCCGTGGCGTGCTGGATTTTATGGTCGTATTTTTAGGATGCTTTCGGTGATACTTTACTTCTTTCTTCATATTTTACCATTTACCGTACTGTCGTCCTTGCGAGATGGTTCTCCAGCCAGCGTCTGTGCACAAAGGAGAATGTAGGAACGAAGTATGTCTACCAGAGGGGGGGGTGAATGGGAGTTTTAAATTTTCTTCGGAGATATCAAAACTCTCGGAACCCAGCAGCGGAATGAATGAAAACAGCTTACAGTGAGCGAATACAAACTACCGAATGTAAACTAAAAACATGCATCGAGGTAAATCACATAATTGAAACATGTCACATGGCATAGTTCGAATGTAAAGGAGAGTAGCAGAGGTGACCAGTGATGCTCGATGGCGACAAGGTATTTGGTAGACCAGTTCGCCCTTCTGCAAAAGGACTACGTCTGGTTGGAGGGGTTGTGATTTAACACACAAGATAAACTATCTTCGCCCTATTCTCCTCGACAATTGGTTAGTCAACCAATGCCGAGTACTCGTGGTAGATGCTTGAGGCGATCTCCGAACCTTTACAGACTTCTTCTTCGAGAACCACAATTACTCTTGGTCTCTGAAGAAATTGACACCTAACCGTCTAGAGAGTTTGCAGCTCTCAAGAGTAATAGGCGGAGCGTGCTGGACTTAGATTCGAGTGATGCTGAACCACTATCTAATTTTTCGGCTCTAGGGTTTTCTCTCGGTGGATTTTAAACTCAAATCTCTCGGAGAGGGGGTTGCTCAACAATCTTCTCTGAATCAAACGGAGCAGCCACCGGACAACGCCGGTGCGGGGTGGCTATTTATAGCCGCAGCCTTCCCTGATGGGAAATGACCATTTTGGACATGTGGTCCAGCCAATGGCCAACCGACACGTTCACAACGGTCAGATTTTAAGAGCAACGGTAACATTACTTGAGGAGCAAGTAATGCTAACTCCTCGGTCAGAGACAAATCTCTCGCAGCGAAGAAAATCACAGTCTCTTGCTGGCGAGTATTTGCTCGAAACACAAAGAGATTTCTCTCGCAACTTTCATAGGATTTGGGTTTAGCATTAGCGAATCAAATCTTCGAACGCTACACCCCTCTTAATAGTACGGTGGTCCTATGACTCAAGAAAAAGAAAAGAACCGACGAAATGAATGCTACGTCTTCACTTCGTCTTCAATCTCCTCGTCTGCAGTCATTTTCTTCAGACGGACACCGAACGAATTGCTTTGCATCAACAATTTTTGAGGGGTCACTCTTGTCGTCATAATCTTCGGTGATAACCTTCACTGCCACGCAGGGGATATTCTTCGGAGTTTGAATCCAAACTCCTCTTGACTCCAGGGACCTGTTACTCTGTGTGCACTAGCAAACACATCAGTCCCTCACTGTTTTGTCAACAATCTCCAAAACATAAGGAGGCAAATTATTGCACCAACAATCTCCCCCTTTTTGGACGATTGATGACAAAACAAATAATCATCGAAGTGAAGATAGATAAGTAAAAAGCAATTCCAACAAGAGTGAGTAAGTGTTACTTTGCTCGAAGATGAAATAGACTCCCCCTAAATGTATGCAGGGAAGAAAGATATGAGATAAATTCTTCTGCAAGAATTGAAGTATATGGAGGAAATTTCAATCATTCGAGACATTGATTCGCACTGATGAGATATAATTCATCGAGATCATAGTGCAATCAATTATAACTTCTGATAATAATTCCACCTGCAAGACAAATGCTTCGAGAGAAATAGAGCAGCAGCAGGGGTAATAAGCATTACAGCACAAAAGTTAACGAGTTTTACAACATAGTATGGATAAACTTAAACCAGAAGTTGACGAAACCAAAATCAAACGAAACACCAAAAGCAAATCTATCGAGTCTCGATGTAATTCTCCCCCTTTTTGTCAACAAGTGTCAAAAAGGTGACAAATAACATGAGTGAAGAAACGCAGAGCTTGGCTCAATCGGTGGCATCTCTAGACGAGCTGTCCGAGGTGAGTTCCTCTTCAGAAGTGACGGGATTGACTTCGTCTTCAGCAGCAACAGATTTTTCTTCAGGAATAATAGGTTGGGGCTGAGCAGACGAGGGAATAGCTGGAGTGGCCACAGGAGGAACACGGGAATGCATAGAGCTCTTGGAGATTGACATTCAGGAGTTGTTTCTCGGTGAAGAACTTGCGAAGCAATTTTCAGAGTCTCTTCTTGTTTTCATCAGCTATCAGATGCATTATCCTTGTGCGATTGTTGAGAGCATTCAGCTCAGAGGCGAGATGTTCTTTCTCGCGACGATCCTCAGCTATATGTTGCAGTAGCAGTTGTTGTGTACGCAAACTAACTTCGAGTTGCGATGGAGGTTGAGGCGAAATCTTTCGGTCGCGCTGAGGCAGACGAGGCCCATCAAATTGCTTGTGATAGTCATGGGAGCTTGATGCGGGCGATTTGCCTGAAGAGATATCATCCATGACTTTCAAAGTATCGCGAACAGGAGGAATAAAGCTCTTATGGCTTTCCTTCGCAAGGTACACTGTGCGCATTGCATGATCAACAACTTTCTGGATCCATGGCACAAACACTTTGATGCACAAGGGATATTGAGCAGAATCCTTCAGAATGTGTAGGAACATGTCTTCCACATCGAAAATGTATCGCTCAGAGATTGCATATATAGCATTGCGAAGAACATCTGAGATAGACTTGTCTGGATTCATACCAGCCAGAGGGCAAATGGTGTAGGAGAGCATGTGGAATAGCGTCTGATTGTCGAAGGTTAAATGCTCAGGACGTGGAGGACCAGTGTAGTCACGAATCTTTTCTTGATCCATTGTGCATCGAAAAATTTCATCTGATATAACATCAATGTTATGAACCCGAATTTCAGTGTCACCGTGCTCAAAGCGAGGGAAATGGAAGTGCGAGACAAAATCCGTTGAAGTGCATTTGATGCGTTTCCCTTCGATCATCCATTCCATAACCCATTTGGAGCTATCAGATTCATCGCCAGAGATATATAGTGTAGCATAGAATTGAAGAATAATCTCTCTGTTCCAAGGGTGCTCGAACTCAAAGACCTTGGTGAGGCAGAAATCATCCAGATCCTGAAGCAATTGATTGAAACAGCCAATGTTGCGCATAGCAGGGATGTCCAGATATTCGTGAGGAAATATCTTTCTGCTCTCATAGAGGACCCGAGAGTAATAGATGGCCTGTTCCTTGGTCCATAAATGAGGCGATTCTGAAGTGTGCGGCCCATCATACAGACTGGCTTGAAAGAATTTGGGATGCGCATTCCGATTGAAAAGAGGACCTTTTGTGCCTGCGCCTGACGAGAACAAAGGCAGTTCTTCACGAGGGTATGGATATTTGAGTTCTTCTTCAGGAGAAAGATATTCATCACCATAGACAACCGAGTCCGTGCGGCGAGCAGAGACAGATTTCCGTTCGGAGGGACCAACATCTGGCATTCGTGTAGCTGTGTCGATGGATAACTTGAGTGGAGACGGAGCAGGTGTTGCAACTGTGGGAGGTGCTGAGGTAGAAGGCAGCAGAGCAGGTTCAATCACCGTAGGCACCGAGGCCGAGTCATTCACTGAAGGTTGTTGTTCAACTGGAATCTGTTGTTGCTCGACTATGGGAGAAGCCGAGACGTTTGGAGCTTCATGAGCCGGAGAAGCTTGGGGCTCGGAGCGAGGGATTTCACCTTCCTCAGAGACAAAGTGTTGCGAGGGAACATCAGCTCAAGCAGGAGAGGCCACAGGCACTGATTCAGTTGGCCTTGGCGAGGGAGGAGCATCCGAGTCTTTGACTGGAGGGTTCGAAGGAATAGCTGGCTCAGGAGATTTTTCTTGCGGAGCAGGAGACTGGGCAACTATGGGAACAGGTGATGGTTCTTTCGGAGCAGGAGGTACATTTTTCGTCGCACTTCTTTTTCGTTGCTTTTTCTTTTGCTGAGCAACTTGATCAATATGGCCCTTGACCAGATCATTGTATCCAGTGACTTTGGCTTGATGTTCATCGCAGATCTTCTGAACAATTTCATCTAGATCCGTGTGAAAGCGTAACCTGCGGTGGCGAAGGAGAGTCATGGCACGATTGATATCCTTGTAGGAGTCTTCGAGCGCTTTGATGACAAATTTTGACGAGGCAGTTTTCATGCATTCATCAATGTCCATTAGCTCGGCAGAGAGAGAGTTGATCTCAACTGCATCTTCTCTCAGTTCTTGAACTACTGAAGTGGCTTGAGTAATAACTTCGGCAGGAATAGGTAGGGATGCCACTTCTCCATCGAAAGGATTGTCCACAAATTTATCGAGCTGTTCCATGATAAATATGTGATCATAGTAATGAGGAGCATCAGACTTGACAGAGGGAGCAGTCTGGACAGGAACTTGCTCGGAAGGAGGCTTTGAAGCCAAAGGCTGAGTCAAGGTAGGCGCAAATTTAGCAACCTTCTCCTTCGGAGCAGTAGCCTGCGGAGCAACTTTCTCGGTAGGCGCCTTGATTTTCTTCAAGTCAGGTTTGGGAATATTTTCGCCTGGCTTGGCAGAACTCACAGGAGCGTCAACTACCAAATCCTTCAAATTGATAGCATCAGGATGAGGAGTTGTGTTCACATGCTGCTTCATCGTGACAGTGGTAGCAGGGGTCTTTCTAGCTGGGATCTTCTTCGGTGGTGCTTCTGGAACCAAGTTAACCCGAAGATCAGGCAGCACAGTCGATATGGTAATGTTTACTTCCTCGCTGAGAGTAGCAGCAACTTCTTCCTTGGTGAGCGGAGGATCATCATCATCAGCCGAAGAATCATTCATTCGAAAATCATTAGTAGGTTCAGCCTTTTTCCTCTTTGGTGCGTTCTTTCTCTTCGCAACAGCGCTGGGATCATGCTTGCGCTTAGAACGACTTTCAGATTTTCCTTCGGCCTTTTTCTTCTCCACATCATCTTTGAGAAAGCGAAGGTTTTCCTGTTCACGAGCCTTTTGCTTTTCGGCCCTCTGGGCTCGCTTGATGGCATTTCGCTGACGCTTAGCAAGCTCATCGGGATATGATGCAGGTGTGCGAAGGGATGACTCATGAGCATTTGACGGAGGAGGTGGTCTCTCTTGGGGTCCATTTGCCTTGATGAGAGAAATTTCACGGCAGTCACCCCACGGTGGATGAAATGCAAAGTTCTGAGCAAACCGAGGATGAACAAATTCATAGTTGAACCACTTGCGCACCCAGTGGCGGCGAATCCATTGTTGACGAGTATCCCTCTGATGTTTGGTTTCTCCTGGAACAGTGTCATACCGATCATGAGAGATGTATTCGGCGGTGTTGGTGTATGCCTGTCTGCCACCCCTCTTCTTCTTCGGAGCAGTCTCTTCTTGCTCGTCGGCATTTTGATCGGTCCTTTTTCTCTTGCTGGTTGATGGGCCTACCGTTGGGCCCTTAGCATTTGGAGCTTTGGATTCATCAGCAGTGCCCAGAATAACATCATCTCTGTCAGCCCGACTTACTGGTTTAGCTGAATCCTCAACTGACTGCATTTTCCTGTGAACATAGATAGATGCGAGGGAAAATGGGGACAGGGTTACGAATGCACACAGCGAAGATTTTGAAAAAGAAATTGTTTTTAATGAAGAAATAGATGCAGACTTTGAGAAATGTTTCGGGCGAAAGAAATGTGTAGAACGAACTAGTAGGTTCGAAGAAAATACTAGTAAACGTGCTAAGCATTCCATTCGTACGAGACATAACACAAACCCTAGATCTGAAATTTTTCGGATGCGAGGGACAACTACAAACCGCATCCGCACAAGTTACCTATCAGTAAGGATCTGAGAAATACAGTAAAAATAGGCAATTTCTACCACGGACGAACTCGAACAGGAAGAATGGAAGAACGAGTGCGCACTACACATACCCTAACTTGGTGATGTGCAGCGACTACGGCGGCGCGGAGAGGAAGATGATCCGCGGCGGCGAGGAATGACTCCGGCGACCTCTTTCCGGCAGCGAAGCGGCGAAGATGGTCGACGTCGTCGAGCTCGAGGAGGAGCAGTGCGGTAGGGCTTCGAAAGGTGGCGATGGGGAAGATGCGAAGTGAAACGAGGAGGGTGGCGGCACAGCATTTATATGCGAGGAGGAAATAGCCGCACCCTAGTGAATCTGATCGGACGGCCAGAGTCAAGGTACTATTGCGATTCAACGGATCTGATAAGCTGGCAGTTGATGAAGAGCACGTGGCAACCGTCACCAAAGAACATGGTCCAGACTTGGGCGGGAAACCCCAAATTTTGGATGGCTTTCGCCAAAACTGAATAAGTTCGGACCGAAACTTTAACGTGGTCAAGGACACCAGATAAAGTTTCGTTCCCAGATCAATTTTGTGCATTCATAACGGAGCAGCATAGACTGGAAGAGATAGAATAGAGGGAAAACAGGGTCCTAGATATTTCACTCAGACGAATAAACACAAACACCCGAGAGAGAAGCTATGAGTGAAATACATTCAGACAACACAAAAATTTCAAGCGCAACTCAACGAATAGAAATTGTGGTGGCGTTACCCACCGTATAAGAACTGTATGACCCCGAGCATCGCACAATTATCGTGGCACCCGGTTAGTCTAGTTCTTCGTTAATGTATTCACTCTCAGAAAGAAAATTTCACTTTGTCGAAATTTTCAAATTCTTCGAGTGTTATGCACCCATTCCTTGTAAGATGTGGAAGTGATGGTACGGGTGCCGAGTCCAGCTTACTGCACGTTTGCGGAATCTAGGATATATTGCTCACACCGTAACGCACAGAATCTTTTCCCATCGAGAGGCTTGGTGAAGATATCAGCCAGATTCTCTTCGGTATTGACGTGACTGATAACAATATCCTCTCGAGCAACATGATCGCGTAGGGAATGGTGTCTGATCTCAATATGCTTGGTGCGAGAGTGTTGCACTGGATTGTGTGCAATTTTGATCGCACTCTCATTGTCGCACAAAAGAGGAATTTTCTTGACCTTGATGCCATAATCCTTCAGAGTCTGCTTCATCCATAATAACTGAGTGCAACAAGCGCCAGCAGCAATATATTCGGCCTCAGCCGTAGAGAGGGAGACACAGGCCCAGTTCTTTTGCAAGATTCTCCCAAAATCTGACCCCTCCCCAGCTTCTCTCAGAATCTTTGACCCCGATTTGTTTTACAATCCTAACTAATTAGATCCTAACTAGATAAGATTGTAAAATAAATGGGGCTCAAAGATTCTGGGAGAAGCTGGGGAGGGGTCAGATTTTGGGAGAATCTTGCAAAAGAACTGGGCCACAATTCTGCTTCCTTGACGACCAACATACCAATGATCTACCGAGGAAGTGACACATCCCCGAAGTAGATTTCCTGTCAACTCGGTCACCTGCATAATCTGAGTCTGAATATCCAACGAGGTCAAACTGTGCTCCCTTAGGATACCATAAACCTAAGGTGGGGGTGTGAGCCAAATATCAAAGAATACGCTTGACCGCTTGGTGATGCGATTCTTTCGGTGCAGCTTGAAAACGAGCACACATACAAACACTCAACATAATGTCAGGTCTGGATGCACATAGGTAAAGCAAAGAACCAATCATCGAACGATAAGCTTTCTGATCGTAATCTTTACCGTACACGTCTGCGTCCAGCTGGCCATTTGTTGGCATGGGAGTTTTGTAACCCTTCTGTTTGCAATCTTGCATTTTGAACTTCTTAAGACAGTCTCTCAGATATTTTTCCTGAGATATGAAAATTCCATTGTCCTGTTGACGAATTTGTAGCCCGAGAAAGAACTTGAGATCACCCATCATAGACATTTGATACTTCTCGGACATCATTCGCCCGAATTCCATACTGCAAGCATTGTTAGTACAGCCAAAAATAATATCATCCACATAAATTTGACATACGAATAGATCGCCATCAATAGCACGAGTGAAAAGAGTGGAATCAGTGGATCCTGGCTTGAACCCTTTGTCGAGCAGAAACCTCTTCAGAGTGTCATACCAAGCTCGAGGAGCTTGCTTCAGCCCATACAAAGCCTTTTTCAACCTGAAAACTTTGTTAGGAAACTGAGGGTTTTCAAAGCCAGGTGGCTGCCTAACATATACTTCCTCATCAATTTCACCATTAAAAAAAGCACTTTTCACATCCATTTGATAAAGCAGAATATCATTGTAATTTGCATAAGCGAGAAGAATACGAATTGCCTCAAGGCGAGCAACAGGAGCATATGTTTCACCGAAATCAATACCTTCTACCTGTGTATACCCTTGAGCGACAAGACGTGCTTTGTTTCTCACAACAATGCCATTTTCATCTTGCTTGTTTCGGAAAATCCATTTTGTGCCAATGATATTGTGCTTCTTAGGATTCGGTTTGTCAACCAATTCCCACACATCATTCAATTCGAATTGCACCAACTCTTCTTGCATAGCATTCATCCAATCGGTATCATTCATAGCATCTTCATACTTGGTAGGTTCTGTCAATGAGACAAAGGAGAAACTGCCACAGTAGTTAGCCAAGCGTGTGCGAGAGCGAGTTGTGGGTCGGTAACCTGGATTTTCGAGATCTTCGAGGATTAATGCCGGGTCAACTCGATTTGCCACTCGTGGTAAAGGATTTCCCTCTTGACGATCATTTTCATTTTCCTCAGTATCAGCATCAGGGTTGGCATTAGTATCGCCATTTTCATCTTGATTGCCATTTTGATCGGCATTTGCATTTGGGTTGCCATTTGTGTTCGGTGCGGCATTTTCTTTGGCAGTAGATTGGCGTGTTCTTCGAGCCATGGGGGCATCATCATCGGAAGAGTCAAGTGTATTTCCTTCGACTGGCCTGACGTCCCCAATGGCCATTTGCCGAATAGCATCCGAGATCGGAGGTTCATCTATCACATTAGGCAGGTGCTCCTTTTGAGAGCCGTTAGATTCATCAAACCGCACATTTACCATTTCCATAACTTTCCCGTGGTGAGAGTTATAGACACGATAAGTATGCGAGTTCGAGCCATAACCAAGAAGAAAACCTTCATGTGCCTTGGATGCAAACTTGGAATTATGATTCATGTCACGAATATAGCAAGGTGCACCGAAAACACGTAAATAAGAAACATTCGGTTTCTTGCCAGTGATAAGCTCATATGAGGTTTTCTTAAGGAATTTGTGAAGATAAACACGATTCACAACATGGCAAGCAGTGTTAATAGAATCAGCCCAGAAGCGAATGGGAGTTTTATACTCACTGAGCATTGTTCTCGCCATTTCAATGAGAGTTCTATTCTTTCGCTCAACAACTCCATTCTGTTGGGGAGTGTATGCGGCAGAGAATTCATGAGTGATACCATTTTCATCGAGAAAGTCTTCGATATGAGTATTTTTGAACTCAGTACCATTGTCGCTTCTGACATGCTTAATTCGCACATCATATTCATTTTGAGCCTTCTTGGCGAATCTTTTGAAGATGTCTTGGGTGCAGGTTTTGTCTTTGAGAAAGAATACCCATGTGTATCGAGAGAAATCATCAACAATGACCAGACCATAATGACTGCCTCCGAAACTTGCATAGTTTTGAGGCCCGAATAAATCCATATGAAGAATTTCCAGTGGTCTTGTTGTGGTCATGACAGTTTTTGACGAATGGTGCTTCTTGGCCAATTTGCCAGCTTCACACGCAGCACAGAGACGATCCTTGTCGAATTTTACATCAGGAATACCACGGAGATGATTTTTCTTCACGAGAGTCTGCAAATTTCTCATACCTGCATGACCAAGTCTTCGGTGCCACGGCCATCCTTCGGTTGCTTTTGCAAGCAAACAAGTTTGGACTGAGGGACCCTTAGAGAAATCCACAATATATAAATCACCTTTTCTATTTCCCTCGAAAACGAAGGAATTGTCAGTGGACATAAAGACGATGCATTTGGATTTAGAAAATAGAACTAGCATGCCGAGATCACAAAGTTTGCCAACTGACATGAGATTGAATCCTAGAGACTGAACAAGTAAAACGTCATCAATGTTCTTGTCCTTGGATATAGCAATTTTACCTAACCCAATTACCTTCCCTTTGTTGTTGTCGCCGAAAGTAATGTACTTCTGAGATGAAGCAGTTAAGTTGGGGTCGACAAACAACGACTTGTCTCCGGTCATATGACTAGTGCATCCACTATCCATTATCCATTCGGTACATCCGGAGACATAGTCCTGCAAAGAAATCAGGCGTTCTTAACCACCCACATCTTTGTAGGTGCCTCCGAAACATATGAGCGAGCAGGATATGATTTCTTTCGATAGTTATGCAAATTGTGACTTGAATTAGTACGAGCATAATCAAAAGAATATGCATTGAAATTCCTTCCCGATGAATGAGTATAGTGATTAGATGAGGCATGCATGTACTCATTCTGTCGAGCCTTTACAAGGATATATCGAGCATTTTCTTCCTGAATGGTTAGTAGCCTGGTAACAGGCAATGCTTCGATAGTTTTCCTGGGCACCCATATAGCTTCCTTTGGGGGGCCATTCCTGCTGTTAGGTCCAACGTAGCGAGCAACAGCCTCACCACGTTGATTTTTGAACAACTTATAGTTGTCCAAAGAATCATCATATGAGTATTCAGGAATAGGAGAGTCATATCCCGAAAGTAAAGCTAGATCGAGCGTTTTGCTCTTGGCAGGCACCCACACAGTGCGAGGATATTGATCAGTTTCTCAGTAGGAGCCATTTTCATTCAATTTCCTTTCGAAACCGATACCTTCTTTCCTGGGATTTTTGTGAAGAATGGATTTCTTCAGAACATCACACAGGGTTTGATGCCCTTTGAGAGACTTGAACATTCCTGTCTGAAGAAGATCCTTCAACCTAGCATTTTTATCAGAAACAGAACCATTTTCCTCGACAGAGGGGTTAGCATTCACAGAAGATTCAGCATTTGATTCAGCGTTACTGCATTCAAGGCATTTTAAGCAGGGTGGTACAAACACCTCAGGTTTTTCTTTAAGTTGTTGGGTGAGAAGAGAATTTTCTCTGATCAAGTCATCATGAGCCTCTCTCAGCGACTCGAGTTCCTGTTTCCGTTTCAGGTAATCATAAGTCAATCTTTCGTGGTCAGCTGAGAGAAAATCATGACGATCTGATAGTTCTTTCATTCGAGACTCGAGAGCGGAATGCTCCTCTGTCAACAACTAATTTTTCTGCATCTCCTCAACCAACAACCCTTCAGACTTCCTGAGGGTTTTCTCAATTTTCTCGAGAGAGTTTTGTTGCATATTAGCAATTTTGATCAGTTTAGCATGGTCATCCTCATCAGAAGAATATTGATCACTGGAGTAAACCTTGTGATGTTTGGAGGATACCTTTTCTTTCGAGGCTTTGGCCATGAAGCAGTACGCAGGAGACTCGTTGTCGCTCGAAAGATTCTCGAAGAAGTTTGATGCGGGAGTAGAGGCACATGCTATGCCAGCCATGCCGGAATCAGAATCCTCATTGGATTCATCAACTTCTTCGGAGTCAGATGATGCTTCTTCATGTAGGAGATATGCCCTAGAGGCAGTAATAACAGTTACTTTGTATCTCCGAGTTTGTAATGAATGTTTATATTCCATGCTATAACTGCAATGATTCTCGAGACTGCAATAACCACGAGGCTCGGAGGGAAACTCATGTGCACGTGTGGTATAATAAACGGTAAAATGTATTCCTAGTCTTGCCTCTAAGACTGGCTCAAGTATTGCATGATGATCCTGTTTGCCTGATCATGGGCATGTCTATGCCGGCAATTTTGAGGGCACAATGTTAGTAGAACACTTGTGTTGAATCGACCCGATTGATGTTATGCTATGAGATACATTCGTCATGAGTTAATGGTTAATAACACAGAGATAGTTAATGTTTGCATAATTCCTTAGACCATGAGAGTGTCGAGTTTCTTCATGCTTGCTTCATGAACTTTGGGGTTTGTTAAACGTCATCCGTAAATGGGTGGCTATTACGGCGGCTTACGAGTTCATGGAAAAGTGTGTCAAGTAACTTGATAGCTCAAGATTGGGATTTGCTCCTCCGACGATGGAGAGATATTCTCGGGCCCTCTCGGTGTTACGGTATCCATCATCGTCTGGCCAGACACATTGTGATTTGATCACTGGGATGCCGGAACACGGAAACGAGTAAAGAGAACAATACCGGTAACGAGGTAACTTGCATAGTGGACAAGTTGTTGATCCACGGGGATGCATAAATCTCACCTCGGGTATTTGTAATATATCGTGAAGCAACAGGAATAGCACACGGCAACTGGGGTTCACTCGAATATTCATTCGTGTGGGTATAGGGGTCAATATGTTGGAAATATGCCCTAGAGGCAATAATAAATTGGTTATTATTATATTTCCTTGTTCATGATAATCGTTTATTATCCATGCTATAATTGTATTGATTGGAAACTCAAATACATGTGTGGGTACATAGACAACACTGTGTCCCTAGGAAGCCTCTAGTTGACTAGCTCGTTAATCAAAGATGGTTAAGGTTTCCTAGCCATTGACATGAGATGTCATTTGATAACGGGATCACATCATTAGGAGAATGATGTGATGGACAAGACCCAAACTAAGAACGTAGCATATGATCGTGTCAGTTTATTGCTATTGTTTTCTGCATGTCAAGTATCTGTTCCTATGACCATGAGATCATGCAACTCCCTGACATCGGAGGAGTACCTTGTGTGTATCAAATGTCGCAACGTAACTGGGTGACTATAAAGGTGCTCTACAGGTATCTCCGAGGGTGTCTGTTGGGTTGGCATGGATCAAGACTGGGATTTGTTACTCCGTATGACGGAGAGGTATCTCAGGGCCCACTCAGTAATACAACATCACAATGAGCCTTGCAAGCAATGTGACTAAAGTGTTAGCCACGAGATATTGTATTACGGAACGAGTAAAGAGACTTGCCGGTAACGAGATTGAACTAGGTATAGAGATACCGACGATCGAATCTCGGGCAAGTAACATACCGAAGAACAAAGGGAATAGCATACGGGATTAACTGAATCCTTGACATAGAGGTTCGACCGATAAAAGATCTTCATAGAATATGTAGGAGCCAATATGGGCATCCAGGTCCCGCTATTGGTTATTGGCCGTAGAGGTGTCTCGGTCATGTCTACATAGTTCTCGAACCCGCAGGGTCTACACACTTAACGTTTGGTGACGATTAGTATAATTGAGTTATTATGTTGGTGACCGAAAGTTGTTCGGAGTCCCGGATAAGATCCCGGACATGACGAGGATCTCCGGAATAGTCCGGAGGTAAAGATTGATATATGTGATAATAGTGTTTTGATCTCCGGAAGGGGTTCCGGATGTTTACCGAAGTGTTCGGGTGCAGCAACACTTTATATGGGCCAAAGGGATAAAGCCCACGAGGTATTGGAAAGTGCAAAAGTAGTTTTGCTGCCGCGTAAGCGGTACTACCGCTTGGTGAAGCGGTACTACCGCCCGAGCGGTACTACCGCTTGTGTGAAGCGGTACTACCGCCCAAGCGGTACTACCGCTTGTGTGAAGCGGTACTACCGCTTGTGTGCGGCTGTGCACGGTTCGGCAGGGATCCGAGTTGGACTCTTTCCCTGCAGGCCAAACCGACCTTGTGCGGGCAAAACCGACCTGGAGGAGGTTTTACTCCAAGTTTAGACCCCAAGGCTCAACATATAAATAGAGGGGCAGGGCTAGCACACGGGAGACATCAAGATTTCCCCAAGCCGTGTGCGGCAACCCTAACCCTCTAGTTCCTCCGTCATAATCTCCGTAGCGCTTGGCGAAGCCCTGCAGAGATTGTTCCTCACCACCATCACCACGCCGTCGTGCTGCTGGAACTCAACCACTACTTCACCATCGCTCGCTGGATCGAGGAGGTGAAGGCGTCATCAAGCCGTACGTGTGTTGAACGCGGAGGTGCCGTCCGTTCGGCACTAGTTCGTGATCGGATCGAGGGACGACTT
The DNA here is from genome assembly GCA_039707655.1 of Elymus sibiricus. Taxonomy (NCBI): domain Eukaryota; kingdom Viridiplantae; phylum Streptophyta; class Magnoliopsida; order Poales; family Poaceae; genus Elymus; species Elymus sibiricus. The sequence continues at coordinate 81,009,232 of CM077674.1, forward strand.
GCGATTTGGATCGCGGAGACGTTCGACTACATCAACCGCGTTTCTTAAACGCTTCCGCTTAGCGATCTACAGGGGTATGTAGATTCACTCTTCCTCTTGTAGATGCTCATCACCATGGATAGATCTTGCGTGTGCGTAGGAAAATTTTTGTTTCCCATGCAACGTTCCCCAACAGTGGCATCATGAGCCAGGTCTATGCGTAGATGAGATCTCGAGTAGAACACAAACGAGTTGTGGGCGTGGGTGTATACATATTGCTTGCCGTTACTAGTTGATATTTGATTCGGCGGTACTGTGAGATGAAGCGGCCCGGACCGACATTACGCGTACACTTACGCGAGACAGGTTCCTTCAACTGACATGTAACTTCGTTGCATAAAGATGGCTAGCGGGTGTCTGTCTCTCTCACTTTAGTTGAATCGATTTCAATGAAGAGGGTTCTTTTAGAAGATCAAAAAGCAATCACTACACCACGTTGTGGTTTTGCGTAGGTAAGAACGGTTCTTGCAAACCCGTAGCAGCCACGTAAAATTTGCAACAACAATTAGAGGACGTCTAACTTGTTTTTGCAGGGTATGATGTGATATGATATGGCCAATTACATGATGAGATATATGTGATGTATGAGATGATCATGTGTTGTATAGAATATCACGACTTGCATGTCGATGAGTACGGCAACTGGCAGGAGCCATAGAGTTGTCTTTAATTATTGTATGACCTGCGTGTCAATCATTAAGCGCTATGTAATGCTTTACTTTATCGCTAAACGTTAGCAATAGTCGTGGAAGCAACAGTCGGTGCGACAACCTTATGGCGACACGTTGATGGAGATCAAGATGATGGAGATCATGGTGTCATGCCGGTGACGATGGAGATCATGCCGGTGCTTTGGAGATGGAGATCAAAAGCACAAGTTCATGGCCATATCATGTCACTTATGATTTGCATGTGATGTTAATCCTTTTATGCATCTTATTTTGCTTAGGACGACGGTAGCATTATAAGGTGATCCCTCACTTAAATTTCAAGATAAATTGTGTTCTCCCCGAGTGTGCACCGTTGCGAAAGTTTGTCGTTTCGAGACACGCCGTGATGATCGGGTGTGATAGACTCCACGTTCACATACAACGGGTGCAAGCCATGTTGCACACGCGGAACACTCGGGTTAAACTTGACGAGCCTAGCATGTACAGACATGGCCTCGGAACACAAGAGACCGAAAGGTCGAACATGAGTCATATAGTAGATATGATCAACATGAAGATGTTCACCATTGAAACCACCTTAACTCACGTGATGATCGGACTTGAGTTGGTAGATTTGGATCATGTTACACTCGAATGACCGGAGGGATGTCAATTTGAGTGGGAGTTTTTAAGTAATATGATTAACTAAACTCATTATCTAGAACAATAGTCTAAGTTGTCTTTGCTATATTTATGTTGTAGATCATGGCTCGCGCAGTAGCACCCCTGAATTTTAATGCGTTCCTAGAGAAAGCTAAGTTGAAAGATGATGGAAGTAACTTTGTGGACTGGGCCCGTAATCTAAGGATTATCCTTACGGCTTCCCAGAAGGCTTATGTCCTTGATGCACCGCTTGGTGATCCACCCGCTCCAGTTGAGTCTCTAGACGTTGTGAACGCCTGGCAGGCTCGTTCTGATGATTACTCAATAGTTCAATGTGCAATGTTGTATGGCCTAGAACCGGGACTTCAAAGACGTTTTGAATGTCATGGAGCATATGAGATGTTCCAGGAGTTGAAGTTTATCTTTCAGAAGAATGCCCGGATCGAGAGATATGAGATCTCCGACAAATTCTATGCTTGCAAGATGGAGGAGAACGGGTCTATCAGTGATCACGTGCTCAGAATGTCTGGGTACTCCACCCGTCTGGCTGAGTTAGGGATGCCCCTTCCGCCAGAGGCTATCACTGACAGAGTTCTTCAATCATTGCCACCTAGCTACAAGAGCTTCGTGTTGAACTATAACATGCACGGGATGAACAAGTCAGTCGCCGAGCTGTTTGCGATGCTGAAAGCCGCTGAGTCTGAAATTCAGAAGGAGCATCAAGTGTTGATGGTCAATAAAACCACTAGTTTCAAGAAAAATGGCAAGGGTAAGAAGGGTAACTCCAAGAAGAGTGGCAAAGCAGTTGCTCCTCTCGTGAAGAAACCCAAGGCTGGACCCAAACCAGAAACTGTGTGTTTTCATTGCAAGGGAACTGGACACTGGAAGCGGAACTGCCCCAAGTATTTGGCTGACAAGAAGGCGGCCAACAACAAACAAGGTATATATGATATACATGTTATTGATGTGTACCTTACCAACTCTCGTTGTAGTGCCTGGGTATTTGATACCGGTGCGGTTGCTCATATTTGCAACTCAAAACAGGAACTGCGGAATAGACGGAGGCTGGCAAAGGACGAAGTGACGATGCGCGTGGGAAATGGTTCCAAGGTTGATGTGATCGCCGTCGGCACGCTCGCTCTTCGATTACCGTCGGGATTAGTGATGAACCTAAATAAGTGTTATTTGGTGCCTGCGTTAAGCATGAACATTATATCTGGATCTTGTTTATTGCGAGACGGTTACTCATTTAAATCAGAGAATAATGGTTGTTCTATTTATATGAGTAATATCTTTTATGGTCATGCACCCAATGTGAGGGGTTTATTCTTATTGAATCTCGATAGTAATGATACACATGTTCATAACATTGATGCCAAAAGATGTAGAATTGATAATGATAATACCACTTTCTTGTGGCACTGCCGTTTAGGTCATATTGGCGTTAAACGCATGAGGAAGCTCCATGCTGATGGACTTTTGGAGTCACTTGATTTTGAATCACTTGACACATGTGAGCCATGCCTCATGGGCAAGATGACTAAAACGCCGTTCTCTGGAATAATGGAACGGGCAAGTGACTTATTGGAAATCATACATACTGATGTGTGCGGTCCGATGAGCATTGAGGCGCGCGGTGGTTATCGTTACTTTCTCACCTTCACTGATGACTTAAGTAGATATGGGTATATTTACTTAATGAAACACAAGTCTGAAACATTTGAAAAGTTCAAACAATTTCAGAGTGAAGTTGAGAATCATCGTAACAAGAAGATTAAATTCCTACGATCTGATCGAGGAGGAGAATATCTGAGTTATGAGTTTGGCAGTCACTTAAGACAATGTGGAATTGTTTCACAACTAACACCGCCTGGAACACCACAGCGTAATGGTGTGTCCGAACGTCGTAATCGAACCTTATTAGATATGGTGCGATCTATGATGTCTCTTGCCGATTTGCCACTATCGTTTTGGGGTTATGCATTAGAGACAGCTGCATTCACTTTAAATAGGGCACCATCGAAATCCGTTGAGACAACGCCATATGAACTTTGGTTTGGCAAGAAGCCAAAGCTGTCGTTTCTTAAAATTTGGGGATGTGATGCTTATGTCAAAAAGCTTCAGCCTGAAAAGCTGGAACCCAAAGCGGAGAAATGCGTCTTCATAGGATACCCAAAAGAGACAGTTGGGTATACCTTCTATCTCAGATCCGAAGGCAAAGTGTTTGTCGCTAAAAACGGAACATTTCTTGAGAAAGAGTTTCTCTCGAAAGAATTGAGTGGGAGGAAGATAGAACTTGATGAGGTTGTTGAACCTTTACTTCAACCTGAGAGTAGCGCAGCGCAGAAAGTTGTTTCTGTGGAGCCTACATTAGCTGAAGAGGAAGTTAATGATGATGATCATGAAGCTTTGGATCAAGTTGCTATCGAACCTCGTAGGTCGACAAGGACGCGTACTGCTCCCGAGTGGTACGGCAACCCTGTCTTAGAGGTCATGTTGTTAGACAACGATAAACCTACGAGCTATGGAGAAGCGATGATGGGCCCGGATTCCGAGAAGTGGTTAGAGGCCATGAAATCCGAGATGGGATCCATGTATGAAAACAAAGTATGGACTTTGGAAGTATTACCTGAAGGGCGTAAGGCCATTCAGAACAAATGGATTTTTAAGAGGAAGACGGACGCGGACGGTAATGTCACCGTCTATAAAGCTCGACTTGTGGCAAAGGGTTTTTCACAAGTTCAAGGAGTTGACTACGATGAGACCTTCTCACCCGTAGCGATGCTTAAGTCCGTCAGAATCATGTTAGCAATAGCTGCTTTTTTCGATTATGAAATTTGGCAGATGGATGTCAAAACAGCGTTCCTTAACGGTTTCCTTAAGGAAGAGTTGTATATGATGCAACCAGAAGGTTTTGTCGATCCAGAGAATGCTGACAAAGTTTGCAAACTCCAGCGATCCATTTATGGACTGGTGCAAGCATCTCGGAGTTGGAATCTTCGTTTTGATGAGGTGATCAAAGCGTTCGAGTTTATACAAGTTTACGGAGAAGCTTGTATTTACAAGAAAGTGAGTGGGAGCTCTATAGCGTTTCTAATATTATATGTGGATGACATATTACTGATTGGAAACAATATAGAAATGCTGGAAAGCGTAAAGGAATATTTGAACAAGAGTTTTTCAATGAAGGACCTAGGAGAAGCTGCTTTCATATTAGGCATCAAGATCTATAGAGATAGATCGAGACGCTTAATAGGACTTTCACAAAGCACATACTTTGACAAAGTTTTGAAGAAGTTCAAAATGGATCAGTCCAAGAAGGGGTTCTTGCCTGTATTGCAAGGTGTGAAGTTGAGTAAGACTCAATGCCCAGTGACTGCAGAAGATAGAGAAAAGATGAGTGTCATCCCCTATGCTTCGGTCATAGGCTCTATCATGTATGCAATGCTGTGCACAAGACCCGATGTCAGCCTTGCCATAAGTATGGTCGGAAGGTTTCAAAGTGATCCAGGAATGGAACACTGGACGGCGGTCAAGAATATCCTGAAGTACCTGAAAAGGACTAAGGATATGTTTCTCGTTTATGGAGGTGATCAAGAGCTCGTCGTAAAGGGTTACGTCGATGCAAGCTTTGACACTGATCCGGATGACTCTAAGTCTCAAACCGGATACGTGTTTATTCTTAATGGGGGTGCGGTTAGCTGGTGCAGTTCCAAGCAAAGCGTGGTAGCTGATTCTACATGCGAAGCGGAGTACATCGCTGCCTCGGAGGCGGCGAAGGAAGGTGTCTGGATGAAGGAGTTCATGACAGATCTTGGAGTAGTGCCTAGTGCGCTTAACCCAATGACTCTGTTTTGTGATAATACTGGTGCCATTGCTCTAGCCAAGGAACCAAGATTTCACAAGAGGACCAGACACATAAAGCGACGTTTCAATTCCATCCGCGATTACATCAAGGAGGACGACATAAATATTTGCAAAGTACACACGGATCTGAATGTTGCAGATCCGATGACTAAACCTCTTCCAAGGGCTAAACATGAACAACACCAGAACTGCATGGGTGTTCGATTCATTACAATGTAAATCACATAGTGATGTGAACTAGATTATTGACTCTAGTGCAAGTGGGAGACTGTTGGAAATATGCCCTAGAGGCAATAATAAATTGGTTATTATTATATTTCCTTGTTCATGATAATCGTTTATTATCCATGCTATAATTGTATTGATTGGAAACTCAAATACATGTGTGGGTACATAGACAACACTGTGTCCCTAGTAAGCCTCTAGTTGACTAGCTCGTTAATCAAAGATGGTTAAGGTTTCCTAGCCATTGACATGAGATGTCATTTGATAACGGGATCATATCATTAGGAGAATGATGTGATGGACAAGACCCAAACTAAGAACGTAGCATATGATCGTGTCAGTTTATTGCTATTGTTTTCTGCATGTCAAGTATCTGTTCCTATGACCATGAGATCATGCAACTCCCTGACATCGGAGGAGTACCTTGTGTGTATCAAACGTCGCAACGTAACTGGGTGACTATAAAGGTGCTCTACAGGTATCTCCGAGGGTGTCTGTTGGGTTGGCATGGATCAAGACTGGGATTTGTTACTCCGTATGACGGAGAGGTATCTCAGGGCCCACTCAGTAATACAACATCACAATGAGCCTTGCAAGCAATGTGACTAAAGTGTTAGCCACGAGATCTTGTATTACGGAACGAGTAAAGAGACTTGCCGGTAACGAGATTGAACTAGGTATAGAGATACCGACGATCGAATCTCGGGCAAGTAACATACCGAAGAACAAAGGGAATAGCATACGGGATTAACTGAATCCTTGACATAGAGGTTCGACCGATAAAAGATCTTCGTAGAATATGTAGGAGCCAATATGGGCATCCAGGTCCCGCTATTGGTTATTGGCTGTAGAGGTGTCTCGGTCATGTCTACATAGTTCTCGAACCCGCAGGGTCTACACACTTAACGTTTGGTGACGATTAGTATAATTGAGTTATTATGTTGGTGACCGAAAGTTGTTCGGAGTCCCGGATAAGATCCCGGACATGACGAGGATCTCCGGAATAGTCCGGAGGTAAAGATTGATATATGTGATAATAGTGTTTTGATCTCCGGAAGGGTTCCGGAATTCACCGGAAGGGGTTCCGGATGTTTACCGAAGTGTTCGGGTACAGCAACACTTTATATGGGCCAAAGGGATAAAGCCCACGAGGTATTGGAAAGTGCAAAAGTAGTTTTGCTGCCGCGTAAGCGGTACTACCGCTTGGTGAAGCGGTACTACCGCCCGAGCGGTACTACCGCTTGTGTGAAGCGGTACTACCGCCCAAGCGGTACTACCGCTTGTGTGAAGCGGTACTACCGCTTGTGTGCGGCTGTGCACGGTTCGGCAGGGATCCGAGTTGGACTCTTTCCCTGCAGGCCAAACCGACCTTGTGCGGGCAAAACCGACCTGGAGGAGGTTTTTACTCCAAGTTTAGACCCCAAGGCTCAACATATAAATAGAGGGGCAGGGCTAGCACACGGGAGACATCAAGATTTCCCCAAGCCGTGTGCGGCAACCCTAACCCTCTAGTTCCTCCGTCATAATCTCCGTAGCGCTTGGCGAAGCCCTGCAGAGATTGTTCCTCACCACCATCACCACGCCGTCGTGCTGCTGGAACTCAACCACTACTTCACCATCGCTCGCTGGATCGAGGAGGTGAAGGCGTCATCAAGCCGTACGTGTGTTGAACGCGGAGGTGCCGTCCGTTCGGCACTAGTTCGTGATCGGATCGAGGGACGACTTGCGATTTGGATCGCGGAGACGTTCGACTACATCAACCGCGTTTCTTAAACGCTTCCGCTTAGCGATCTACAAGGGTATGTAGATTCACTCTTCCTCTTGTAGATGCTCATCACCATGGATAGATCTTGCGTGTGCGTAGGAAAATTTTTGTTTCCCATGCAACGTTCCCCAACACAATATGGGTGTCCACGGCTCCGATGTTGATCATTGATCGGAAAGAGTTCCGGGTCATGTCTATACTTCACCGAACCTATAGGGTCACACGCTTAAGGGTCATCTATCTGTTGAATACTAGACGAGGAGTCTGAGAGAAAATCACCGAAAAAGTTTCGGACGAATCGGAAACGTTCCGGAGAGGATATCGGAATAGTTCCGGTAAAACTGAAAAGTAGTTTCAGGGTATTCCATTAAGTCAAAATGGTTCTGGCACACGCCTGGAAATTCTTGGAGGATGCCAGAAGTGTTCTGGAAACTTCTGGGAATTTTCCGGGACAAAAACCGGAAATGTTCCGGAGCAGCCGGAACCGATTTGGTTGCTTTTCGCTGAAGAAAGATTGTTCCGAAATTGTTTCGAAATGCGTTCAAAATTATTTTTTTGGGTACTGCAATTGTTCTAGGCACACAGAAATAATTTGGGTTTTAACGGACGCAGAAAAATGTCTTCATGAATAGTGAAAGTGCTTTTTGGATATTTTTGGAAAAGCACCTTTTGGGATATTTTCCCAAAAGGTTTCTAGAAGGCTTGGGGGCTAAGAAACCCCCTTGGGGGGGGGGCCCAAGAGATGGTGGCCGGCCACATTGTGGGCTCCATGGTGGAGCCCCACTTGCTCCACTAGTTCTCCTTTATGCCCTTGTGAAAGTTTTCTTTCATGGGTATTTTGGGTTTTTTGGAAGTGCCCATCCTACCCCTTGGATTTCCTATAAATAGAGGTGGAGGGGCTGCCTCCACACTCACTCCTTACTCTCATACACATGCCATAGAGATTTCTGGCTTCTCTCTCCCTCCCACGAAATAGTTTCGTAGAGCCGAAAGGCTGTCTGGGTTCCGGCAGGAACTAGCTCTGGACGGCGAAGCCCTGCCGGATAGCTGACACCGTATGTGTGCAACCCCGTAGAGAGATTGTAGTTTCGATCTTTTGCCCGAGGGGCTGTTTTCGAGTGTCCTCCCGAAGGGCTGTCCGAGTTACCGTTCGAGTTTCCGGCGTCCTCCCGAAGGGCTGTCCGGGTTACTGTTCGGGTTTCGAGAGTCCTCCCAAAGGGCTGTCCGCGACATCGTCCGAGGGACTGTCCGACCGCCTCCCGAAGGGCTGTCCGAGAGGGAGTACATCCTTGAGGTTGGGAGGTTGTAAATCCTAGCTGCAGGGATCTGCACCGACGATCTACACCGACTCTTCTTCCGCTGCGCTTCGAGTCGGTACGGATCAGATCAAACCTTGTATGCAGTCTCCATAGTGATCCTGGGCGTGCTCGCTATACCGAAATTTTTTGTTTTCTGTCGCGTTCCCCTACACTTCATCGGAGTCCATCTCCTTGCCGATGTACGCCTTGGCCTTGCGAGAAGTGTTTTTGCGATTGGATGAGGACTTGGAGGGATTCCTTGAGGACGATCTTGACGAAGACTTGGAGGAACTATCCTTCTTCTTGAAGAACTTCTTCGTTTTCTTCTCATCATCGGAGTCGTAGCTTTTGCTCTTGCCTTTGCCATGGTTGTGTCCTGAATCAAATCTTCCACTGGCACGGATTTCAGCTTCCCAGAGAGGGCAATCCGAGATGAAATGTCCTGGCTTTTTGCACTTGAAGCAGGTGTATTCTCCAGTAGGTTTTGATGAAGATTTGGAGCCGCCAGAGTTGCTGGATCCTTTCTTCTAAAACTGATTTTTCTTGTGAAGGCGCTGGAATCTTTTCGTGATCAATACGAGATCCTTGCTGATCCTTTCTGGGTCATCTGAATCTTCATCGACGTTTCCTTCTGAGGAAGAATCAGCCGCAGCCTTGAGAGCATGACTTTTTCGGTGACTTGAGCCATAGAGATATCTCTTTTCTTCTTCTTGTTCTTCGTGGGTGTTTAGCCTTTCCATGATATCAGCAGAGTCGAGAACTTTGAAATCAACTCGTTCCTGAATCATCAGAACTAGAGTGTCGAACGAACTGTCAAGGGATCGGAGCAGTTTCTTCACAACTTCGTGATCAGTGATGTCTTTGGCGCCGAGACCTTGTAGCTCATTTGCAATGTCACTCAGACGATCGAAGGTTTGCTGGCAGCTTTCATTTCCAATTCGCTTGAACCGATTGAACTTGGCCCGAAGAGTGTCGATGCGAGCTTCTTTCTGAGTTGAAACACCCTCGTTTATCTTTTCGAGAATGTCCCATAATTCCTTTGCAGTTTCACACTGACGATAGCGAAGAAATTGAGCACGAGAGAGATGGCCACCAATTTCATCTTTGGCTTGAACATCCATCTGAATGAGTTTCTTCTCGTGGTCAGTGGGGACCTGGGGCACTTCAACCACGAATCCATTCTGCACCACGTTCCACATATCATCATCAATAGCTCGGAGACGGATCTTCATCTTCTCCTTCCAGAAGGGATAGTCCGTCCCATCGAAGATGGGAATCTTGAGGTGCGACTTGTAGCTCACTGAAGACATACTAAAACTCCAAGGTGGTTAGACCAAAATGAGCAGAGTCAAGGAGTACCTTGCTCTGATACCAATTGTAGGAACGAAGTATGTCTACCAGAGGGGGGTGAATGGGAGTTTTAAATTTTCTTCGGAAATATCAAAACTCTCGGAACCCAGCAGCGGAATGAATGAAAACAACGTATAGTGAGCGAATACAAACTACCGAATGGAAACTAAAAACATGCATCGAGGTAAATCACATAATTGAAACATGTCACATGGCATAGTTCGAATGTAAAGGAGAGTAGCAGAGGTGACCAGTGATGCTCAATGGCGACAAGGTATTTGGTAGACCAGTTCGCCCTTCTGCAAAAGGACTACGTCTGGTTGGAGGGGTTGTGATTTAACACAGAAGATAAACTCTCTTCGCCCTATTCTCCTCGACAATTGGTTTGTCAACCAATGCCGATTACTCGTGGTAGATGCTTGAGGCGATCTCCGAACCTTTACAGACTTCTTCTTCGAGAACCACAATTACTATTGGTCTCCGAAGAAATTGACACCTAACCGTCTAGAGAGTTTGCAGCTCTCAAGAGTAATAGGCGGAGCGTACTAGACTTAGATTCGAGTGATGCTGAACCACTATCTAATTCTTCGGCTCTAGGGTTTTCTCTCGGTGGATTTTAAACTCACATCTCTCGGAGAGGGGGTTGCTCAACAATCTTCTCTGAATCAAACGGAGCAGCCACCGGACAACGCCGATGTGGGGTGGCTATTTATAGCCGCAGCCTTTCCTGATGGGAAATGACCATTTTGGACATGCGGTCCAGCCAATGGCCAACCGACACGTTCACAACGGTCAGATTTTAAGAGCAACGGTAACATTACTTGAGGAGCAAGTAATGCTAACTCCTCGGTCAGAGACAAATCTCTCGCAGCGAAGAAGATCATAGTCTCTTGCTGGCAAGTATTTGCTCGGAACACAAAGAGATTTCTCTCGCAACTTTCATAGGATTTGGGTTTAGCATCAGCGAATCAAATCTTCGAACGCTACACCCCTCTTAATAGTACGGTGGTCCTATGACTCAAGAAAAAGAAAAGAATCGACGAAATGAATGCTACGTCTTCACTTTGTCTTCAATCTCCTCGTCTGCAGTCATTTTCTTCGGACGGACACTGAACGAATTGCTTTGCATCAACAATTTTTGAGGGGTCACTCTTGTCGTCATAATCTTCGGTGATAACTTTCACTGCCACGCAGGGGATATTCTTCGGAGTTTGAATCCAAACTCCTCTTGACTCCAGGGACCTGTTACTCTGTGTGCACTAGCAAACACATCAGTCCCTCACTGTTTTGTCAACAATCTCCAAAACATAAGGAGGCAAATTATTGCACCAACAGAGAAAAAAAGAGAAAATAAAATATGTAGGAAAGAACGGCGCACGACCGCTTGTAGTAAGTTTTGAAAGAGCCTAAAATTTAATTAATCGCTAATAAAGGCCATTTATAGGTCAAATTATATGTACAAAGATTCTTCTAGCTTTGCCTTGATATTTTTGTCTATGTTTGGCTGGCTGAGTGCACCGTATCTTACTGTTTGGCTGGAACTGTATACCCACATCCTAACCTTACGGTTTTTTTTGCGGGGTACCTTACATTGTCAGTGTACTAAAAAAAACTTACGTTGTCACTCTTCTTGTTTAATTTGAATGAAAATGGAGCTGGGCCTCCCCCCCCCCCTATTATGATGCTGACTCTCCACGATCTCGACCTGACAAGAACAGAAGAGAGACCATAATTCCTATCACCGGAAGGTCTGAAATAAATCCAGGAAGGCGCAAACACCAGAGCCAAGCTTAGAACTTAAACTTTGATGGGCTGGTTCCACCGTCAAAAAACCTAACCATGCGCCCCTATACTCCGAGTAGTTTCTTCTTTTTTTCCCTAAAAAAAAAGAGTAGTTTCTTTTCGACATGCGCGCCGTGACCAAAATATTTTGCCCCTATACACATCGGCAAGGACTGATCAAACAGGCAGCTTTGGCCCACATGTCATGTCGGCATACACGGAGGATGGGTGGATATCTGGTGATACCAAGGGTTAGGTGCTACCATGATACGGGCTCTTGGGAGCCGTTGGATCTCAGATCCGACGGACAGGGCCGTCTCCAGAAATTCGGGGCTCCGGGACGAAAATCAAAATTGGGCCCAAAATTTAAAAAAAGTCATATATAACATGAGAACTAATATAACTCGGGCATACTCTCAGTTTATTACACAATTCCAGTCTGTTTTATCCTACTCCTAAACTATCACCGTTGACAAATAAATTCATTATCAATACCTAGCCCATGGACACATGATGATAATATCGTCCTACTCGGCTAGTCCTAACTAGGGCCTGCTCCTAACCTAGGTCAGGGAGATCAAAATTAGAAATCTACCAAGTACAGGGATAAACTTAAGTTGTATACCTACTTGCCTGGGCAATCGCCGATGGCGGAACCGCGGACGCGGAAGGCAGTAGCGGTCAGCAGACGACGTTTCGGGCGAGCAATTGGCGGAGGCAGCAGCGGACGGCGTCTCGGGCGATTGGCGGAACCGCGGAAGCAGCAGGCGGGCGATTGGCGAAAGGCAGGAGACGACGTCTGCTCGTTTGGCGGAAGCAGGCGAACCGGCGGCGTGTTAGCGATTGATGGGAACACTCGATAGGTACGTGAATAAGCAATTAAGAAGGCCTCGCGGGCTGGCTTTTTGTTGCTGCGTACGTTGCTTAGGCCTTGCCGCTGGATTAAATGGCAAAGTGTGATTATATTTGTATACATATACTACTACTACCCGGTAATTTGGGGGCCCCAAATTTTTGGGGGCCCTGTGCGGTCACCCACCTTGGCCACCTCCATCGACGGGCCTGCCGACGGATCACGGGAGTTATTGAACATTTTGCAAAAAAAATCATTCAAAAGTTTCAAAATTACGCACAGGTATAATAGCTGTTTAGATGCCGTCGGTAGCACCCAGAAAACTGTATCACGGTAGCACCCAAAACTTGGTATCACCTGAAATTTTCCCACGGAGGATAAATCACATGCAAAAATATAAATGAGCCAATAGAACGGAGGCTTCCTCGTGATCCAGAGCAGCCTGCCAAACTCCAGCGGGTACAGTACACTCGTGCGGCGGTAGCGTAGCTTCCGGAAAGCGGTGGCGTGTGACCACATACCAACCTCGACCTGACCGCTTGCTTAGCTGACGCTGTTATCCGGTCAGCTTAGGCAGCCCAACCCCTAGATATTATGCTCCAGCGGCAGCCTGCCAGAATCCAGCGGGCGAGAGCAACAACTCCTATTACGAAAAAGGAATGGAGTCAAGACGGGGCCCTTCTGCTTAGCTGACGTCGTTATCCGGGTATTAATTAGTCCACCCCCTGCCATCCCAGCCGGATCATCGGCGGCGGCGGCGAGCGGCGTCCGTGATGGTGGTGGAGATGGAGAAGGAGATGGAGCGCAGGGCCTACGCGCGCGTGGGCCTCCTCGGCAACCCCAGCGACGTGTACGGCGGCCGCGCCGTCTCCCTCGCCGTCGCCGGCCTCTGGGCCACCGTCCGCCTCCGCCCCTCCGACCAGCTCCTCGTCCAGCCCCACCCGCGCCACGACCTCGTCGCCTTCCCCTCCCTACACGCCTTGGTAAACACCGCCCCCCTCCCTCCTCCCTCGCAATGGATCGATACGTCAAGGCCGGTGCATGGACGGACAGATCTAGCAAACGCAAATCAATCCATCCATTGCACCGCGGCGCCGATGATGATTTGAAACACAGTAGCACCACCGGATTAGATCTCTGTTCTTCCAGATTAATCTCCGCCGGTTTGTCAGATCGATCAATCTCTCTGTTTTCCATCGATCCGTGTGCAGGTGGAGCGCTTGGACGGCGGCGGGTACTACGGCGGCGTCCGGCTGCTGCTGGCCATCTGCAGGATCTTCCACAACCACTGCAAGCACAACGGCATCGCCCTGGAGGACAAGAACTTCACCCTGTCGTACGACACCAACATTCCCCGCCAGGTCACCCCCTCGGTCCCCATCATTAGATTTCCCCAAAGGCTCATGCTTTCCTACCACTTTCTTATAGATTCCTCAAAGATTTATGCTTTTGTAATGCTGGCCGTTGAGAGTTGGGACTGACGGCCCTGTTTGTTTCCTCTGCTGCCAACAGGCAGGGCTCTCCGGCTCGAGCGCCATCGTCTGCGCCGCGCTGAGCTGCCTCCTTGATTTCTACGGCGTCAGGGATAAGATCAGCGTCGAGGTCAGGCCCAACCTCATCCTCAACGCCGAGAAGGAGCTCGGCATCGTCGCCGGGCTTCAGGACCGCGTCGTGCAGGTCTACGGCGGCCTTGTTTACATGGTAATGTGTGGCAGCTATACAACCATATTCACCTTCACCTGTTGTTTAGTTTTGCTGAATCTTTCAATTGTGTTTTGCTTCTCAGGACTTTAGCCAGGAGCATATGGATAAATTGGGTCATGGTATATACACACCGCTAGACGTTGATCTGCTTCCCCCTCTGTATCTCATCTACGCCGAGAACCCGAGTGACTCTGGCAAGGTTTGTTCAACCTGAGTTTCAATCACACCCTTTTTTTGCTTGAACAATCTTGCTGATGTCCACATTTGAACCTTGTCTAATTGATTAGGTCCACAGCAGCGTCAGGCAAAGGTGGCTC